>CM059224.1:19425927-20025927 GCA_030347435.1 Clarias fuscus | reverse complement strand
TCTGGATCTTTTGGTCATTACCTGGTGGTCGAACACAAGTTTAGGGCCTCCGTCTGCAGAGGTGTCCTCGCTGAGCAACGTCCACTTGTTAGCATCAATGTCGTACCGGTAGAAGTCACTTTTAAGGGACTTGCTGTTTCGGACAGACGAATCCAGATAGCGACCCAGCGTGTAAATCTGCCTCCTCTGAGAGTCAATGCACATCTTATGGCAGGACCGTGCACTGGGACCATTCTGACACACACACACACATATACACACAAATTTACTGCTTACTCTTACATTTCACTATCTGCATGAAAAGCCCAATCATATCTGCATTACTGAATGATGTTTACCAAATACAGATCGTATTTTTTTCCTGCAAATTTGGTCAGAATAGCTGAAACAGTCTTGCTTTAAAATATTCAAATGGGTCTGAATTCGCCTAATGTGAATCTACTTACTGAGTCAATGTGTGACTGCTTTATCTTGCACTCAAGCTTGGGGACAACCAAGTGCCAAAGCAGCACTTCAAGGCTGTTTAATATTTCAACCGTGACTGTGTTCACAATAAATCTACTCAAGTTCATATTTCATCATTAACTCAGATTTCTCTGTGTTTAACAACGCAGTTTTACACATCACTCACAGAGATTAAAAACCATGACACCAGATCATTGTTGAATTCTTAAATCTGACAGTACAGACGGTGATGTTGACAGTGATGTTCCAGGCCATCCTAAAAGATGTTTGGTGGCACTGAGGGTTAGGGATCTGTGGAGGACACTCAAGCTCTTCCTTTCCATAAACACCATGGCTTCATGGACCACGCTTTGTAAACCGGAGACCAGGTTTGGGACTCTTAGCTCAAGTGGTCAAATCTTCACTACCGCTCCAAAGTTTGGGATCACTTAAACATTTAATTGTTTTCCAAGGAATAGTCGGAATAGAAAATATAGAGCAAGACATGCTAACATTGTCAGACATGGTCAGATTTAGAAATAATGATTTTGATGGAAATGATTAACGTGTTCTTCAAACTTTGCCTTTTCAAGATAATCTGATGAGACTTCTCCTCATGCTTCCTGGAGCATCTCCCACAAGATGGATTGGCTTGATGGAGTCTTTCTCCGTGCTATACAGTCAATGTGCTCCCACAACCGCTCAATAGGGATCGGATCCAGGGACTGTGCTGGCCGCAAATGCAATCAATTGCAAGTGATCCCAAATTTTTGAGCGGTTGTATATTAATGCTAGTCGTGTTTTTCCAACTTTTTGTAAACGGTTTAAAGAAGACCAACGAATGAAGTGATGGCCCGGTGTCCACAAACATTTGGTGAAATAACGTTGACATGTGGATCGATGTAAAAAGACAAAATGTGTCAAAAGACATCAGAAAATGGACAGTACATTCTACATGACAGTTGTGGAAATCGGTCGCAAAACAATCATAAAAAGGATACTAGCCAACAATGCTAATTGGTTTCTAGCGGAATGGTTTTAAGCACCATTATGATGGCAAATATCCAGTTTCGCTTTTCCCTGCTGCATAACAATCTCTGTTGGGGGGGATCAAAATCTGATTCTCGCTAGATCAGCAGAGAAACTGTTCAGTGGTTGTTGCTGGTTGTTGCTGAGTCATCATCACAACTTCCTGTTTGTTCTAACCTCTTTCTCTGTGTCTCTGGAGATACAGGCCCACTGATTCTCCTGCACACTGTACGCCCAGAAATCTGCCAAGTCCTGCGTGCCGTCCCAACCGCCAAACAGATACACCGTCTCTAAAAGAGAGAGAGAGAGAGAGAGAGAGAGAGAGAGAGAGAGACAGAAAGTGAGAGAGAGAGAGAGAGAGAGAGAGAGAGTTTGGCAGAACAGTCACAGCCTCCGGTCACTCTGCGTGAGAAGTTGTTTGCAACCAGATGTCTTGATGCTTGACCTCCCAAGCAAACAGTGCTGCTTTATTCTTGTTGATATTAAAATCATGAAACACAACAGGACTGTTATGGCATCGTTTAGAAAAAGGTGTTTGTTACACAACATCCACACACACACACACAATAACACAGTAAATTAGAACACTTCTGTACCAGATCCTAACTTTAACAAGCCGTTTAAGGTGAGATAACCCGTTTTAAAGCGGCAGTGAAGTAGCAGCAGTGGAGCGCAGGACAGGTCTCCATGGCAGCATTGCTATGGTGATGAGGACGAAGGTGTTGACGCAAACTGAGCTCAGATGTAGCGATGTAAATCAAAGCCGCTCTGGCCACGGGGGCTACATCGGGTTGCTGGAATTGATTTCTTGCTCTCAGAGGATACATCAGGAGCTATGCTCAATCTCTGCACCCTGTCTCACTTAGTAATTAAAAAGCACACACACCGGCCTCTCATCTAAAGCTATTTCTTACAAAACCCAGTGATTTATGTTTAGACATGACATCTTACCCGTCTGCACATCGATCACCATCTGATGACCACCTCTCATCCCGGGCCTACTGTCATCCCCGTCACCTATGAAAAGGATTAACGGAAAGAAAAGGTAAAAATGAACGTTTGGGGGGAAATGAATGAACGAATAAATAAATAAATAAATAAAATATTGTGAGAGGGAAGAAAAGAAAAAAAAGAGACATACCAGAGAGAAGAGAACACAGAACAGGAGAGTATGAAAACAAGCCTTTAATCTTTCAGCCATGTGAGACTCTTAATAAGCTGCCGGGTGTTCTCACAGACTCTCACTGTTAGTATTATGGCTGCTCAGTGAACCAGAGGTACTACCTTTGGTGCATTTGGGGATGATCTGGCTCCAGCGTGGCTTGTACTCCTGTTGGCTGATGTACTGATTAAACAAGCCATCTACAAAATGAGCACAGGAAACAAGAGACAAGGGAGTTAAACGAGGGAGAGAGAGATATACAGTCCTAACAGTCCTCTATCAAAGCTATAAATACTTTAAAACCTGGGGACAACTATTGCGGTTAAACTTGGACCAAAGAAAGGAAAGCCCATACATTGGACCATTTCTGTCGCATTGTTTTTTTTTTTTTGCCTTAAGACTTTTTTAATGGATTAGGATGAAATATGTTAAAATGCAGGGAGTTAGGGTTTATCCCAAAAGGGTCAATAAACCGAAAAAGACAAGAATAGAAACATATCACTGAAGATAAACATAAAGCATTAAAATATTCAAAGAATGTCATCTATTCAATGTGCAAGTAACTGTAACATCTTTACAAACATCATATAGTTATCTTACATAATAAGCCAATTTAAATGGGAAATATGATCCGTAGATTTCAGATTGTTTTGTTATCAGGTTTAGCTAGCGCAATCTGCCGCTGTGAATACTAGCTGTTCATTGTATATTGTGTAATTGTGTCACACCACTGTTGTTTATTTGCACATCTCATATTTAACCCATACATTTAGTGCAACGTTTATACGACGCCTTTTTAATAGTTTTAAAAGAGACTTTCCAATTACATGAGCCGATGTTTTATCCACAATAGAACAAGAAAGTTAAAAAATTCGTTATGTTCAATTGTGAATAAAATATCGGCTCATGTGATTTGAAAAAGTCTTTTTCATTTTATTAAAGATGAAACCACGTCCCAGCTTTTCCGGAATTGTACATCCAAATTCACTCATACAGCACTCGAAGGTTCACTTAATTAAAGATTGTTAAGGGTGCTACCTCTCACAGCTTTATCGATGAGCTCCTCACAGGCATCAAAGTCTCCACGGAGGACCAGGCGCTCGTGGAGGTGTGTGAGCATGGGGTGCTCCAGAGCGATGCGTGTCTTCTTCTGCAGGGACTCAAAGGCCTCGGTGTAGTTGTGCTGCCGGAAATGCTTTAGACACAGACGGATGGCCTCCTGCTCACGGTACTGCACAGGAGACAGAAAGAGGGAAAAAAACATCAGGACAGCATTTATACGTTCTGACAGGGTCGTGGGACTGATTTCTGAAGAGATCGCACTTTGGAGGAGGAAAGAAAATCATGAAATCCGTTTGTGTAAAAACAGTGTCTTATTTTGTACAACCATAAATCTTGTGCATTCGACTAGAAACTCTATACACAGTTAACATTCTTTTTTTTTTTTTTTGGTAAAAAACAAAAACAATTATTAGTCTACAGAAACAAAGCCTACATATAAGAGATCAAAGTTTTCAAATAGATCGCACAATGATGAGGCATTTCATGCTCTATGAAATAAACGCTCTAATGGTGCTTTCACACTGTTAATTCATGTGGGAAAAAAAGCACTAACAAGAGCTGAAAAAAAAGAACAAAACAACACAGATATTCATGCTGTAGAAATTATACCAATACCATAACACTGAAATATCTCAAACATACAGGACAACTTCTTAAGATAAACAAGACCGCTTGTGTCGCTTGTCCCCTCAAGCTGCAACCTGATTGATCGGGAGATAAAAAGGCTCTTAACTTTAAAAAGTTTAACTTTTCAAAGTGCTTGGCTGTAATAAACACTGGCAGCAACTGCTTATTAAAAGTGACCGCATGTAGTCCGGCAACTTTGTACATCATCACATAATCGTGTGTCAGTGATGCAGAGATCTTGGAAAATGCCTTTTTCTAAAGAAACATGTTATATAATAATTGATAACAGATTGTGTTACTCCATCTGTTTTTTGTTTAAAGTCATACATTATATGACAGACTGGGGGGAAGGGATTAAGTGTAAACAATACCAGATTACAGAAAACAGGGTGGTTGTTTTTATATCACTAGAATGAAGCATGCTGCAGTCACATAAATGTTTTATTTAAAAAGGTGGAAATTATAAAGAAAAAGAAGTGTAAAATAACCATGCAACCAATATCATGATTGTTGCTACATCAAAGTAAAAGAAATGTTGTACAATATAACTATATTTGCTAAAAATGATTATGCAGCCCATTAGCAGATTACTGAATCATCGACAATACAATTTATTGTAAAAGATTTGCTCATGTGGTAAAGCGGAAAGCGACGGGAAGCAGTTATTATGGAAGGTTTTCTCACGAGGTTTTCACCTCTAGATGAAAGCGCACACAGATAAATTGTATGTAAAGACTTCAATCAGCACAACAAATGTAATTAAGATTACAAACCGTAAAAATGTCGCAATGGCTCTCGTTCATTAAACTTTTAAAGAAACAAGCGCGGAATGAACGGCAGGAAATGACACACAATCTCTTCTGATTAACGACGAGATGTGGTGATGGTGAAATGAGGAGCGACTGAGGAACTGGCTTCAGTCATGTGGAAAAAGAAATCCGCATATCAATCCCACTTACTTACATTTCATATGCATATGACATGCCTCGTTTAGGTGAAAGAAAAAAAAAAAAGACCCCGTTTTTATGCAGATGATGTGATAGTGAGGTGACAAAAAGGAAATCATTCATCACTACGCTATTGTACAAACATGGCAGGAAACTACGAGCAAAGAAGAGTGTAACTCAATCTGCTCAAAAAAATAAAAAGACAGAAAGTGAAAGAAAGCAGAAAAGAGGCAAACAACAATAAAGAAAACTATGAAAGAAAAGAGCAAAAAGATTAAGAAAAGCAAATAACAGCGTGAAAGAATAAGGGGAAAAAACAGCTTGTATGCGATCCCGGCTACTCCAAATAAGTATTTTAATCATTTTATAAATGTACTTATTATGTTTTGTAAACATACGTTTGTTCACAGGGAAACAAAAAAACAAACAGAAAATGATGAACACTGGCAACATCTGTCCTAATAAACTGGCTTACACTCATACAACGAGAGAGTTACTGAGAATATGGCTTGCATGTCAAGGCAGTGACTTCACTCATTTGAATTAGTGTTACAAGATAGAAAGGACAAGCGTCTGGAGTTCTGCCATGTAGAGAACATAACGCTGCGCCAGATCAGCTACCTGGAGGCCGTCCCGCTCAAGTCAACATCGCTGAGGTTATTTAAGTTAGTCTTACGTTAGACGTAACAAAACCACTCACCTTACTGTACCAGTTAAGGCAGGGCTGGACTACATCTGGGTCTTCAATCCCATGCAGCTCAATGTACCAGATACTGAAGTTGAAACTGGGGCCCCATGACATCAGAGGCACTGAACACACACACCAACAAAAGAAATGAGCAGCTGCAATTTTAGGTTTATATTTATGCAGTCTAGTACATGATCCCTGTTATAGTGACTCCAGATTCATAGGGTGAGGTTTTCTTAACAGATTTGTAGGAGGAGCCTCCGGTGTCTGTGTTTCTGTAACATAAAGAGGTAAACCTGCGATTTTTGACACCACAAAGTCTTCCGGATGAAACAGTTCACAGCTTCCAGTCTCTCCACCACAACAAGCTGCTCATTTTTATATTATTCATATAAAGACAGGAATAAATAGACATATAATAAAGGGAAGACAAGATAAAACATGACTACTACACGATTCTCTATATTTAACAGATGCTGATATCGGCAAACGGCTGCTTGAGAGGCTCATGGGCGTTTTAAAATTTTTTTCACATTAGGGGCCGTGGAAAGTTCCTGAGAACACTTGACGCCAAAGTCCGATTCACTTTGATTAGTGGCAACGCAATTGGGTGTTGTTCCCATGCGTTCCCGTGTCCGCTAGTCTGGTTGCTCTCGAGAACAAAACAGCGTACTTGGGTGTGGATTGAGTCAAAAATGGAAGCAATTGTAACCTGAAAACGGAAATAGATTGCTGTTTAAAACCGCATCAAGAGTGTTGGCTGGTCTCCTCCGAAATCTGTGCGCGCGCATGGCATGCGCCAATCTCATCCTCTGACCTATAAATCCATAGTTGATGAAGCAGGAAGGCATGCGAGAGCGTCACTCTTGACATTTTTCCCAAAAAATATTAATATCAGGCACAAGTTAACTTCTTTGTTCATTTCTTCTCTTGTGGGCCACAAACCAAAAATGGCACAAAAAAACAAACAAAAAACAACAACAATGTGAATGCTGGCCAGCGGATGGGGAGTGAGGAAGGGGGAGTGTCCATGCCTAATGTGAAAACGCCCCTAAAACACTTTGGAAAATGCTGTACCCTGTTATTGATGATTTAACTATAAAACAGATGTGTACATCTCGGTTTTATTTTATTATACAGGTGAAGAAAAAAAAAACTTGTGGTTATCCCTAGACCTTTAGCCTAATAGAGTAATATAGACAGAAAAATATTAGATAAATACAGACAAATATTAAAAGAAACATAGGTCTTTTGGCAGTGTTTAAAGATTGACAGAGACTCAGCTGTATGGACATCTAGAGGAAGTTCAATCCACCACATACTGTAGGTGCGAGAACAGAAAACACTAACTGCATGTCTTACTCGATCTCTCCGAGCACCGCTGTGAAATGCGAGGTGTGATTAGAGCTGAGAGGTAACTGGGTGCTGTTTTTATTTTTATTTTTTTAAGCTTTGTAGGCAAGCATCAGGGTTTTGAATTTGATGCGGGAAGTTACAGGAAGCCAGTGCAGGGAGCGTCAAAGTGGGAGAACTTGGGAAGGTTGAGGACGAGACAGGTGGCTGCATTCTGGATCATCTGTAGAGGACAGAGGTTGCCCCAAGATTGCGTGTGGTGACTGAAGGCGTGATCAGATTGTTCTCCAGGGATATCACAAGTTCAACAAATATCAGTTCAGCAAAGTTCAGTTTCAAAAAGGATCACACGGTTAGTTATCATGTCATCCTCATATCATATCATGTTATTTTTGTGATGCTGACAAAATAACAGTTTCGAGACAAAAATACTGAATGTCCAAGCAGAGGCAAAATACAGGACAGAAATCAGACAAAAAGTAAATAACTGCTACCTTTAGCAGTTAAAGGTTATGTGAAACCTATTTCCGAAATGATGAGAAGCTGAAACGCAGCTTGGTGCTCTCTCAGGAGTCTCAATTTTTTCATTCTGCAAAATTACTAGTTGTGAACATTACCCGTACTGCCCGTCATGTCCAGGATGGAAATAAAATGTTCGCAAATGCCATTTCGGTCAGTCCTGGGCAACATCTCTCTTTAGCAGTTTAGATGAAAAGCCATTAGCCAAGATGTCCTTTAAGGCAATTTACAATGCAACATTAAAATCCTTTTATACTTGGAAAAAAATAATAAAAACTGTACTACTGTCCACTACTACTTTAAAAACTTGCCGCTCAGCTTGATTTTTCCCGCCTCCATCATCATTCATGTACCGAATGATCCCGACTGCATCACCCTTCTGAGTTTACTCTGATGTCACTCTCTTCGTGAATCAAGTCAAGTCAATTTTATTTATATAGCGCTTTTAACAATTGACATTGTCGCAAAGCAGCTTTACACAATAAAATAAGTAACTTTGTATGCAATGTGTATGAATCAAAATGATAAGATTGACACTCACCTATTTTAATGTATCTGCAAGGGAACATCTGCTCGTCGATCTTGTGCTTCAGCGTGAATGTCTCCTTGTTGAAGTCATTCTTAAGGCCACTATAACACAAGAATTAAAGTACCCGTGAAGCCATGATACAAATGAGTGATGAGGTTTATAAACACAGAGCTGATGGATTCTTCAATCTGATTGGATCAATTGGATCATTTTTTAACTTTTTTTTTTTTTTTTTTTAAACACACCAGCAGCACTGCCAGCTGTAATTCACATCACAGGTTTATACTTGTGTGCTCATTGTCATTTCTATGGTAACAATTTACACTTGGCAGATGCTTTTGATAAATGTAGTAAACGTTTATAATGTTAAATGATTGGTCTCCGTCATGAGACATTTGTTTGATGTAACCGTAATCTGTTGAAGAAAAAAAAAACATTCACTAACAAATTAAGTGTTGTAATGGTTGACCTGTTTTGGTATAAACCCCTTAATCTAGACCTTACTAAAAGAAGGGGGGGGGGGGGGGGGGGGATCATTTTAGTCCCGGCTGCAAACATATTCACACATCATGTTTTTTTTTTTGCTATATTTAGTCTGTGTGTGAGAGAATCAGTGACCCTCCCCCACATATAAACATTTTCTGTTGTGTCATGTTGTGAATTAAGAGTGTGAATATGACCATGTGACACGATCATAAAAGCTCACAGAAAACAGTTCATGCTAGAAACTCGCTGTTCCTGTGGAAGCTTTTCAGACGCAAGAGCTTCATCACCGATGAGACGTGTAAAAAAAATTATTAGCGACACTAATAAAACTTGTAACACAACCCCGCCCTCCCGCCGCCAGAATCTCAACAGGGTTAAAGAGGAATAAAACACTTCAGAGTGTGCAGTTATTTGGGGAGGGAAAAATAAACTTCAGCAGAGTAAAGGTGACCCCGCTTCTCATCACTACAGCTCTGCTATAACAACACGCCCCAGAGTGTCTTATTCCTTATTTAACAGTCGCCAATCCCTCGAAAACCTTTTCTACCAAAACGAAATCGGTACTAGTTTATGTCTGGTGCTAGGGCCGATTACGAGGGTGCACTAGCAGACCTCCTTAAAAACTGCTGCTGTTTTTCCAAGTGCTTGAACGCTAGATCATAAAATCACTGTATACCGGTCTCTACTTTCCCAGCAATGCCAACACTAGCGGGAATGCTAACAGGGAAAAATGGTGGCAACAACAATGGTGAACTTCAGCATGTCTTTGCGAGCAGTTCTCCTGGCTTTATCATTACTAGGAAGCATTTGTGCTACACGTTGCATATTGAGTCAATTTTTTTTTTTTTAAGATGACAGTTGGTCAGGATAATCCCCCCCCCCCCCCCAGGCTTTCCCTGAAGTAGGCTGTTCTTTGTTCTAGCCCAGCAAAGTGTTAGTGCCACCATGAAACCATTTTTTTTTCTTTTTTCAGTCTGAGGGTAGGCTGCTGTGGCTCTCTGAAAACAAACTAGCTCTGGAACCGCCTTGGTGAAAAAAAAAAGGGGTCAGAGACTCACCTGGACAAGAGTTCAGTCATGTTTTCCTCGTTCATGCCTCCAAACACTTTGAACTTCTTCAGGTTGCACACGTGCGTTTTCTCATATTTTCCATAGGTGATGTTTAGTACAATAGCTGGTCTCTCCAGTTTTAAGATCAAGTACTGTAAAAAAATAATAATAATAAAAACACAACAGGGTCCATTAAATAAATGAATTAATTAATAAACAAGTAAGGAAATCAGTAACAGGTAACAGACAGGACACAACTCTAAACACGAGGTCTAAACCCTGGTCTTGTTCAGAGTTCAGCAGAACAACCATCCTTGATTCAGTGGTATTGAGTATTTGAGCAGGCAGGACTCATCATGCTGCACTTGACCACGACCTTCCACATCTACAGCTGTTGTCTCCAGGTGTACAACTGGTACTGAATATGTATAGATGTGGATTAAAAAGTAAGAGTCATAAATCAGTTTGTGAAACCAGAGGGTCTTAATACATCATGACGCATGATGAGTAACAAACACTGGATGCATTACAAGAAGAAGGTGTAGTCATTCCTCCATCTGGTTGATGCAATTCTGATGTGATAAGTTCCAAGAAATATCAACATCTCATTAAATCTCTGTAGTACTCTCAAGACGCAAACAAAACGCATGTGAAAAAAATCTTTATGAAGAAAACAGTATCATTAAATGCAATTTTCTCCCTTTCACCAGGTTTTGGTGGGAGTTAGATTTTAATACGCTGCGAGTTTACTCTGGTTAAAATGCATACAAAAGAGAAACACATTTCCGTTACTTCGTTTAAGAATACAAAATGCCTCCACACGTAGGAATGCTGTTAGACACGCAGAGAACAAAAAAATACCAACATTGTCCAGGAGTAAATGGAGTTTGTCAATCGACACCCAGGTTTGAAACAATGTTAGACAAAACTGTTAACATGAACACACAGAGAACCGGCTATCGGTGAATTAAACAGAGAAACAATGCTGTCCTCGTTCAGGGTTGTGTCGCGTCCTTTTAAATTCTCTGACTGACTTTGTTACCTGGAAATCTACTGTTATTAACTCTGTATTAAAAATATTAATTATATACCTGTATAAATTAAAACATTAAATGTTGATAAAATGGTCCGATGATAATATATTGTATGTATATATGTAGTGGCATGCAAAAATTTGGGCACCCCTGGTCAAAATTTATGATCAGTTAAGCAAGACGGAGGTGAAATGATCGTGAAGTTACAGGTGACACTTTCCCTTTATATTTCAAACAAAATAATTTCATTAATTTTTTTGGCCGCATTTTTTTTTTTTTTAAATGGCCGCAGCAAAAGTTTGGGCATCCTGCATAGTTAGTACCTAGTAGCAACTCCTTTGGCAAGTATCACTCCTTGTAAGTGATTTTGTAGCCGGCCAAGATGCGTTCAGTTCTTGTTTGAGGGATTTTCATCCATTCTTCCTTATAACAGTCTTCCAGTCTTATGAGATTCCTGGGCCGTCTTGCACACTGCTCTTTTGAGATCTATCGACATATTTTTATTGATATTTAGGTCAAGAGACTGTGAGGGCTGTGGCAAAACCTTTAGCTTGCGCCCCTTGAGGTAGTCCATTAGGGATTTTGAGGTGTGTTTAAGATCATTGTCCATTTGTAGAATCCATTTTCTCTTCAACTTCAGCTTTTTTTTTTTTTTTTTTACAGATGGTGTTATGTTTGCTTCCAGAATTTGTTGGAATTCTTCCCTCTAACTGTAAATTGTTCCCCGTTTCATTGGCTGCAAAACAACCCAATGCATGATCAATCCACCCCCATGCTTAACAGTTGGACTGGTGTTATTTTCATGATGTTTTGTACCCTTTGTTCTTTTGCAAGCAAAGAGTTCAATCTTAACCTCATCGGTCCACACTTGTGTAGGCTTGTGTAAATGTTCTTTTTGCAGTTTTGAGTATACCACAACTCCAGTGTCCGCCAGTGCTTTTCTAGAAATCCTACAAGCAGTTCTCCTTGATATTTTTCTTGGTCTTCCAGACCTCCTTATCTTGACCTCCACTGTTCCTGTTACCTGCCATTTCTTAATTGCATTCCAAATTGAGGAAATCTGTACCTCAAAACACTTTGCTATCTTCTTTCAGCCTTGTCCTCCTGTTGATGATTTTCGTTTTCAGAGTGCTAGGCTACTGCTTAGAGGAAGCCATAATTACTGATTGTTGGGACAAGGTTAGAGGGGTGTAGGTATTTAAAAAGCTTTTAAATTTCATCACCTGGCCTTTCCTAACGATGACTGAACAAACCATGACCCTAACAAGCTAAAAAAGTTTTGATAACATGGTCAAAGATATACGAGAGCTCAAGTTTCCAGGGGGTTTCCATTCTTTTGTAGGGTGTTGCTTTCCCTTGTTTAATTCTCGGAGAAAACAAAAACAATACACTGATATTGCTCAAAACATTGCAAAAGACTGTTTTATGATAAACTTTATGGCTTTTCGAGATCATTTCATCTTCCACTTGCTTAACTGTTCACATTAACAGAAATTTTGACCAGGAGTGCTAAATATATATATATATATATATATATATATATATATATATATATATATATATATAAATTTTAGTCACACTGTGTTGTGCCCAGAGACAGGTGGGAGAGCTGGGCAATAAGTCTGCAATAAGTGACGCTGCTTTAATAAGATGCTCCAGTGAGCAGACACCTTGTTTGGTAGATGTATTTGCAGTCAATTCCGTGGTCCGTGCTTCTCACCCTGTAGCCTCACATCCTCAGAGTAAAGGGCGCAGTGGGGGGGAAGCAACGGAGTGTAAATAAAGAAATGACAAGAACCCATGGAAAGGCCCTCTTGCACATGTGTTGGTGAAAAGGCATCAGACCGCCACACCACTGCGAGTCTCGAAACATCTTAATTGGCTCCTATACTTAAATACATCTATAAATTTTACAGTCTAGGTCAAAAGCAGGCAGAGCACATTTGACACAAATTTCTGAGCATACATGTTTACACTACAGTACGACACTGCATGAAGAACACAAACTATGAGGGAATTTACGTGGCAAGGTTTTTAAAAAAAAAAAAAAAAAAAACCTGCGTGTTGCGAAATGAGGGGTTAAAAGTTGAACATGCATGCACCTCGAACTGAACGCTTTCAATTTCCTCTCCGCCTAACCACAAGACCGTCTGCGCTGCCTGGTGTGTGCCAACATGACAACTGGTTGCTTCCTCATTCCATTTTAAGATTGGCCAAAGTATGGATCAGTGCATTTCATCTTCAAACAAACGAATCAACTCAAAGCCACGCCTGCAATCTGCGGTTATATGTGGTTATGCAAAAATGACAAGCCCTTTTTATTATTAATTACTCTCGCTTATTTGAATTAGAACTTTACAGAAATACCGACCTCAAAGTGCTGCGCCTGTTACATTTCTAAAATTTTTTTTTTTTTTTTTACAAATGACATGTAAGCCGAATTAGATTTTAAAATTCCTGACATAAAACGGCCAGTGGAAACTCTCGGATTATAAGGAACACTACTATTGTTAATGCTGTTGAGAAAGATCCAGAACACTCAACCACTTAGCAATCTGCATCTTTTTTCTTCTTTTTTTTTACCTCGAGAAAAAATTGATGTCAAGCCATTAGTACCAATATGAATGTGTGCAATTATCTCATTGCAAAAAGGTACAATTTATTACAGGTGATGCAGGCATAGTCAGGAATTCATGTGCAGTTCTGCCTGAAGTCTACTCAACATGACCTGTGGACTCAAAAAAGACTAAAAAAACTGTCCAATCAAAAGCCTTATTCATCAGAGCATTGTTTGTTTTAAAATAGTGGTGTGTGTGTGAGTGTGTGGTTTTAGTGACTATTAAAGGCTGATTTGGTTATTTTTGAATATGAACATGAATAATTAATATGAAGCAATTGTAGGCATCATTCCACATGAGAAAACATCAAAGAGACAAGAAAATCACAGACGCCGTCACAAGTCACTTAGCGAAGATCATGTTGGATATGTTGTGAGAAAAGGATTTCAGAAACTAATAAACACATTAGACCGGAAATATACGTCAGCTTTCATTTAACTACATCTAATGCGCTTTAATTCTGTATAAATACGTCTGTTTCATTTTGAAAAAAACGATCAGATCGTCTCCTACTTGCTTCCGTCTGCACATCGCAACATGTGATTCATTAAAAATGAAAATATGTCATTAAAATTGGGTTTGAAACAACTTCCACTCTGCTGACGTTCTGGATTAAAATCAAGGAGGAATAACCAGAAGTTGCCCCAAAAGCACAAAAAATCCTGCTTCCATTTCCAACAACCTATCTTTGTGAGACGTAGCTGTCGGCATCGACTGCAACGAAAATGAAATTACAGGAGCGGACTTAAGGTCATGAGGAATACACTTCAGATGTCACTGTCGCCCATCACGTCTGGATGGGAACGTCTCGTCACCAGGAAACAAGCTTAGAGCTCACAGGGATTCCGTGTTACGGTATGTTGTATACATACTGCACTTCATGCATTAATGCACTACGAGCATGTGACAGCTGTTCTGTGGAAAAGTATTACCCTGAGTTACAGTAACACTGGTCCTGTGGTGCAAAAAAAAGGTAGGAGACCACCGATATAGAAGATTTATATCACTTTTGAGTGCCCGTGAAACAGCAGTGATTTTTTTCCATATGTTGATGTACTGCCCATGGAAACAGGAAGTCAGGAAGAGTGCGTGACAAAAGGCTTGACCAGTTCCCGTCCCAAAAAAGTCAGTAGTTTATGAGATAAGCCACACTCCCACTTATTCTAAAGGATCATAAATTTGGCTTTGTGATCCAGCTGAACATGCAGCCAAGACACTGAGGGAAGTCTTTAGCTGTGGTTTTGGCTGTTCTTTAAAAGATTTCAGCTGTGGAAGTCATTGTGTTTGATATCCTAGAGCAGAGGTTTCCGACTCATCAAATCTTGGACTGGTCCTGACCAGCAATAGTTTTGGATTTACCTCCTTTCTCATTCTGTCATTTAGGGATCCCAAAGTGTGTGTGTGTGTGTGTGTGTATGTGTGTGTATGGGGGGGGGGTTATGGGGTGGACATCCCTGTTTAACACGAGGTTTAAATTGAAACAGTTCAAGAAAGCAAGCTTTTTTGACACAAACGTGCACATTAAGCCTCAATATTTCAGATTTCTCACTGAAAATACACAAGCTTTAAGAAAACTGCACAACCAAAAAAACGACACAAATATCCCCTGGTCAATGCCAACTAGCTGCTGCTAAAAAGTAATGAAAAAGGTTTGTTTACAAAATGTGTTCTAGAGGACATAAACTGAACAAGAAATGAATGGGTCTAAAGAATATAATAAGGAATCAAGGACTCTGCTTCTGCGAAATTGCATTGCTCTAAAGATGCTTTTCAGTCACTTATAGCCATAAGAGCATACTGCAACTTTTATCCATTCAACATTCATCCAATGTATCAAATCAACATCCAACAGTATAGTAATATATACAAAATATACAGTATATACCTAATACACATCCAAGATTCCTCCGACAGGTCATCACTACTCTATAACCCATTATGCACGTAACACATCAAGGCAAAGAGATTTAACTCTGCATCATTTTCTAGATGATAAAACTCGATTTTGTTTGATATACAGAACCAGTCAGAAGTTTGGATTTATTTTTGTCATCCTAGAACATTACTGGATCTTTTTCAAATCAAGATAAGATGTTCTGGAACAGTTCTTACAAGAACAGTATTGTGTCAAGGGCATTTCCAAAACCCATCAAGCACTACGATGAAACTGTCTCTCATGAAGACCTTCACAGGAAAGCAAGACCAAAACTTACCTCTGCTGCAGATGAGCTAGGTCATTGAGAGTTACCAGCCTCAGAAATCACCAATTAACAAACAGCACCTCAGATTAGAGCCGTTATGAAGTCTTTACAGAGCATCAGTAGAAGATACATCTTACTATCAACTGTTCATAGGACATTATTACATACACACGTGGACAAAATTGTTGGTACCCTTCAGTCAATGAAAGAAAAACTCACAATGATCACAGAAATAACTTTAAACTGACAAAAGTAATAATAAATAGGAATTATATGAATGTTAACCAATGAAAGTCAGACATTGCTTTTCAACCATGCTTCCACGGAATTATAAAAAAAAATGAACTCATGGAACAGGCCTGGACAAAAATGATGGTACCCCTAATTTAATAATTTGTTGCACAACCTTTTGAGGCAAACACTGCAATCAAACGATTCCTGTAACTGTCAATGAGACTTCTGCACCTCTCTGCAGGTATCTTGGCCCACTCCTCATGAGCAAGCTGCTCCAGTTGTTTCCGGTTTGAAGGGTGCCTTTTCCAGACAGCATGTTTCAACTCCTTCCAAAGATGCTCAATAGGATTGAGGTCAGGGCTCATAGAAGGCCACTTTAGAATAGTCCAATGTTTTCCTCTTAGCCATTCTTGGGGGTTTTTAGCGGTGTGTTTTGGGTCATTGTCCTGTTGCAAGACCCATGACCTGCGACTGAGACCCAGCTTTCTGACACTGGCCAGCACATTTCTCTCTAGAATCCCTTGATAGTCTTGAGATTTCATTGTACCCTGCACAGATTCAAGACACCCTGTGCCAGATGCAGCAAAGCAGCCCCAGAACATAACAGAGCCTCCTCCATGTTTCACAGTAGGGTCAGTGTTCTTTTCTCGATATGCTTCATTTTTCCATTTGTGAACATAGAGCTGATGTGCCTTGGCAAAAAGTTCCATTTTTGTCTCATCTGTCCATAGGACATTCTCCCAGAAGCTTTGTGGCTTGTCAATTGTCAATTTTCCTCCTGCGGCCACGTCCAGGGAGGTTGGCTACAGTCCCATGGATCTTAAATTTCTGAATATGTGCAACTGTAGTCACAGGAACATCTAGCTGCTTGGAAATGGTCTTATAGCCTTTACCTTTAACATGCTTGTCTATAATTTTCTTTCGAATCTCCTGAGACAACTCTTTCCTTCACTTCCTCTGGTCCATGTTGAGTGTGGTACATACCATGTCACCAAACAACACAGTGACTACCTGGAGCCCTATGTATAGGCCCACTGACTGATTACAAGATTGTAGACACCTGTGATGCTAATTAGTGGACACACCTTGAATTAACATGTCCCTTTGGTCACATTATTTTCAGTATTTTCTAGGGGTACCATAATTTTTGTCCAGGCCTGTTCCATGAGTTTATTTTTTTTAATAATTCTGTTGAAGCATGGTTGAAAAGCAATGTCTGACTTTCATTGGTTAACATTCATAGAATTTTTTTAATTATTACTTTTGTCAGATTAAAGTTATTTATGTGACCATTGTGAGTTTTTCTTTCACTGACCGAAGGGTACCAACAATTTTGTCCACGTGTGTATCTTGGACGCCTTCAGCATTGTTTACAATGTAGGCAAAAATAAAAATCAGGAAAGACCATGGATTTAGAAGATGTGTCCGAACTTTTGATTGGTAATGTGTACAGTGGTATCTCGGCATACGAATGCTCCACATTACGGATTTTCACCTTAAGAACTGGAATTTTGCAAGAAATTTGCCTCGGCATACGAAGCATTTTCGGCATGCAAACGAACAAACCAAGACAAACCGAACACTGGCTTAAGGTGTGCGTGCGTACGTCTGGGAGCTGTTCAAAACTTGTGTCAGTGACAAGCCAAGTAAAGAGAGTTTATGTATTTTTGTGGGGATTTTTATTTTTATTTTTTGCATTTTGCGCAAGATTGATTGGGTTCTTGGGTCTCAAGAACGTTATCAAGGATGGTAGCAAGAAGAAAATGGAGGCACTTTGAGTTGAATTTTTAAAGCAGTCGATGCCAAGAGGAACCATAAACTAAGGTTAAGTGAGTCTTAATGTCATTTTATTTCATATTTCCCTTCATTTACATGCATCTTCTAAAAGTTTATATATGCAAAAATCTGACTATAGTGT
The DNA here is from genome assembly GCA_030347435.1 of Clarias fuscus. Taxonomy (NCBI): domain Eukaryota; kingdom Metazoa; phylum Chordata; class Actinopteri; order Siluriformes; family Clariidae; genus Clarias; species Clarias fuscus. The sequence continues at coordinate 20,008,027 of CM059224.1, read as the reverse complement.
TGGGAATTGGTAATTTGATAATTGGGAATTTGGGAATTGGTAATTTGACATATTTGATAATACTTTTTGGGTGACTGGAAAAGATTATCTTCGCAAGACGAAAATTTTGCCTTCAGAACTCAACGGGAACGGATTAAATTTACGTTGCCGAGGTACCACTGTACCGATATGCTCTGAAGACATGTTTTGTCTTTGTACGTTTAGATTTTTAACATAATCACATTGATTTCCAGGCAGTTTTACTAACATCATAAATCTGTTTAGACATGATTTCATACTCTCTCTCTCATCACCATGCAGAACTAATCCACGTAGGACCTCTTAATATGATTATTCATTTAGGTGATTAGTCATACAATTACGACCTTGCTCAGGACAGACATGATTTCCTGAGGCAATGGTAAATGTTTAGATCAGACCTGGGGAAATCGACTCAACTCAAGTAGAATGGATAACAGCATAACATGGAAACTCAACGACACCGATCATGTATAACAGAATTTGCAGACAGGATCTATACAGCCAGGTCCATAAATATAAGGACACTAATTGGTTTCTCATTTAACTCTCTATCACAAGTTTAAAATAAATACTGAATGGGAGATTTAATTGAAGGGGTTTTCAAACCAAATAGGGGTAAACAATGTAAAAATTAGAGCACTTAGTTTTTTTTAGTCGTCTCCCAAGCCTTTTGGAGTTCCTGAGCTCAAAGTGTGCTTTATTTTAGATGTACAAGATAGCTGGTAATCTAACCACACCTAATGTTTCTGCAGTTTCTCTGAGGGTGTTTTTTTTTTCAGCGTAATCTCTTGCTAATATTTGACAGAAACAGATTCCAAATGCAAATATCATACCTTATATGACTTGATGTTATATTGGCTGAATGTTTAAAGGGTATTTTAAATATTTATTTAGAAAAATCCATTTGTATAACATAAATCCCTCTAAATAAATTAATTAAAAGAAGAAAAAAAAGATAGTTTTTGAATTAATGATCAGCTAAGACACCTGTTTGAAAAACAGTGATCATGTGATTTTTAAGCAGGCTTAAAAAAGTGGCAAGAATTCATCTTAAGTGATAGCTTTTGTTCAATGATGCAAACCAAATAAATGACTTTATATGTCAGGATTATATTTGTTTCACACCTTTACGGCTCCGAAAATGTATTTTATGAGTGTTTCTTATGTGTGGAAAAAAAAAATCACATTTTTACACACCAATACACATCACTGAGCAGGAAATTATTCAATTACTTTTGGTGCCTTAAAAAGGGAAAGGGGAAAATATTCAGCAATTACAGTAATTTCAAACCCAGTGAACAGCTACAAGCGCAATTGTGAGCGAACTGTCAAAAGTCCAAATAAATATGGACCTGACTCTTCATAAGACAACTAAAAACTACAAAATGTTCTCAATTAGTGCAATATAGACATTTTAAATGTATATTAATCCAAATTGGATGCAGGTACCATTTTAAGAACTATGTTTCAAAATCCAAATGATTCAACTGCAAAGAAAAATATTTATTTATTTTATTATAATTATTTTTAGACCTGCACCCAACAATTATTATTTTTTATTAATCTAGCATTTTTTTTTTATTTGTTCATTTGTTTATTTCCCTTCAATTAGTTTAACGGTTAATCTAACGATAATTGTCTGCTTAAATGATTAATACTTTTATTAACTTGCCAGCAAACAATAATGATGACTTTTAAATCTTTAGTCAAGTTTTTTTTATATAAATATACGGATTTTTAAATGTTTTCGTTTTCCCACCAAAAAAATGTCAAGAATTACTTAGTCCAGTGGTCATTAATTCCTTGAAAAAAAAAAAAAAGGCAATCAGCTTTGCCAAAAATAAAAAATAAATCAGTGACATTTTATTGTACAAATCTCCAATTAATATCGACTGCATTCTCCACAGAAATATATCACTTATTTTAACACGAAACCGATGGAGGAAGCAGACATTTTAAACTTTAACTCTATGTCACTTTGTTTTAAAAAACTATATGCGCATAAACAAACTGATCAGTCGCCAAGCCACCAATGTGCTGCATAGTGGGGTTTCTGTCGAGTTTCCTTGTGAGATGTTCAGGCTGTGTGTGTTTGTGTGCGAGTCATGCTGGTGCTGTGGTGAGCCATTTCACTTCGACACAGTGTTCAGAGTGCCATTTTTTGTGTGTGTTTCTTTAAAGCATTTCCACATATCAGACGATCAGCTTCAGATTTCCGGGGATAAAGTCCCATATTCCACCATGCGCCAGGAAAATCAGGGCCGAAAGTAAACGTTGCGACACATCGACACACTCCATACAAGTAGTATTCCAAGTATTAGCGGAATCTAAGTTATTTGCGTTGACGTGTCGGTGCAGCCCTACTAAAGTTAAACCTATTAAGCTAATCTATAAGGTGCGATTCAATCACCTCATACCATTGTGATAAATGCAGAGCAAATACACACCTGTGGAGGATAGTTGCTTTCTGATGACCACCTGGAAGACTGGTCATTGGGCTTATCCACCAAAATGTTCCTGCAAGCAATAACAGGCAAAAAACATGTTAGATACACTTTTCAAAATTTAACTATTGCTTTGCATCATACTTGTTAACAAAGTTAATTTCAATTAAAAAAGGAATTATTCTGCATTGATGATGGTTACCAACATTTGGAAAATTATTTTGTTAGTTACATATTTGTTTTTTATTTTAACAACGCCATACTTTACATCTTTCAACACATTTTAACTGTCAGTCGCAGCATGGACTGAGGAGAGAGCTGCTGCCTGCCAAATGCCACATTGAAAACTAGTTACAGAAGCACAGTCAGCAAGAACACACATCTGATAACGTTACATCATATTAAACCATACCCTAGTCTATAATTGCTTCCAAGTCATTCCAAAAACGTCTCTAACTCGTCTGTGCTGTTTTGTTCACAGTTAACTCGAGTGCCAACCAAAACTTGACTAATTAATTTCTAACACAATGCTGAACCCCTAATCACACTCAAACCCCTGATCAAGGACACTACTTGGTGTGTGGGACAAGGGATTATACACCAATAGCTTTCCATTTAACACCATTTGGGATTCAACTTCGCACATCCTTGTGCACATCACAGCCGTCCTGATCTACAGCACAACGGCACTCCCTCTTGTGTGATGTTGCTTTTGATAAATAAATAAATAGAACTAATTATTAATAAATCCATTAATAATTTTTTTCCAGGCTTGCACAAGACATGAGAAAGTTATGTAAAGTTAAATCAGACTGCCTTTGTTTTAGGTCACACGGTTTTCTTCTTCTTCTTATGATTGCTGTTAGTGATTTGGCTGCTCTCATCACAGCGACCTATCCGATCCAATTCTTGGCTCAGGTTTTACACATGATGCCCTCTCTCCCATTAAATGAACAGGAAATAAACTTCCAATTTCACACTCGTTAAATCCCCAACGTTTTTAAATTATAAAATGTACACTAAATGTGCCTGTGACTTTTTTCCCATGGAATTCAATTCCATATTCATCTTTTTAAAAATGTACGTCATTTGTTGAATTCTGGAATTAACTAAAAAATGTTGTGTTACCATGAAGTGTGCGGAGTGCAGGTGTGCGATCACGTTTATTAAGTAGACTTCAATTACACACAAATAAGCACCTATTTAAAAAATTTTACAGATTCATTTTGAGATGAGCTAATGATGTTCTCAGGGTTGACTTTTTTATGACATACAAATCCGCCTATAAAAGAGCGTTTTCCATTTAAATTTCAAAATAGCACATCTTCTATTCCTGTGGGCCAAATGTAATGAAAACAAGCCTACATGTTGCCTCAAGCTCGGCCAAATACACCTGTGAAAAACACCTATGTATAGAAGAAGATTTAACCCTCCTACCAAAACCTGCATTTGGTAACAACATAGAAAACGTAATTAACATGAAATTACTTATGTTTAAGCGTACACACATCTTTGCTCACTTGAGTAAAAGAGGCTAACAGTTTCGTGCACGTAGTTACACACTTGTAAGAGCTTGTAACCCCACAAACAATGGTCAGCAGTGGTTTTCGTCTATTAACACAGTAATGCTAAAATCATTTTATAAGTATGGTGTGTGTGCAAAGTGTTAACTGCCTGCTAACCTAACATGAGGCAAAACCAGTGAGTCACTTTCCTCTTTGGTCTCGTCACCCAGTCAATAGCGAGTCAACAGCTAGTTAGGCTGATTTGTTGAGAAACCAAAGTTAAAGACATGTGCAGCCTGCATGCATCAATTTCAAGCCTTACATTCTGACCAAAGCGAAACACTGGCTTTAACTTTCACTTAAAGAAGTCTGCTAAACAACTTCTCGAGCATGCTAAAGACAGCTTAGCAGCTAGCTGTCAGATTTTTCATTAACTCTCACACGTCATGAATAACTACTGTTACCGCATAATAAATAGGTATAACGTTTACACAAAAAATTTATTAGCTAGCAAGTTAGCGAGCTAATGTGACAGAGTGTTGAGCGAGTTAGCTAGCTAGCTGGCTAATCAGTCAGTTAGCTACACTGATTAGCAACGTGACTCATTTAGTCCAAGTTAGAGCTCGTGCGCATAGAAATGCAGCTCGAGCGTCGGGGTGAAGGTCTGCTCGAGCGTCGGGGTGAAGGTCTGCACGAGCCGCTTTCAGTGGCTGCATTAAGCTAGGCTAATCAGCGTTAGCTATAACCGCCCAGCCGACCCGCGAACACCCTGGCTGGCAGGTTTTGCCCAGCCGGGCCGCGGCTCCACAGTGGGACTCGACTGTGAGGATCGCGCTAGAGTGTAGTGGCGTGTTACTCACTCGGGTAAGTACGTCGAGGAGTACGAACTCCATTTATAAACAGTGTAGGACAGCACTCTGCTCTCGGGAGCCACCGCCATCTTGTTGGAGCACAAACAACAAGCAGCGCGTCGCGTGCGCGTGCCTCCTGTGGGCGTGGCGTACCGTAGCGGCGTCTTAAAGTGACCTCGCGTCACCACGGTTTCAGTTTCGGGCGGCAAGAATATGACGCGGCGCCTCAAACAATTATCACACACTGCAATTATGAGGTGAGCGCGTGTGAAAGGCAACGCAATGTCGAAATGAATTGCCGTGATCTGACCGTGATGAGGCTGCGGTCCATAATAAGACCGTCTTGGCCCCCCTCCGTCATAATTGTATATATATATACACACACACACACACACACACGCACAGGTAGTACCAGACTTACGAACATTCTAGTCACAAATTTCCGCAGATACAAAAAGTCGGCGGGAACAAATCATGGAAGTGGCTCACAAGTATTGTACCAAAAATAAGACACCGGATACCAATATTTGCAATTATATACAATATCTTCAGTGCGTAAGTGGAGTTTACAGTCCAATAGAGTGGAAAACAACTCTGACACAAAATGGTGTTTGGGATTCCCCTCGCGATTTAAAGGTGCAGAGACAACACTGTTAGATTTTACATGTGTGAAATAAATTTTCTTAGGTGATTACAGTTTTTGGCCACATATTGGGAAAGGGGACAGATTTAGTCAAGTTGATTGGTATGCTTTACATTGTATATTCATGTCAAAGGTGTATAAGATTCCTCTTATACTTTGTCGGACTTACAAACAAATCTGACTTATCTGGCAATATACTGTATATATCACACGTGGACAAAATTGTTGGTACCCTTTGGTCAATGAAAGAAAAACTCACAATGGTCACAGAAATAACTTTAATCTGACAAAAGTAATAATAAATAAGAATTCTATGAATGTTAACCAATGAAAGTCAGACATTGCTTTTCAACCATGCTTCAACGGAATTATAAAAAAAAATGAAAACTCAAAAACTCATGGAACAGGCCTGGACAAAAATGATGGTACCCCTAACTTAATAGTTTGTTGCACAACCTTTTGAGGCAATCACTGCAATCAAACGATTCCTGTAACTGTCAATGAGTCTTCTGCACCTCTCTGCAGGTATTTTGGCCCACTCCTCATGAGCAAGCTGCTCCAGTTGTTTCCGGTTTGAAGGGCGCCTTTTCCAGACAGCATGTTTCAGCTCCTTCCAAAGATGCTCAATAGCATTGAGGTCAGGGCTCATAGAAGGCCACTTTAGAATAGTCCAATGTTTTCCTCTTAGCCATTCTTGGGTGTTTTTAGCTGTGTGTTTTGTGTCATTGTCCTGTTGCAAGACCCATGACCTGCGACTGAGACCCAGCTTTCTGACACTGGCCAGCACATTTCTCTCTAGAATCCCTTGATAGTCTTGAGATTTCATTGTACCCTGCACAGATTCAAGACACCCTGTGCCAGATGCAGCAAAGCAGCCCTAGAACATAACAGAGCCTCCTCCATGTTTCACAGTAGGGACAGTGTTCTTTTCTTCATATGCTTCATTTTTCCATCTGTGAACATAGAGCTGATTTGCCTTGGCAAAAAGTTCAATTTTTGTCTCATCTGTCCATAGGACATTCTCCCAGAAGCTTTGTGGCTTGTCAACATGTAGTTTGGCATATTCCAGTCTGGCTTTTTTATGATTTGTTTTCAACAATGGTGTCCTCCTTGGTCGTCTCCCATGTAGTCCACTTTGGCTCAAACAACGACGGATGGTGCAATCTGACACTGATGTTCCTTGAGCATGAAGTTCACTTAGGATCTCTTCAGAAGTCTTTCTGGGCTCTTTTGTTACCATTCGGATTATCCGTCTCTTTGATTTGTCATCAATTTTCCTCCTGCGGCCACGTCCAGGGAGGTTGGCTACAGTCCCATGGATCTTAAATTTCTGAATAATATGTGCAACTGTAGTCACAGGAACATCTAGCTGCTTGGAGATGGTCTTATAGCCTTTACCTTTAACATGCTTGTCTATAATTTTCTTTCGAATCTCCTGAGACACCTCTTTCCTTCACTTCCTCTGGTCCATGTTGAGTGTGGTACATACCAGGTCACCAAACAACACAGTGACTACCTGGAGCCCTATATATAGGCCCACTGACTGATTACAAGATTGTAGACACCTGTGATGCTAATTAGTGGACACACCTTGAATTAACATGTCCTTTTGGTCACATTCTTTTCAGTATTTTCTAGGGGTACCATCATTTTTGTCCAGGCCTGTTCCATGAGTTTATTTTTTTAAATAATTCTGTTGAAGCATGGTTGAAAAGCAATGTCTGACTTTCATTGGTTAACGTTCATAGAATTTTTTAAAATTATTACTTTTGTCAGATTAAAGTTATTTCTGTGACCATTGTGAGTTTTTCTTTCATTGACCGAAGGGTACCAACAATTTTGTCCACGTGTGTAGGACCAGCACTGCATCTAGTGGCTGGGGTTTGAGCAAACATGTGTACACAGTTCAACAGGTGTTATCTATGCCGTTTTTTACAACTCTAACTAAATTGTGGCAGCAATGTGTAGTATTAAGTCTTCTCTAAAGATGTCAGCAACGTTAATGCTATCATGTGACCATAAGAAGAGAGGGATATATTTTTCATGTTGAAGTATTTGTCATGTTGAAAGATTTTGTGTAGTGCAATATTAGAGGGGAAAAAAAGAAATTATGGCAAGAGACCAGTAGCATAACTTTGGATAAATTACCATAATAGGTGTCAAGATGGGTAGGTTAAACAGATGCCCGAACATCAGTGTTTAATCATTATATCAGCAATTAGTTTATGGATTGTGATAATTTCAATCTAAAATACTAAAATAAAGCTTTGTTTAGGCTAATGTACTATGTTAAACATGTATGAGTCTTCTTATAAATAGTTGGCCAACTGAGTGGGACATAAACAGGAGAATTAAGGTTCATAACTAACCAACATCATTTGAAACGTCATCATTGAAAATGATAAATTGCTGAAAGCATAGCACTGTTTAATTCTTGAATCTAATTGGTCAGAAGATTTGTGTTATTGGTCTTTGTGGAAATTCATTATATAAATTGAGCAAAAACATTAATTTAGTTATATATGAATTAACATATTCTTTGTGACTGTATGTTTGTATGTAAAAGCTGAAGGCATCCTAAAAATGCAATAATCTAAAGTTGATATTGAAATGATATTGAAATGTGTCGGCTACATATGCTCTGTAAAGCCTTCATAACAGCTCCAATGAACTTCTCTGTTTTGGTTTTGCTTTCCTGGGATGGTCTTCATGAGAGCCAGTTCATCATGGTGCTTGATGGGTTTTGGAAATGCACTTGACAATTTTGTTCTTGCAAGAACTGTTCTATTCTAGCACTGCTGACCTTCCTGTCTTAAAATAAAAAATGACTGTTGTTGTAATTACTTAATTACCTAATGGTGTACGTGTTATTTCATAGTTTGAAAAAAATCCAATATTGTTCTAGAATGTAGAAAATAAATTGAAACTTGTGTCATATATATACATACAGTATATGTGACTTACATAAGACAGGTTTAACTTGTAACTTATTAGATCTAAATAAAACAGATAATTTCACTGAGCACACTGACAACCATAAACCTTGCAATCATTCCCATATGCTTTTGCTACCAGTCCAGCGGAACACTCATCTTGAACTTAGAGGATGAATGGGCTCGGCTCTGACACTGGTGAGTGCACTACTGGCTGCACTCCAGATTCAGTAACCAGAGCATCCAGTTGGAGCAATTTCTCCATCTGAGATATTTTTGATTACAGTGGGCTGAAACAATGATAGACTGTTAGATACTGTACAGTAAATTATAACTTGACGGAGATGGAACCTATAAGTACCTGGCAACCATAAATAAAAAGAGAAGTTTTTTTTTTATTTTTTATTGCTGTTGTTGTTAGAAGTAGTGGTATAGGTCCATATAGGTGGTCTGTTTATCTGCCACAGAAAAAGGAGAGGTGAAAGAAGTCAGGATCCACAGGAGTTTAATGAGTCCTGACGTCTGATTATCATTCCCTGCTAAGCAATGACCTTGCGGATACAGGCACTTTGGCTCTAGTGAATCAGTCAATGACGGTGTCTCTTACCGGAAGCCAGTTGATGTAAGCAGTGGGAGATAATGCAATTTCCACTAAGTGCATATCTCGGACTTGGCAAGAACTTTTAAATATATCGTAAATGATGCGCCATCGTAGTTGGTTTTGATTCATAGTAATCATCTGCTCAGATATTGAGGAAATTGAGCATAGAGTGTATGCATATATCCTTACAAAATACTTTGGTTTCAGTTCCATGTTCATACAACTGTTCATACTAATGAGGCACATTTGCAGAGAATTTATTATCCTTATTTAAAGATTTTGTTTACGTAATTAAACACCGGCTCTTGTAGTAGGAGGGAATTAGAGTGGGGTTTCACAGGTTCTCCAAATAGGTTGCCTTTTCGTTTTCTGGTTTCACTCTACCTCCCAAAAAACATGAAAGCAGGTGGGATGAAACCAGAGAACTCAGAGGCAACCTATAGAGAGTTCCAGTGAAAGTCCACTCTCATTCACTCCTACTTCAAAAGCCGGTGTTTAATGACTTACACAGGTTCTCCCTATAGGCTCTCTTTATAGGCTGCCTCTGGGTTCTTTGGTTCTCTGTAGAGGTCCAGGATAGATGCATGAATGAATAAAATAAGTTCCTAAATTCAAATATTTTTAAATAACCATGAATGTTTATTAATTTCCGTTCAATAAATAATCTTCACGTATTTGTAGAAGCAGGAAAACATTAAAGCTGTAGTCCGCCATGACCTGAAGATGACACTGCTGCTCTACATTTACATTTTACATTCATGGCATTTGGCAGATGCCCTTGCCCAGAGAGACACGCAGAAGTGCTTTGAAGTCTCTATCAATAATTACATCCTGATACTGCTTCAGTAGGTCAATGATTGAGAACACAGTCAGTCTATAAACTCTGTCAGTTTTTTTAAGTGCTAATTTAAGTACTTCAGGAAGAGGTAGGTCTTCAGACATCATTTGAAGACTGCAAGTGACTCAGCTGTTCAGATATCTAGGGGAAGTTCAATCCAGCACTTAGGTGCTAGAACAGAGAGTCTTGATGCATGCCTTCCTTGTACCCTGAGAGATGTTGGGACCAGTCAAGCAGTGTTCGAAAATCGGAGGAAGTGTGGTGCAGTGCGGGATGTGATAGGTGCTTTGAGGTAAGTGGTCCATTTTTGGCTTTGTAATCAAGCATTAGTGTTTTAAATCGCATGCAGGCAAATAGAGGAAGCCAACTGAGGCTTATGAGCGGAGAAATGGGGTGATGTGGGAGAAGGTTGAAAACAAGTGGTGCAGCTGACTGAAGCTGGGATCATAAAATTGTTTAGAGAGATCTCCTAAGAAGCTCCTGAAGTGTAAATGAATACACTAGGATGTCTAGGATGAACAACAGTTAAGTTTTGCTGCTATTTTCAGCTAATAAGCTGCCATCCATGTTAAGATGTTTACCAGACATGTTGACATCTGAGTAGAAACATGAGTGTCTGAGGGAGGAAAGGAGAGGATGAGTAGAGTGTCATCCACATAACAGTGGTATGACAACCTACAGTATATAAGGATAGAGGAAAAAACAGAAAAGGACCAAGGAATGATCCCTGTGGGACACCAGTGGAGAATCTGTGTGGAACAGATGTAGAGGACCTCCTATTCTAATGTCTGTGATGTCATCTGAAACTATGAGAGGAAAGGTGTAAATGTAATGTTTAAGTTTATTGTTGTTTCGACAGGATGTCATCAGTTACTAGACATTGACATCGAATTTATCGATACATTTTTGAAAAATTCAGTTCTTTTGTATGGAAATATGTTGCATTGCATTTCACTACTGTTGTACTTGTACAATCATGTATGTGACAAATAAAATTATTGAATCTTGAATAAAATTCAAATTAAAAAATCATGCACCACCACCACCACATTGGTCCAAAATTTATTTGGTATGCATGTATGGTAGCATTTGAGATGGGAAAGTGTTGAGTCCTCTATAATCCTACAGGTGGTGCACTCTAAACTGTTGACACATGCCAGACAGCACAGCATCATATGTAACAGGAGCAAATAATTTGATAAGTTTTTTTTTATTTTTTTTTTAGAAATTACAATTTTCTTGGATGACATACTAGAAATATTGGCTGCTTGGGTAAAAAAGTAGCTTTTTTGTTTAATTTATTTTTAGGTTAAATTTTAAATCCTTTAAAATTAGTTTTATTGTATTTGTTATTGGAAAACTAAATGCCTTAAGAAATGGACTGTTGAATAAAGCTGTTGAATAAACCTTTTAGGGTATAAAGCTTTAAAGTTATGTCCCAGTTTTTTAAAACCTTGATCCATTTAAAAATCCTGAATCAGCACCTACAGTCGTGGCCAAAAGTTTTGAGAATTACATAAATATGTTGCTGCTTAAGTTTTTATAATAGCAATTTGCATATACTTCAGATTGTTATGAAGAGTGATCAGATGAATTTAGTCCTTCTTTGCCATGAAAATTAACTTAATCCCGAAAAAACTTTCCAGTGCATTTCATTGCTGTCATTAAAGGACCTGCTGAGATCATTTCAGTAATTGTCTTGTTAACTCAGGTGAGAATGTTGACGAGCACAAGGCTGGAGATCATTATGTCAGGCTGATCGGGTTAGAATGGCAGACTTGACATGTTAAAAGGAGGGTGATGCTTGAAATCAAAGACAGGCGTGCAACCATCATTGCGTTGCATAAAAATGGCTTCACAGGCAAGGATATTGTGGCTAGTAAGATTGCACCTAAATCAACAATTTATAGAATCATCAAGAACTTCAAGGAAAGAGGTTCAATTCTTGGTAAGAAGGTTTCAGGGCGTCCAAGAAAGTCCAGCAAGCGCCAGGATCGTCTCCTAAAGAGGATTCAGCTGCGGGATCGGAGTGCCACCAGTGCAGAGCTTGCTCAGGAATGGCAGCAGGCAGGTGTGAGCGCATCTGCACGCACAGTGAGGCAAAGACTTTTGGAAGATGGCCTGGTGTCAAGAAGGGCAGCAAAGAAGCCACTTCTCTCCAAAAAAAACATCAGGGACAGGTTGATCTTCTGCAAAAAGTATGGCGAATGGACTGCTGAGGACTGGGGCAAAGTCATATTCTCGGATGAAGCCTCTTTCCGATTGTTTGGGGCATCTGGAAAAAGGCTTGTCTGGAGAAGAAAAGGTGAGCGCTACCATCAGTCCTGTGTCATGCCAACAGTAAAGCATCCTAAGACCATTCATGTGTGGGGTTGCTTCTCATCCAAGGGAGTGGGCTCACTCACAATTTTGCCCAAAAACACAGCCATGAATAAAGAATGGTACCAAAACACAACGTTTTGGTCCCTGAGCCACTTAGTTATCACTTTTGCCTTATGGCACGGTGCTCCATCGTGCTGGAAAATGCATTGTTCTTCACCAAACTGTTGTTGGATTGTTGGAAGAAGTTGCTGTTGGAGCAAATTCTCACAGAAGCAACTTCTTCCAACAATCCAACAACAGTTTGGTGGCTCAGTGGCTCAGGGACCAAAACGTTGAAATTTTGGGTCCATGGCCTGGAAACTCGCCAGATCTTAATCCCATTGAGAACTTGTGGTCAATCCTCAAGAGGTGGGTGGACAAACAAATACTCACTAATTCTGACAAACTCCAAGAAGTGATTATGAAAAAATGGGTTGCTATCAGTCAGGATTTGGCCCAGTGATTGAGAGCATGCCCAGTCGAATTACAGAGGTCCTGAAAAAGAAGCGCCAACACTGCAAATACTGACTCTTTACATAAATGTCATGTAATTGTCGATAAAAGCCTTTGAAACGTATGAAGTGCTTGTAATTATATTTCAGTACATCACAGAAACAACTGAAACAAAGATCTAAACGCAGTTTAGCAGCAAACTTTGTGAAAACTAATATTTGTGTCATTCTCAAAAACTTTTGGCCACGATGTATATGTTGTGATAATATCATAGTGTGTGGTCCCTGGTCGGCGGCACGGTGGTGTAGTGGTTAGCACTGTCACCTTGCACCGCCAGGGTCTGGGTTCAATCCCCGGCCAGGCTCAATTCCCGTCTCTGTTTGCATGTTCTCCCCGTGCTTGGTGGGTTTCCTCCGGGTACTCCGGTTTCCTCCTCCCACATGTAGGTTCCCAAATTTCCTCCCACTTTTGTCCGTAGTGTGTGAATGAGTGAGTGTATGTGTGTGTGTCTGCGATGGATTGGCATCCTGTCCAGGGTGTACTCTGCCATGTGCCCCAAGTCTCCTAGGATAGGCTCCCCGTGACCCTGAATACAGGATTAAGCGGTATAGATGAGTGAGTGAGTGAGTGGTCCCTGGTGGGGCTTAGTGGTTAGCACTGTTGCCTTGCACCTCCAGGGTCTGGGTTAAATTTCCACCACGGGTCTCTGTGTGCATGGAGTTTGCATGTTCTCCCTGTGCTTGGTGGGTTTCCTCCGGATACTCTGTTTGCTTCCCACAGTCCAAAGACATGCAGATTAGGCTAACTGGTGTTTCCAAAACTGCCCATTGCCCACTGAGATGGATTGGCACCTTGTCCAGTGTGTACACTTCCCCATGACTCTGTATGCATGACAAAGCGGTACAGACAATGAGTGAATAAATGGCCATTAGTGATTCCCATCCCTAGTGGTTACCACAGGGTTAGGATTAAGGTTTTATTTTGTAAACTAATAAACCATACAGCAAGGCTTGACTACTGAAGGGCCTAAATACAGACCCAGTAAGGTATTTCAGGGCATTTAATAAAACATTAGAGACTCACTACCGCAGAAACAGTTACCATCTGAAAGAACTTTGTGGCACCAGTTTTTGACAAACATGAAGCACCTTCTGTGTCACATGATCTTCTTGTTGTTGGAGTGAATCACATGCTTTTCTGTAAACGATTAACCTGAAAGCAGCTCAACAGGAAAGGAAAGCACTTTCATGAACTATTTTTTTATTGAATTTGCTCTCTATTTTGTTCTTATAGAAAAGTCACGTAATTGATGTCACATGTATTTTTCCTTATGTGTTTTTGATGACATGTTTAAAACGTACATTCATTCTTATGATGACATGCTCAAATATTCATTCATTCATCTTATACACTGCTTATCCTGTGAACTGGGGCCTGTAGTCTATCCCAGGAGACTCAGAGCACAAGATGGGTACACCGTGGACAGGATGCCAACCCATCGCAGGGTGCAACCCTGCGGGCAATTTGGGAATGCTAATTGACCTAATCAGCATGTCTTTGGACTATGGAAGGAAACCGGAGTACCCAAAGGAAACCCACCAAGCACAGGAAGACCATGCAAACTCCATGCACACAAATCCAAGGCGGGACTCAAACCCTCAACCCTGGAGGTGCGGGGCCATGGTGCTAACCACTGACATAAACAAATAAACAAAAAAACAACAACATGTTAATGGCAAAGCCACTAAACAGGGATGCATGCGCTTATGCACACTGTATTCAAAACAGTCAAAAAAACCTGGAGGATCAGTATGAACACAACCTAAGCGTTTGAATGATCCGATTTAGGTCATTATTAATCATTAATTAAAGGTCGCTGTTGTTGCTGCTGCCACTGAGTCATCTGAGCTTTTTTTGTTCAGGGTTTTATAAAACTGGACATTCATCCATTTTACTTAAACACTCTTCATTTAAGTGTTATCATGGCTCAAGCACAAAGGAAGTGACTGGATTCAGCTGGATTCAACTGGAGCAGTCTGAACAGAACCAGGTTTAATCAGTTACATTTTGTCTGCGTGTGTGTGTGTGTGTGTGTTTGTCTAGAACCGGTTAAATCTAGTTTCTTCCTTGGAGTTCATATTCAGTGATTCAAAGCTGACCTGAGCCCCTTAAAAATCACCGGGTCACGTGGATGGTCCCTTTAAAGTTCTGCTAAGGGAGACCGCGCGCGCGCGCGCTGTCACATGACGATCATATAACGAAGCAGGCAAACCGGAGAAGTTAAAGCAGAGCGCGCGCGCGAGCTCGGGCAGTCGTCTCGGTGGAGTTGGAGCTTTTCACCGGTTAGTTTGAGCATTGCAGCTGCTGCGGTACACACCGGACATGATGGTGGACTGCACCTGCTGCGTCACAACACTCATTTTTGTTTTTTTGAACGAAGATCACAGTGGGACTTCATGCTGTAAGTAAGTGGAGTTTTTTTTGTGTTAATGTCATGTCTACTCGTGCAGGTGTGTGTGCGTGTGCGCGTCTTGTTCGGGGTTGGCGATGTGTCTATAACAGATCCTCTCATTAGGGATACAGAGCGCGCTGTTAGTTGTTAACAACACCACAACACCGCGAGACCCGGGTTGCTATGAGATGCCTGATTGGCGCGCGGCTCCTCTTGCACAGCGCGCGCCCTGCCAACGTCCGCATTCCGCGCGCTGTGGCGCAGATTAAAATTCAAAGCCGGTCGGTTTCACGGGCAGCGGCTGGTCCGTAACGGCTCCGCTGAAGCCCCGAGGAGCGCTGTGTGGCCACAATGCATCAAGATTCGAGTCAAAAGCTCGATGTTTATCCACAGGTTTGTCTTTAAGAACATCACGTCCCGTGTAAGTACGCAGTTACAGTCAGCTGGAGTGTGCGCTGTGGTGTAGCGGCGGGGCAGGACGAGTCACTGAATCAGTTCACTCGAGCTGTCACTTTAAATGAATCGAATGTTGAGATTCATTTGGATTGTGTCTGATATATGAGCATAATATTAGATGCATTTGTAGAGTCATAGGTACAATCATACAATGCATATGTACAATCATGATAGAAACATGCCTATGCCGAGTCAGACAAATATATATATATATATCACTTTTCAGGGAAAAAATGTATGACGTATATTATATTAATATAATATTAATAATATGTTCATGTATATCAATATATAACATATAGCAATACATTTTGCATTAAAATATTTATACAAGTGTTTCTTTTCCTAAAATTTTCCTGATTAAATTTTTTTGGCTGACTCTGTATTTGTATGTGTGTGTGTGCAATAAACTACATGCTTGTAGGCTTTGTGCATCGTATACAGCCTATATGAAATATGAAACAATGCATTATGGATATGGTTTCTGAGCAGAAAATGCATATCACTTAGAAAAAGAAAATGTACATAGCTCAATTTTGACAAAAAAAAAATCACATAGACTCTTATAATTCCAAGGGGACCATGTCATCAGTGGCTCAGTGGTAGGTTTTCTCGCCTGCCATGCGGAAGGCCAGGGCTCAAGTCCCACCCAATGGCCAAACCCCAGCCACTGGATGCAGTGCCGGAGCCCAAGCTCGGATAAAATAGAAGGGTTGCATCAGGAAGAGCATCCAGTGTTAAAACCTGTGCCAAGTTGTGTGCAGATCGGATGGTTCGCTGTGGCGACCCCTTGGGAACAGATAAAAACTACCAACAACATGTATAAATACACCACCAGGATAACTGAAAATGATTGATCACCCGCTATACACCACCAAACTGGTAAAAGGATCATAGGCACTTAGGGCTCACACATGAGCACAGAGATAAAAATTTAGCACAAATCGGTGAATGCTGGCTATAATAGAAAGGCACCAGGACACAGTGCACCACAGCACTCTGCACACAAGAGAGCAAAGAGCCCAAGGCTCCAAACCCATGCTCCAAACTCCCTGGATCCCTATCTGATTGAGCACCCATGGGATGCACATAAAAAAACATCGACTGCTAACGTCCTGGTATAGCACAATGCATGGCCGTCTGCAAACACCAGGTCCGTTCTTCCTTGTGAGTCGATTCACTTAAAAGAGTCGTTTCTATAGAACTGGTTCCTGACTCGTTTGCTCATCATCACCACGCCAGTGTATAGTATAGAGCTCGAACACGAACCTGAGCACGCGCGGACACGCTCGTTTCTCGGTGATGACGGTGTTTGTAAACATGTGGGCTTTATTCCGTGTGTAAATACGCGATGGTGTGTCGATCAGATATGCGGTGCAGTTCAGTAAGTTGCGCGGTTTGGTCGGGGTTTTTCAACACCGGCGTCATCAGCGCGCGAGCTGAAGCGGAACCGACACGCGCTGCGCTCGAGCAGGATTACAAACTGCGCACGCAACGGACCCGAGCCTGAGAGCTGATCCCTGCGTAAGGTGTTTTATTTATTTAGAAAAATAAATTAATTTTGAGGCATTTGAATGTAGTTTTGCTTAGATAGTCGATGCAGCGCAAAATGCATTTTTGTAATTTGCATATGTTTTGATGATGATGATGATGATGAAGCTTGTGGCGTTGGAAACCTGGCTCTTTCTCCTTAGAATTCATTCTCGAAACTTCCTCATCGTGAAAAAAAAACTATTATAATGTCTATAAGAAGTTGCATGAGTCTACATTATCAGTATCTGTTCAGTCATGTTTGCTAAAACTTGTCAAATGATTTGTGCCTCTGTTTTTTTGTTTGTTTTTTAATTATGCATTGACTATATGGAATTGATTGTGTATTTATTGTGATTAAATATTGTGTCATTTATAATAATTAATCTCAATTGCACTAGCTGACGGTGGACATGAGACAATGTGACCAGGTGTTGTGAAAGTGGACTTGCACAGAAAAAAAAACTGATTCCATTTGAACACTTTATAATAATAATAATAAAGGCACATTTCTACACATGACAACTGGGTTAAGGGCGCGCACTGCTGTCTGTGGAGGCGAGCATGCGCGCAAGACGTAGATCGGGTGCGGCGTACACCGTCCACAGCAAGAGAGAGAGAGGAAGCATCACATGAGGTGCGTTTAAATCTACATAACCTACTACACCATACTGTATAGCACACTAGTCCTCCTTAGTTCTCACTGGCTCTCTTGTTGAGCTATAAATGCAAAATTTCATGCGTTTACATTCTTTTAGGAGCATCATTGAAGGCAATATGTTTAAAGGATTAACGTTGGTTTATGAGAGGATACAAGGAGGGGACGCATGGTTTTATTTATTTTTTTATTTTTTACTCAAACCTGCCTCAAAAGCATTGCTATTGTGCATCTGATGTTTTGCACAACGTCTGCTCAGTTCCTGCGAGAAGAAGAATATCTGATCAAGATCAGGTGTCAGTGATGCACAGAGCTCGGATATCTGATCCAGCTGAAATTGGTGCTTCCCTGTCTGTTGGTTCAAAGACTTCACAGTATCTTTTATCTGTTCCAAAATAAATATAATCATCTTGATTTGATGCAAAAGACGACATACATGTCTGGCCATGCTGCAGTAAGAATTAGTTAAATGACTTCATAATGACTTAATAAAAAAAAATCCAGTGCAGCCTTGTTTTGGACACATTTCCTAGACATTTCCCAGATAGTTATTTGTTTTTAAACAACCTCTTAATTGAACAGTGTGTTTCTTGCATTGTTCTTCATGGATATGAATTAGACTGGATAGGAAGGAATTTATTGATAAATTGTTTGCAGGGGAATATAACCAAGAAATTTGTTACTAATTAATTAATTTTACTGCAAGTCTAATGTGCATGATTGGTTTGGTCTATTTTGGTCTACCCAGAATGAAAAAAAAAAGTCTAACCAGTAATGTTTCATAAAATGAAATAGACAAACAAATGTTGAGAGAATATTTTAAAATTACAGTTCTATGAGATTATTTTTATCTGTTTAAATCACAGATTATGCAAATAATAGGCAAACAAAAGCAACGCCCAAATGTTCTCAAGGACCCACAGCAGAGGTGTGACTTAATCCATCTTATTTGCTGAACTTTGTGTTCCTACCTCACTTTGAATAATTAAATTAATGTGTTTCTACTGCGAGCATCTGGAGACTATTAGAGATATTTATTTATATACATTGAGAAATCAACCTTATCCTTATCTGTGCTCCTGTTGATGCCACGGTCGTTCACGATCATAAGGAGAGCGAAACTGGCCATGCAGTAATTGGTGTCTGTGAGGTGTTATATATGTAGAAGAGGACAATGAATGTAATCGCCTGTCCTGTGAGGCAGCAAAAGCAGAAGTTCAAAAAGACGTAGCGGACGGCTTGACGTGTCTGTTTTCACCCATTGGCGGCTGACATGTGATAACGGAGGACTAGCTAACGATATTGGCAAAATGAGTGGAAAAATCTGTGTTTACTGTATACCAGACAAATGTTTGACATCAGGTCTTGTACTTGTACAAACCATATCTTGTGTTACGATTACGTCAAGAGCCAGTTCATGAAGTTCTAATCTGATTTCAGGAGAAATTCGTTTGAATTTAAAACGATCATATTTCATTGCATATTACGTACAGTGTGTGTACGTTTCCCTGGTTGTTCTGGTTTAAAAGCAGTTGCTAGTAGACTGATAGTAAACCTAGGGCGGGAAGGTCTGGAAGCTGATGCAGCTCCTAACCTTAGTCTTAACCCTGTAACTTTTTATGCAGCTGGAGATCCAATTCAAGTCAATTCAATTCCATTCAAAGCAAAGAACGTTATTAATCCCAGGACGAATTTCATATAAAGACAACAATAATTTCAAACTGCATGATTTTAGGAGGTATGATTTATTACTACTGTAGTTACACACAAACATTAAAGGGAAAGAAAAGAAGCAATAGAAATGTTAAGGCGAAAAAAACCTTGCAAAAAGAAAGGAGAGAAACAACAACAGGTTGCTGCATGCTCGCGTATGCAGAGATCACCCAAGATGTGAGAATAGTTACAAATTTGCAAATCATGGAAAGTTAAATCAAGAGGACTGCACAATGGGGGGTAAATGAAAAAATAAATATCTTCAGGTCCCTCGGCTATCCTGTGTACTCCGCCGACCAAAGCTCAGACACAACTGCCTGTTTTATTGTAATCCTGGCTCCGCCTTTATTTCACCACTGTTGTTGTGGCTCGACAGCGATGTTACCGCGTATGGTGTGTCGTCGTCGCCGTACCAAGGGAACAATGAACGACGTTGACATGATTTACGAGCGCTGTAAACACTAAACTATATGATAAATGATCTACAGATGTTTCCAGCTAAGTGGTACTCCCGCACCCTGGTGTATACTGTAGCAAAATAAATTTCTGGTCCGCATTTGTTTGTTTGTGTGTCTGAGCTTTACAGATGTTTGTGTTTAGTGGCTTCCTGAAAAACATGGTTAATCAGAGTAATGTAAACACTCGACATTTTGCTAGAATACGGATTAAAACCACATACAGGAAATAGGTTCCCCATTCCAGTCTATCGGATGAATGAAATATGGATTTGGAACACGGATTAAATAGAGATATCAGTCAAGCTCTGATATTTATATGCTCATGTATTTCCTATTGAGCAACTTCCTATCGAGAATGACTCACAGTGTGGTTTTTCTTCATCGTTTGCCCTCAGATGGCTACTCGATGGTAGACGAATTATAAATAAATTTTTTAGCTACCACACCGGGTAAGCAGAAAACGCCAGCGGCCGTCGTGTACGTTGGTGGCCTAGAAACAGAAATGATTAGGCAATAAAGTAGTAGCTAATGTTATAATAATGGATAGAAAGCTGATTAGCTAACTAGGTGCATTGTAGAGACTTGAGGAATAAACCTTGGATATATTTAAAAACGATCGCAGACGCTATCAGATGACTTAAATGTCCTGGAAAACATGTGCGTGTACAGTAGCTTGTCAGTTCTCGTGATACGAGTTTCCATTTCACCTGTTTGATATCCTCTACTATCCTTAATATACTGCTGAGTTCATGGCAGAGCAATAAATTATCTTTCAAGGAAGGGTAATAGCTACCAGCTAATAGCTCATTATGGTTATTTACAATGCTGACTTTCCCTCAACAAACATCATTGACCTTCTTAAACAGGTAATTAATCCTGAATAAACACTAATGACTGCAGCTACAGCCAGATTATAACCAGCATCCTGTATTTTTTTTTTATGAGATAACATGTAAGCCATGGGGATGTTATCAGTTATGAGTGAAAGTTAGTTTTTTTTAGCCCTTTAGCAGTCTCCCCAACTTTTTGGTTGAGCACATTTTAAGTCACTGCTGTATATTTGACTGGAAACGTTTAGAACTTCACCAGATTGGGCCATCTCTACCATTCGGTTGAGGTAATCCTGTGGTAAAAAAAAATGTGTTATGATTGCTTTTTTTTCTTAGTAAGGATGTTAAAGGGTTAAGATTTTTTTCCTTGGACATCAGACAGCTACAAATAATGAAATAATTACAGCAGACACGCAGTCGACTTGTGGCAAGCACACTTTAATTAGGCGTGTGGGCCTGTGTCCTCATACGGTTGTGTTACATGTTCTTTATTTAGTACTATTAGTCCCTGAGCAGTTTGTTTTTCTGAGCCAGACTTGAAGAACAAAGAGATTAGCATCTGAAATGATGTAAAGGTTGTCTGCTCCATGAAGATTTATATTGTGTGTATGTGTGTTTGTGTGTGAAAACAAACAGCACTAAAGACAGCCATGTTGTCCGTGAGGACCCTCAGGACTATCTTAGCATAGTAACAGCATAGTGATAATCTGCTATCACGTTGACGTGGCTCTTCTGCAAATAACCTGTTCAGGCATCACACAGCTTTGGATATCACCTGACTTGCTGTAAGCTGCTTGAGACTTTTGTTGAGTCAACAGTGGTAAAGCTATAGATTCAGATATACAACAAACGCAACATGACACGTTCTCGAGAGGAGGAGGAGAAAAGGAACTCTTGCAGAGTCATTTTCCAGGCAAAGCCAGACATTTTTGTGGCTCTTACATATATTAAACACTCCATAAATGGAGACCGTTGTCTGTACGAGTCGCTTTTTACATTTGTTTATGTAGTCATAAGTGGCTCTATTCAAATACATGCGTGTAGGTGTGATGACCGCGCCATAGGAGCGTGTCGTGACGCTGTACAATTATGATGATGCACCGTGGCTTGTCCGGTTGCTTTTCCCGTCCTGGCAGCCTAGAGCACATGCCAAGTTTAGGTAAATGTCATTAATCTCACCAGCGGCGTAAGTTCTCACCTCAGTAGCAGGCTTTACATTCATTATCACTTCCTAACAATATAGACTATGAGCTCGTTATAGAAAGACACGTCAGTGATCCAAACAGGTCTCAGCTGTACAACTATTTGCATGTGTGGTCATGCATCTGCTGTTCTCATGTGAGTGCGTGTGTGTTTACATTCGACAGTGGTGAGCAATGACGCAGGAGAAAAAGCCACGCAGAAGCAGAGGTTGCTGTCATTACTGTGCTGCAGAGACCGAGAGAGGGAGGGCTAAAATGAAAGAGAGGGAGAGAGAGAGCGGGAAGCATACCAAGAGGTCGTATACAGAAAAAAGAGAGAGACAGAGCAAAAACGAGCCGCAGATGAGGAAAGATAAGGATGGTCAGGCGAGGAAAAGAAACGGGAGGGGTGCAAGAGTCTGACAGAACACAGAGAAACGTATACTCGGCAGCATGAGCCACAGTTAAACTGCGCAATAAACCGAAATCCATCAGCTTTTAAACTCCGACACTGGTAAACAGAAATTCTCTGCTCACATAACCAACCTAGAAACCCCAATTTTACGCCAGTCGACACTATTTTCCTTCTAGATAGCACCACAGGAGCATCGTGACTTGGCAAAAATATCATGTTATGTTACCTGATGCTTGATTTTATGATATCTTGATGTCTTATTTAGCCTAGTTGTTAAATATTTTACAATCATCAAAAGGTGAATTAAACAGTTTTTAAAAAGTGAATAGCACTCCATTCTTGTTTACAAGGAATTAATGTAGACAAAAATCCATATTTGAATAAAATTTTTAATGATTTTATATCATGTACTGTATGTATAACCTAGTTTATAACTGTGGTTTTGGCCAGGTTTAATTCTTGATTACAACTTAAGACACAGTGAAATGCCCTCCTAAAAAAACTAACAAGAAAAAAACATTAGCATTATGCTAATTATTGGTGTGGAGATTAGTTTTCCAAAAAAGAAAACAAAGAAAGAAATCGTAGCTAGCTTAAACTCTTCAGGACCTTAAAGGAAAAGATACATTGTGTTTAGTACCAGACTAAAAATGATAAAATTCTTACTAAGGATGCACTAGCATGACTAGCATGACTAGTATTAGATTAGCATTGCAATTGTTTTTTATTTACTGTGTTTCCTTAATACAGACAAAGGAAGCTTTCCAAACGCGCAAACACATTAAACTTCAAACTGACTTACCACAAGCACATCCGGCTCTCTAATGCTCCAGCAGCTTTTATATATGTTTATAATAGCATAGTAGCATAACAGACTGACATTATGTTAGCTACTTTTTATTGGACATTTTATAACACCAATAACTGTCACTAATTAATACGGATGAAAGTGGCCTTATTTTCAAGGAAAAAATCACTTTGAACTGACTTTGCAAACATTCAACAACCACAGACATCCGCAGCTTGGAGGATATTTAATTTAGTCATGACTAACCACTTGCTGCAATTATATCTCTTAAAAGTTCTTTTTCAGCTCTCTTATTTATAATAGTGATTATGTATTTGCTTTAAAATATTCATTGTGTGCAAGGTTCTTTTCCTGTCAGAAACCAGGTCACAGAAAGCACGCTTGAGGGTTTTTTCTTTTTCTTTCTTTCTTTCTTCTTTTTTTATTTTAGTACCATAGACTTGAATACATGCGATGATGCAGAGAAAAGTGCATTGAGACACAATTTAGATTTTTTCATACACTCACCCCAAACATAGAGTATCTACTGTATACCGATGTTGCTGATTTAAAGCAACGTATTCTCCTCGCACCTCCTCCCACCTCTGAAGGCTTAGCGGTGCGGGCTAGGCAATATTTGCACTCCACTTTGCAGCGTTGAAGCGTCGGTTCCCAAGCACTCGATGGGTGAGGAATGTGGCCAGACAAGCAGAGCTGGCACCGTCCTGGACCAGGTGCTCCACTCAAGGTGAAATCACATCTCTCTCGAAATGCCCCTCACAAAGAGCAACTCTCTACGGGAGCTCCACTCTACCTATTGAAAACCAGATCTATCAAGACCCAGTCTGTGATTGCATGTGTGCATGTGAGAGCAAGCGAGTGAAAGGGAAGGGCAGGTGAGAAAGACAAACCGCAGCTTTCAAAGTGGCCGCTGTAAAAGAGAGATACGCTTTCGCAGAATAATGACACAAGTTTGGCTTGGCAGATCCCCTCAAAAATGCTTTGATTCCAAGCAGCCAGTGAGGACAAGATGTTCCTATTGCACAACCAATTGCTTCCCCTGTGCAGGGATGGCCATCAAAACAATGTGTCCCACTGTAGAGATGGGACAGCACAAAGGTTGGTGGAGATGTGCCAGAGTAGAAGTTTCTGAACTTGTGCACTTTGTGAATGTCTCTGTGGAAAACTTGGAGAAGTTGTTTGAGTCTCATCTGTGTCTAACGTTCCACGGAGAATAATTGTCCTGCCAGTCGTTGGGTGTGGAATATCCATGTGGAAAGAATGGTGTCTTTACCTGTCAATCAAAGGGACATACGCTTGTCATGGGTACTTAATATCTGAAGTTAATGCTATCATCTAAGTGTGGCCATCTATCCTGTGAGAATGCAAAATGTACTTCCATGTCTCTTACTGAAAGCAAGTATTAGCTTTCGCTAATGGCAGGTTGTTTGCTTGTGTGCAAAAAGTTGCAACTAGCTAGCTTATGAGTGCAAATTTTAGACTTGTTTATTTCCCATTAGTAATGGCTTTATCCGTTTACAGAATTTGGCAGATACGTTTATCCAGTGTGACTTACATTATTATACAGTTGAGCAGTTAAGGGTTAACAGACTTGCTCAACAGTGGCATTTAGGTGATGCTGGGATTTGAGCCTGGAACCTTTTAGTACTTTTAGTATGCTAATTAGACCCAAACTCACTTCCATGGCACTGAGATCACATAACCTCATTTAATGCAACTCGCAAATAAAGATGCATGCTTTTTACGGTATCTGCCAAGAAAAATCTTCACTCGTTTGGGTTTCTGACATCTTGTTTGTTTTGACACCCTGTCACGTGACTGTCGCATTTGCATAGTCATTAATATTCATTCGCATCTGCCAAATATGGGTGTGTACACAGGATCAGCCATGTCTGTGTTTCAGTGTTTATACAACACATTGTATTTGCTCTAGTGACGTTGTTATTTTATTTTATTGTTCTCTTCATTTTAACATACATTCTTGAGAACCATGTATCTGTGTCAATCTTCAAAGGTCCTATATTTCGATTTCTTCAAAACGTTATCAGAAAGCCTTCAAAGTGTGTCTCTTAACCCAACAAATACCTCTCATTCAGTGCATTTTCTATACCTCGAAATCTCTTTATTTCATACACCATTTCAGTGTCTGTTTAAATGAGTTACTGCAGAGCTACATCCCTTCAAAGAACACCAGAGCTGAGGAACAAGAAAGGGGAGGGTTTCCCTCACATGAGGTCACATGAGGGGGGGAATCTGATTGGTCCTGGCCAATAAAAAAATTAAGAAAGCACAAAAAGCAGGGAATGTTTTTTCTTACATATTTTTTCTTTGTACAAACACTGGAGACCTATCTGATAAAGAAGTGACTTTTGTATAACAGGTCCCCTTTAAATGGCATGTTTTTGAGAGGATCATTGAACTGTGACGCGGCCTCTCTGCCACCCTGGATGTGAAATAGCAACAACTAAATTTGGAAAAAATTCAAATTTGAAAAACTCCCCCTCAAAGCTCGTATTTCATAGGCACCAGTGGTAAACAATCTGCAGTCTGAATCATGCTGAAATGTGTAAAAGTTCCTCTATCCATTATTATAGTGAGACAAGTGCCAAAGACTCTGGTGTCTCGCAGTTTGGCCAGCGTTATCTAAACATTTCTCGTAATATGAAATAATCATTGGCCCTTCCATCAGAACATCTTGTGTTGTTCTGAATTAACGGTAATGGGCCATTTTCAGACTTTGGCAGAGCTTTAGTTGAGAAATGAGGACACAGTATTAACAAACAAATTCCAACGTGTTGGACCGCCGATGAATCCTCGGGAAGACGCCAAGCGACGGGGTCACTTGTTTTCTTGGAGAACAAGGGGACAAGTGGAAATCAGGTCAATCCCACCGGGCTTTCTCACTCGCGGTAAAAAAAACACGAGTCTCATCACGTATTTAAAACCACACCACCCCTCTCTGTCTCTGTTAGGAGTCTGATGGATCTGCATGCAGTGTAGAAGGAAAGCACACAAACAGATCAATGGCACCCATTTGCACGGCGAACAGCATGTTGTCCGTCTCTTCGCCGAGCCTGATTTGCAACCTCATTACCGTTCGCCGGGCTTATCGCGTCCCGAGCTCAGACACATCTATCTCTTAGCCGCGAAACAGCTGAGTCATGGCCCTAGTAAACATCGAGTGATGCGGTAGGGCTTCACAGAGTCACGGCCAGGGCAGGAGCCTGGTATCGAAGCCTGCTCTTTATTTTTAAACCCTTGTTTATGTAATAGGTTTAAAATCACACCCCTTCACTTCATGCGCTGCTCCATGAATAACAAGTCACATTTGCGTTCAGTGCCTAATTTGAACCACGATAAAGGATTATTAGACAACTACAGGCTCAGCCTCAGTGCCAGCTTTCAGCATGGGGCAAATAAATGTCAAGCTGTCAAGGGCGTGCCATACAGTAAGGTGCTAACGTATAATTACAGGGCAGCTTCAGACAGGCCTGTAGCGAAGTGTGAATCAGTATGCCAGACGTGTGTTTTACGAATGTGCCACTTGTGTTGGAATTGCTCTGGTCGTTAGTAGACATTGCGATTTGTATCACAGAACAACCAATCAGAATAGAGAGTTCAGATACGTGAATTATTCTGACAGAATAGATTTCACTTGTGAAAACTGTGTTTTCTTATTGAACCTCAAGAGAATGAAAAGAGAGGCTGGTGTGCTAACTGCTGTTTATAGCTTTACACAGAAACTTGTTTTTCAAATGTTGCGCAACATTTATTGTAACTGTAAACAGATAAGACGTACCGAACGTCATTGTTAATAAACGGGAAATCATAACTTGTAACAAATCGAAGCGCTGCGAAAAAGAACAAAATTATTTCAGTATGTCTCGATATAGGAAGATGATAAAACGAATTCATTGTTTTCCTATAACAGGGTGGCACTTTATGTTTCCGTAATACTGATAACATGATATCACACCACCAGTCCAAAGTTTGCACACACATTCTAGGTCCGTGGTCTTTCCAGATTTTCCTTTCTTTCTACTGTACTGTAAAACAATGCTAAAGGAAGTACGAAATATGAAATAATCTCCTTTGAACAGTTGATATTGAGATGTATCTGCTACTTATGCTCTGTAAATCCTTCATAACGGCTCTAATCTGTTAATTGGTGATTTCTGAGGCTGGTGACGCTAAATGAACGTCTCCTCTGCAGCAGAGGTAAGTTTTGGTCTTGCTTTCCTGGACAGGTCTTCATGAGAGACAGTTTCATCATGGCGCTTGATGGGTTTTGGAAACGCACTTGAAAATACTGTTCTTGCAAGAACTATTTCAGAACTCCCGACCTTCATGTCTTAAAATAACAACTGACTGTTGTTGTTGTCGTCGCTGTTGTTGTTACGCAGTTATCTAATACCATGTGCCTTTTCATATTTTGGAAAAAAATCCACTGTTGTCCTAGAATGTAGACACTTGCGTCCAGTCTTTTGACTGGCACTGTAGCTCATTAGAATAGGCCTTTCTAAAGGGGACTGCACGCATTCTCAGGACTTGTATAACACTGACCATTCTGTTGTTATTTAGAGAAGCAAGCAACTAATTTGTACTAAATGTTTCCGTGGTAAATATTTATTTTTGAAGACGTGAAATAGAAATGAAGGCTTAATTTCGCACAGACTTTTAAACGTAGCTCAGGCTGTAGTTCTGCGACTACAAACAGGAAGCCTCTGTATTTGTTCATCCATTCGTTATCTATACCACTTATCCTGAGTAGGGACAAGGATATTGGAGCCTGTCGTAGGAAACTTAAGGCACAAGATGGTCACACACTATGGTCAACTTGTGGTAGCAATGGTAAAGGCGATTCTGAAGGTCCCAGGTTCAAATCCCACGCCCACCTGCCAAATGCCTAAATGTCAACGTGGAAATGCCAGTCAACCTAAACCGCATGCGAGGACCCCGGAGTCTCCGGATGAAACCCACTAAGCACGCCGGAGAACACGCAAAGTCCAGACTAGAGACGGGATTCAGACCTCGATATTAATGCAGCAGTTACTGTATGGAAAAGGGACAAAGTCTAACATGAGTGATACTTTGGATGCGACTGATAGTGGATTTGTTCAAGCCCAAATTCTCATCTAAACCAGAAAAAAATGAGAAACCAATTCTCATTAATGTAAAAGAAAATGGCTGCCGTGTTATATTGTGTCACTCTACTGCTGACATATAGTGTGTTGTTATATTGCGTTATCTTGCTACATCAGGTCAGTGACATAGTCAGTGTGTTGTGTTTGTCAGTTTGAGCAAAGAGAGGAGGTCATGCTGCTTAGTCCTTGTTCTCTGTTCTCACTATTTGCCAAACCCTGGGTTACTGCGTAGTATGTTTTCACTCATTTCTCTCTCTCTCTCTCTCTCTCTCTCTCTCTCTCTATTTTTGTGTCTCTGTTCCTGGTCGTCCTACATTTGATAAAAATGGCCCTGGCATACCCACCATATTTAGCCACACTGCTGCTGATTCTCCCTCATGAACAGGGATATTTTCTGAGTTACAGTAGAGCACGGAAAGGAAAGGCCATGGCGTAAATCTAATAGCGGAATGAAAAGGAAGACACAACATGTTATTCAAGCTACTACGCTGGCTGCCTGTTACGTTTAACGTTGAGGACGCAGTCTTGGATCAGGTTTATCTCGCTGATCTCTTAAAGCAGTATTACCTATCCCATGCAGTTCATTCAGCTGGGCCAGGCTTTCCATCAGTAACACGCGTAGACGAATACAAGGTGTGTGCAAGGCAAACCAGGACTTGTGATGAAATTTCTCATGAATGAAGGAGTACTGTACACACAATCATTCACTAACTACACCTTGCACATTACAGAAACTCGCGGTAGTTATTGCCACATCTCACATACAGTCCTGACCTCGCTCCAAGCCATTTCCACACACACGGAGTTCCTGGGAGGCCAGCGTCTACCTTGATGGTATCCAAACAGTAGTGAAACACTGGGATAAGTGCATTAGTGTAGCAGGGGATTATATAGAGAAATAAAGGGAGTGCATAACTGTGTTTTGCTATTCTAATTCATAATAATAATTAATATTATTATGTGCACAGATGCAGAAGATGATGTTAAAAGGTCAGATGAACACACAACACACAAAAGAACAATCATACTCCAATATTTTATTTATTATTTATTTTTATTTATTTATTTTTAAAATCTAATCTCCTTTCATCACATCTACTGTATGTGATTATTATGGGTAATGATCACAAAAATTAACCTACAAGTCTTTATAACGTAAGCAAGGGCAGTCATTGTACTCTGTAGCTATTAAACTTAAATAGTCTGGCTCTATGTTTTGTTTGTTTGGTATTGAAGGAGAATAAAGCAGTGTTGCGAAATAACATCTTATTTATACAGTAGATCCTGGCTTTTTTTTTTTTTTTTTTTTTTAATAGGATAAAAGCTTAGCTATGGAATAATTAAAGGCTTAAAACAGCTACACTGGTTTAAACTCATTTTGTATCATTTTTATCCAGAATGTTTCTTTTTTATTGCCACTGCAGTCGTTCTATATGATTTGATCATTACGTCTTATCATAACTGGTTTTCGGCGATATCCCGAATCTCCACATTCGAAGTCAACGTTATTTCCTTGAGCTGGGCTCATCGGCATCACGCTGCCGTTACATCAGCCTGAAAGCATGCTGACGCAACCTGTCAGTGATCCGGCAGTCTGGTCATCATGACCATGCACTATTCTCCCCTGTTCTCTCTCGCTCCAGACTTAAGTGGCCAGCCACAGCATGCTTCCACCTAGTGGTCGTCTGCAGATTGACACACACACGCACACACACAGGAAGCTTTTCCCTGTTAGACATGTAGGCAGCTGTCTGGCACACACAGAGTCAATAATGCAGTTGTAGGCAAACACGAACACACACACACACACATATACACTCAGATGCCTGAACAACCACCTTTGCGTTGACTAGGTACGAAGTACGAACAGCGTGACGATTGAGCCTCCATATTAATTCTGCATCGTTTTATATGCGTCCTCAGAGTGAAATCCAGGACAGATGTCCAGTGGTTTTCAGTGTACGTCATGTCTCTTTTCCTTCCTTATTGGGTTTCAGTTCTCTTTTTTTTCCCCTTTTGTTTCTGTGTTACCATGTTAGTGTTAACATTTAAAAAGGACATATGATATTGCAGTATTTAGTGACATGGAATGTGTTGAAATTGAGATTGTGCTTAGAAAGCGTCTGTATTACATAATAGTATGAAAATACGAAAAAGAAAAAAAAGCAGAATTTTATTTTTTTTTGACAAGGACAATCAGTTGTACAAAAATATCATTTTTTTATATTTATAAAAAATCATTTATATATTACTTGGTAATTAAAAAAATCACCAAAACCAGGAATTCTTTTGAAAAATAAAAGGTATTGCTGTTGAGTGAGACCTAGTGGGGGTGGCTTTGTGTTCCCATCTTAGACTTTTGCACAGTTTACACTTTTCTAAAACATGATTGGCTGAAAGAGATCCTTTTTTAGCATGATGTCCCATATACCAGAAATCTAGTTATTTAAGTAATATAAAACCATGTCGGTTAATTGCTATATTTGGTAGGAATGGGAATTCAATTAAGTAAAATTTTATTTGTCTAGCGCTTTTAACAATCATCATTCTCGCAAAGTAGCTTTACATAATCAAAGATTTGTATTGCATTGATTCTGTATTGTATTGATTCTGTAAGTATCATGATTTTATAAATATCCAGATTATATTAAAAAAATTTTTTTTTTTGATTTTGTTAACATTTTAAACAAACTTATTCGCTCCTTTTTTCACCACACAGGATGCCGTGCTGCCTGCCAATGTAAGAATAGTTTAGAGTGCACCAGCTGTAGGGACTGCAATATTATACCGCTATAAATGCTAACATACATAAATGAAAAATTCATTCATTCATTTACAATCATTTATATAATATTTTGTACCTAAGAAGATTCAATTCCTTTGAGTAGATTAAGGTGTTATGGCTTTCTCATCTTTGTCATTCAAATTCCTTTTTTTTTTTTTTGTCACGTATACTGTACAACCCTACACGGTATGACATGCAGTGAAATGCTTGTACGACTGCCCGTGACCTATAAAGGAAAGAATGTAAACGTGAAAAATGTGGGATTTAATGTTTAAATCTACGACTTTACAGATTTACAAAATTACAATAATATTTAATTAAAATAGAAATATATGAAATTATACAGAAGGTGCAAAGTGGAAATATACTGAGAAATATATATTTAAAAAATACAACTATAAAGAATACAAAGCTAGATGTTCTCTATTTTGACATTGATGTCTGTAAAATGATTTAAGATTTATTATCTTACCTTAAACTGAAGAAGGTAAAATATATACACTGAGGGTTTTACTGAGAAGTTCTTTTGCCAAGAGCAACCGGTTTTATCTTATTTTATTATAATTTGCAGGTATTGCCTGATTGAATCCATACGGAAATGGAAAATATGGCCAGTACTGTGCAAAAGGCTTGAGCCCCCTCATTTCTTCATGTTAAATTAAATAAAACGATTTTCGATTAAATTACGGAAATGGGAAAAAATGTTTTACTGCAAAGTGCCTAGAGATTAGTATGCATCCAGGTGGATTCCACCGAATCAGGACATTGGGGTGTGCATGTTTGTGTTCTCAGTGGGATGTTGCTTTTTGTCTCTTCTGCTTTTTCTTTTTAATTTAGTGGACTTTTTTTAATGTGTATTAAAAATGTATATCATTGTTTTTCTTGAGTGATAATCTTGTATTATCAGTATAAAATCAGATTTTTATAGAGTTTATAGTTTCCTTAACCATGAATCAAGAAATTTATATTTTCAAAAAAAAAAGTGTAATACCGTAG
Source organism: Clarias fuscus (assembly GCA_030347435.1). NCBI lineage: Eukaryota > Metazoa > Chordata > Actinopteri > Siluriformes > Clariidae > Clarias > Clarias fuscus. The sequence goes on along the minus strand of CM059224.1, from coordinate 19,975,951 downwards.
TGAAGCTGTTGAGGGCAGTGTTGCCTCCAGTTCTTTCTGTGATATTGGTGTGTCTCATTTGTTTGAGAAATGAATTTAGCTGGTTTATTCGCATTAAGGTCATGGAGGTGAAACTTAATCCTGCAGATTTGCAAACCCCAGGAGAATGCGGCGATGGAGAACAATAGAGTGGGTTGTGCTTCCCGGGAATATAGTTGCCAGCTGTGGTGTTCATGCAGCATTCACAAATAGTGCACCAGCTCTTACCATAAAATAGGTGTGCTCCGATTAGGATTTTTGAGGCCGATCTCCGATTGCTAGAAGCTGTATCGGCCGATCACAGATTACAGGGTCTTCTTGAAGCCTGATCATGTAGCATTATTTATTAAACTATATCTAACAACAATGTAAATGAAGTATTGACATTACAAGAAGAGTTAACAACAGAATTAACAACTGTATTTATTGGCAAGCAACATGTGCAACACTCACTCACTCATCTATACCGCTTAATCTTGTATTCAGGGTCACGGGGGGCCTGGAGCCTATCCCAGGAGAGGGACACACACACATACACTCACTACGGGCAATTTGGGAATGCCAATTAGCCTAACCTACATGTCTTTGGAATGTGGGAGGAAACCGGAGTACCCGGAGGAAACCCACCAAGCACAGGGAGAACATGCAAACTCCATGCACACAGAGACGGGAATCGAGCCTGGCCGGGGATCGAACTCGGACCCTGGCGGTGCAAGGCGACAGTGCTAACCACCACACCACCGTGCCGCCCATGTGCAACACGTTAACTTAAAATATAGCAGCCTGTGCTTGGTTAGTAATTGGGAACAGCTTAGAGCCTGATAAAAACAACTTTCCTGTCGATTGTATAAAATTAAATGAAATAACAGACAAGTAGGATGTGAGTCTCCGGGAGTTCTGCAAGGACGGGCAAAAAAATGAACATGTTTAATTTTTCGCGCGGCAAGATGGAAACGTAATCACAGCGCCAAAACTCGCGGTGAAACATGACAAATCGTACTTACGGCCACCGTGTAGGCGAGACAGCGATATTACCGACAGCTGAGTGACTGGCGGCGGCGCGCGAGTTGCTGAACTCTCCCGCTCTCTTAGCCAACTTTGAAAACTGCTCATGTTCCTTTACGTGACTAACCTTCAAATGTCTGATGAGGTTTGTGGTGTTAAAATGCTTTGGGTGTTTCACGCCTCGTGGAATTGTCTTGTTACACAGGTTGCCGATTGCTAATGTATTGTCTTTTTCACACAGAGAATTGCCAGACCGGTGAAACCATTTTAGCAGCGCGTAAAAAAATTGTCCTGCGACTTTTTTCGTCATCTGATCGGCTTTTCTATATCGGCCATTGTACAGACTGCCGATCAAACTTCCCCAAAGCTATTATCGGCCGATTCAATCAGACCGATCAATCGGAGCACACCCCTACCATAAAACACTAAAGATGAACATACCGTTCTGGTTTAAGGATGCTCAATCAATCTTAACATTATGACATGGTAAAAAGCTCACAAGAGTCTGTCGGATTCGAAACATCGTATTGTAATTTGTAAGTCATTTGTGACCCCATTTGAGCACCCTAGGGGACCTCTGTCTCTTTTATTTTCCCTTCAGGCAGAGTGAGGTCGCAGCCTATAGCTACAGTATGTATGGAATAATGACTTGCAGAACTGTGGAGAACAATAGGATATGTGTAGTCCCTGTGCGAGAGGAGGAAGTGATAAATGGTTTGTGGAGGAAGTTGAAACAGCAGACGTGATCCTATACATATACGCAGACAATAAAAATGTACATCGACTTCCGTTTACTGTAACTGACCTCGAGGTACCACTGCAGGGAAGTATACTCCGGTCCTGGCAGCATCATTATGTGTTTTTGTCTATTTCTTTCTCTCTGACTCTCGGTTTCTTCCACATTCATGATGGTTTCTTTCTCTCGCCTTTCACGCTCTGGTGTAGAAATAGATATCTACACAAAGTACACAGGTTAAATGTCATTAAAAAAAAACCCTGCTTTAAAGGTCACGTGGGTGTAATCGAAGGAGGTAATTTTTGTATTCTCTTTCAGTGTTGATGGGCAGTGTCTCTGGCCACACAGTCACGCCATGGCAGCAGCGGATTGGTTGAAGCATTTAGGTCATTTCACACGAATTCTCAAGAAGTCCTTGGCCATCTCTTCTGGGAAAGAGTGCATGAGTCATTTTATATTAAACGTTCTTCATTATGTTTTCCCCTGCTGAACAAAGAGTTCTGATCTAAGGTAGACAGTGAAAAGAATGAGACATACAGAGAGAGAGAGTGCGAGCGAGAGAGACACGCATTATACGAAAATACCAGTTTAATTTCACACTACACTGGTACATGTGAAGAAAACAAGCATTTATAAAAGAGAATTCTTCCTTTATGTTTCTTTCTGTTCTTTCGGTTAGTTTTCTGTGCATTTTTTTCTTTTCAAATAGGGATTAGGTTCAACCTCACTTATAGGTTCAGTCCAGATTCTATTTTATTTCGAGAGAACTCACAAATCAGTAGACTTTGCAGTAAACCAGGGGTAACTGTGGCAAAGGAAAAACTCCCTGAGAACTCATGAGGAAGAAGACCTTATGAGGAAACAGAAACCAAAGGACCTCAATCTATTAGTAGGAGTGTGAACCTCACACTTTGTTCACGTTAGTGACAGACGAGCATTGACGGAGGTTGTCAGTGGAGAGTGTTTGTAGCTATCAGTTAGCTCGTGCAGCTAATCTAGTAACAAAGCTCATACAAAAGAAATGAAAAAAAAAAAAAAAACTATTCTCGCGCTGTTTTCAATCGATTAAAATATGGGGATAGATTTGACATTGACCGTTAAAGTCATACGTCCATGTCAGAGATCCCAGTCCAGATTTATTCCCCCTTTGCTTTTCGAGTAACCGTAGATTTTTCGGAGCTCAGCTGTGGAGATGTGTGTCCATTCAGACACAAGAGCAGTAGTGAGGTCAGGTACCCAGCGTTCCAGTCCATCCCAAAGGTGTCCAGTAGGGTTGAGATCAGCCCATGTCAACACAGAGGTCACTTTCTGAGCAACAGAGCATTGTTATACTGAAATAATACTGAGCCTCTTAGTTCCAGTGAAGGACGATTGTAATTTTAGAGCATACAAAGAGACTCTAAACAATGGTATGCTTCCAGCTTTGTGGGGAAGAAATTCGTAATAGTGTTATGATCTCGTGTCCACAAACCTAAGACCATATGATGGATAGTTAACAGTAAGTGTGTGGGTGTTTGTGTGTGTTTGGTCTTAAGGAATAATTTTTCAGGCTTCCTGAAGGACTTTTCGGCTCTCAGTTTCTGTCGACTGACCAGTTTCAGGGGAATTTTTATCTTTTAATGAATTTTTTTAAAGCTACACAGTGACCTATGAATCATTCAAGCATAAAAAACCCATCTAATTTAAGGCACAACATGTGCAAATGGTGACAGATGATCAGGCCGGGGTGATGTGTTGCCCAGTACAAACGTTCCAATACAGAAATGCAATATATGCCCACTTATCTGAGAATGTTTTTTTTAATATGCATTTCCTTGAAAATATAATACCAGTTTGGATCTGTGATGTATGTGTATATGTATGAATCGTCCAAGCATTAAAAAGAATCTAACTTAAGGCACAAAGCAGTGAGAAACAGGTGCACATGATGACAGATGATCAGGTATAACAGACGAGAGGGGAAATGTGGTTTCTGCCGACCGATGTTAAAATGGTACCTTTAGGCATATATAAGATGGAGAGCGAGCAAGAGAAAGAGAGAGACATGACTCCTGTGAAGGTGATTTGGAGGCCAGGCCAACAACCTTGATCTCTTTTCCTTCCAAGCCCCGAGCACTCAAGGTTTCTGATACTTTTCTATCATGGACAGCATTTAACATTTTTTCGGCAATTTGTGCCACATTGGTCTTTGCTCTCCAGAGGTGTTAATGAGCCTTCGATGCTCATTATCCTGTCACCAGTTCACTGGTATATAATTGACAATCGATGTTAATGTTACTGTATGTGGTGGTAATGATATTGTTGATCGGTGTATATCAAATCAAAGCTTGTTTTTGGGATTTTAAAGATAAAAAAATCCTTGAACACTATAGTAATTCCATTTAAAATATCATCAAGCAGGGTTTCTTTTTCACTTGATCAACACAAAAATGATGGATATTGGACAAGCACTAAAACACTAAAACAAGCACGGGGGAGAAGGAAAAAAAAGCTATAGCCAAATGCACCTTTTTATCGCTTCACTCTTCACGTTATTGCACTTAAATCACTTAAAAACGCACTTTCCAGCCGAGTTTTCCGAATGGCCACAGGTCCTGATTGCACGGCTGATAATATTATTACCCCCACCTCTAATCTCTTTAAACCTGAACGCTGGAAATGCTCGTTTTCTCGTCTTTTTACTACCAGCTACCAGTTCTGGATGATTAAACCTTTTATGGTGATATTTGTTTAAAATGGGAGAGCACAATGAAGGAAAAACCAATATCATACAATCCTAGTGTTCACATCTTTATTCTAAACTACGTTATATCCAGTATGACTTATGAAATGTAATGTATTAAAAGAATATTAAGACAAGTGTATATATACTGTAGAGTAGGCGTATATGAAGAGATGATTAAAGTCTTATTAAAACATGTGTTCACACTACATACATCATAAAACTTTCTTTAATATCCATACATGACTATTTATTTAAAGTTCTCCCACGCACAGAGGGAAAAAAAAAAAAAAAAAAAACCCTACAGCTTGAGTTTATCTTCCACTCTGTCCTTGACCATTGACCCAGTACTACTGTTTCAGATCGTGCACAGGTGTCGCGGGTGTAAACGCCCGGATCTGTTGACTCTGAAACACTACTACGTGTAAACATGTTGTTTTGTCATCCGAGTACAAAGTACATGTCCACCACATGACTCATCTGTTATTGCTCATGTACTAGGACAGCACCAGATTCAAGTCTCTAACTTTTTTTCTTAGGCTGTAAACCCAACAAAATAAATAAATAAATAAATAAATAAATAAGCTTTTTCTTTGTCAATTCCAGATGTTACAAGATATACTCAAGATGAAGAGAGTATCACCGTTTATTGCTGAGGATCTAGTTATATAATAAGGTTAAATGAATAATGTAGTCAACATAGATAATTGTGCTATAAATGTTTTGGCAGTTGAGACAAAATTATAATGTGTATTCATTTTTTTTTTTGTGTGTTATGACCAGGCCAGATTTTCCAGTGTTCAGTTATTATTTGCAAAATTAGCAATTTAGTTATTCTGGCTTTTGATCACATTTTTAATTCCTATTTGATCTTTTTGTCCTTATTCCTCTGTTCGCCGATCCTGATCCTGCGTCTCTTCTAAACCTTCCTGCCGAGTTTTAGAAAAAAAATGAAACAATAAAGCTGAGTGGATCTTGTTGGAGCTAATAGATGTTGAACAAAAATTCTTTTTTTTTTTTTATTATTTTTTTTACTATTATGATTTTTTTTATTGGTATTGTTCCAGATTTTCTCCCTAATTTAGTAGTAGCCAATTCCCACATACTGTACCAACTTCATTAGGGCATTATCCCATCAAGGCTACAACTGGCAATCAAGGGAAGACCACCGAACCATGTGACGCGTGACAATCCCATCTTTTTGAACTGCTCGCTCACACACCACCGTTGGGAGCGGTGTAACACTCGGAGGACATAGCTGTCCATTCCTTCCACTCGTGTGAGCTCGCAGATGCCTGTGATTGGCTATAGAGCCGAGATTAAGGTGAGAACGCCGGAGCGCCTCCCATCCCTCCCCTCTAAGAGAGCTCGGACAATAGGCTGCTCTCTCAAACGGTACTGTTTTACTGTGATGCCGAAACGAGAGACGACTTCGGAGGAGATGGTCAGTACGGATTTTAACTTATGCGTCGCTACACTGCAGAAAATTGTATCTTAAAAGTGAAAAAATATCTTAACATCTAACATTTTCCTGACACAAACCAGATTATTAAGCTTATTTCTAATCAAATTTGACTAAAACTTTAAGTAAAAAACATGTCTTGTTCTACTGGCAGATAAGTTTGCTAGTTTTAGCAAATGATCTCTTGAAAGAAGCCAATTCTTAGCTAATAGAACCAGAAATTTTCGCTTACAATTTTAGTAACGTTGTGTAAAAATACGCTTAATAATCTAATATTTGGTTAAGTTGTAAACTTACTTTAATAAATTACAGCTAGTTTGGATTAGATTCAAGAAACTTGCTAAGGTCAAAAAGATGTAAATTGTGCAGCGTACCAGGCAGAGCGTTTAAAGGTGTCGCGGTCACATTTCACAGTTACATTTCCTAGGAGATGCACATTAGGCTACGCCGTACTGTACTGTAGGTCTTGTGGAGACATAACACAGAAACATAATTCAGCCTTTAACTCTCAATTGCATTATCATCCTGACAAGTATTCTGTATTCCGGACTGTTCATAAAGTCTGTATGAAAAAACGACAGTTCTTGTAATAATATTTGATAACATACAGTTGAATCTGTACAGTTGAATTTTTAAAGACCTATAAGCATACGTCATTTTGGAATTACAAGTTTTCGCAGAATTATAAGAAGTAATGCAACACATTACCCAGCTATAAAATATTAACTCACGAGTGCACTTTTTATTAAAGTAATAATTAACATAGAATAAATGACTTTTAGGAAGAAGTTCTCTCAGCGCTCTTAAACTCCTGCATCAGCAAACATTGGTTTTATGGATTCATTATGAGGGTTTTTTGTTCCTCGCTGAATTCTAATGTTTTTTTTTTTTTTTTTAGAATGCCAAGGTGTACATTCCGTATCTCTGACAAGATTGAAAAAAAAGAAAAAAAGTCATAATATATAATTGCTGGGAAAAACCACAACACCTGAAGAGGGGGTTTCCTGTGTCAGATCACCTAAAGGGTGTTATCTTGCTTATATCAGTGCCAACCTTTAAGAAAACAGGCTTTCTATTTATGGTTTATTATACCTTTGCTATGTTAATAGTTGCCTATTATACTGCTTAGTAACCAAAGCTTACTATTAAGAGAGCCAAATAGTTTATAGTGACTCTTATTAATAATAAAAGATTCACCATGATAACCCCACTGTAACATACTGTACACCCTCCTTAGACTTGCTGCCTTAAGAACTTCTTTTATTAGGACAATTCTAACATTAATACTGTATTAGTTGGCCCCCGAAAAAGTAATAAATGTTGTCTTAATGTAAATATAAGCTTCTGATTAATAAACTCAGCGTTTCAGAATGTTAGGTATGTTCAATTTCTGTTTTTTCCTTTTTCTCCCTAATTTGGTAATGTCCATTTCCCACCTGCCTCTTAGGGCACAACGGCATCTGCCAACCAGAGCGGGTAACACGTGCCTCGTCACTATGACTATACATGATCATCAGTTGAATTGATTCCTTTCTGATGCACTTTTGTTGCCCAGATAACAGTTTATGGACTATATGACACTTTTTTTTTTTTGTCCCTTTTTGTTAATTCTGTAACTTTTTTTTTTTTTTTTTTCGGTTTCGGTGTGGGAGAGCTGAGACAGCACACCGGCATTATTTTTAGTGCTGAAATGTGCACTAGTAAGAATTGCATCGCTGTAGATGGTATGGATCAGACAAGCAGCCACTTGTGCGAATCGCAAGGTTTCAGTATTAGGCATTTTTGTGTAACAATGGTTTGTTTTCAAACATGATGACTGGTGATAACGATCTGCAAAATCTTTTTCCCTTGATAGGCATTTATAATGGATGGCAATGATCACTGTGGTATGCTTATTAATATCAATGACTAGTGTGCGTGTGCTTTGTGAGACAGAGAGGCAGTGAAAGGTAGTGTAGAAATTGTATAATAATCATTAAAAAAAAAAAAAAGGAATGATTGTTAGCGCGAAATCAGTTTTTGAATATAATCAGGTGTGGATGTTGCTCAAGTCAATGGCAAGACGTCTCTGCCGTTCCAGCCGGCTACTCCTTTCAGAGCAGAAGCAGCACGTCACGCTGCTCCACCAAACCAGAGTCGCCTCGATCAGTCAGTCACCCACACCGAAATCACCCGCATTAACTGAACTGCTAAGGCTGTAATGATGACTCTGCAGCATGTAATCTTTCAGTCATCTCGAAGCCCAGTCAATCAGAAACTCAGCCCAGTCATTCCACACTAACGAAATAATCAACCGTCACGCCGTTGGGGTCCTGCCCGTCTGCTCTCAGCTACTCAAAGACGTCCCGCTCTTTCTAATTGTGGTCATGTTTTCACACACTGACCATTTCCACCGCCCCGCCTCCATTAACTGGAAATGGTTTCCGTTACCTTCGCAACGAGTCACGTTTCCTTGTCCAGTTTATCGCAAGGACGATTTCAGATCTATTAATATATTCTTAAACCTTAAAGGCTGTTACATCTTAGAAAGTTCCAGTTTTCATTTGAGTAGATTTACTGTATGGTAGTAATATAGAGAAATTCATACACACACACACACACACACACACACACACACACGTGTGCGCGTGCACTCAGTAAGGAAGTAATAAAATTGGCATTTCCCTTAAATGAACCTAGTTCACAAGGTTTTGTAGCGTATGAGATGAATAATACTGTTTAAAAAAAAAAAGCTTTTGGCCATGGTTGTGGGTGTATTTGTTTGTAACTGTGTGTGTGAGGTGTGGTATCTGTGGTAAGAGGTCACAAAGTAGTTAAAAAAAAAATAAAAAATTCCAAAGCAACTTAGTAATGTTTAAGATCAAGGTAGTAGTCATCTTTCTTCTTTTTGAACAACTTCATGTGTACAAAATCGTGGTGGTTGGGATTACCCGAGTGAGGGCAGGTGGTATGGAGAGAATTCCAGAAGGAAATAGGAGTTGAGGAGAGAGAGAAATCATGCGGAGAAAAAGGATCTCAATATGCACGAAGGAACTATTCCTAACATTCTAAGTTATTAACTCCTTGGCAAAATTATCACTTTTTTGAATGCAGTCAAAAACGACCTACCATATTCTCATTAGAAGATGACAATAAACCAAATACAAGATGATCAAGCCTGACAATATTAGTATGGGATACAGTCGGGATACAGCGCCCCTGGAGCAGATAGGGTTCAGGGCCTTGCTGGGGCTTGAACCTCTAACCTTCTGATCAGTAACCCAGAGCCATAACTATTTGAGTCAGCACTTAAACATTGTATTAATTTAACATGCTCTTATTCTTAAGGCTTATAATTCAGCAACATTTTCCAGAAAATAGCTAAATTTAACTTTTAAGAACTTTCCTTCAAAGCAAATATCTTGTATTGCGGTAGCATCATTTTGGCTTTATCACACTTTTTGATTTAATAATCTTATATTTCTTTATCATTTCCCAATGGAGAATAATATCACTAGATATAAAACATCGTGTACACTTTGTTTAAATGTCACGATTGCAGTGTACAGAGTAGAAGAAATCTGCTACGTCGACTGTGTATCATTTCCTATTGCGGTAGCATCAAACGTTTTGACTCTAGGTCTACCGTTTAACCGTTCAGCTCGTCACGGACCAAATGAGAAATGTCAAAATAACCGAGTTCTTAGAGATCATATTTAGTAACACTATCGAATTAGACTCGTAGCACTCTCGTTTGCCTTGTTACCGCTGCATGCCAGTGCGTGATGTGCGGGACAGCATGTGCTACAGTATGTGCTGAGAACATGTTATATATATTTATATTGTAGCAGTAAGAAGTTAATAAGATGCATACAGAGGAACCTGAAAGTGTTATCATAGAAATTATCCCATGTGTTAGGGTTAGGGTTATTTAACTTGTTTATTTTTATATAAATGTAATATTTCGCTGGCTATGCTCCGTGTACAGCATTATTTAATGCTTTAGTACTTAAGATGTGTTTCGTCTTCTGTCTTGGTTGTCTTGGTCTGTCTTCTGTCTTGGTTGCCCAGGGATTGCAAATGAAAATGAATTTTTAGGATAACTCTGGGACAATACATCAAATCTTAGGTAGATACATAGATAGAGATAGAGAGGCAGGCAGAAAAATTGTATTGCATGGTACAGATCAAATTAAATAATGCTAATAATAACTATGAGTGAGCATTACTATAATGTAGATGACAGACAGTCATATAAATCTACACAAAGACATGAATCAGGACACATGTCATAATGGTGGTAGTGGAATACTCACCCACTCACTCACTTATTGTCTATACCGCTTTATCCTGTATACAGCTGGAGCCTATCCCAGGAGACTTGGGGCATAAGGCGGCGTACTGTACACACTGGACAGGGTGCCGATCCGTCGCAGGCCACACACACATACACAAACACTCATTTTTGTTAATAGATGTAATGAAATATAGCTCATATTTGGCCAAAACTACAACAATATACAGTAGATATGAAGTTAATTTAAAGTACTACACATTATTATATAACCAGGGTTTGCTGTCATGAAACGTCACAATAATAGTTTAGATATTTGATATAACTTTGTTTTAAAATATATTTTTAAGTATAAAATATGAACTTACATTATTCATATTTCTGTTTCTACTGCTTCTGAAATTGCTTGTAGCAGTGTATAAGTCACATTCAATATAGTTTTAATGGAGTTTATTACTTTTGGTGGTCTGCTAGTTATTAAAACTTTACCTTAGTTATTTATGGATAATTAGGTTTTTTTTGCAAGACTATTTATTGTTTTTCTTTATTGTGAATGAGTCTATAGGTTCAGAACTGAGTAAATATAAATAACTAATTAATAATATGTATAAAAAGGGATATAAGTAGTAGATGGATGGATGGATGGATGGATGGATACAATTTGATTGTCATTACACAGTGCAGGTTCTCAGCAATGAAATGCAGTTTAGAAATGCAAATCTACCAGAAATGCAAATATATATACATCAGTGCAAATACTGGCATTGTGCAAATAATAAGGTGCAGGTTAAGTAAGTAGATTTTTATATAGTACATATTATATAACAAGGCTATGAGCAGTAGCAATAGCATAGATAATACTATGAAATTACACAGATTAATTAGATTTGTATAAGGGATTCATATTTGCATAGCAATTATTAGTTGTGAAGTAAAAAAAAAATAAAACATGTATACTGAAAAATGTATATTGAACAATAAAACAGTGCCAGATTATCTGTGCAAGTGTATGGATTATATACAGATAATTACAGACAATTAGATAACATCCAGGTATATATTAAGGTAGCCGTATATATAAGGTTACATACATTAACAGTACTCTGCAAATATCTCAGGCACGCTGTGTTTTTAGTATAAACTTTCATATGGAACTTTTTATTTTTATTTTAGTACTTATTATTGAATTAGTTTATTAGTATATTACAACAGTATCTCGCCACTAAATTAAAAGTTACAGAACAATATTTGCATGCCAGAAAAGAAAGCAGCACATTAAGAAATTCCCCACTTTCCAGAAAAAAAAAAATTAACATAATGAAAAAACACAGGTGTGACAATCAAATTCCTGAAAAGAACTGTGGGTGGTTCTGCAGGATGCTCAGTAAAACGCAGCAGCTCATTTCCCTCTAAAACCTGCACAAATTGGACCTGAGATTAAAGCGCTCTCAAAGCATCGTCACACCAAATACTGGCTTTGTTTCATTAGTTGCGGCTTACTGAGCTGACTTTTGCAAAGTACTGTCTGTGGATAATAGAGAATCTATATGGAGAGAATAATACAGTAGAGCTGCGGAATGATTACAGGTGTAAGTGGATATTAATCTCAAATTCAAATCTTTTCAGAAATGCATATGATCCTCAGTTGATTTAAATGTCATTTTCTTTCATCTCAAACGTTTTTTTTAATTATCTCAACAGAAAAGAACTGCTATGTACTACGGTATACCAGTGGTTCTTAGTCTTATTCCTGGAGGACCACTGCCATGTATGTTTTAGAGTTTTCCCTGCTCTAGCACACACACTTCAATTAGGAAGTTAATTAGTTAATTAGTTAAATCAGGTGTTCTGGGAGAAGAAAGAACTAAGATGTGCAGGAAAGGGGGTCGGTCCTGTAGGTGCAGAGCTGCAAAAATGTATATTTTATAATATAAACAGCAGTAACTAATATATGAATTAGTTCTTATCATTTTCATTTCATTCTTTAATAGGTCGAGAAAAAGTGTTCCGATTGTATAAACCAGTTATGCAATGTTCAACAGAAACCTTCTAATGAGAGCATTCTCAGATTTGTACCTGCTCACAGCTGTATAATCCATTTTGGTGGGGGAAACAAAATAAACGACTGAAATGGCACACTTGATTAAAGTGTCTGTACTATCTTTAGTGCAGGCTGATTGCGAGCACCGTGATTCGAACAAACATGCTGTCTCTTTTCTGTAATAGTGTTTTTAAAAAAAAAAGGAGTGAAGGAAAGAGAAGCTGTGTCTCTCAGTTAAGCGTTTGCTGCTCCTCTCTCGGTACCCTGCACTCGTTCTTTTTCCGAGCCGATGCTGTTATTGCTGATGATGCTCGAACATGTGATGTAAGACTGCGACGTTGCATCATCATCATCATCATCATCATAATCCGTCTTCAAACTTGGCATATGGTCTAGTATGACTTTAGATTTCCTCACCAAAATACTCTACCTTCCTACACATTTGTAACCAGGCTGTCATACGGTTGCACACACACATATGCACATGCTGGTGTGTGTAGGCCCTGATTACTGCTGATAGTACAATGGTGCATCCTGTGTGTGTGTGTGTGTGTTAAAAGGCTTTTACTGCTGCTAATAATGAAACGATGTATTATAAGGTAGCTTAAGGATTTTCGTATATGTGTGTGTAGTTGGATTAACGGCATGCATGTAGTTATTCCAAATTGACAGACGTAACAAGGAGGCAGTTTTGCTTAGTAACCTCAAAAAGATGTAACTGTCTGTAAAAATACTTTGTCCCCTTGTTCATTTCTGCGGGATTTTTATGCAGATGAACTCTTTTTTTTATGTGTGTGTGTGTGTGTGAGTAAAGATAGCCTGTTGTCCTGCTCGCTCCTGGCTATTTGTAAAAGAGTGTTTTCTCAGCCTAGTTGTGCAAGCGAATGAATCATCAGGCCACAAGTGATAAAATAGGAAAAAGCAAAAATCCTGGACTTTGGAGGAACACAGGAAAGGAGGACAGTTTTACCTGTGATGGCAGAGTGTGTATGCGTGCGTGTGTTTGTGTGTGTGTGTGTGTGTGTGTGTGTGTGTGAGAGAGAGAGAGTGAGTGAGTGTGCGATTGTGAGTCATGCTCTAGTTTCATTAGTGAGAGCAATAGATAGCAAGTTGCCGCTTCTTAATAGAGATAGAGAAAGAGAAAGAGGGAGGGAGAGAGAGAGAGAGAGAGAAGTGACAGCTCAGTTTAAGGAGGGGAAACGGCTCGGCAGTGTGCACTTGTCTCTTCTCTCGCTCTGTGGTTCTTTCCTTTCCTTTCTGCACTCTGGAGAAAGAGGGAGAGATATACGAGCGCTGAAACAGAGGCGGATTGAGGGATGTGAGACGGAGGTGAGTAGCCCGTGCTGTGTCTCGCTTCTTTGTAAGCTTGTGTTTTCTGTCATAATATTACATCTTTCATCTTTTATGAATTTAATATGTATTTAGATCATCTCTCTCATTCTCTCTCTCTCTCTCTCTTTCTCTCTCTCCATTTTTACATGCACATAGGCATTGATAAAAGAGCAGAACCTTATTCTGTTTGAAAAAGAATATACTCTGATTTGTTTATCCCTCTGATGATGTTTGTTCAGCAAATGCAGTAACGTCATTTTAAGTGCGTCACGCCGCACATTATTTTACATTTCTTGTTCTAACACAGAATCTGAAATCAGTGATGTTTTCTACTACAAATGTTTGTTCACAAGTGAACCTGTGAATTACGAGCTCGTGTCACGAACCAGGTCAGGATAAACGCACCGGGTTAAAATGACAGCGCCTCAAATCGACGCCTTTCCCACCCGTACTACAGACAGAGAACTGTGTAAAGATAAGTGCTTACTTGCGTGCATGTGTGTGAGTGTGTGTGTGTGTGTGTGGTGAGGAAGGAGTAGTCAAAACAGCACAGGAAGGGTGGGACTTTTACCACGGTAGACTAGTTCGGAAACGATTGGCTCCTGATTGGCCACATGACACGTCAGTCGGACAAAGTGTCACACTGTTGGGTGACGTGGACTTGGCCTCGTGCCAGACCTCCCGCGGGGATTTTACCTTTTCTCAGGAAAGAGACGTGTTGGCTGGGGTTTCCGGCGGCCGAGGCCCCTTTAGCGAGAATGTTCGCGAAGTAAACACTTTGCTGCTGCTTTTGCATTTTCAGATTGAGAATACTTGTAAATCCCAGGCCACAAATGAGGCTTTCATGTTGAGAAGGGTTTTTTTTTTCTTTCTTTTTTTTTACTTGTCATGTACATTTCTATGATTATAAATAAAGTGTTTATTTCCTGAAGGTCTACCTCATGCAAATGTTAAATGTATGAATAATATGAATAAGAATTAGAGAGATAAGAAGGTTGAGAGAGAGGCGGAAATTCAAGAGAAAGATGTGAAGGAATAAAATGTAGATAAAGAAGAGGAAAAAGTGCAGAACATATTCAAGGCAAATAACAGATGCAAACAAGATGCAAAAGCAAAGACGGCAGAGAAGAGACTCGGAGGTAGAGTTGACAGAAGACGTGGCGTAGTAAGGTATTCATTTTGGAGGGCGGATGGGCGGACGCGGGTGGTTTTGGGGGGGGGCGGGGGGATGCGTAAGTATACTAAATAAAATTGCTATGAGATTTTTTGAATTGTATTAATAAGTACGACATGTGTGCACATGCCAGACGGTAGTTATGTGCTTGAATTGAAATGAAATTTTGTTATTTTAATTATTTAAGGCATCTAGCGTCGATCATTATTACCATGCCGTTAAGTTTTGTTTATACAGTTCGACTGAAAATGACTAAAATTAGATGTTAGTAACATGAGGGGTGCGATGTTTTATCAGACAAATCTAGGTCAACACTTCTCTCACTTCTCCTGCAACAAAGCTCCAGTAAAGCGCTGCAAATATACCTAATCCTGATTGGTTAATTCTCTTTCTCATCATAGCAATTGGTAGCCAATAAAATGTGATTAAACAAAGGAAGGGTCACGCTGATTTCGAGCGAAGTCCCGCTCAAATATACTTCTAAATAGCAGGAAAATGTGGAAACTTAGCCAGGCAGCACATCAGAGACAAACCTGGAGCTTTCCTCAGGCACGATGGTGAGGCCAAAAGCACATTTTTTGGCGAGGTAAATGGCTGGCTGACAAAAAAGACACACTAGAACACAATGTTCGCCGTCGCCCATGCCAAGGGATGCCATGAGAATAAACAAGGATTATAGTCGGGCCACGGTAACCTGCAAATATGCGCCCCTTAAAAAAATGCCCAGTCTTTTTCCTCGGGCTTTATTTTGAATTTTATTGATTTCCAAACATGTCTGAATGCATGCGGAAAGGAGTGCGGCTCTGCGTGGGTGTCTATAGTAGCCTTTGGATGGGAACGCGGGCCCGTCGTTGAATCCATATAGGGAAGTTTTAAAGTAGAAGGAAGTCAGACATTTATACATGTGCATAATTTGTTAGACTACTAGCTGAGGTTAACCTGAGGTGACCAGACTGGGTTATTGATTGTCAAAGCATGTTTTTCATTTTTATACATTACCAGTAATACCAGCTATCCTGACAGGGTTTCTCGTATTTATAATGTTCACCATCTTTACTGTCAACGCTAGACACCAGATTTATATACAAGTGGTGTTCAAGTCAGAATAACAGAACAAAGTTATGAGAGTAAAAACTCCCTTTATTTCTCTATACAATCGCCTGCTACACTAATGCACTTATCCCAGTGTTTCACTAGTACTTGGATACCATCATGGTGTAGAAGGTTTTCTCAGTAGACCCATGATCGGACTGCCTGCTATATGTCTAAAATGCTGGCCTCCCAGGAACTCCTTTAATGGCCCAAACACGTTGTAATGGCTTGGAGTGAGGTCAGAACTGTATGACTAATGTAGCATTAACTCCCAGCCGAGTTCCTGTAATGTCCAAGTGGTGTTTGAGAATGATTGTGTGTAGAGTTCCCATAGACAGATGTGTCTCTTCTGCAAGTCGGCCACAAGGTATCCATCGATTTTCAAGGTTTAGACATTCCACTCGCAAAATGTTCACAGGAACGACTGCATTTGTCTACTCGTCATTTACAGGCGTGCGGCCTTCACAAACGTTTGCACCTTTACTGCGACTAAGAGTCTCATCACCGTACTGTCCTAGAAGTTCTCTGTAAATGTCAATCGGTTTCATGCCTGTGTTCATAAGAAATTTTATCAAAAGTCCTGGTTTGACTTGTTTGATATATAATCTTGATCTGGTTGAAGTCATATCAAGAAGTGATCAAAAAGTCAACTGCTTATGCTAGTAGGCTAACTAACCTCTCATAACTGCCATGGTTTTAAAAGGAAGTCAAATAAAGTAATGTAGAAAAGAATCATCTTAACTGCTTCACTTTGAGTTATGGGTTTCTGAGGTAATTTGATCAAGTTTATAAAAATGTATACAATTTACTGTTAATACTGTTTCCTTGTACTGTAAACCTGCTAGCATGAGTAAGCATAAGTTAGCATGAGTAGGTTTGGCAGGGTACCTGAGAGAATATTTGCACTAATATAAAATTTCAGCTTTATTAATACAGGTTTCTCAAATGGTTTTAAGTCATTGGCGTTCATAATGCTAGCCAATAAAGGCTAAGCTAACTCCTTTGTGGGTTTACCCAGAAATGCTTTGACTTCCTATAATGTGTATGTATAGGCTGACAGTTACGTCCAGTTGTCTCCAGTCTGTCTCGAGACACTCGTCAGTCTTTTGCCCAGAGTGGAACAGCAAAAAAAAAAAAAAAAAAAATCCTCAACTAATGAACATTTATTGTGCTGTCTGTGCCAGTCTCCATGGCTGAGTATCTCTCAGTCCGTTCCTCAATATTTTTTTTTTTTCTCTCCAGCTAATGGATATTCAGACTTGAAAGTGAAACTCTATTTCCCTGTGAATCTTTGTGAAGCCTCTGTGCTCAGGGAACCCTTTTTACATTGTTCTCACCACAAGGTGGTAGTACAGAGTCTAAAGTAGTACAGGATCACTAAAGTGTACTGTATGTACTATTTATATTAAGATGTGTGTACTGTATGTATTTCTCAACTGTTAGGAGAAAGAATGTTGTAAGAATTGAGTTTGTAGGTATTAAAGGGATTGCTTGTTTTTGTTTCCAAACGTTTCAGGGCATTGTATTTCATTCGAAATTCTGTCTCAGGCTCAAATATTTCAGAATATGTTAACACAACTGTTTTATACGTAATCAGATTGAATGTCCATCTCCAAAATCGACTTGTTTAGGAAGGAGAGTGAGATGCGTAGACAGTATTTTATAAACGAAATGTCAAAAAAAAAAAAATGTAATTACATTTCAGGTTACGAATGAATTGTACTTAAAAAAGACTTATTAGGATTTCAATGATTCACAGACGACTAACGAGTCTTGCTTTGTATGCTTAAAACACAACCTGTATAACCGCCTTGTATCAAAACCAGGATGTTTAATTCATGGTTGCTGTGCGCTCCTAATATCCTAATATATATATATATATATATATATGTGTGTGTGTGTGTGTGTGTGTGTGTGTATAAGCATGACTTGACTCTTCTCCTGTAGGTTTTGGTTTAAATATAAATACCATAATACAGTATACCACCCCCCCAAAAAAAGAAAAGAAAATCTCTAAACAATTCAATTTGCACGGCAGCCACTTTCGCGAGCATGCCAGCGCGTCTAAATGTGATTTCCGCAACAGCTTAGCGAATTAAGCTGTGACTATTTCCCGGTCCTGCTGTGCACCAGATTTCAGTATTAGTCATGCCAAATACAATGGTGATGCACGATTACCTGGCATATTAAATTCATAACTCTACGAATCTTTCTTTACAGAGAGAGCCGTGTGACCATGAGCCAACTGTACAAAGAACAAACTGGCAGAGAGCCTTAGCAATTAACATCTCTGATAACATTCGATGCAAGGCCATATGGGGAGACTGCATGCGACCGTTCAATATGTATCATGGAAATCAGATTGAATATATTTATTTGCTTCATAAAAAACAACACTAGAGAGTGGAAAAAGTTTGAAATTACTGCCAAACAACTTATATGCAGAGGTGGGAGGTGACTGAGTACATGTACTTTGTTAATGTACTTAAGAACATATTTCAAAGTAGTTTTATTAGTTTAACTTTTACGACATTAATCCTGCAGCAAATACCTGTACTCTTACTTAAGTACATTTCTGTAGTCACTGCGTTGCGTTACATAACCACATTGGTGTTTCGTATTTGAAGCGTCAATTTTGCCACCTGCTGACCATTATGCGTAACTGCATGATTTGCCTTTATTTTCGAGACACACTTAATAATAACAGTTGTGTCAAATCAGAAGCGGAGCACATCCACAATCGGGAAGCAGAGAGAGAGAGAGAGAGAAAGAGAGAGAGAGATTTTTTTAAAATAAGGACAAGACTACTGTGAGCTAATACAAGCCCTGTACTAGTCATACTTAAGTAAATTTCAAGGTGAGTACTTTTACTCAAGTATACATACAAATGGAGGACTTCTACTTTTACTTGAGTAGTATTTTCCCTAGAGAGTGTCTAGTTTCACTCACATGCAGGATGTGTGTAATTTGGCCACCAATGTAAATATATACAGTAAATCTTTATATATCTATCTCCAGTGGATCAGGAGTTTGTTCCAGGAATACTGGGAGTGAGATGAGAATACAGTCTGGATCGTTGTAGTCAGCATGTACCGAAAACATCATCTAAAAAATACTTTCATGTTACTCTTCTGGAAACGGAACGCTTCTCAACATACCATTTGTTTATCACTTCAAAGAGAAACGTCATTGCAAATCAATACAAAGTTCTTCTTATCTTTTAATAACACTTTTTAAAAAATTATTATTCTGGGTTGACTGAATGATTTGATGAGGATAAAATTGATGCAAATCATATCATCACATTTTATGGCACATCACAGTCACAGGACCTCAATCTAAGTGAAAACATAAAGGACAAGGCATTTTGGAGCGATTTATTCGAGGATGCTTTCCTCCAATGACATTAAATCAGTAACTTGAGAAAATATTTTTAGGAGGAAGGGCGTACATCTTTCCGGTACAATCCCAGAGACCTGTGTAATCCGCGTGAAGCTGCTGGCTCATGGCGGTCTATGCCAACCGTATGACATATGCTTCATCATATTGATAATGATAGTCAGGCAGTTTTAATTGAAAGAGAACCTTACATGAAAATACGCAGATTTGTATGTGTGTGTGTGTGTGTGTGTGTTTGCATGCAGTGCACCAGCATCGTTATCCTGAGCCTAAGGAGCACTCAGCAGTGTGAAACCTCTTAATGATCCCATTACGAGTCCAGAAAAAGACCAGTTAAGGCGTTATTAAATGGCACAGCAGGCTCAATGCTCCCAGGGAAGATGTTGTCGGAGGTATAGAAAGACAAAGAGATAGAGAGAGAGAGAGAGGGCATCTGAATGGATGAGTGCATAATAGTCGGAGCTGAGTAGCCAAGCTGTCCGTAGACTGAGGTAGAGGCTGGTAATTCCCGGTTAAGCACGTCTTAACACCTGGTTGGATTCCACCTGATAAAGGTCTGTATCCGGATTCACCAGCAGCTTTCTCCGCCTCTCGAATTCTCAGTGGTTATTTTGTGTAAAGTGCTCTCTGTGGCCTTTTTTTTTTTCTTTCCATGAGCAGGAATGATCTGTGCTTTGTGGACGCACGCAGATTTACAGCAGCTGATGGTTTATGAGTTATCCCTAAATGCATTTCAGCTTTGGTTTGCACATTATCCCTGAGTGTATTTCAGACTGCGTAACCTACAACCTGTAATAAATCTCCATGTAAAGCGAATCATTCCTCGTTTCACAGAGTAACCTCCTTTTAACAACTTAAAAAAAATAAAAAAAATAAAAATAGGACCGCTTTGCATCCCGATCGATCATTTTATTTTTTTTCCTAGAAGTGTGTAAATTATTAAATAAAACATTGTGTAAGTGGTTCGATAATTCATTCCAAGAAGAGTGGCACAGTGGGGGTGGTGGTGGTGGGGGTGGTCCTAAATGGTGACAGATTGCCATAGTAATGAGAAAGAGACTCCTGGGTTTTATGGGAAATAAAAAGAAAGAAAAAAAAAAAAAAAGGAAAGGGTACAGTCTTAACATTTTCATGCTATTAAGGAATGTGCGATTAACATCACGCGAGGAGTGTATGAGGATTTGTTTTTATAGCTCGATACAGCTTGAAAAAAACAGGAATAGGTTTCATTTTGGACCTTGGTGGGAGAAAAAAAAGTCAGATTTAGGTGTAGATTTTAATGAAAGGTCATCACCAAGATAGTCAAGTGTGTGTGTGTTACTATGGCTCCGTTTCTTCTAAAGGGCATTCATGCATGTCCTAAAGAAGACCGGTATAAATGAAAAGAACATGGTTTTAATAAGTTCCTCATTCCTCAAAAGTTACGCATGGATATCTGCACAGTTTTCAGCATTACTGTAACGAGGAAAGTTTTAACAGCCATATCATGAACCTTTGTAACATTTACCAGTTCAGTCAAGAGACAATTTTCTCATTGTCAGTAAAACAAACAGGATCCGGTTGCTTCAAGAAACACCAAAGCTTTTTCCAACCTGGGAGTAATAACACACCTACACATACAAATTCATCCATGCAAAACTCTGCTTATGATTCTCCAGCATGATAAAACATGTCCTTATTCATCCCAAAGCTCCACCGCATGTCCGGGATTTTCCCATTTCTGTACCACACTACAGTACACCCACAGTCCCCGTGGATGCACTTACACCTCCCGGATTTTATTACTATCAATAACCTCTCAATGTTGCTACCTGTCGTTCGAAGAGACGCCCGATTGCGTCCATATTGCCATGGTAACAAAAGAACCAACTTTTTGAAAGGAATCGGTTGTTAGAGCAGCAGCTTGCACCTCCAAGGACGATTATATGACGGCGTTATATAATCGCTCAGACAAAGAATGTCCTGGTTGTTTCAGTTCAGCTCGCTGATGTGTGAAAGAGTGAGCAGCGAGAGGTGTGAGAGCGAGTGCCGAGCGCGTTAGCAAGATTTATAACGTCTATTATGTTGTGTAGCCTTTATTTAATGAAGGTTAACGTAGGCTGAACGGACAAGGTTAATTACGTGTGTTGGAACAAATGCACAGTATATCGGTCCTGCAACGCAAATATGCTGTAAATGAGCAAACATATATTTCTGCCTGAGGAACAAAAACAAACAAACAAAAACACTTCCATTAATAATGTAAAACATGCGATTTTTTTTTTGCCGCGTAATATTTATACCACAGTCCTGTCGAATTCTTTAATCTGATTAGTCAGAAGGTAAAATGCTGCAGCACTAAGATGCGTTCACATGGACCCGGATATCCACTTGATGGATTAAATGGTTCCCTTGTTCAAGTCCTAGTGCCACTGTTGGGCCCTCGAGCAAGGACCTTCACCATCAACAACTGATGAGCGAAGATCCGCCAAGAACTTTGCCTGCATTATCGTCTCCTTTTGTCCCAGGATCAGCATGAACGATATGAAGACTGTCTACAGCGATATGGTGCACACACTTCCAACACTTCCATTACGCACACCATGGTAAATCAACACACTATTTCTGTGTGTGTTTGTTTCTTTCAGCAGAAATAAACTGACACGGTGACATTGTTCGTCTTTTCATTCCAGTATTGTATATTTTGGTGCGTACCGTACTCCTTCTTCTGCTATGTTTCTGGCAGATTAATAGCTTCAGAGCGGGAAGAGACGCTTTACACATGTCAAAGAAAGTTCGATTCTGATTAAGTGCTTTGAACATGTAACCACACATCTAATCGGATCATTGCGCATTGTTATTCGAGATCCCGAACCGGAACGATTCAAGTCAAATTACAGATAAAAGTAAGAAGAGCAATAACTTGGAATAATTTCCAAAATAATTTGGAAAATGACGGTGGATTACAATGTTCCAATGAAATAAAACCTTACAGAATGGACTGTTATAGGAAATCTATCCACTAGGGGTCAGTATGGAGGTTAAATCGCTAAATCTTTATACATCGGACTGATTTACACTTATTTTTCGACAACATCCCTACTTATAGTCCTGGCTTAATCGAGATGCATTCCAGGTCATTAAAAAGGAATACACAAGTTTTGTGCAAATACATGTACAACTGCAGTGTGGGCAGATTTCATCATGGACTTTAGAGTGTAAAGTTTGCTTGTGTCACCAGGACAATGTTAGGAATGTGTGTGTGTGGGCAGGTGTTTGCCTGATGGTACCTGTTGTGAAACCATATTTTACTCTTGGCCCATGAGTCTCGCCACACCTTCCACACTGAACTTTGTCTCCAACGAGCTGCTGCGGTTAGAGAGGATTACCGAGAGCCAGGTGAAAAAATCCCCCTGGGGCATCGATCAGCACTGATCCCGGAGCGGCCGCATCGCATCACGCTGCGACCGGTGCCGCCGCGTTAACGAGCACAGAGCCGATCCAAGAGCAGGTCACGAATACATCACGTGGATGTTATAGATGAGAACCTGATCTGTGAATCGTCAGATGGCGCGCGGGTTTGCAGCGACTGCATGTGAAAGCAGATTTGAGCACTCATCCGGAAAATGAGCATTAAATGTCAGTTATGTTTGGAGAGGTTTCTCACATTCTCAGAGGGTAAAACAAACCTGTGTTTGTGTTCAAAAATTGGAGGGAGGGTGTACAGTCAATCAGCTCAAAGGGGCGTGTCTACGAGCTCGCCGGTCTCTTTCTTTCAACCTCGTCTGAGGTAAAATTTTCAGCCCCTTGTTTTTTTTCATAATGTGGTTGAAAAAATCCAAATGACATGCTTCAGCCAAATCAGTAGTAGCGTTTTAGTAAATAACACCGAGTGCTTCCATTTCCATCCACTTGTATGACTAGGCTAACCTTCAGCAAAATCACTCGCTATACTTTTGATGATAATCACTCTCTTGTCAACAATGCTGTTTTTTAAAGGCTTAAAACTCCAAAGTAAGAATTATAGACAGTATGTTCACGATGTCGCAAATTCAATACACGTCATAAAACATCTCTAGAGCATGTGACCGCTGCATGTTCACATGTAAAATAGGTCACTTTCTGTGAGTGATTAAGGCAGTTGGCAGTGTTTGGCAGGCGTTTCAAATTGCGTGACGTTTATTGCTAAGGTTTTCGCAAGAGCTGTGTGAATCGTGTCCGTTCACGTAAATCCATGGAACATGAAAATCACCTGATGTGATATATACAGTATATCTTCGACATAGGGAGGGAAACCAGTTACGTGTCACGATTCCATATTTTAAAAAAATTTTTTTTATTCTTTTTTACATTTATATGTGTGTGTGTGCATGTGAGGTGCTAAAATGTTGCTGTTCCTTTATTATCCTGCAGGTGGTGCACTCTGAAGTGTTGACACATTGGCAGGCTGCATCATGTGTGGTAGGAGCAAATTATTATTATTATTATTATTGGCTAATCGGCTATTGTTTCGGATTGTAATCAAATATTATATATATATATATATATATATATATATATTCAGGACATTTATAAAATCATAGTACTAACAGAATCACAGTACAAATTGAATGGGCATCTGGGTATCGTGGTAACATCCTGATGATTTTCCATTCCTAGTGTATCTGTCTGTCCCTAATGGGATGGCCAATCAATTTTGTTATAATCCAAAGATGATTATTTTCCAATAACAGCACACATGAAGTATTTTATTCCTCCTATACAGCATGAATTTGCCAGTTAAGCAACGTCACCGCGTCTGCGTTTGTAGGGGTTGGACATGGCTAGAAAATTTGCATAACAAGTGTTTCTGTTATAACATTATGGCAGTTGTTTTCTTGCCAGTCTTGCAGTTTTACTGTTACTGAGAAACCACAACATGGTCCTGTCCTGAACACTTTCACATACCGAAAAAAAAGAAAGAAAAAGAATTCAAAGTTACAGCTTTGTTCTGACTTGTTACAAAGCACCGATACTTAAGACTCCTTGTAAAACCATGTCATTAACATATCTACAGTCCTGTGCAAAAGTCGTAGCCACATGCAAATGACTGCTGTAGAGTGAGAATGTCTTCAAAAAATCTACATCGAACAATATAGTAATTAATGAAACAAAGTCAATAATCGGAGCGACGAACGTTTGCTTAAAATATGGTCTCAGGTACACTTTGTACCTTTTTATAAGGAAATGATTGGTTTAGTTTTACTGAACATCCTGCAGAACCACACACAGTCCTTCTTCCTCCTTGTTGCACCTGCACTGTTTTTCACCCAGAAGCTTTTTTTTTTTTTTTTTTTTTACATAATATGATACTTTCTTTTCTGGCCTACAGATGTTTTCATGTAAGATTGATTTTTATTGTTGTTGTTGCTGGAATTCTAATGTTTGAAAATCTGATTTTTATACTAATTTAAAAGTTTATGCTAAAAAAAAAAAAAAAAAAAAAGTACAAAAGGTTACTAGGTGGCTAAAACTTTTGCACAGTAGTGTATATATAGAAAAACCATCACCATACCAACAAGCCTCCATCTTGTGTAAAGTCAAGATTCGGCCTTTTATTTGTTTGTTTGTTTGTCCTTTTTCCCCATTTTCTCACTAATATCATTCTAGCTGATTGCCCCCCATCTTTCTGTTCACCAGAGAGGGTGAACACTATCACATGCTTACCCCCCACCAGTCATGTGATGCCAACTGATCTTTTCAAACATGCAGTGTTGGAGACGGAGGAAAGCACTATCCGCTCACTCCGCTTGCATGAGCTCACACACACGTGCACGGTTAGAGCGCACACGCAATCTGTCCTGTACACTTCTGGCTATGGATGGCCTTGGCATCACCGGGGAGTCGAACTCTCCATGTGATAGAGAGAACCGGTACCGTTGCGCCACTTGTAAACACAGAAACGATAATGCTAGACCTGAAAAAGTGCAAAGTCGGTTACTCATATGCAAGAAAAGTGTTTAAGAAAAGAGAAGAGTGTAGATATTTATAAAGTCACCCTTTTGGAAGGACGACCAGGGAATTTGTCTCACAGACAGAAAAGCTGTGTTTGAGGCACCTGGACTATATAGTCATAAGCTTGCTGCTGTGATAACCTCCACTCCTCTGGGAAGGCTTTTCACTAGACTTCAGACTGTTGCTGTGGGGGTTCGTGATTATTCCAGGCCTGGAGTACATGCACAGACATAGAGAGCACACGATACGATATCATCACGATACCTAGGTGCCGATTCTATTTGTACTGCGTTTCTGTTAGTATCAAGATTTTATAAATTGCCAGTGTGTCAACAGCTCAGAGTGCACCACCTGTAGGATTATAGGGGAACTGCAACATCTTACCACCTCAAATGCAAACATTTAGAAATATAAAAAAGAATATTGATTTTCTTTTTTTTTGGGGTCGAATACATTTTTTTCCCCATCTCTAGTACATGTTTAAGTGTTACAGTTTTTCCCAAACGTGTCCAGTGCGGTTAAGGTCAGGGCTCGAGCTTTTGGCACATCATGTATTCATGGAGCTGGCTTTGTGCACAGGTGCGAGAAAAAATTTTGACCTTTTTAGTTCCAGTGAAGGTGAACTGTAACACTACAGCATGCAGAGACCTTTATATATACAATATTGTCACGGTTAGCAACGTGGTCCTGTACCTCCAGGGTCCGGGTTCGATTCCCGCCTTGGGTCTGTGTGCATGTTCTCCCCGTGCTTAGAGGGTTTCCTCCGAGTGCTCCAGTTTCCTCCCACATGCAGGTTACGCTAATTGGCGTTCCCAAATTGCCCGTAGTTTGTGAATGAGTGTGAGAGAGTGTGTGCGCACCGCATCCAGAGGGTACGCCGTCTCCTGGGATAGCCCCATTTCCCCCGGGACCCTGTATACAGGTTAAAGCGGTATAGACGAGGATGATATTGTCATCTAGCACACTTTTAAACCCTCGTGTGTATAACACAGGGGCTGTGGGAAAGTTAAGTTTAAACCATCGCACTTGGAGTGAGTGAAAAATCTCCAAAGCCTGTGGTCTGTTGGGTAGTCCAAGAGTAGTTACTCGTCGACCACAATGGCAGAGCTGATCTCAACATCTCAGATCAGTGAGGGGGTAATTGATGGGTGGAAGCGCTTTGTGGTTAAGGGATAAAAAGGACAGAGTGATGGAAGAAAAGGAAGGAAGTGGGGCAGGGACTGCCGGGTGATTCCTGCACAGTTGGTCGGGAGGGAGAGGGAGGGAGTTGGAGTTGTGCATCGGAGGCGATAATTGGGTAAAGGTTCACTGGACAGAGAAGAACATACACATACTTTTACAGTTACTGACCATCACGTTCCTGTGGGTTGAGTCACATGACCACAGCATGAGTCGTACCTCGGCGGTCTGAGAGCTCCCCACTTATTGGCGCCACTCTCAAATCCCAACCGCGTGAGTGTGTGTGTGTGTGTGTGTGTGTGTGTGTGTATGAGAGAGAGAGAGAGAGAGAGAGAGAGAGAGAGAGGTCTACTGCTGTATTCCTGTGCTATGATGTAGAGAGGCACTAGTTATTCCTCCTATATCTGATCCATCTGCTGGTGAAGTGTGTGTACATATGTCAGTTTCCGTCGGTGATTAACATACTGTGTGAACCGAATAGCCTCATCGCGATGGAAACGCATGACAGTTCTGGCATTGTGGGGACATTTTGTTCTGGGCCTCATGCCAACTGTAAGCTACAGTCATATACATAACAATGGAAATTCCCCAGAAACAGAGTAACAACGCCCGGGGCTGTGATTTACGCAGATCATAACTACAGTAGAGAGCACTCATTTGCATGTTTGGGAAAATTTGAGAGGAATTGGAAATATTCTAGTTGAAGAGTCAGCTAGGTATTTATGAACATTCTGATCGTGGATGGTTGTTTTTTATATTGAAGATTCACGACTGTTTGCGATTCAGCACAAAAGTTGCGTGAATGGACAGTTTTTACTCTAACTAGATGCTGAATTCTGTGGGGTTTTTTTTTTTTTTTTTTCAGAGAAGGGGTCAGTATTTTGATATTAGAGGGGCATTCGAGTCAAACCGGGACTTTTGATTGTGCAGAATAACAGAACACAGTTATGAAAGTAAAAACTCCCTGTATTTCTCGATATAATCCCCAGCTACACTAATACACTCATCACAGCGATTCACTATGCTAGTGCTTGGATACCATCAAGGGGGATGGGGGATCTCCGTACGCCAGACTGCCTGCTTCACGTCTGAAACGCTGGCCTCCCGGGAACTCCCTTTAATGGCACAAATGGCTTTAGCGCAGTCAGGACTGTACGGGGGACGTCGCAGTAACTCTCAGCCGAGTTTCTGCAATGCGGAGTCCGTGAATGATCGTGTGTACAGTTCACACAGACAGGTGCGGATCAGGCGTAACACTTCATGGAATGACGGCAGTGAGCTCCGAACCACCACGCCCGGGATCGTCATTCATGACAGCTACCAATGTCAATAACATTGCGTTGCCAGCTCTACAAATGTAGTGTTTAAAAATGAATCAAAATGCATTTAAAAATCACGTTTTGCGATGCAGCATCAGTTAACGAGCACACGCTTTAATCAATCGTCGGAGAGCTCCGTATTTTTTTTTTTACGTTTGATGTTGTAACGGTTCGCTCTTTTTGCACGGGCGGCACCACACACACACACACACACACACACACGGACACACACACACGGACACGAGGCGAAGTCTTACAGGAAAAGGGGTGATTTTATTATTCAGAAAAAACAGTGAAGGAGAAGAGGGAGGGAGGAAGGGAAAAAACGGGAGGATTTCTAACGCGGAGGAAGCCGTTAACATTAATTATCGCCAGCCTGGCAGCCCTGCCCCTTTTTTGCCTACGTATGCAAAAGGATAAGGATGCCTAAGTAGGGAGCCTACGGAGTGAGCGAGGAGCAACAACCGGTCGAGACAGATGTTTTCAAAGTAAATTAAAAGTCACATCATTAGTAGTCTGATTACTTTTCACATGTAATAATCAGGAATGTAATCAAATGACAATTTTAAAGTAGCTCAGTAATTAGTCATTTGTAGTAAGATGACTTTTTTTTTCTGTCTTAGCAACGTACTTACTGCGCCTGAATTTTTCAGTAAATATGAACCACTTGTTAAGATATTTTATCACATTTTATCAAGTCCCGGTTTGACTTGAACACCCCTTGTATTATACAGGAGAAAAGAAAAAAAATATCTGCGAACATTCTCATCACTTTTTTTTTTGGACCTTATTTGGCCAGGCTCGATTCCCGTCTCTGTGTGCATGGAGTTTGCATGTTCTCCCCGTGCTTGGTGGGTTTCCTCCAGGTTCTCCGGTTTCCTCCCACAGTCCAAAGGCATGTAGGTTAGGTTAATTGGCGTTCCCAAATTGCCCGTAGTGTGTGAATGAGTGAGTGTATGTGTGTGTCTGTGCCCTGCGATGGATTGGCACCCTGTCCAGGGTGTACCCTGCCATGTGCCCTAAGTCTCCTGGGATAGGCTCCAGGCCCCCCGTGACCCTGAATGCAGGATTAAGCGGTATAGATGATGAGTGAGTGAGTGAGTGGACCTTATTTGCATTTACAACACTCTAGTTTGCATGCTGAAGAAGAAACGCCCCAAATTGCAAACAGGTTATGGCACACTGAAGTGCCAAATGAACACACACGTTAGCAGTGCATAAGAACACACACCTTCGTCAGTTAGGGTAGACGTCGAGAAGGTTTTTTTTTTGCGTTTTTGTTATGAACGTTTATTGAAGCAGGAGATCATACGGTGTGTGTCTGGGAATACCTTGACGGTGACAAAAGTGTCCCAACAAGTTCAAAACTAGCCGATGTGTGTGTGTGTGTGTGTGTGTGTGTGGCAAGTCTTACGTGCTCCTGCTTCCCCGTCTAGAAACGTTGGGGTCTGAAAGGGGTGATGGATGCGGAACAGGGCGGGTAGCGCTGTACGTTTTTGCTGCCTTATAAAAATAAAAAAAAAAGCTTGGCTTTGTGTGTCTTGGAGAGAGACGGAGCTCATACTGTATCTGCCCCACCCTCCCCGGGTACGTAGGTGTTGTTGTATGATCGGGGTGGGATCGGAGGGACGGCTTTTTGCCACATCTCCGTGGTACTCTGTGTTTTTGGGTGTATTTCCAATGTTTGTGTGAGTCAGATGAGATTTCACGCATTATTTGTATCCTCTCATGTGTGTGTGTGTGTGTGTGTGTGTGAGAGAGAGAGATGATGTGATCTGTGGCTCATTTGATTCAAATGAAGCAAAGACTTCACTCACACATCTTCCTCAGAAAAAAAACAAAACAACAACAAAATTTGTTGATTTTTTACAATCTGTGTCGATGCGTAAAGTTCCACAATTTGCTCGTGTGTGTGTGTGAGTGTGTGTATGAGACAACAAAAACAGCGACATGATTAACGAGAGCGAGGACGGCGAAACAGCGCGACCTGCTGTCCGGAATGGCTCGCGGCGGCCCCGCCGATGACTCAGATGTGATGGATGAGCCGGTGAGCGTTTACAGAAAGAGAGGCAGAGAGGCGGAGGGACGACTGGAGAGGCATGAGGAAGAGAAAGCGAGAAAGCGATTGCTTACGTGTTGACTCACTCGGGAGAAATTGGAGCTGCTGGATGTGTCATGTGTGACTGTGTAGCTGACACATTATGAGCACGCACTCTTCCTTGCACTCTCTCTCTCTCTCTCACACACACACACACACACACACACACACACACACACACACACACCATCACAATAGCAGACTGTGCTCAGACTCCGAGGGAGGATGACGGTCCTAGAAGCTCAGTCACTCTGGAGCACACACTGGATAACTTTCTCTTTCGCTCTCTCTCTATCTCTCTTCAGCCTCTTTCGTTTTCTGTATTTCTTAGAAGGCAGCGAGGACAGACGGACGGGACGGACGGGACGGACGGGACGGACGCGCGCAGGATGTGAGACACGAGACGTGAGTGTTCCACCGGTCAGTCCACTGGGGACGAATGCAGCTGTAACGTGGTGGCTTTGTTGGTGTGTCGGATTTTCAGCTTGGAGAAGTGAGAGTTGTGTGTGTATGTGTGTGTGTGTGTGTATGTGTGTGTGTGTGTGTGTCGTGAACTCTGAATGATGCCGCATATTCTGGGTATCGCTTACCCAGGATTTCTGTTCCATCGGTGTACGATTCTTTCTACTTTGAACCACACACACACACACACACACACACACACACACAGAGTGCATTTGTTTGTATTTTACGATCCATGCCCATGCCAGAGCTTCGGTAATTAGTGTTAATGTGTGACTGTGTGAGGTGAAAGGGGGAGGGCCAGGAGGACTGCGCTATGCACCTTGCCCTGATTATCAACCAGCGCCTCTCGTAAATCTTCTCTCTCACACACACACACACACACACACACACACACACACTTGTCATGTCAGTGTGACCTGAACATGTGTTCAAATTTTCTCACAACCTTAAGATGTGGATTTAGCAGAGCCGTAAACAGGCGCTCCCTTGTTTGCTTGCCGTAATCAGAAGCAGCTCCGATGCCGAACGCTCCCGTACGACTCTGTCTGTCTCTCTTTCTCTTTCTCTGGGAATGTTTGTCTCATAACTCTCTGTCTTTATTGTTTCGTTTCTTTCCGCGCGTCCCGCCCGTGTCCATAGCGTTATTGATTTGCCAGTGACGCAAACGCCGTATCGTAGACACGATCCGGAGCGCTGAGTCAATGTTTCTACGGTGTATGAAGCGTCACAGGTTTGGCGCTGTGTATCTTTTTCTTCTGCGTCAACTCGGGTCGCACGCGCGAAAGGCGTCGGATCCAATGGAAAGAACGCTGAACCCCGAGTTAGAGAGCCATTTTTTTATTTTGAAGTTTTCGATTTGAGCAGAGTGCGATTGCGGTCTCTGGCCGGGAATGACGGGGTTCAACTCGCTAGCACTTGAGAGCGCGAAGTTAATGACGCTGCTGCCATCTGGCTCGGGGGAGAAGAAAAACAAGAATTGAGAAAAGAGGAAAGGAAGGGAGGGAGAGACGAGAGACGGAGGGAGGTACTATAGAAAGGGAGTTCCATGTCAACCTGGCCTTTGTGTGTGTGTGTGTGTGTGTGTGTGTGTGTGTTGTGATGAGCTCAACCAGGTGCAGCTCCACTTCCTCTCCTCCCTGTTCTCCAGATCAACACGTCTGGTCACTACAGTAACTGACCTTTCAAGCTGTTGAGTGATGTGTACGAGGTGCCGGATTGATATGAGAGGATTTGTGTATGAGTGTGTATGAGTGTGTGTTTACGGGCAGACACATTAGGTCACGACGACCGCCGATCCAATCCTGAGCTCGGGTTACTGGCCGCGCGCTGCATCGATTCGCTCTCAGTGCTGGCTCTTTCTCCTGGGTTCTCCGGTTTCCTCCCACCTCCTGACAGGTGGGTGGGCGGGCCGACTGAGACAAGCTGCCCCTAGGAGTGTGTGAAAGCCTGTTCAGTGTGAATTCTCCCTTCTGCCGCACAGGTATTCCGGCACAGGCTTTCAGATCGGGTGAAATGGAAACGTTCGTCTCGGATCGCGCCGCTCATTCGCGTCGTTCAAATCGTCATGAAAAAAAATAATAGTAATAAGGCAAGAATTCGATGGATCGCTCGTCCGGAGGTCCGGTTCGTGAATCCGCTTACAAACGTGGCTCGAGTCTGGATCATGTGTTCGAGTCGGTTTGGTTCGGAGCTGTAAAGAGCGCGCAAAGTGTTCCTTCTGCAGAAATCCGACATGCCAAGAAGCGGAGCGTCCATGCTGTGAGATTTGTGTGTGTGTGTGTGTGTGTGTGTGTGTGTGTGTGTGTGAGAGAGAGAGAGAGAGAGAGAGAGTAAGAAAAAGTGCCAAGGAAAAGGGGTGGAGTTCAACTTTCTCCCTCTCTCTCTCTCTCTCTCTCCGTCGCTCTCCATCGGTGCCATGTTTCTTTAATTCTCTTTCATGGGTGTGTGCTTCCTTTTTCATGTTTTTTTTTTATGACTGTGTGTTTGTGAATGCTCATGAATGCTTAGACACACCCTGTTTTAGAAAGGGATTCTCAAACTCTCTCTCTCTCTCTCTCTCTCTCTCGCTCTCTGTCTGTCTCAGTAGAGCCTAATTAGTGGACTCGAAGCAGGTGCTCTGTTAGATCTGACAGAAAAAGGATTCTGCGGCGGGCGGACGGGCGGACGGACGACCCGCTGGGCTTCGGGAACACGCCGAGAAGTCGATCCGGATTTGGACGGATGATCGGAACGCTGTGCCGGACGGAGAGATCCCGCCATCCCGCCGAGGTAACACGAGGTTCGTGCCATCGGTTTTAGTTATTTCAGATGCTTTGTAGTATTTTTTGTAGGAATTAGGGCTCGTCAAGTGTTCAACAGGAATCACTTTCGTGCCGTGTGTGTGTGTGTGTGTGTGTGTGTGTGTGTGTGTGTGTGTGTGCTTGCATCTGTGTGAAACCGAGAGCCGAAAGTGCGTCAAACACGCACAGAAGGTAACTGAAACTGCACAGCTCAGGCCCATCCCACTACCTGCTCAGGCTCTGTGTGTGTGTGTGTGTGTGTGTGTGTGTGTGTGTGTGTGTGTGTGTGTGTGTGTGGTGTTTAAGACAAGGATGGAAATAGTGATATGAATAGGAATAATAGAGGGACCTGGAGAAGGCGGAATAGAAAGTCATGGAACAAAGGACAAATTGAGGTAAATCGATCCGATGTACATTTGGAGTCTTAACCACACCCACCTTTCTCCCATGCGCTCATGGGTAAATAGCAGTGGGTGTGTGTCGGGGGAGAGAGCGTGTGTCTGTGTACATGCTCTCTGTTATAGTTGAAAGGTGAAACACTATGTTTTGCGGAGCGACGTGCACTATTGGGTAACACCGGCCCGGTTTTAATGGAGTGTTCTGGCCTCGGGATGTGAGCAGCCATGACAACATTACTACGTCTCGGAGCAGCCAGCGAGCTGGAACTGTGCGTCACCAGGCCCTGTGTGTGTGTGTGTATGTGTGAGTGTGTGCTTGTGTTTGTTTCAGAGAGCGGAAGAGAGAAAGGCAATAGCTCATGCAGTACAGTCTCAGCTTTCCAGTACGACTAGTAAGAACTAAAAAACACTTCATGCGAGCTGTTTATTGGAAAACAATCATCAACAGGTTGGTGTAATTCAGCCGTAGTTTAAGGACGATACCATACGATACTGTTACCACCCCAAACCTGAGTCACTTGCATTAAACACACTCACGAGATATTTTTATTCTTTCTAACACCACAGCAGGTTGTCAAAACCTTTGCCAAAAGATTTCTTCTGTATAAATAGAAAAAACGAGTAACGGCGTGGAAAGCAGTTAGTTCACTGAACAGATTTACCACCGACTGGATCGAAGCACTGATACTGGAGACTCCTTACAAAAACGGGAAAAACAGGCGGTTAAATAAGGCTGATTGTATCCTTCATAGACGTCCCTGCGCTAACACTCCAGCCAGAGATGCTAAAATGAAATAAAAAGATTCATGAGAATAATCCGAATCAAGATATTTATTCACCATGGTATCAACACTGATTCAAAACATCAGTGTTTTCGTTTTAAGGGCACATACAGTATTATGCAAAATTTCCTTTTTCTTTTGGTCATTTTAGGCAGGTAGCATTTTAGAAGTGTGTGTGTGTGTATATGAAAAGCACTGGGGGGGGGAACATTCCTTGCTATTATATATATATATTTTTTTTCTATTTCTGTATTAAACAAGCCAATTAGATTGTTTCCCCTAATGTGACCTCATATGAGGGAAACCCCTTGTTGCTCAGCTCTGCTGTCACCTGCTGGGTGACACTGAAACATTGCACCAAGTGCGTTGGTGGCTCAGTGGTCGGTTTCTCACCTGCCATGCGGAAGTCCCGGGTTCGAATCCCACCCGATGCCCGAACCCCAGCCACTGTGCCAAGTTCTTGTGCCGATCAGTCGGTCTGCTATGGCGACCCCTCAGCACGGGAGAAATCCGGAAGAATAACAATTAAATAGACACTGAAACAGTGTGTTTGGAAGAGGAGTGCAACAGATGCGATTTTTTAAAAGGGTGGTGTAAGATATGCATCTTACATCAAGGCACTGGATTTCTGCTTGTTAAAACACCTGATGAAATACGCGATGCGTGTGTATTTCTGTGGACTGTATAGATGTAGGCGCTGGTGAAATCGCCATGGTGTTTGCGGTAGTCGGGTCCGAAACGGGTTTGCTCAGTTTGGCGTCCGTGGTAGAGACTGGCGTATTCACACCGAGCTATGACGTCATCGTATTGAGGCTAGAGTTCCTCATACCAGCTGCTGTCAAAGACCATATCTTAGCACACCAAAACACTCATTAGAGCTGGAACACTTGTTGTTGTTACCGTAAATTTGGCCAGATTGCTAAACGTTCCCACTGGTGTGTGTGTGTGTGTGTGTGTGTGTGTGTGTTAGTCATGCTGCCATTCCTGTAACTATGCTTAAGCTTGTGCTTATATATAGCATGTATACAGTAGATTATCTTAACTCTTGATGTCTAGCTGCCGTTAACGTTTCCATGTAGTCCACATGTCTGTAATGACAATAAAATTCTCTTCAAACGTTAAACTTTGGTGTTCCGCGCTAGGCAGAATATACGCAAGTACTATTTAAATACAAGCTTTATTTTCTCTTCACGACATTAAATGATGGCTATAAGGTCTCAGTGGAGTCTCTGCGGTGTGGGCGTCTTTAATTGTTCACAGCTAGACCAATTCATACCTGACCTTGTGGGTGTAACTATAGAACCAGCAGCAGATTTTCTCGAAAAACAACGAGAAATGAAATCTTATTTATGTAACTTTAATCACAGCTCGCTTTAATCTTTACACTTGGAAAAGGTTTGCGAGTGTCGAGATGCTTTTCAGCTCATCACTTTTGTAAAGTGTAGTTATTTGAGTTACACATCAACAAAACGTAACTTAATAACACAATAATTAACGCATTTTGCTACAATGCAAGATAAACTAAGGTCTGGATATTCGCAGATCTAAGTTCCTTTTTCATGAGTTTACATTTTGTAGAAAGCATTAAGACCAAGCTTTATTTTGCTAAGAGTATTACTTGATAGCTTGCGATTTCTTTCTGTTCTTCATTGGCTAGAAACCTCTAAAATAAGTCAAATCTAGAAGATTGGAAAACTTTCAGATGAGAGGTTTTTATCTTATCCTAGTTCCCAGGAACCTCGGCCGCAAATCCGGGAATTCACCCTGGATTGTGTTCGGAGGCTCCGCGTCCAGCGCGAGCATGAAATTCAACCCGCTGTGTTTCAAAGTCTCAGGATTTGTGTTTCTGATTCACTGTAAGAAAGAAGGAAAGGATCCATGACGATAGTCGACATGTCTTTATTGATCTAGGCCGTTGATATCAGAACGAAGCTGGCA
This sequence comes from Clarias fuscus, assembly GCA_030347435.1. Classification (NCBI taxonomy): domain Eukaryota; kingdom Metazoa; phylum Chordata; class Actinopteri; order Siluriformes; family Clariidae; genus Clarias; species Clarias fuscus. The sequence goes on along the minus strand of CM059224.1, from coordinate 19,940,266 downwards.
CGGGATCGTTAGAGAGCGCGGCCCCGGGGCGTAGGGTATTGCATAACTATTAGACAACGCATCGGAGGTCCTCCCTGTAGCGCACTTTGATTCCCGTGTGTTTGAAAGCGTGCCGGTTTCAGGCTGTATGAAGGACATATGCTTTAAGTCGTCTTGTTCGCACTTTTCTCCAAGTCAGGTTCCACAAGTTATCGCCTGAAGCCTCTCACACCCAGTTCATTGTTTCTTTACAGAGTTAGAATAGCATCCTGGTGACGTCATCCGAGCTGTTTATATGATCCACAGTACGATAACGAGCGCTTCTGCCCCCCCCCCCCTCCGCCGCTGTAATTCCAACTAACGGAATATAAAATAAACTTAAATCATTAACTGTTGAACACACAAGTGATCTATCCTGCCGTCCTGAAACAGTACACTTTTCAGGCAACTTATCAGAGGTTATTATTTTTCCGTCCAGTCATCCGTCAGGATTCCAGGAAGGACTCCTTACAGTAAGCCACTTTTTTTTCATGGCTCCTTTCGATTTTTGGGAAGTCACCCTGGCGCCGTGCCAGAGGGGCAAGGACTGACGGCTTCCTCCTGTATGAGTCGGCCGTGCGGTTAGGAGCTCGTGTCGTCGACGGGCCCTCAAAGGGTCCGCCGGTGTCTGCTACGCGTACGCAGCCGGGGCTCTGCATTCTTTAGGTCTTTTATTACCGATTAGTCATTGGCAGGGCACGCAGCTTTTAACAGGATTCGAGATTTGGGGCCTACTTGCTGCCTGACTCAGAGGAAGTGAGGTCGGGGTGTTGAAATGGAAAGCAAATGGGGCTAAAGAGAAACATGTTAAGAGAAAAAGAGATCCAGGAGCAGAGATCCAAACCGTCTGCCGGTCGCGTGGGGAATCAGCCGGCGGCTCCGCATGAGTCATCTCGAGTCGTATATCAGTCACAGAAACATTTCCAGCACTTGCACCTAAGTCAAGCAGTGCCAAGACTGACTGCTGGAGATGGACGAGAGGGGCGAAGACTTTCATTTCTTTATTTAAATATAGCTCAATCTCATTTCATGTTAACCAAAAGCTTGATGGTCAAAAGTCTAATCGCCACAATCCATCCTATTCCAGATACGTACGTCCTTTTCTAGCTTTCTGCTAGCATGGCTTGATCAATCTAGCTGGATTTACTTAAGATACACTTGTTGTGACCTGCTTTACAGGTTACGTGTCCATCTTTAAGAATGAGATCTCGATCTCCATGACACCACAATTACTGTAGGAATAGCAATCGTCGTTTATCCCTATACAAAAAGAACCTGCGCTATAAAGATTCCACCACATTTTAGCACCAAGGAACGAGCAGTCAGTGTTTAGCATTTCGCTGTGTGTCACGGCTTCATCCGATTTAGATTTTCAGGAAGCATTAAACTTGTCTGGTGTCTAATTTGCAATGGTAATAATACTGGTGCAAATTTTATTCCATGAAAAGAAACTGAAGGGGTTTACTTGTCAGGTGCAAATATTTTATGTGATAGTCAAATCTGTACACACACACACACACACACACACACACATGGGAGTAAGATGAATGCTAATAGAAGACAGGCTTCTAAGTAAATGTGGAAATGTTTACTATGACTCAACCCACATCATATCCCCTCTTTCATCCACACGTCATACCGAAACCTTGTCCTCACTGGCCCGTCTAATATGTGTGTGTGTGCGTGTGGGCTTGGGTATGCGTGTGTGGGGCTGCGTACATAAATGGTGGTCAGAGAGACAGACTTCTCCTCTGTGAGGCCTGTTTCCCTGTTCCTCTCTCTCCCCGTATTTTCCGAAGCTTTTCGGCTCCTCTGGGTATTCTGTGCCTCAGCTCCCAAACGTGCACCTCCTCCTCCAATTAGATCATCATGGCTGTTTGTATGTTTTTCACCACGAAACAGTTTCATTCTCATGCCGCTGTTTCATAACGAGCGAGAAGAAATGAACCAGAGGTCAAAACTCTTCCTGTAAACCCATCAAAAGGCTCGGGCCAGATGTTTGAAATTCCACCGGAGATCTCCGGAGCGGTTCCAGAGAAGTTCCCTCGAGCGTGTCTTGGATTAGAGCGAATGGCTAAATGGGAGAAATAATTTAGCTGGCAGTATTTGGAAAAAGAAAGTGCCTTGTGGGAAGAGTTATTTTGAGTATTGTTGTGTATGCGATAGGGGCGTCGTGTACCTGCAGTGAAGTGATTAAATGTTAATTGATCAGACCAGAAACGGTTGAGACAGTGGAGCTTCAGTTGGCACAACATTACTTTTTCTTAGATTAAACCTAGTGAGCGGAAAGGCATTAAAATGTCTATTTTGGAAAACCCATTAGACACATGACTATGCCTTTGGCTTTAGTTCTGGTAAAAAGCGACAACGCAATTGGAACATTAGTTTTTCGAGCATGTAACATACTTTAATGACCTAAATATATTTCCTCCGAACGACATGCAAATATTTTTTTACTATTAGATTTACTTTTAACAAACGCAGCGAGTGAAAAAGAGTCAGTGCGCTTAAAGATGTCTCAGATCACAGTGAACGTCACACTTTGTCGGATGGAGTTGTTGTTCAGTCAGAACGAATTGTGATTGACACAAATGAGAAACGCCCTGCGATTTCGTTTGACCTCCTTTAGCTTTGACTACGTGCCCGTGCAACCAGGGGAATAAACAGCTCCATAGATGTGATATCCTGGGCATTCAGCACATTCAGGTTGTCAGCTGACTTTATTTTATTGCCACATAACGTTACTGAGTCTGGAGCGACCACCAGGTGCCTCGAGGTCCGTACAGTAGACACTATGCATTTATGGGGTGTATCGCTTCATTTGCTTCCCTTCTTACCCTGACCCGCCCATCAATATGAGCTCATCAGACCGCATGACCACACAAAGTCCAAACTTTATGCTTTATACAAGCCTCAGTAACAAGTGCCTTTCTGGCTACGCAGCTGTTTAGTCCCAGTTCCGTGTGCGTGTGTGGAAATGCTCTTACTTTTACTATTAAACATTACTGTTATGTCTACTGTGTTTCTATCATATGAGTTGTTTTTATGAAAAACGAAACCAGTTGTTGAAAAATTGTTGCTTTTTGTGGCCAGGCTAGATACAGCTAGAGGGAAAGCCCAAGAAAAGATGACAAACAGGCATAAACTGTATTAGTCATTAAATCGTACATAATATTAACTAATATTAGAAGTAGACTAATATCTATATTGTTTGCATCAAACCACACAAAAACATTACTGTGCTTTAATGTATTGCAGAAGCATTTTGTTCAAGTTTGCTGCTTTAATGTTTATAGTTGAGAATCAGCCATCGACTGTTTAAATAAATAAAAAAAAGTCAAGTTTAATTAATCTTCAACACTACTGCCTTCAGGATTATTTTAAGCTCATTTCTTCTTGCACATTAAACATCAGCACAACTGATTGCTTTACATTACGTTACACTGCCGCATTACTTCAGACAGGATCCAGGATAGATCCAGGAAAAAATGGCAAATTTCTTCCATTTGAATCCAGTCTATGGCGGCACGGTGGTGTAGTGCTTAGCGCTCTCGCCTCGCACCTCCAGGGTCCGGGTTCGATTCCCGTCTCTGTGTGCATGGAGTTTGCATGTTCTCCCCGTGCTTGGTGGGTTTCCTCCGGGTACTCCGGTTTCCTCCCACAGTCTAAAGACATGCTGATTAGGCTGACTGGCGTTTCCAAATTGCCCGTAGTATGTGTGTATGTGTGTGTGTGTGTGTGTGTGTGCGCCCTGAGATGGATTGGCACCCTGTCCAGGATGGACCCCCGCCTTGTGCACCAAGTCTCCTGGGATAGGCTCCAGGCCCCCCGTGACCCTGAATACAGGATTAAGCGGTATAGACGATGAGTGAGTGAGTGAATCCAGTCTTGCAATGAACTAAACAGACGGCAGTTTGCAAATAAACACTAACGTCTCTTAACCAGCGCTAAGCTCGGAGTAAAACATTTGAGTGCTTGCTTACAAAAGGAAGATGATTAATGACAGGGTGGTGCAGTACACAGCCAGAAATACTTGCAGAGCTGCTGATGTAGAATATTCATCGAAACCCTCTGACCAGTCAGAACTCAGTCAGGATGCAGCAGTGCTGTGGCGTAGGACAGGAAAAAAAGAAATGAAAACAGCTTCTCTTAGCGTTGAGGTAAAAAAAAAAAAAAAAAAAGATAAAAAATTAAAAAGGATGGTGAGATGAGATTGTAAGTGTTGATTCTGTGTTGTTGTCAGGTTTGTGGGCTGCGGATTGCGATCACATGATCGTCATGATCTTTGTTTTTCACCTCGCGTGTCTACGGTGCAGCCGAAGTACTTTCCCTCGCTAGACCTTTAGTCGCCGAATACGTAGCTGCAGATAAACTACGGTTTCGATTTCACGTCGTTATGGGCGTCTTGCTGCGCCGTACAAGTTTAATCCCAAATTAGCTGAAATGATTTTCTTTCAGTACTTTTCCTCTGCTTAAGTCATGTGAGTCATTGTGTTCGATTCTGGTTGACTCATCCGGTTTGATAAGTTCTCAGATGTCTCTTTGTGTGTGTGTGCGTGTGTGTGTGTGTGTGTCACATTGTCACAGACCTCGTCGTTACAGAGCGCAAGCTCGTCCTCAGACCCGCGGCTCCGTGTCATACGGCGAGACCACAGGATTTGATTTAACGAGTTGTCGCTTTAGGACCGCTTACAGGAATAACACATAGCACGGGGAGCAAATCTCTCGGGCTGATGGCTGATGGCTGTGGGGGGGGGGGGGGGGGTAGGATGTGTGAAAGAACAACACTCTGTGCTGCTGTGCGTCACGCTTTGATATCTCGCCCTCCGCCAAGTGTTAATTAGATCCTTATAATAATAAACACACACACATGCGCGCATACAAACGCTCATTACCTTTTTTTTTTTCTGATGCAGATATGAATCATCACTGGATGTTAAATACAAATAGAAATGGAAGTAATCACCCCTGCTGCCATCTGCGTCTATATCGGTCTCTGCCTGTATTTACAATCAGAATGTCACGACCCTCCCGAAACCCCCGATCCTGAACCTGATTTCTTTTTTTACACCCAGCGGAGCTTGTTAAGGATCTCAGGTTGTCCAGAATATGATGTATTGAGCTATAGAGGGTGTTTTTTATGACTCACGCGCTCTCTCTCTCTCTCTCTCTCTCTCTCTCTCTCTCTCTCAGCTTATGTCAGTAGCTTAAATAACATGAAGTTGTATAAGTCGTATCCAGTGCAAAAAATCCAGGGATTTAATGTCGGCTCCATACAGCGTCCGAGTAACGCTTCGTACCCGTCGAAGCACGCATGACTGTCAGATCTCCTGCCTCAACTTTTTTTACAGTTTGGTCAGATAGGTGTTGATTTTAGTTAGTTTTTTTTACAACACCATCAGCTCTGAGAGTAATCTTTATATAAATACATTTGTTCTAATACTTTATTGTTGCTATAGTAACAGCTTATTCACAGGTAGGTATGCGTACTGGTTTCTTTTTTTTTTTTTCTTTTTTTTCCCTGTCTCATTAATTTTAAGCGAGAGATAAGAAGACAAAGAGAGAGCTGTGAGACAGGAAGTGATAACAGGATATCTAGCTTGTTATCTGGACTTTCCTTGAAATCAAATTGAACTATACATGGATAAAACAAAAAGGTACAAAAGCATTGTTTATGGATTAATCAGAAATGGCTGTAATAATAAACTTTTGGCCAGCGACCAAACCTGGCTAGACGCCACTGTGTATCTGGTTCAGACGGTGTCTGCCATTGCTTTCGTCTTTGATTTCCCCCCTCTCTCTCTCTCTCTCTCTCTCTCTCTCTCTCTCTCGGTGTCTGTCTATCCATTTTAGATACAGATCTCACCCTTCCTTCTCCTCTGTTTTCCAGCTGACTGCCACCGCACAGACATAAACCCATGGTTTTGTGCTCACGAAGCATGAAGTGCGGTTCTGTCAGGGCAATCACAGGGGACGACTCTAACCCGGGCGAACTGCGGCCTTCCAGGAGCCACGTCATTCCGGCGCTCGCTCAGAGGGAACGAAAACGGAAAGTGTTTACCCATGCTTGCTGGAAACCTGGACGGCCGTGTGGAAAGAGGCAAAGTGAGGTTATATAAACGCCAGCTGAACCATCCAAACAGGCTGAAAAGGAGGAAGTAGGAAGCAGCTGAGCTGATGTCATCAACGCTAGTGATTCTTCTTCTTTTCTTTTTTTTTTTTTTTTTGAGCATGTCTGAATATGAATGTCTATTTTTTTGGTGCCACTTCCTGGGAGAGAATGGAACAGGAAATGGAGTGACTGGGAGAAGGAAATAATGCTTCTATGGTGGGCTTTTCATACACACATGCATACTCGCACACAGATTTGAAGCGTGTGCGCGTGTTTTCAAAACCAGTGCGGTCTGTGATTTGCGGCTGAAACACTGCCCTCTTGTGTTTGCACACTGAGCTGCATGCTGCTTTGCAGTAGAATTTTTTTTTTTTTTTTTCCCCCACTCATGGCGTTAAATTGTTGTTTATACATTGAGCTAGAATTGTAATTAAAATTAGAGTTGTAATGTACAGGATCATTTATAACACATGAGTTAGTTTGTTAAAATACAGTTACGGTTTAAACCAGCATGCAGCATTCAGAGTCATTTGAGGTCAGGGTTGGGGTGAACTCGATGATGGCAAAGCTTGTTTCAGGGCCACACCTGTGGTTGCAAGCAAGTAAACAACTTTAACTCGTGTATCCGTTCGACAGTCTACCGCCCGCTTTATGGTTTGGACCAGCCCTTGAGATGATGAGCCTTGAAAACTCTCAGTCTGATTTTAGTGACACCCAGATAAAGCACCACGAAAAGTGCTTTCTTGGGATTATTTGGAAAAATGTAGTCATAAAAACAGCCTTGTGTGCGGCATGGTGGTTAGCACTGTACCCTTAAAACTCCAGAGTTCGGGTTCGATTCCCACCTCGGAGTCTGTGTGTGCATGGAGTTTGCATGTTCTCCCTGTGCTTGTATTTATCTATATTGTGTGCTCTGAAAAAAATTGCAAATTACAGCAAATCAAATACAAGATTATAAAGCTTAATAATATTTCTTTTTTTTTTTTGTTTGGGTTTTTTTTTTTTTGGATTTTTCCCCGATTTTCTCCCTAATTTAGTCGTGTCCAATTCCTCCCCGTCACTAGGGGGCTTCCCACATTAAGGCTACTACTACCACTCAGCCGGGAGGGCCGAAGACTATCACGTGTTTCCTCCGAACCACGTGACGCCAGCCGACCGTATCTTTTCGAACTGCTCGCTCGCGCACCGTTGGGGGCGGCGTAACACACTCGGAGGACAGCACTATCCGCTCCCTCCGTTGCGCGAGCTCACAGACGCCCCTGACTGGCTGTAGAGCTGTGATTAATGTGGGAGCACTAAGTACCTCTCGTCCCTCCCCTCTGAGAGAGCTCGGCCAATCAGCTCTCTCTAGACCTCCGGCTGCGAGAGGTTACAGCATCACCCGGGATTCAAACTGGCGATCTCCGGATGATAGGGCGAGCGCTTTAACCACTGCACCACTCAGAGGCCAGCTTAATAATATTTCTATTAAAAATTTATATATATATATATATATATTTTTTTTTGTTGCCAAGTAAACAAAACATTTTTCACGTACAAAATGTATTCGCATTTGACTAGAATTAAGCTTAAAAATCTTGTTTTAAGAAGTTATAGATATTTTTGGCTGGATTTAAGAATATTTCACGTGCTAGGATGTCACTTTGTGCAGTCCGCTCACACTGAACATGCGTTTAACACAGTACTGGTTGAGTTTACTCTTCTACATCTGTACACCGTAATGATTCATAATTGCACTATCCGAGGAGAACGGTTTCTTTCTTCTTTTTTTTTCCTCCCCCTTTTGTGCTGTGTCAGGGAGTTTGTCTTGCCACCGTCACCTCTGGGTTGCTTACTACCGTTACACTTTTCACCCCAATTATGACAACACTGCTTGGTGATAATGTCTAATTCGTTCTTTCTCGTGATACATTTTCTCAGCCTTGATTGAATGCGTCTGTGTTGCCAGGATTGCAATTTGTACACCGAATTGGTCCGGTTTTGAAACGGAGCTGCAGGTGGAAAAAACATTTCTGCTGTAAAGGACATTTTCAGTGATTGGGCCTGGGGAGAGCATTATGAAGGGTGTAATGAACGTGGCATGCAACGATAAATACTGCAGATACAGAACGCGGATCAGAACCGCGTTCCACACCAGAGTGAGCCGGTATTCCTACGCCATAAGAATCCGCCTCCGCTTCCCTGATGTCGGGCTTGTTTCAGGTCTCCATGTGAGGTTTTTGACCTCGATGTACAGTAGATGGGCTGTTCAGTAACTGAACCAGATAACACTGAAACCCTGCATGAAAAGGTTACACTGAGCAGCTGCCAAAGCAAAGGCCGAGCTGGTCAAACTGATGGATCATCCTTTGTTCATTTCTCAAGTTATTTGCGATTGTCCACATAAAATGGAGGTTTAAGCAAAAAAAACAAAACAAAAATCAAAGTTCAGGTGAGTACACAGACCCGATTGTCTCTGTAGCGTTTAGTGTTCAGAGAAGCTGTGAATGCGTGACTCATGTTTTCTGACTCCTAACATTCGCCCTCTAAAAGGTCCTGACGTCATCCTCCCACGGCTGTAACTCATGCAGTGATTTGTTTTTCTTTTCTTTTTTCTTTTCGAGCACGCAGATAAACAGAGCGCGGAGTGCAGCCGATGCTGCTCGTCACCCCGCATCACCGGACATGCAAAGTCGTTCCGTCATCGTGACACCAACCCTGTTCGGGCGGACGGTCATTTGTTTTAACAGGACCAGCGACTTCCTCTCAGACTGAACCACCTGCTATCACAGCGCATTCCTCGTTTCCACACAGCGCGCAGGCACCGACCGAGAGCAAACCTTCTCCCGGATGCTGGTTTCACATGGTGGTTTAGATGTGTTCTACCCAGTGTCTAGCACCATTTGAAATCAGTGTTCCTGAAGAGGAATGGCAGCTGTGCAGCAGCAAAGAAACCACCACACGGGGCTACACAAGGGCAACTTCCACTCAGGTTCTTTTATAATGCTAATCAAGTCAGCACCAGATTCTTTAGCGCAGTGACCAGGCATTTATTTAATCATCCCGAGATGGCTCCCGGTGGCGTGTGAGCAAGCAGATCGAAAAGATATACGTTTGAATAGAGTCATGTGTATCAGAGGAAACACATGTAAGCCTTCGCCCTCACTGATCGGAGCCTTGATTGGGGAGTGCCCTAATGATTTGTAGGAATCGGCTACGACTAAATGAGGAAGAATTCCAGAGAGAACTCTAGATTTAAAAAAAAGAAAGAAAGCGAAAGGTGATCATCGTGTCTATGTGCGTTTGCATGACATAGAGCCAGGGTGCATTAAAGGCCAAACATTCTGTCTGAAAGATTCCTCTGACCCTTCCGGTGGCACTTTTGGTCGGCCTGAGGTTTCCTCAATTCCCCACCGACATCTTTATCTCCTGCATTAGTTTCCCATATAACCCTGGTTTCATGTCTTCCTGTCATAAATGACATCTAATTAAAGCACTTTTAAGCGAGCGAGGATAAGAGCGTCTGCCAAATGCACATTTTACGTAATATGACGTAAAAAGTGTATGTAGACATTACAAAGAAAGATTAAGCTTGGAATGCAAGCCATTGTAAACAGGCATCAGAAAACCAATTTCACACTGATTAGTACATTATGAAATTGCGCTGAACTGTTTCACTTTGACGGAAGTAATTGTATTTTGGATATTAATGTTTCCCGCTGGATCACAAGAACAGCGTCACATTTATAAGAGACAAACTAACACCAACATGAGAGGTCTACAGTAAATCATGCCAATGTGTACTGTATATAAGTTAGGGATAGAGAATATAGGGTAAGAATTATACGCTGGATCTTACACATCTATTACGGTTTGATGAGCGACTAACACTATTCCTTCTGTGCTTTGTTGGTGTTCCTAAACCACACTGTGTGGGCTTGTGATGGAAGCATTCCCTGCTTTGTTCTCGCTCTCTCTCTCTCTCTCTCTCTCTCTCTCTCTCTCTCTCTCTCACCCAGCACTCTCCTGTCCACTCTCACCCCACCAAACGATGACTGATTTCCTTTGGTGCTTAGAGTCTGCTCAATCTTCTAGCACCATTTGAAATCGGTTATAAAGCCTGGGGACAAGTTCTTCAGTTTTTCCGATTCCGTGAAGAAACAGTGTTTTGTTCCTGCGAGTAGGTTAATCCGATGCCATGTTCAGGTTCGTACCTGCGTCCGCCCACGCTCGAATTGTGTGTGAAACGAAAAATCAGTCAGTTTCATTATGTTGTACTGTGTTTGCTTCAGGGTTTCATCTGTAACTTGCAGAAAAGGAAAATGTTGTCCAAATCGCTCTCATATAAAAGATATAAAACAATTTGGGTATTTGAGTGTTTTATTATTCTTATCGAAAAACAGTTTGCCCACAAGGTGGCACGGTGGGGCAGTGGTTAGCACTGTGACCTCATACCTTCAGGACATGTATGCATGGAGTTTGCATGTTCTCCCCGTGCTTGGTGGGTTTCCTCCTGGTACTCCGGTTTCCTTCCACAGTCCAAAGACATGCAGATTAGTCTAACTGGCATTTGCATATTACCCATAGCTTTCCTGTGCCTATGTGTTCCAGGGTGTACCACACCTCATGCCCTGAGCCTCCCGTGACCCTGTTCAACATTTTTCATTTTCATTAAAGAAAGGCATGCTGAGCAGTGTCTTTGATGTTGTCATTGTGTTATTATCCTGAATGAAGTGGAACACGCTCTGAACAAGTTTGTTCATGTAAGCACTTACATTACTACATTTATAAACAGTCACACAAATCTGAGACTTGTCATTTCCGCAGAACTGCACAGTTCTACACAGTCCTTTCGTATTGAAACCTTTTGTATTGAAGAACTTAAAATTGCAGCTTCACTAAAGCACTGATACAGGAGACTCGGTCCAAAAAACTAAATAAATAAAAATCTTCTCACAGTTGCTTTCAATCTGTTTATGTGGAGCATCCACTATACAAGTCTTTGCAAGTGAGCCGTTACCATAGGAACGCTAACATTTTCGAAAATGCAGTACTGTCTTGCGCATAAGTCTTGAGCAACCCCTGATTTCTTCATATTAAGGTCTATTAAATTAAATGATGTAGAGGAAAGGGAACATACAGTATGTTTTACTGTGACACGCTGCAAAGTGTGCCCTAAGATACAATTAAAAAACTGGATGTTTGTACCAACCTGAGCAGCAACCTCATATGTCCCAACCATTCAGCATCAGCAGTATACTAATCATCTGTCATCATCTGCACCTGTTTCTCACTAGTTCATGCCTTTTTTGTGCTAAAAAGATTCATAGGTCACCGTGGCTTCTATCCATCCATCCATCCATCTAGGAACTTCTGTAGTCCAACCAGGGATCATGGGGGCCAATGGTGTGGCTTAGAAAACAAAAAATAATCCACTGAACCAGGTCAGGTACAGGGACTAGACTGAAAACGAGATGCAAAATACAAAGACTCTTTTGAAGCAAAATATGAAAAAATGCTCAAGACTTTTGCACAGTACTCTATATGAACAGTTGGACAGAAATGAGATACCTCCTTTTTAGGCGTTTTGAAGAAACTATATATACAGTAATACTATATATTACTGTATATATGGCAAACCCATGCTATGATTGTGTTTTTTTAGTGAGTCACTTGAAACATTATTGAGTTTTCACACACAAAACCTTTTTTTCTAATTAGAATTTTAAAACTTAAAAAATACAAGCACTTTAGTTTATACTGCATCATCAGTGTCTGTTCCCTACCAGTTTCATTTTCACATCGTTTTTTGACAACAGTACATTATCATAGTACAGGGATATGACGTGTAAGATCTGATCTGGCATCAGCCGACTGCATAAACATCTGCGGTCCCATAAGGACATAACAAGGAGTTCAGAAATCCCAGTCGACTATATGAACATGACGTCATGTCTGCTTGTTGTCTAGGACAAACTGCCGGTGGAGATCAGGAAGTAATTTTCAACACAGGAAGCACTATTACAAGTTCTCGGAATGTCTATGGTTGTCTGCTTTTACGATTACCCAAATCGATCAAATAAATAATCCGCGAGGAGCTTTTATTGAGCACCAAAGGTGGTTGGCCATAATGGTGGGGGGTTTTTAAAAAATCACTGAAAATCATCTGCAAGAATCGTTTGCATGCGGTCTGGAGCAGCAGAGTCAGCTCATACTTTGTCAATCTTAATGTCCTTGACGCCTATAACAGGAGACTTGGGGCACGAGGCGTGGTACACCCTGGACAGGGTGCCAATCTATTGCAGAGCACACACACTGACACACTCATTCACACACTATGGGCAATTTGAGGATGCCAGTTAGTGTAATCTGCATGTCTTTGGACTGTGGGAGGAAACCGGAGTACCTGGAGGAAACCCGCCAGCACGCGGAGAACATGGACGTGCAAGGCGACAGTACTAATGACTAGACCTCCATGCCACCATTATCTCATGGTTTTCATCAAGAATATTCTTTTGTGGCTTCAGTAAATAATTAGCAAAAATGAGTGAAATTTATCTTGTTTTGCTGTCAAACTGTTTTATATACCGTACATATACAACTTTTTTTTTTTTTTTTGCCGTCATTAGGAGCCGAATGACTAGACATTGCTCAAAGCAACACTTTCTGATGATTGCCGTTAAGATGTCAATCAAGTTTAAATCTCTCAAGTATAACTTCTCATTTTGCAACTAAAAAGTTTGCAGCTTTTTTTTTTTTTGATTTTATCTTTATGTCCTGCCAAAAAAACGAACATGCTTTATTCTCTTGCCATGAATCACAGTAAGAGAATAAACAACCATGAGCCAATCGTCAGTTCCAGGAATTGAATTTCACATTCTGTCCTTTTTTATTCTCAGATTTGTGTGCTTCCTATGTAGATAAAATGTTCTTCTGTTTCTCCAGATAGACCAGATAGCGTACAAGTCTTTCATAGACATCTGTTCAAAATAAAATAGGTATTTATATTAGCAACAGAGCTTTCATATTTAAGATGAGATATTAATGGAAAAATAAGATAGTTTTACTCGGCAGTTGTTGACAAAGCAGTCAGAAATGTCCTGGACAGGAAAAAAAAAGATCCTAGACCACATGAAGAGTTTAAAATGTTCAGTATTTCTAAAATTCTGTGAATTTTGAAAGGAAATGAATGAAGCGAGAGTCTCTTCTGGAGGACATTCCATCCGCTGCCGTTTGAGGAAACTTGTTGATGTCACTGGGTTTTTAATTGTTTTTTTTTGTAACGTACATGTACAATTAGTTTCAATAAATTTGTATTAGAAATATTTCCGATTTTCACCATTTCTACATGTTTGGGCCACTAAAGGAGTTCCTGGGAGGCCAGCGTTTCAGACGTGAAGCAGGCAATCTGGTGTACTGAGAAAACTTCCTATCTTGATGGTATCCAAGTACTAGTAAAACCCTGGAATAAGTGCATTAGGGTAACAGGGGATTATATATAGAAATAGAAATTTTTACTCCCGTACTCACATAAACTTCACATTGATACTATAAATACTAAAAAATAAAAAATTCCATTTTTGCATCTAACATGTGGTCCTCGTTTAAATAAAAGAGTTGAGTTTGATCACGTCGGCCTTGCAAATTTTCACCTTAAGAACTAAAATTTTGCAAGAATTTTGCCTCGACATACAAAGCATTCATGGCATACAAGCGACCGAGCCTGTCAAGCATACTCCTAGCTACACATGTGTCCGGTAGCCGAATAAAACGTGTTTGGATCAGTGGAAAGCCAAGAGAAGGTGCAAGATTTAGTGAAGACAAAGCACCATGGGTCACAATAATGATAAAGAAGCCATTTTCAGTTTGGTGTTTAAAACAGCCGGTGCTAAGATGAATCATAAATTAAGGTGAAGTGAGGTTTAATTTAATATTTTACTTCATTTACATGTCTTTTTTTTTTTTTTTTTTTGATTGTTTTTACATGCAAAAATACGATTATAATGTTGGAAATTTTTAACATTGGTAACATTTTTGTATAGCTGGAACGAATGGGCTGCATTTACATTATTTCCTATGGGGAAAATGCCTTTCCCAATATGAAATTTCGCCCCAAGAACTCACCTCTGGAACGGATTAAATTCGTATGCCTAGAAACTGCTGTATTTTTCATTGACAATCTTAGTGACTTTCCTTCCAGCGGTGTCTCACCATGCCAGGGAGCAGTGTGCTGTGGTGGAGCAGTTTACTGGAGTCTTACCAGAAGTGCTGATGCAGAGCTCAGTTATTCCAGTGGGCAATGTTTAAATATACTGAAATAAATCTTAAGAGAGCAGCTCATTTGTTAGGAGTTATGCCTTCTGGCAATTCTTCATGCATTATTAGTGCAAGCTGCTTAGATTCTAACATATAATTAAAACGTCTTCTAGTTTTATATTTATAATATTGTAATGGAGGCCGTGTTTGCTCAGCTGATGTCAATAATATGCGGTTTTTCTTCGAAACACTATCTGTATTGTGCGAGTTTGTCCCTCATGTGAAATGAATAAAGTGAAATGTGCCATGGTGGTTTCTGCCTTGTCATTTTTCTTACTATAACATTTTTATGAGTATTTGTTGTTTACGCTTTTGCCTTACTGATGAACATTTTGTGACTGAATAACGTTTTTGTTTGCTGCCAGAACATGTGGGTTTTTAGGAGAATTAAATTGCCTGCCAGAGTTAGCTTCTAAGATGAATGTAAGATGTGTTGGTTGGAGAAAATATTATGGGCATATAATGGGCATCATTGTAATCTGAAGCGAAAGTAAATTATATAGTCATAAAGAAAAAAGGGAAAATGAATTACTTAATTCCACTAGACTAAAGGCTGTATCTTGGACAGAGCTGTATTGGATCTAGAGCCAAGAATAGTGGATGGGAACACCCTGGATAGGATACCAGTCCACCACCAGGCACCATGTACACACATACTCATTTACACTCATTTACACTTTGGAGAAATGAATCATGACCAGCCACCTACTTGAATGTTTCAGGACGTGGCAGAATAAAGAAAAATCTGGAGGAAACCAAAGCGAACCCTTGGAGAACATCTGAAACTCTGCACAGCCATTAACCTGTGGGCGTGATCATCGAACCAGGGATGCTCGAGCTGTGACATGGCAAAACACGCCTTACTTATTCATTTAAAATACATCATTTTATATTTACAATTACAGCAGTTGGTAGACACTCTTATGCAAACACTGTACCAAGGTGCTTTAAAGCCTCTATTGATAAATACAGCTTGATACCGGTTCAATAGGTCGCAGACTAAGAATACCATCAGCCTAACTTCTCTTTTAATTAAAGTGCTAGTTCAAGTGGAATGGGGAAGTCTTTAGACATTGTCTAAATCATCGTCTTACATATTCTTACATGTGATACGTCAACACACTTGCACATAAATAGTTATATACACTAATATACAGCTATACTGTTATGACCACCTGCCTAATATTGAGCCACCTTTTGCCACCATAACAGCGATGCAGTGTGTGTTCTGCCACCATGCTGTGCATTGACACTTTTCAGCATTGGATCGGACTACATGACCGGCCTTCATATCCCACGTGCATCAACAGGCCTCAGCCGCTCTTGACCCTGTTGCCAGTTCACCAGTTTTCCTTCAGATTTTACTCTGCTTATTTCAATGCTTTGCTGTGATTTTTCATGCTGAAGATTCATATCCCATAACTGCTGAAGATTTGGAGTTGCTCTGACCCATCACATCGCCCATCACAATTTGGAGGTTGACAAGGGCCAAATTGTGATGGACAGGCGACTCGATCGGAGGAGGAGAGGGATTCATTAATTACATGCGATGATGGAAGTGATCTCCGTCATCTGCAGACATGTTCATGTTCCTGAAAGTATTGGCGAGGATACACGGGGAGGGGAATAACAGCAATTTCACATTACATTTTTTTCCATTCAAATCTTCCACTCAGGGGCATGCTGACATGTTTTGAGGAGCACATTGTGTGTTGTTTTGTTCAGATTGCTTCATCCTAGCCAGAGTTAATATAGAATATTGGGGCCTCTTTCGAGTGAATCACCCTATATAATTTATACATACTTAGGGAAAATATTATAATATTATCTAACACACACACACACACACACACATATATATATATATATATATATATATATATATATATATATATATATTTTTTTTACATTCTACAAATTTAAAACCTGTGGAATGTTATTTTAAGACCCGAAGGTCGGACTGTTCTGGAAGAGTTTTTGCAAGTAAAGGTATTGTCAAGTGCATTTCCAAAACCTATTAATCACCTCAATGAACCTGGCTCTCATGAAGCCCATCCAAGGAAAGCAATTGTTAAGCATTGTTTTACAGTGTAGAAAGAAATAACAATCAGGAAAGACCATTAAACTAATGTAGAAGGTGTACAAAATTGTATTATGTATATATTTGAAAGTTTGTCAAATGTAATAAAGTTTCAAAAGCAAAATGGCAGAGTGTCATGGAGGTTTTTTGTTGTGTCATCCTCATTTCTGTAGGAACAGTTTGAGTTTGGAACCAGCAGATGGCAGTACCTTGCAGCTTCTTTTTTTTTTATCTCCCCACAAAAGAATCACTGTAGTTTGGCTTTTTATTCAAACATAAAGGCTGATGCTGAGTTCACTGTGACTTAACAGCGAATAAAATACAAAGCAAACACCAGAACGTCAGTTACACAACAATGGCGCTTTTCACTGTACACAGAATAACCGCTTTCAAAATAACCCCGCCCATTCAACCTGGTATCCAGGCAACCACAACCTATTCTCTTTCTGATTGGTCACAATTGGAGTTTCCGCCATATTCAAACTCAGTCCATATCCGTACAGGCACATACATTTCCCCCCGGTTTACATTTAATTTGTAATATTGTTTGCAGCCTTGATTAAAATGGAGGAGACCGACGAGACACAAGAGACGAGAAGTGTGCGGCCAAAGAGACAGGCGAGCTGCAGGAGAAAGTCGGGTGCTTCCTCCCCCGAGAGCAACAACAACAGCCAGCGGTGAGAGAGGGAGAACATGGCGGCTAGCCAGACATGCTAACCCGGGTCTCGCTATATTTACTACAAACAGTATTTAACCTCATTTTAACTCTCACTTCTTCACCACATGCTATTCATACCTCTGCATTCTTCATCATGTCTTGTATTATTCGCTTCTTGCTCTTTTTACACGCCATTTTCATTTACATGTTTATTTTAATACGTATTATATTTTGTTTAAATGTGTTTCAAAGCGTGTATTTTATCAGCTATTCTCATTTTAGTCTTTATTTATACATTTCTCATACTCACAACTAAATTACAACTTTATTTTAGCATTCAGCTTATTTGTTTACTGCACACCTTTATGTTCAGTACAAAACCCATATAAAAAACGTCCTGTTAAATAAAGGGGAAAAATATAGTATGTGATGCAAACAATCTGTACCTGTGCATATAGTCAATATAAAGCATTAAACTTAATTTTAATCAAGGTTTATATTTAGTTAATTACTATGAATGGCAGGTGGTTGTCTGATGTCATTCCCTCGTGTCACCACATGGTGTCGCTGCACACGCGGATATGATTCTTCAGCATAAAAAATAAATCATAGCAAAGCTTCTGTTAAGAACCTGAGACACACTATACAGACAAATGTATTTGGCCAAACCTGTTAAGCATTGAATTCAGGTGTTTCAATCAATTATGTCATTTATGCCCAGTAAAGGGCAATTATGATGCTTCAGCATACCAAGACATCGCAGACGATGCTATGCGGCCAACTTTGTGGCAACAGTTTGGGGACGGTCCTTTTTTTTTTTTATTCCAACATGAAGCAAATACTATAAAGACATTGTTTAAGTTCGGTGTGAAAGAACTTGATTGGCCTGGTCTTGACTTGGACAGAGCCTCTACCCCATCGAGCACACGTAGGATGAACTGGAACAGAGCTTGCAAACCAGGCCTTCTCGTCCAACAACAGTGCCTGACCTCATAAATGCTCTACAGAATGAATGGGCATGAATTTCCACAAAATCTTCTAAGAAGGGGGATAAACTCCATATTAAAGTACATGTATTTGGATATGATGTCATTGCAGGTTTGGCCAAATATTTTTGTCCATTTAGTGTGTAAACCGAGTTTACATTGGCACTGAAACTGAAAGCTCCCAAGTTCCATGCCAACCTTTTTACTCTTTCCCATGAACCCTTAATAAAGTATTAAATATTAAATCTAACTTTGGACATGGTGAGTTTAGGAAAATAAATTTACTCGACGTCCCAGAAGTCTTGATACACAGGGAACGGTCGGGTCAAGGGTTTTCCAGTTCCTGGATTTATCATCGTGCCCCTTAGATTGGCCTCTTTTGATTGCAAACCTACTCAGATCTTTGCTTGTGGGATTTGTAAGGGCCATGCTGTAGTAAATAAACCTACAGCACATTGCGACACATTTACACTTCTATGTATGACTCCAGAACATGTTAACATGCGTCATCACTTCACAAGTGAAGAGATGACTGTGTGCGCACGCCACACACACACACACACGCACAGAAGCCGTACTATGTTATATAGATAGTCCTCCAATAATGTTATGTATTGTACAACATCACACTGTGGCTATAAATAACAAAGGTGTCAATAATGTGGTTAGAAGAGCTCAGTGAAATGTCAGCAAAAGTTCCAGCACTCAGCAATGAAAAAGTGAGCTTTTGAACTTTTTAACCCACAGAAAGCGAAGCAGTTATGTACTTGTGTATTATAATCAAGACATTGATTTTCTGAAGAAAAAAAAGTGGCGTATAAATCATTAAAGAAAACAAAAAAATGCACTACCAAGAGAAAATTCACCACAGTGTTCATATTGTAAGGCTAGGAAAGTTTGTTTGTTTAGCACATTTCATACACAATGGTAATTCAAAGTGCTTTACAGAAAAGAGAAGGAAATAATCGCAAAATTTAATAGAAAATACTAGCAATAAAACTTTAAATATGATTTAAAATGCATTTTTATGAATTAAATGCAATGAAACTAATTAAAATTTGCTTTAAAATAAAGACTTCCCCATTCCACTTGAACTAGCACTTTAATTAAAAGAGAAGTTAGGCTGATGGTATTCTTAGTTAAGATATTAGATAAACATAAAATAGTGCAGTCAGTTTGGACGTAGCACAGTGCTCATTCAATAAATGCACGGCTAAACAGAAGAGTTTTAAGTCTAGATGTAAATCTGATCTCATCTGGAAGCCGGTTCCAACTGCGGGCAGCATAATAGCTAAAAGCGGACTTCCCTTGTTTTGACTGACTCGATCCGAATGACCTGAGTGATCTGTTAGGTTTATATTCAGTGAGCATATCTGCAAGGGTAAAACTCTTCTTTCCATCAAACATGTAAGTATATAGGGCAGGGGTAGCTCAGTGGTTAAGGTGTTGGACTAGTGACCCAGGTTCAAACCGCAGCACCACCAAGGTGTCACTGTTGGGACCTTGAGCAACACCATTAACTGCTCAGATATGATTAAAACGTAAGTCGCTCTGGCGTCTAAGGGTGTCTACGAAATGCTGTAAACATGTATGAGCAATAGGAATAGGAAAACGTCCCAGACACGGATTCTGCGTCTGGGACGTTTATGGAGTCTGTTTTAGCTACTGAAGTAGACTGAAGTTACTTCCTGGCCATTCTGTCACGTAGACCTGATGTCACCTACAGTCTGTAAAGTAACACATCTATTGTTGTACAGCTTATTAGTTTCTGTGGCGAGGGAGCACCCTGGCACTCCAGCTGGAGGGAGTCAAACCTTACAGTAACGAGAAATAAAATGTAACGTACTCCTGTTTAAGAACGTAATGTTTGGGGGTAAAATGTTAAATAATACATTCTACATCATTGACTCACTTTTCAGGCAAATGAAATGAATGTAGATACAGTGCTAAGGGTTTATCGTTTCTCATGAGGCTAAAACTATAACTATGTTTTGTTATTGTGTAGGGTCTGTTGCTATGGCGTGATCAGTGCTTACAAACCGGTCAGAGCTTTTGATAAAAAAAAATGCTTTTCTCATACTGATGATGTGATCTTAATGACTAAGTACCCTGCTTGTTTGCGCAGTGCACTCCTTGGAAATGTCTGATATGACGACTCCCCCGTCCCTCCCATCTCTGCATCCATACACTCGGACACCCAAGAGGCTTTTTTTTTGTTTCTGTGACGCAACCCTTGTTTATTTCTAATAGTTTAATTCTTAGAAATGAAGTATTTTCTATAATCCCTAACATGCATTCGAGTTATAGGCCCTCAGCGTCGTTCGCTAGATTTTTACTACCCAGTTCCGAAGACTCCTAGAAGACTCATGTGTCCCACACATCATCGGAGGGCATTCATACGCACAGAGACAGCAGTAGAAAAGATTAACGTGGGCTGTCCTTATTTATTACCGCACAGGAATTCTTAATCAGAAAAGTCAGAAAAGGCCCGTGGCGTTTGTGTGGGCGTGAAGAGAATGATGTAAGCGGTAGACTGGGGGAAATGTAGAATTGTTCTGATGCATTGTCCCGTCATCAAGTTATTCCATAATGTCTTCAAGCATCTGTGGGAGGAAGAGTGGATGTGTTTCGGAGAGAGGGCTGTTGACTATTTCATAAACATGTACATGGGTTTTTAAGGTTGTTCAAAGTTAAAATGTCATTCATGGAAATAAGTGGATCAATTGTAAGTATGTTGACTAAATGACAAAAAAAAAAAGGGGGAAAAAAAAAAAAAGAGCATGACCATGTAGAAGACCTCAAGCGTCCTGCAATGAACCCTGACCTCAACCCTAATGAGCACCTTCACGTGACATCATCACGCGACATCAGTGCCTGACTTCTCTAATGGTCTTTTGGCTGAATGATCACAAAACCGTGCAGACACACTTCCCTTAAGCGTGTACTAGCTTATTAAAACCGCAAAGAGAGAAAAACAAAAAGCAGCACCTCCATGATTCTCCTGATTTTAGTATTTTGAGACACCAAGGCAACTGTCAGCTGCAATTCCTGACCCTCAGCAGTATTTTTACTACATGCTACACCCTTGACCCCTGGCTGAAAGAGAGCGCACAGAACCGGCAGTGGAGCCAGATGGAAGAAAGAACTTTAATTATTTAGCCAAGAAAATCAGTCATGAAGGAGTTTTTTATTTACTTAACTGTATCACCAGGCGTCCTTTCATCATGTCATGTCTTACCTATTTGTCGTCTTAGTGGACACAAGAATATTTGCCAAAAGTCATGTTCACTATGTGTAAAGCATCTCTCTAAGGCAACAACTTTATTTTTATTATAGGTTATACCCCAGATAGCTCACAAGGGTTGTGCCTATTTTACAACAGCATTTAAAGATCCCACCAGTTAACACCAGTCAACACCAGTCCCTACTTTCACTCATCATTTAAACGTGCCATTTCAGTCTATGCACATGAGCTACCGCCAAGCTACACCTTACAAGGGAACAGTGGAGCTGAGCAACAAGGCGGGGGAGGAGCTCTTCTTATATGAGGTCACAATAGGGGAAAAATATAATTGGTTTATTTAAAGAACAAAAAAAACAGCTCCCCCCCCCCCCCCTTAACTTTTCTGAACTTGCCAAAAACTAAAGTAAAATTTGCATAACAGGTTCCCATTAATGCAATCCCGGAAACAACCTAAACATTTCTTACATCACCCAGGCCCGCAAACCCCTCACACACAGTTCAGGCTTGCTCGCTATTTCCTGCGAGCATTCAGTAACCATAATCCGGCATTGATGTGGAAATTCCTCTAAACCTTCAGGCAATTTTTAGCCCATTCTTCCATTTTTCTCTCACCCGTATCACATTCTCGTTCACTAATCCGCTCACCTATTATGCGACAGTGATCTGATCCCCACATCACACCTACTCTCATACACTAGATATGAGCTCACTTCTCTCCTAGTAACAATGTCGAGGAGCTTTGTAAGGATGATGCACAAGCTACAGGTTTGTACAAGACGCTTCAGTTGACCGGCTTGGGTTGTGACCGCAGTATTTATGAAGTAATGAAAAGCGCCTGCTTATTTCTACTCCTCATGCATGTTGCCTCAGGCCTCACTGTTTTCTTTTAGACACTGAGTCTTTCATGTACTTGCTTGTTGCAAAAGAGGGGGGGGAAAGTGCACCGTCTTCATCATTGGAAGCACACAGTCCTAATCAACTTTTTACGTATACTGCTTTAACGGTGATGAGCTGTGAATTAGCACCACGGCTATTAATAGTGCAGAGTAGATCATGTCTTTTGTACACTTCTCTGGTTTTTATTTTTACATTATTGTGGGATTAAATTTGATTGGCTCTCGGTGCCATACATTCACAGGACTTCAGAGTCGCATGAACCTTATAGCATAAAATCACTTGATGTAAAGTTATAGGCTGGGCAGCTATGTTTAAGACCAAAGAGAGGACAGACCAAGTGAGCTAAGCTCACGGGCATCGTCAAGCTCTAAAAGAGTTTTATAGACCACCCTGACGCTCTGTTAGCTATGACCACATTCCCTGTGTGCTGGAATAACACATGGACAAGAGACGAGGACAGCAGCTGCGGGAAGGCAAGTGTGGTGTCCCAGTAGTATTAAAGCACTTGAAACAATTAACCTCTGAATGATAAGATGCCTCAGTCCTTATGTGCCTTTAAAAAGTTTAACATGTCGAGTTTACCCCTCTGTCCTTCTAAGGGTAAAGGGTAAATAATTAAAAAATGGATCAAAATGAAAAGCTCACCAGTGTCCTCAACGCTTCTTTGTCAACATATAAAATACAGGTAAGTTTATTTGTAAGGACGCATCGTTTCTTCAGAAACCTTTACAAAATCATTCTTCAGATTTTATATTCACACTCGGAAGATGTCCCTCGTTTATCCTAAGTGATGAACATTTTATCTGGTCTAAAACTGAGCAGTTTAGTCTTGAGCACTGCCGATGCTGGGATTTGAAATCATGACCTCCTGCTCAGAAGTTCAATGTCTTCACCACTGAGCTACCACAAGCCGATTACATTTTAGGCCACGGAAGCTTTTGGAGAAACATGTAGAAATCTAAAAAAAAATTTAAAAAAACATATTAACGAAGACTTTGATTTTAATGTGGTAATTTGTAGAACATTCTATAATGTTCTAGTTATATCTTATAAACAGCTAGTTTCAATGCTAATTTTATATTAAGTAAATATCCTTATTGTTAAATGATCAATGCCGGTGCAAAGCTTTTATAGCGATCGTGAAATAGTTTGTATGTTAAAGAAAGGGATATAGAGAAACTACTGTTAAAAGGGGGCAATATTTGTTAGTTTGTCTTTTAAAGTACAGTTTGTGTAGATAACGTGGATGTACCACGGGAATTTTGCAAAGATTGCAGAGGTTCCCGAGCACTAACTGATATCTCTGATAAATAAATCAATGCATCCTGTGTGGTTGAAGTGATCCACTCAGATGCTCAGTGAGTGGTAACACCATTCAGACTCGTGCACTGCAGATAAGCTGATGAATACGGGAATGTCTCTTGGGGGGGGGGGGGGGGGGGTCTCACCTGTGCATCTGAAAAAAGGACTCGTTATCTGTGTCAACATGACCCCACACGCACAGTTGCTACCAGGCCCCAAATAAAGGAAGAGCTTCACTACTTTTGAGAGATCACATTAGGAGGAGGAGAGGAAGTAGTGCAGAGGATCCTCTGAATGACAGCAGAACCAGGAGGATTCAGAGTCGGTGCCATCGCTTGCTTTGGGCAGCTTCGTTCCTCTCGATCTGCTCTAGCAGCTATTAGCTGAAGATGCAGCATCACAGGAAGCAGCGCTACACAAGGCTCGGGGTGTGGTACGTACGTCACGTGTGTATGGGGAAACTATTGTAACCTGATGGATCACTGGTAAAGTCAATTGGTTTAATTAGTGAAGTTATAGGACTGGAGTTATAGTTATAGGAATTGAAACTTCAGGAATATAGGAATAACTGGTACACTATATGGCCAAATAAGTTGTGGAATCTTAAGCCTTGTATATGATTTTTAAATGTCCCGTTCTCGATTTAGTCTCCCTTTGCTGTTATAATTAACTCTCCACTCTTCTGTCGATTCAATTCGATTAGGTTTTTTTGGGTGTTGTGCTATTCGATTCAGTAGTACTGACGTTTATTGTTTAATTTGTCTGAAGTAGCTAGATTTTGAAGGACTAAAAATGACAAATTATCTAAAACATTGAAATGTTGGGGAACTTGTTACTTTTTTTTTTTTTCTTTTCGTTACATCCAAAGTGGTTTTCTTATATTCTGGTCCAGTCTCCAGTCCAGTAGGTGGTGGTAATGCACCGCTCATAATCAATAGATAAAGTAATCTTTAAAAAAATATATATATATATATATGTGTGGGTTTTTGCAGATTGTGTTTTCTGCTAAAGCTGACCTTTTTTTTTTTTTTTTAGGATTTTGTCGATTTTAGAGTATTTAACAATAAGATTACCGAAATAATTCACAAAAGTATGAACTGATTCTAAATCGAAAACTGACAAACCCAAAAGTGATTCAGTGGGGTTCAGCTTGTGACTCTTCGCAGGACACTTGAGCTCTTCCACTCCAGCCTTGGCCAGTCATGTCCTCATGGAGCTCTCTCTCTCTCTCTCTCCCTGCACATATTTGTTGTCATGTTCGAGATTTAGGCCTCTTAGATCGAGTAAAGAGAAATTATATGACAATAAGACGAATGTGTGCTTCCAGCTCTGTGAAAAAAGCACACTGTGGGGGAGAATCACAGAAGGCTGTGATGGTCTGATGTCATAAGCAAAGTGTATATGTGTTCTGGCGAGGGAGATGACTAGGCCTGTTTGGACTTGATTAGTGTTACATGGATAGATGGGGTAATATCATTACTGCAATAACTCTAGGGTTTTAATTAATATAGGTTTTAATTAATATATTAAAACAGAAAATATTAGTCATTTTTTTATAATCCTAGAATGTGCGGCTGTCTGTAAAGCAGGATGAAATGACGAGTAGAAAGTAACTCGATTAGTGGATGTCCTGTCTAAGCACGTGGCTAACGTTTCTGCTATGTGGTGTTGAAAAAAGTGTCATAAAGACACTACAGGAAGGGGCAGTCGCTCTCATTTTTTCTGTTTTCTAAACTAAAACAAATCCACCCAAAAGCTCTTTTAAAGTAAACTATTAGTTTACTAACTATTAATTAGTTTACTAACTAGTAATAACTATTAGTTATTACTAAAAGTAATAACTATTGACTGTTATTGCACAGGTACAGACTACATACATGTTCTAGTCATCTTGTGATCAAGCACCTCATGTACAGCCTCGCTGGCTTGTTTAATAGAATGTTCTCTATGACTTTTGAAATAAGTTTTTAACAACAGTTTGTATTTTACTATCTGTTCTTATTCTATGAATTTGTTTCTCCTAGGCCTCCATTGAGAAGAGGAAGCTCCTTCTCCTTCCGTACACCCGGCCCTCAGTGGGACTTCACTTTGGTGAGTACACCATCTGTTTTCAGAAGTGGTCGACATTTCCACCGAGGTATTTTTAGTGGATATAATCCTAGAATGCTAGAGGAGATGTTTTTGCCGATAAAGTGATCCACTTGTCATCCAACACCTTACAGGGCTTTTGGACAAAGGGAAGAGACTGTAAAGCCTGTCAGGGAGTGTGTTTAAGGGTTTGGCGCAAACAGAACTGCTAATCTCTTCTCCTCCTGATGTAAACAGTGTCTCGTAGTGTGTGCGCGCGCCCACACATCTGGGGAAGCTGTTTTGAAGTTCAGAGTGGCTCTTTCTCTCCTGTATCGTCACCTTGACCATTGACACTAGTGAACGTTCTGTTGCGTTCATCCTCACCTGCAGATCATTATTGGGTTTGCACTGACTGTTTTTGCTGATATGGATTTAGATTCGTAGCTGTCTCGGAAACAGACCAAACCAGCCAGGACAGCTGTGTGTATGTTACAGATACCAGACTTTCTGATTTGACATATTAGTATTTTACTAATGAAAATAGATTAACTAGAACGCTACAAAATGCCAGTAAGTCAAATGGCTTTCTCAGGTCAGTCAGTCATCGGCTGTTTACACCACCTTACGAGTCTGTGGGTAATGAGCAACTGCTAAGGATTCCAATGAATTTGACATTGTCTAATGATAATTTTTTTCCCAGGCTTAGTCATCCATATCAAGTTATATATCGAGTCAGATTTTATGACGAGACCATTAGAGTAGGATGGATATTGTTACCCTGTTTGTTGCACTTGAAGCCTTGTCGTTCTTATGAGATTCCAACAGGAACAAGAAGTTCAATCGTGCAAAGGTTCTACAGGTTGATGATGCCCACAGACAGCACAAAGCTTATCCGTGGGTCCTAAAAAATAAATAAATAAATAAATAAATAAATAAAGGGATTAAATGTGGAGCTTAGAATAGAGAAAGCAAACATTTAACCAGATGGTTAACACTGACTACTTCCCTAAAACTGTGTTCAAACTAAATAAAGCTATTAAAAACGGACATATACTAAACACTAACATAGACATACAAAATAAGAATTTTGCATAGTATGGTTATCCTTCATATATTTAGTATATGTAAGTTACACTATACTAACTCTGTTTATAAAGAACACAGTTTGAACTCGCTGTAGGTGGCGACACCTAAATTCACTATAAGCACATACTTGCAAAAGTGGTATTACATTTCTACAACCGTTTTACAAATACGTGATACATATATAGTAACCAAATAATTAGTTTCTTGTTTCATCTTCTTATGACAACCTTCCATATGCTATTAAGTAGAGCAGTTCGATTATATATATAAATGTGTGTGCGTGTGTGTGTGTGTGTGTGTGTGTGTGCGTGCGTGCGTGTGCATATATGTATACGTGTATAAATTTCCCCGATTAGGGCTTCACAATTATTCGAGAGAGAAAAAACTGTCACAAAAAAAACTCATCATAATGCTCGCTCGTTAAATTCCTGCCAATCAGAGGATAGGACAGTACCAGCCAATCCAAAAATGGAGGCGTGGGCAGCAATCTGACGCATACATTACACAGTATTCAGTCTTTCCTTTTGATTTAAACATATTTTCTCGCACAGTTCATACTCATTTCCATAATTTTTTTTTTGATTGTGTAAAGCTGTTTTGCGAAAATAACTATTGTTGAAAGCGCTGTACGAATAAAATTTAATTGCTTTTAATTGGATGCTTTTTGAAGGTTCAAATACCGCTTTGGACAAACTGCTTGCGACAAATCAGACAAACACTAATGCTGTTGAAATTAGCAGAAAATTGCAGTAAGTAAAAATCTAATTTAACTGACTGTCCACTTCTGATTCACTTTTCTACATAAGACGTTATACTTGTGTATTGATGCATCTCTTGTCATTTCCACTGATAACGTGGCTAACACTGCTAAAGAAACCATTTCAGTGGGAAACATACTGACAAGAAACTTTTATGTGATGAGCTCAGACAAGCAGAGTGAAACACTTACTGGGAAGATTAGACTAAATACTTGAAATCTCTTAACACTTTAGGAATGCTGCTTAGCCAATCAGATTAATGGGCCAGAACTAACGGATATACTTGTATAGTAAGATAGAATATTTGGAACCGCAAGATTTTCCAAGCATGTATAATCCATTTTCATTTAAATTGTTCTTTTAATTGATTGTTTCATAATAATTTCGATAACGATGAGCTTCAAAAACCATAACACAATGAAAGTATCACAGACCCCACTTTGAGTATAAATATTATGAATTATTATAAACCACAGCTTTATGAATGAGGAGATAAAGAAATGTGCGAATTAACCCGGTACACATCCGCCACACGGCAGAACACTTTTTAGCCAAGTTGATGTGGTGGGTAGAGTGTTTGATGTGGCTGCACTTCCATGGCCTGATGATGATGATGCCTGCACTCACACAACACAGCTATTGGTTGGTCATTTCTATTAAGATACTACATTTGAAGAGGCCAAGCCCTGCTATTTTAGCAGGGTCTTGTCTGTTGCATGACAGTACCGTGTCTATTTCAGCAGTACCTTGTGTACTGCATGTCTGGACCAGTGTGTATTGTCCAGCTGATTTGAAGAGGCCAAGTCCTTAATTCAGTAATTGCATTTTTAGCATCATTTATAATATGTGCTACTTACTGATATTGGACATTGTGTTCTAGAGTAATAATGTACACATCATTTTTTTAGTGTTAGGGTAACACGTTTTCAAAATAATTAATTTAGCAACTTAGTTGCAAGACGCAAACCTGACTAATATTTTGCACATCGCTGCACTTCTCTCGTACAAGGCTGCATTCTAATAAAACTATGATTTCTGTACTTTTTCTGTCCTCCTTTTAAAACAGCATATTACATCTTCACAGTACATAAAATATACAGTAAATGAGGATTTTTAGTTGATTGAAAGACTGCAGTTAGCTTAGAGAACCGAAAGACATGTCAGAATGGTGTAGACCACCGTATAACCCAATTCTGACAGTAGAAAACATCGACTGTACAAGCCAGGTCTGCAGGACACATTTGTTAGTTATACGTAAACTGTCGAACATAGCTATACTATATCCTGCACTGCTCATTACTGATCACAAGAAGTTCAGCGAGGTGGCTAATCGTCGTAGCACAACTACTTGTTCTGTCATAGTTTACCACAACAAAATGGAAGTATTAATTGGTATTACTGTGTAGCCATGTTACTAAACCTCTAACTGTTACAGTATATTGGACAGTAATAGATTTAATAAAAAACGTTGTGAGCCTAGCAGCTCACCTTGCCTGTACTATTATAGACAAAACACTGCATGATTCAGTAATGACCTCATAATAAACATATTTTTTGTCTCCCATTATAATGATTGTATCTCCAGTATAATATGGGAATTAGTAAAGGTAGCTATTTAGCATTTTGCAGTTTGATGTCATTTTACTAGTCCATAAGACCAGTGTAAAGCACAGAACACATGCTGGACCTGATACCTCTATTAGTGCTTTATTTCAACAGATTCTTCTAGGTCAAATATGAGATACATGCATATACATTACATTGTTTAAACAAAGCTTGTTTTTTTTTTCTTATGTAACTTGCTTTAACAAAAGCATCGTTTTTGTTGTCCAGTCGCTCCTCCCTATAACGACTGCTACATTAGGCAATAGACATGGTTAATCCTTTCATATGAGCTCGAATGCCTGTGCGTGACTGCGGCCCAGATGCAGCAGATAAACATCTGATCCTACGATACCTCATGCTTTCCTTTGTCCTGCTCTGCCTCTCGCCGTCAGAAGAGAATTTACAAAGCTCCTGCTCCTCCTGGATCAGTTAAGTGCTATTTGAAGTAAAAGTAAACCGGTGTCTGATTGGGAACAGAGCGCAAGAGGCCCGATTAGAAAGAGAATAAAGAGGCCGGGTGAATTCCACTGTTTATGAAGGCCAAGTGAAACCCTAGCCATCATTCCTCTGAGGCGAATCAGACGGAGAGGAAGAGTGTTCTTCATCCTGTGCCAAATGATTGCTTTGATATAAAGATATCCACACATCCCCATCCTCCCCCCCAAAAACACACTCGCACATTAGCTCATCAGATGAACGAACACATGGCGCTCATTAAGCTTCCAGTTGGCACTTCATTATCTAACCTTCAAAACCTTATGGAGGTAAAAGATGAACATGTTTCACCTACACACCTCAACCTTTTTTCATATACGTCTGCGCCAAGGTGATGTGGTGGGGAGAGTGTTTGATGTGGCTGCACTTCCATGGCCTGACTTAAATCAGGATAGGAAGCTTCAGGGCAAATAGAGAAAAATGTGTTTTTACTGGTTTCCTCAGACAGTATGTTTGATAAATGGCTCTGGTGTGACTTCATGGTCTCTCCAGAGCTGTTCCAAACTACACAAAAAACTTGACTTTTAAAATATGAGCAAAATTACCAAAGGATTTGCTGTCATTGACTGTCTTACACAAACAAGCTTCTCAATTTTCAAAGTCCCCCACCCCGCCAGCTCTCCCTATATCACTCTGATCAGCCAGGGATGGCTCTCGTGTGGTCCCACATCTTTTCTACTCATGCTGCAGCACAGTGCAGTGTAAACACCCCAAGGGAAGGAAAAATCTGCCTTCTTCCACATACACAAGCTCACAGATGCTCAAAATTGACTGGTGTCGCTATGATTGATAGGAGCGAAAGGATAACACTGCTGCTTCCACCCAAAAAGCACGGCCAGTTTTTCCTCCTCGCTAGGGTTTATGATTTCTTACATGACGCGCAATGATCTTTGGCGTCCTGCTTATAGTGAGGCAGTGGGATTTAACGTCATCTCTACCTGACAAGACTGGTGCAGCAGAGTTTTCGTCCTTGGAACAGTCCAGTCCTCTTGTCCAACTTTCATGCTATCGCAGTTGAAATCACGTAGCTCGCTAACATGCGACATGAATGCTGTAATGCTACTTCTGTGATGGATTTTTCATTAACATACTGAAAATAGTGAGAGAGGGGAAAGAAGCTGACGTGGTTCTGCTTTTGGGAGCTATAATCTGAAACACATTAGATAAACACATCACAAAACATTTCAGTGTAAATGTAATGTATATTGTAAGTGGTGTTTGTAAATATAAATCAAAAATAAAGATTTATTAATGTATGCCACAGAAGGTTTCTACTTTAAATAACCAATTTGAATGTTTTTTTTTATAGACAAGATGACACCAATAGTTTTCATATAGAGCGATTCCCTTTAAATGAGCAAAGTTTATTTATTTTATTCAGAATTTCCAGCTGCTAATGTGCTAGTGTTTTTTTTTCCACCAAGTTCAGGTGAGTGGAAAATTGAAATGAAAACAAAAACAATGAGATCCTCTACATTTAGGGAGGGAAGGGATGTCGGACTATCTCCTGTCAGCAGATGTTGCTGTGAAAATCCCTCTCAGGCATGTTGTATATTCAGGCCACAGGGCACTCTCCACTGTTTTCCTTTCCATTTTAGTCTGGCAAGCCAAAGGCCTGATCATGCTTTATTTTGTTTCCGTAGTCTGCTCAGTGTATAACCGCTCTCTGTTTTGGTGAGGGTTCTCATTAGGGTCAGGTTAATGTTAGTTATAAAGACCATTTAAGGTTGGAGATGTGTTAAACATAGTTAGGCTACTTTGTAATGGTCAGTAATAAAGTTAAATGTTGAAATGCATGTATATTCTGGATGCAGCCATGGTCTTAGCCAACCTGTTGACCTTCACACAGATAACATCATGGCCCCTGCCCATTACCCACATTCAGCACTGGTTTCTCTTTATTTGGGCTGCAAATTATCTGCTTGTAATTCATCTAACCTGTGTTCTAAGTACAGAGTACGCCTGTTCATCAAAGGCCTGATTGATTCTCTCTATTGTCTCTGAATGGGGATTTGTCTAAATGAGCAGGTCATTTATCCCATCTAATTACACTCGCATTACAGAGCTGTTAAGAGTGAATGCTTAAGGTAGCCTAAGTAGCTCTTATCCAGATCACTACTGCTGATAGCACTGGTATTTCGGGATTTTTGCATGAACAATCTTAGTTATCCAAGTTGCCATTGATGTGTACTGCAGTTTAAAGTACCACACTGAGTACATAAATGCACAAAATTAGGCTTGACTGGTATAACCCAATGTTCACGTAGGTAAGCAACTAGTCACTCGTTACTGGTAGTTTGTCTCTTGTATCGACTACTGCTGTTCGGACTTGTGGGTTTGTTCCCTTGAGAAATGATACTAGCAAAAATATAAATGTTTCTATAGCAAACTAGTGGAATAGGATTGAAAAATCTCAAGAAAATCTCAATTGACTTGCAGCTCAGTTTTAGACATGTAGTTAGAAACTTGTTTCCTAGTGCGAACGTAGGACAATAATTTAAAAATTCGATGTAACTTACTGTTAGTCCACCAAGGTAGACGCTCACAAAGCTTTTATTTTGGTTAACTTTATGTTCTTGAAATTTGGATTAAACGCCTTCAGTTTCAAACACCAAATGTGTGCATCTACAGATTTCTGTTCTAGAACTTCTCCAATCAAAAGCCCATTACATTTCAAAAGCTCATGCAAAATGAAGTAGTCATTAAGCTCACTTTTAGCTGCAGTCAGCTGGCTGTGTTCCCTTTCTGCTCAGACCCACACATGGTTTGGTGTTAATGCAGTACTCACATATGGTTACTACAGCCTTTTGAGATCTGTACCTTGGACAAATGTAGAGTTATGGGCCTCTCCATTTGTATGCTCTCGGCAGTTGAGGGCAAGTTGTGTCTTTTTCTTGACCAAGTTGTAAGCAGGTCGGTCTCCACTTAATCTGTCATGACTGCCATTCTTTGTGGAGTGACTTCCTGTAGTGAATCGGCAGCATTCTCACACAATACAGGTTACACTTTTAACCTGCTGAGCCTCACCACACAGGCCTATACACTTACACATGCATATGCTAGAGTCTCCTGGGGGTTAATGATGGCCTTCCTGAGTTTGATGGGCCTCCGTGTGGGACAATGTAAACCTTTTAAGCAGCTTTAAGCAGCCACCCAGCCTTCAAGCAACCACGTCTGAAGCAACAGGCAGTGAAATAAATGAATGAGAAAGAGAGAGGGAGAAAGTCTAGCCTTTTTTTTTCCCACAATCTTGGTGTTTAGTGAGAATGTGTATTGAGAAAATGTTCTTTCGTGTGCCAGAGAGAATATTAAGGCTTTCTAAATGAAGTCTGTGCTTATTGAATTGTAACAGACTTTTGTCTCTCCACAGAAACGGAAACGCAGAGACAAAGACGAAGATGCGGTCAGTCTGTGCAGCTTTGACTTTAAGGTGAGTGTGTATACGTTGAGACAGGGGAATGTGACTCTTATTTCCAAAGTCTCAGTGTCAGCATCACAGCTGATGATAATTGAATACTCAGATTGTCTGAACAAACTCATTAATGCTCAATGAAACTTCCAAATTCAAATCAAGTCTCTAAATGAACAACACGTATATCTAAAGACTGGCACAAGAAATGAATCACACAAACTACTCATTCAGAAACAACTTGGGGGGCCTTTATTATTTATTACACAATACAATATAACTGGAATTAAACAGAATGATCAAACAGCCCGTCAGGCAGAACAGTAATACTGCACTCGTTCCATGTAATTAGTTGTATCATTACACACAGAAATGTTGATGGTCTATGCTGGAAAAACTCTTAGTCATAATAAAATGATAAAGAGAGAGAGATATCAGTCACACTCATACTGTAGTGTGTGTGTATATGTGTGTGTATATATATATATATATATAAAAAACACCTTTTTTCCCTCTTCCTATGTGATCCTTTATTCTTCTTTTTTCCTCTGCGATCCTTTATTCTCTCTCTCTTGGCAGGAATGGATTATTTCTTTATACACTATAGTAACAGTTTCTTTCATGACAGTTATATAAGACGCAGCGAGGGTGGCATCATTTACACATCAATCAAATGCAAGAAAATGAACAATTAAACATTACTGCAAAAAAAAAAAAAAAGTTCGAGTTCTAAACCTTAAACATCCCCCTCCCCCACCTTCACAAACACAACAGCACACACGCACTCGTATGTGTAAAGCCCTCATGCATGTTCGTGCAGGAGGGGGGAGGAAGGGACCCCTGTTTGCAGGTGTTCACTACCTCCCACCACCACGCCAGGTATCACCTGAACTGAGAAACGAAACTTTTGGCACCGTCAGTAAGTTAACACACCCTTGTGTATCGAATGACTGACATCAGAAATGATCGTCTTTGAGACACGGGCCATATTTTAATCATCCACGTACATGTTGAGGTTGCAAGTAGGTGTAATGTTGAGGTCCTCAGATTTCTACTTAGAGTGTCAAAACATGCACTGTCTGCATTGAAAAGTTGGAAATTGAAACTGGATCTCTAATATTCCTGTAATGCATCGAGTGTTCTGACAAGTTAGTCATCCACCTGGTAAATGTATATGCCCAGGAAATAATACAACCGTGATGTTAATTGTGCAATGAATGAACGATAATGAAATTAAACGAATTGCTCAGGTAAAAAAGCGAGAACAAGTGTGAACATGCAGTGGCAAGGAAGTGTACATTTTCAGTTTATACGTTTGCCTGGGACCATTTATTATAGACAGTGTTGTGCAAGTGTCTGTTTACAGTGAGGAGTGTGTGGAAGGGTATTGGTTACTTGTTCTGTTTGGTAGCAACAAGTTCTGTTTTGTGGGCGTGCTCTCTTAGTCAAAGCTCTTAAACGGCTGAGTAATTGATCGTCTAATAGTGATACAATACACTGAAAAAGAAAGTGCAGAGAAGATTCCCCATGATACGCATGTTCAAGGTCCAGAGATTAGATGTAGGGTTAAGGCCAAAAGTTTGGAGCCTTATTAAATTAAACCATATTGACTTGAAGGGGCGTTCAAGCCAAACCGGGACTCTTGACTGTGCAGAATGACAGACAGTTGTGAGAGTAAAAATTTCTGTGGTGACCCCTCTGCGGGAGCAGGCGAATGTCTGACGACACTATTCTCGGATATAATCCTCTGCTACACTAATGCAATTATTTCAGCATTTCACTAGTGCTTAGATACCATCAGTGTAGAAAGTTTCCTACACATCTGAAGCCCTGGCCTCCCAGGAAATCCTTTAATGGATAAAACATGTGGAGATGGCTTAAAGTGAGGTCAGGATTGTAGACGGATGTGACAACAACCCCCAACCAAGGTCCTTTAATGTGTGTTCTTTAATACATATCCTATAGACAGACGTGTCTCTTCCACAAGTTGGTGACAAGTTATCCATTGATTTATTAATTTTTTTAAGGATCAGGTGAGTTCCACTCGCTTTGTGTTCACAGTAACCACTCCAACGGGCTCCAGGCCACCTCGGTCTGGATTGTCATTCACGGCCGAGCAGCCTTAATTAAAATGTTTGCAACATTCAAATGTTTTACTCCAGCTCCTCGCCATACTTTGCTGCTTGTCTTCTGATAGTCTTCTGCATATTAGTGTCACGCCTTCATTCATGAGAAACGACATCACAAGCAGTTTAACTCCGAACACTCCTCGTATTTAAAAACATTTAATCACAAAAAATGTGTCACACAATGGACGTTTAGATGTATGCAGTGACAATTTGCCGATTTCAAAGCAAGTACAAATGAGCAGAAATTTCCATTTGCACCGCCTCGACTTATACTGTAGGTACCCACCCACCCAGCCCATTTCTTCCTCAGTGAACTAAATACAATTAGGTAGATGTGCTGTTTTTTTGTTGTTATTTTTTCTTCTTCATTGAATTAGTGATTGGATATCTAAATGCAATAATTATTTCTATGGGGGTCAGTTGAGAATTATGGGAATTAGTCATCTTGTATGTAAATTAACACACACCTGAGTAAAACAACAAAAATAGTTTCTCTGTTTATTAAGGAATTTTCAGGAATTTCCCCATAAATCTGTTCACGTTCACATCGATCATTTAGGCCTATTGAGGTTAACAGATTCTCTGATATCTACACAGAGAATAATCCACACAATAAAAATTGATCTACATCAGCCCGATCTAGCCTCAGATTTTGCCTTGTGTAGTGTAGCAGGCTTTGAGAGTCTAACCCCGAGGTTCATTACAGCATTTTAAAGCTAATTAAATTTATGCATCAAAAATATAAACTTTACCAGAAAAATGCTTTTCTTCTGGTATTTCTTTTGCTAGCTATGCATCCATCTAAGCTCCTGATTAAGTACTTATAGTATAACTATAGTTGATGATGAACACGCCTTTTCCCTTCAGTTCCTGTTAGCAGGTTGTGTTTTCTTTCACTTTTACAGCTCATAACCGGATGGGGTAGGCAGGATAGTAATCGTAAATATGGAAAGATCTTCACTGGTTGTTTATAAGAAAGGTATGATTCACACTCAAGTGTAGTTTGTGAAGATTTTTGAAACGGGATCTGTAATGGAAGACGGATATTTCTGGGAAATGTAAGTTTAGAGTAAAAACAGAAGTAGAGCAAGAACTTCTTTGCATTAATAGCTTTCCACACAAGCACAAACATTGTACAGACTTGCCCAATGACCGTGTAGGACGTGGGCTCATCCTGTCTGCTAAGAAATCAGGAGTTACGCACAAGTCATCGGTTTTGAAAGCAGGTGTCCTGCTAGACCATGTGTGGGATCCCCACTCCTTTATGATTAGTCCTGTAACATCACCATGGTTGTGTGATTTTTTTTTTTTCTTTTTTTTTTTTCCATTCGTGCTCTAGTATGGAATTGGACTGCGCTGATGTAATAAGGAGGAGGCTCTATGAATCATTTACAGTGAATCAGATGTCTCTGGTGTCCAGACGTAAAGCAACATCATTATAGAAATGCCTATACCCAGTCCTTCGAACAGTCTGTTAATTTAATTCAGTTAGACAAATGTCAACTAAAACTATAAAATGGTTAAGATTATTATAAGTTGAATTGACCACCAGAAGAGGGCAGCAGTCAGCTCAGCTCAGAGGGGCGAGACCCTCAGCCCTAAACTCCACATGTATTTTTCAGTTTAGACACCACAAGGTTTTTACAAGTCGGAAGAAATTTCTGTTAAAATAAATTACCTGATCTGTGGCATATAAGCAATTTGCACCCCGTCGTTTCATAGACATTTGCCTTCCATGAGTTTCGTCAGAAGCTAAGACATTTGGATTTATCCAGAGCAACTTACAAGAAGTGCTTATGTTTCCATCATTGGATAGATACTACAACAGGGTTGCTAGGGTACTAACTAGGTTAGTAGGTTAATTCCCTAACAAAGCTGGCATTTGTGAATTTTAGACTTTTTATCTAAAATACAAAATAATTCCTCAATATTCCCCCATTCTTTTTAAAGTTAGGTCAATTAGCTATATGACAATTATTTGTAAATGAAGGATTAACCAGTTAATTAAAAAAAATGGACAATGTAAAAATAAAAAAAATTAAAAAACTTTAAAAGTCTAAAGCAACATCTAGCTCAGTCTGGTTCTGCCGAGCTCTAATGTGGTGACTCAAACATGCGTGTGGCTGAGTAGGAGTGCTGCAGAGTCGACATGTTTGTGTTTCACACCTATTTCTCCAGCTGTCTGGGTGTGACCCTGTAGGAGGCAGAGAACAGGTCACGCTGCAGGTTCTGCCCTGTCTGCTGTCCAAAATGTCCATCACACCCCTCGTCAAAACAGTACCGTCATGTACATTACTGTCCTACGCCAGCCTGACTAGGCATGCACACGTACACACAACCCTAGGTTGAAGAATCCATTTAGTCATATACTTAACAAAAAAAAAAAATACTGACACAGTCAGGAGCAAATTGATTGAAAACCTGTTCTCGGTTTAAATCCCCAAACCCCACGAGCAGCTTCCCATACAAACACAAGATTTCACACTTCACTATTGACACAGCGGGGTGAACGGACACTAAACCACCGTTTCTCCATTTGCTCAGGACACATTCAGAAGCCTTATTTACACCATTTTACACCAAACCTTCGCACAAACGATGCACAGGTCCATTTGCACAGCTGAAGCTCATAGTCCTCGTTGTATGGGAAAGAAGCCAGCAGTAATCGCATGCTCAAAAGGCTTAGGCTGTCTGTGCAGCACACCTCAGGGGTCACTCATGTCCTCCATACAGATGTAGATGAATTGCTTATTCAGTTTTCTTCTGCTTTTTGTTTTCATGTGGCCCAGTTTAGTTTCTCACTTCTGTACTGCGAAACCTAGTGTTACCCGTAAACCCGATTCCCTTTGTTTTAATCAATTCTGAGAGAGACAGAGACCAGCGAGTGTTTGTTGTAGCCCTACCTCTCTGATATTTCTATTGATCATCTCTCCCTTCCCCCACGTACCTGATAACGACTCCCTGCTTCAAAACAGACAGGCAGGCTTTAACACCTCAAAGAGACTGCCACTCTAATCCGCTTTTACCCACACAGGACTCCCTCCCACTCCCTCACAATATGCTTCGTTGCCTTTTTCATCACTCACTGCTCAGCAACTTGAAGGGGAAAATTCATTTTTATGTTTGCGAACAGTGAAACCAGTTCAGAGAAGTGTGAAATGGTTGCATTCTTTTTTTTCTTGCATAATTTTGATTAACTTTAAAATTTGTTTTCCCAAAATGCTACACCATGCAAGTTCTGAAACACTTGCTGTTTCATTATCTTTTAGAGTCCAAACTCAAGAATGTTATTTCTCAATTTATGTGAAAAAATGAATCGAATATTTCTCGATTCATTTGCGTTGCCGATCAAACTGAATGTTTAATTATCTGGAGGAAGGGTACACATCAGGGAAACATTTCATTGAAATAAGTCTAGTAAATCTTCATTGCATCAATTGAAATTCTGTCTATTCTTCCTAGCAAATATGTACCTTCTAGTAAACTTCTCTGAAAGCCTTGACGTTTTAGTGATGCAATAAATATTGCAAAGAAAAGTTAGAGGAGAGTTACCAGGCCTTTGGGAGATTTGAAAATAGAAAAAACATTGTGAGAGAGTATGCTCAGGAGACCCTGACTGTTTTAGGTTGCTTTGCCTATTCCCACTCCTTACTGTTCAAAAATGGGTGGAGTTTACTCTCTGGTCCCTCCCACACAGAGTATTTGAGTTTCCTTCCCTCCCATATCCAACAGAACAAAGTTAGAGCTTTAGAGAGCACACCGAGTGTGCGTTTAGAAGTTAGGCAGCACCGCTGACGCTGACAATGAAGTATTAGGTGGACAAAGGACGTTCACTGCATCGTTACTTTTTTAAAGTTTTCTCTCTCTTGCGGATTACGTTTGTGGATAACCTCTTGGGAATAGCAGACCTTTACCTGTGGATTTTATTAAAAGAAATGGTGGCTTACGATGAACCTGGTGTGGTGCCCATCAAACGGACTCTACAGAAAATAGACTATCAGAACCAAGTGTGCAAAGAACTTGAGGTGAGCCTCGTACAATTTCAACGGTCGTGCTTTTTATTTATTTATTTATTTAAAATCTTCAATTTACATCATACGATTTGTGACGTATAATGTTATCAGTAGAATGAGATCTTTGCCCTGGTAAGTGCTACAGGTGTGTTTCTCCAAGGTGTGTGCGCAAACTCCTAAGGAGGACAAAGTTCGTCTGCAGGATTAAATGGTTGTTTTGAGTAGTTCTGCCTTTAAGGTCAGCCTTGACAAGCTGGATGTGCCTGAACAAGCAGTTATAATGAGCTACTGCAGACCTGAAGAGCAGGTAAAGCAGACCCTGGTTTGAGTTGAGTAAACCCTCAAGGGCTGCGTGTGTGCTGCACACACACTGAGAATAAAAGCATTCCATCAGTTCACAGAGAAAAGTAGTCCCTGACTTAGGTGTGCCTATCCCCAGGCAAACACCATGGGGAAGCAGGATTAGATAAGAGCAACCTCTTCGGGCTCTTATTCCCCTTTTTACGGGTTGTTTCGGAAGTGAAAAAGGAGAAGTGGCTGACTTGCCAGGAAATCTGAAAGGGAAGTTGAAAAGAATTGTGAATGGGCATTTCAGAAATTGTTAATTGACCTCATCATCTGTTCCACATACCTTTTTGGCATACTTTCACCACCACTTGTTGTTTAATCAGCAGTTTAACAGTGTGGCCTGTATTGAAAGCCAATTGTCTATCAGCAGGGGAGCCCGAGGATTCTCACACTGTCCTTCCCCCAACAACTCCAACCTACTGTACTGTAATTTAGTCTCAGCTTTGTGAATCCAGTTCCTGCCTCAAAACTCTTGAAGGTGTCGTGTCCCAGTCAGCAAAGTCAGAAATAGTCTGTCTGTATGTGTGTTGCAAAGAAATCTACAGTGGTATTGTTAGCACATAGATTGTGTAAGATTGCGTTCAGCAAGGGGATTGAGATTCAATTCTAATTGACTCAGTCATCTCAAAATAAAAGTAAATAACATAAGCCGTCCACCAGGCTGCAGGATCACTGTCCATCAAACGGTATAAAAACGCTTGGTTGTGGTCTCCCATGTATATTGCCACAGCAGAGGCGGATTACATAGTCCGGCAGATGCAGTTGTCCTCTGGTGGTCCCGGTTAGCAAAGCATAACGCTACCGCAGATGGCATTCTGGATAATGTAAACTAGACGAACTGCTTCACAGCTGTTTAAAGCAGCTTGAGTCTGAATGGTGGATCTATTCTCTAGGCTTCCTGTGGCAAACTGAACACAGCCTCATTCTCTCCCTCACTGGGGAGAAAGCCAGGCATCCATATTTAATAGCACCTTTCAAAAAGAGA
Organism: Clarias fuscus; assembly: GCA_030347435.1. Taxonomy (NCBI): domain Eukaryota; kingdom Metazoa; phylum Chordata; class Actinopteri; order Siluriformes; family Clariidae; genus Clarias; species Clarias fuscus. The sequence goes on along the minus strand of CM059224.1, from coordinate 19,899,776 downwards.
ACACACAGTGATTTGTCTGAATCATGCTTTTAAGATATACGCACAGAGCGTTTTTTTTTTTTTTTTTTCGTTTTTTTTTTCAAACCCTAAAGCTCTTGAGTGATTCGGGACTGTGATTATGGTATAAAGTAATCCTGCTGGGTCTGCCAGTATGAAATCACCTTGTCAGGTTTGTTTTGCTTTGAATTTTTTCCCCCCTTTTGCTTTGGTTTGTACGGTTTGGCTCGAGTCCCAGTCGTTATGGTTTGGGGCTGAATTGCTGTTTTTACAGGGGTTCAGGTGTGCTTCTCCCTCTCACGCAAGAGGCCTGAAGGGCCTGTCTGAACACGAGGCTGTCAGCCGCACTGGAGGGTTATAAGGGAGAAGAGGAGGAAAGACAGACCGCCAACGTGGGGGGTTCAGCAAATAAGCGTGTGATGTTTATCAAACCTGGGTCTTTTCCCCTGCTCAGGTCGCCAAATAAGGAAGCTATACATTTAGAGGGGATTATAAACTGTTGGGTTAGTTGAACAAGACAACTAAGTGAATTAAACAGACAAACAGGGCGGTTAGAGCATGTGTGTCTCTAAGTCAGAATGGGACAGCTGAGGACATGGGTCTTGTACATTCCACTCATGCCTATAGACCCCCTGAACTCCATGGCAGCAGGCAGAAAGAAGCCTTTGTGCTTCCTTTTTGCTGAGGGGACTCCCTGATGATGTGTCCAACAGCTGTTGCCTCTAGAGGCTCTAATTTCTGCAGCCCAGGAAACGCCAGCCTGTCTGACCCCAAATCCACCCCTCAGTAATCTCCCCTTTTGCTCTCCCATTTCCCCCTCTCGCTAAGGGGCTCTAAGGAAAAAGTATGGTGAATATTTAAGCCTTCTTTTTAAGAGCATAGCTGACCTCTGGCTGCATCAAAGCTTTAATTGTGTGAAGAGCAATTCAATAATTCATGTATCTTTCCTTCTCTGTCTTAAACAGGAACCCAGTACTAAGCGTGTGCGGCCACTGGGCCGAGTCACCTCGCTGGCGAACCTCATCTCCCCCGTAAAGAATGGGGCCGTCCGGCGCTTCGGTCAGACCCTGCAGGCTTCACTGCGGGGTGACGGACGCTCCCCGGGCGTGCCCCAGCAGAAAGCAGGCAGCAAGGCTGCAGCACCCACACCACCCAAGCGCCGTAACAGCACCCTCTGGTCCGAAACCCTGGATGTGCACCAGAAAGGAGCCTTCTCCACAAAGGAGATAAAGAGACAAGAGGTGAGTACAGCAAGAGCTGAGAAAAACAGATGGCAGCATGTAACCCAGACTAGTAAATCCACCCTGTCTGAGACACTACTGAATCAGAATCAGACTGTGCTGACTTATTAAACCCTGAGGGCCCTGCGCTTAAATGCTTTCCTGGTGCTTCCTAATTAGTTTTATTATTTTTTTTAAATGTTTTAAAATAAATTCTTTCGGTGTGTACTCAAATGCCTGGAAATGGAGCGTCTCGACTAGATTGTCACATCTGTGCATCACACCAGCAAGCTAACACAGTCTTGATGTTGTGGCGCACAGACTTGGGCCTCTCCAAGAGTCTTTTCAGTATTTCCATTAAGAGCAAAGTTCTATAGCACATTCTGAATCTGAAAACGAAAAACATTTAGTTTAACCAGATTAAGCCAGAATTATTCAGGGTTCTTGGCATTTGTTTTGGCAGCAAATGTACCATGTCCAAAATAACCTCCTTGTTTTTATTTGTAATCACGCAGGTAATATTCGAGCTGTCTCGAGGTGAGCATGACCTGATCGAGGACCTTCAGCTTGCCCGCAAGGTTAGTACTGATTACGGATTAATACTTGTAAGAATAAGAGTTTTGCTGTACTTAGTTACTGAATCATGTTACCATGCGACTGTTATTAACTGATCGGCTTTATCTTTTAACAGGCATACCACGACCCAATGTTGAAACTATCGATCATGTCCGAAGAAGAGCTGACTGCCATCTTTGGAGATCTGGATGCGTACATCCCACTTCATGAAGGTGAGCACAACAATCCATTTCTCTCGTCTTGGCTTTGACTTTGGGTTTGACATTCAGGGCACCTAACACCTTCTCTTGTTCTTCTGTCAGATTTGTTGGCGCAGCTAGCCAGAGCAACTGGCCCCGATGGGACAGTCGGAGAGATCGGCCAGATCGTAGTCGACTGGGTAAGACTCGTCTTTCTTTACCTTTCACAGTGTTCATAGAAGCCTGTTTTTAGTGTGACTTTGAATTAATGACCCTCAACTACCTCTTATAGTTGCCCAGGCTGAATGCATACCGGGCATACTGCAGCAACCAGCTGGCAGCCAAAGCCCTGCTGGACCAGAAAAAGCAGGATCCGAAAGTGCAGGACTTCCTGCAGCGCTGCCTCGAGTCACCCTTCAGCAGAAAGCTGGACCTGTGGAGCTTCCTCGATATCCCCCGATCACGGCTGGTCAAATACCCGCTCCTGCTGAAGGCGATCCTGAGACATACGCCACCTGAACACCCGGACACTACCAGCCTTGAGAAAGCTGTAAGTATACTCGAGACTTTTTCACACGCACACTATATCTGTAGGGAATTCTTAGAAACTGGGGAGTGAGCTTAAAAATGATGGTGTGTGTGTGTTTGTACATTCACAGGTCAGCATTATCCAAGGTGTGCTTTCTGACATAAACATGAAGAAAGGCGAGTCGGAGTGCCAGTACTACATAGATAAACTGGAGTACCTGGAAGACAAACAGAAAGATCCACGCATCGAGCAGTGCAAGAGTCTGCTCTGCCATGGCGAACTGCGCAACAAGAGTGGCACGGTGAGTCTCGCACGTTCACACTTTTTTGCAATTAAACTTTATCGCTCTCTAAACAGATCTTATGTCAGTTATGACTAACACTTTGACCCATGATTCATTCTCTTCATAATATCCCTGTAGCCATTTTTTTTTTTTTAACCAAACCCTTGTGTGTTCCTTTGCAGAAGCTACACGTGTTCCTGTTTACCGAAGTCCTGGTACTGACGCGGCCCGTGATCCGGAACGAACGCCAGTGTTTCCAGGTGTACCGTCAGCCCATTCCAGTGCAGGACCTGGTGCTGGAGGACCTGCAGGACGGAGATGTGCGCATGGGCGGCTCCTTCAGAGGGGCTTTCAGCAACTCAGACAAAGGTGAGCCTGCCACTTGTTTTCTCATAAGAGCTGATTTAAGAGGTTTGATTACTTAACAAGTGCTGACTTTTTCTAAATTATTTTATTTTAACACCACTTTCTGTCGTCTTGCAGCCAAGAACATCTTCCGTGTGCGTTTCCAGGACCCGGCACAGGGTCAGTCACACACGCTTCAAGTCAACGACATATTCCACAAGCAGCAGTGGCTGAACTGCCTGCGCAGCGCCATGTCGGTCGTCCAGAGCGAAGTCTCCACTGACCCCTGCTCTGAACGCCGCGCCTCCACGGCCTCCACAATCGTCCACATGGAGGAGACTGACGAGAACCAGCCTCAAAGCCACGAACCTCCCAGCCCCACGTCCTCCACCACCTCCACATCATCCTCTTCGTCATCATCTTCCTCCTCATCACCCACGTCATCTAGCTCGCCCAGGAAATCTAAAAAGGACAAGCGCATACTCTGCTCTCTGGGCAAAAGGAAGGAAACCATGGTATAGGGAGCGCTCAGGCTCTACATGGACTATAAGCTCGTCACAGAGCGGACTTGTATTTATGTGTGTGTCGGAACCCGTGTGGTTCCCCAGCAGTGTTCTGTGTTACTGTCCCCAATGGCAGCTATATCCTCTCTAATCTCCCCACACACACACTCCAAGACGACTCATGGGGCGCAAATCCGAACCAGGGAGACACAGTATTCTCATGGGTTGATGGCATTTATGTTTAACACACAAGTGCACGCTTTCACTCAATGCCAAGTGTCAGAGAGTGAGCATGAGACCACACAAGCCCTGTTTACTGTTAGTTTGGTATTATTATTATTAATTTGGTTTGTAATTAAATGTAAACTTTTTTTATATATATATATATTCCAAATTTTACTGTAGCTCTTTCTTCTGTTTTTTTATTTTTTATTTTTTTCATTGAATCAGCACTGTAGCTTTCCGCTGAAAATCTTCAGTAAGAGGAAAAAGAAACAGCCACCAAGAAAAACAATGATGATCAAAATAAGAAAAGATGTTGAATTTCAGTACATTCCCCTTGAATTAGAATCTGTTTTATCAGCTTGACACTTTGCTGTCTGGATTGTACATGATTCGGAAAACCAGCATAAATTTAAATCTATTCTTAAAAACCAAAAGAAATCAAAGTCAACTTGTGATGTACACTGTCAAGATCAGGATATGTGGTATTTTATTTTACTCATGTAAATTTCAAAACTGAGCCATGTTGGCTTTTTCTTTTTAAAAAAAGAAAGCAAGCCAACTCCCGACAGGAATCTGATGAATTTTCAATGTAGCATCTTGCATGGAGCTTTACTTGTACAATGGCGTGTAAATGCTTGTATAAACAGAAGAGTTCACTGAAATCGCTGGCGAGGAACTATGTACGTTGTATGAGGGATTACGATATGTTGGTTATGAGAATTCTGAATTGCACTGAGAAAGAAAAGTCTGACTTTGATTCTAGATGCTGCACTTAATCACACGTTTTTCGTCGTGTTTTATCGCAGTATCCCGAACAAAGCACGAGCGTTGGCCTCACTGGTGAAAAACCAGTGAGTGGTGTTTACGAAAGCTAAAAAGCATGTGGAAAGCAAGGGAAAAAATGAACGTTGGATGGGAAAAAAGTCAGAAGAATAGATTTAGATATGGTTTGTATAAAAGACAAAGATGTGTTGATGTTTGAAGTCTGACGTGAGCTTGTAAATCTGTTTCCTGTGTAAAGGGACAATAAAGATCTGTGTAAGATATGCATCTGAAAACGAGTCTTGCCTTGTCTATTCTTTCTTGTCAACAGCAAAATGAGCTACTGTCTATCCTTAAACGTCCTGGTTTTAGAACTCAAGTGGGATGCCACGGGGTCTAGCCAGCACAACCATGGTTTACAGTAGGGGAAATTACAACTTATTATCAAAGTTATTATATTTATTCAAGAGCATACTATTGGTTTATTTGACTGGTCAGATTAATACAAACACAATAACAATCTAATTACAATCCAAATAGACTGTGTACTGTGAAGGCCCTGATCTGCCTAAGCTTGTGTTACTATTTGAGTGCAGTTTCTGTCCCCGGTCCCGCCTTTTTCCTGTGAGTTTCATCCCACCCACTAAATGTGGATTGGCAGGTGTGAACGTATATACAGTACATCATGCACTATGACAGACTTGTCCAGGGTGTTTCTGGAATAGGCTCTGGCTTTACTGATGAGGGTTTAAAGTACTTACTATGGGGAATTTTGGCTCCAACAGTTTCCTGACCTCAGTTGTATCACTCGAGCTCGGACAGATTTCTTTCTGAAATCTAATTCATGAGGTTTCCGAGGTAAAATGCTCAATAGAATGCTGCTTTATCACGGATAACCTAACTCACATATTCTAGGCAATGCTGAGCACATGCACATGTGATTACATCCAGCTGACGTGTCTTGGTTTCAGAAGTAAGAAAAATATTCGGATTTTGCCTTTACACTATTCTCCGCCGTTTAAGCAATACCAGCATAGAGAAGGACATTAGGTTCACAACGCGAGCAGACATCACCAGACGGTTCGAAGTTGCCAGGAATACCATTTCCAGGCCGCGGAACAGATTCCGAACAACCGGCTCCACTGCTGATTGCCCGAGGTCTGGAAGGCCAAGAGCGACAACGCCAAGAAAGACAGACTAATTTGATAGCGTGGTTTGAGAAATCGTACAGAAAATCCTGCCACTACTATTGCTGCTGGTATTCCAGGGGTACACGCGGTAAGTCATCAGGCAGCTTGGCATGCTGGATGTGTAAGGAGGCGATAATGTCATTGTCAAAACTCAACTTTCTTATTTTGAAATTTAGTAAGGAATGTATCCATGCAACACTTTGTCCATGAGTATAACCATTATTATACGATATGTCCTTGTTCATTCTTTCAATAATGAGAAATCGGTTGGTTCAAAATACAAAATATTTTATCCTCGTTGATATCACTGTGAACCTGACCAGACAGTTACTAAGAAATAATCAATGCAATCATCAATAAATCAGTACTTTTCAACTCAGGTCCCGGAGGAGCCCCTGTCCCCCTTTAAGGACCCTCTGCCCCGCACATTTATTTTATCATTTATCTAATCAGCTGCTTAACAGCCATGACTGAAGTTGACGTGATCTAGCGGCTAAACCACTACAGTGTTCAGACCAGGTTTAAGTACCACTGCTGCACTGGAATGAAGTAATGAAGCAATGCTGGTTGTTGTTTTTTTTTTCTCCCATAAGCTTCATGTCCAACGACCCACTCACACTATCAGGAAAGTCTGCAATTCTAGCCCACAGCTTTTCTTGCAAGCCTCAACCAGTCGCCACAAGTTTTGTTTAAAGAAGCGTCTTCTATTTGTACCGTATGTGTGTCCATTTGGAACACATTATCTGTTCCCTCTGAAATTTTTCATTCATACCCTGTGCTGATCTTCACCCAGTTAATGTACATTCTAATTCTAATATGAGCCGTTTAAGCTTGTTTCTTAGTGACTACCGTATATAAAGGAACCCGTCTGCGTGGTGCCTGAAACATCTTCCCAACACCAATTCCTCTACACAGAATGCGTTCTTGGCAGCTGCATAAAGAAGGAAGGTGTCTTATTAAACACCTTCATTCATTAATTCATCTCTTCTTCCAGGATGTGGCTCCCTGGCGCTATTTAAATCACTGTTGAGCTCCCTCCGTCTGTCCGCCTGTAACAGATGGGAAGCTTCGTGTCTCACTCAGGCCCATTGTCTCGTCTCAGTGCGGACTCTACCAGCACCGGCCCATTCAGTTGCTTACGAGGTGATCCATCAGCGTGACTTCGCGTCAACATTTACGATCAACCTGAAGAATGTGATCTGCTCTGTCTCGGCCTAGCCGTAACCGGATGAGCTCATAAGCTGGAGCGGCGCTTGGAAGTCTTCGCTATAAACATTTTCACATGCGTGAGGTCAGCAGCTCGACTCGCCTGGCTCTCGTTGGTCCCTGTACGGCTGGCAGCGGTGGGTTTTCAGGGGCCCAAGGGTTTTATATGGAAATTGCCTCATGTCTGTTGAGTAATAATAATAAGAGAATTCTTTGACTGTTCAATCATGTTTATGCCCACGTGCCCGCCCGCCTGCCGCTGGCTATTTACATTAATGAAGCTCTGATGTATGCTGGAATAAATAACGTCTCCAACACTGGATGCTTCTCAACAATGACGGCCTCATAAATGAACACACTGACCATTGTGGTTTACTGCTATAAAAGAAACACTTATCTGTTGTGGAAGTCAAACAGAACAGCTAGTGATTATCGGTTTACAATTCAAGGCCGAGGGCACTGCAGCTACCTCATTGCATTTTCGCTGACACAGTTACCCCGTTATAAAACTAAGGCCAGATCTGTTTTTTTTTTCTCCTCCATTTGGTTTAATGGCCTCTGAACACTGAGAATGTTGAGCTATAATACACCTGTAGAGTCTCTTTGCTCCGCTTTAAGCTTCTTGGCGACAAGCCGATGAGGGCTCAGTTCTTAACAAGACAATGAACTAGTTTGTCATTAATATGTACAACCTTGTCCAATATTTTTTTCTCCATTGTGTAGTTTTCAAATAACCCGTTATGCAACTTATTATCTGAAAAACGTGCAGGACAACAAAAATATGACACATATTTAGTAAGTCCCAATATAAAACTGGAATGATCCAGATACAAGTGTGTGTATGACTGCCAATAACAGCTTCCAACACATTCCATCTATCAGGCTCAACAGTTATGAAGTACATCAGCCTGTTTACGGTTATGGAGTACATCATGCTGCATAACCCTGGTACTACGGTATGTTCAAGGATTCAAGTGTAAATCCTTTATGAGTTCTAGATCTATTTAAAGAACACATCACAAACTCTTTCCCCCCCTCCGTCTTAATGGAAAAGAAGTTTCCATCTGCATTTACAGTTACGCCATTTGGTAAACGCCTTATCCAAAGCAATTTACATTTTATCTCATTATACATCGGAGCAGTTGAGGGTTAACAGTGGCAACTTGGTGGTGCTGGAGGGATGATGACTTTATTGATCAGGATAAAGAAGTTACTAACAATGAAAGAAGGTTGTATTCTAACAACATGGGATCCACCGTTCGAAAAAATAAATAAATAAATAAAACTAATTTGGAAAAGCATTAATGGAATGTGAACTAATATAAAGACTAAATCTAGAATTCTTTAGTTTGTCATGTGGTGTAATCTTAGTGTTTCTATATAGAGCCCTACAAATAGAGGTGGGCTGTAAGTGAGGGTTAAAGTAGAATCGTATTTAGAGCACACCAGAGGAACTTGTTGATTTCAAGACTGACCAGGCCACAAAAAAAGCCCATGCTTTTCGATGAAATTAATAAAGATTTTAGAGCTGTAAAAGGAGAAGAAAAGAAATAACAACAACAACAACAACAAAAAAAAAAAAGACTGACGTTCTGGACGACAACTGCTTTTGTGCTGGATATCCAGGCTTCACAGTTGGGAGATTTTTTATAATACTTTATCATGGACGGGAATCTAGAAGTTTCCACCTTGTTCCTTGGGTTCCTGGGAAATGGCGCAAGAGAAAAGCGTTCACCTTGTCTAACTGGGGCGGTTAGAAATTGACCTACTGATTGAAAGTTCAAAACCCAACCGCATCAAGGTGAAACGGTTTGGGCCTTCGAGCAATACACTTAGCTACCAACTGCTCAGACGTAAAATATAACCAGATGAAAACACGTTGCCCTGGATAAGAGCTTCTGGCAAAAGCTGTAGATGTAAATGGAGCGCGTGGTCAATTCCTGACGATGCCACAGCCATGGCCTTGAAAGGATCCAGAGTCAAAAGAGAAGCCATACTGTACCTATTTGGGTGGACACTGGATAGTGCGGTTATAAATAATGTCCTTGTATAGCTGTGTGTAATTGGTCATTTATAGCACACTATATAATAATCTGGCCACTCCCCCTGTAGGGTAGCAGTAAAGATGTAGCAGCTGGGAATTTGTAAATGAACAAATTAGGATAGAATGGGGTTAAAAAGAAACCAGATGAATGACCGATTTGATGATCGTCTGTGGTCATGAGTTTAAACTTACTGCTTTAGACAAGTCTACAGTACAATCCTAACTGCTTCTTGTTCCTTGTGATCCATGTGAAATCCTAAAACAAGAGCTTTTCTCTATAACCACATGTTTCAAGTGGTCACTCCCCAGGAACCAAATACAGTAACTATGATCCACCCAAACACCCCTTGGTATTGCAGATCCAGTTGTAATGAGCTTTGCATATTCCTGAAAACTGAACTGATTCAAATCTGAACTGATGCCACTGATGATAACCTTTATTCTTTCCGAACCGCATCCTAAGTACATTAATCGTTGCGTTTCTCTGATCAGTCGTTTGATAAGGAACCGGTTAGATCACAGGAGTTTTTACAGTTTTACAAGCCTGGGTGGCGTCACATCATAACATCCCCTCGAGCCAAGCCGTAGACATTAGTTTAAAGTTATTGACAGTTAAATTACATTTCCTGTTCCTGTTGTTTCAGTACATAGATTAGGTGGCGCAAAGCCATATTCCACAAATCACTTAGCAAGGGTGGAAGATGACTAGCATAAACAGTTGGTCTTCTTACCACACTCTCACACACACACACTAAAGTTTCATATTGACTGACTCTCCTCTTCCCTAATTAACGCTGCGGTTACACATCCACAAAATGAATCAGCACGGAAGTGGTGTAGATTTCTTATTTGTTCATTGACTCATATATATAATCTAACTAAACTGATAGAATAGAGAGACTGCTCGTGTTTGAACTATTTGCCTGGATTGGGTGAAATTTCATTCTGAGGCACGCAGAGGAATCTGAGGAGCTTTCAAAATGCACTGAAGCTACGATTAACGTGAACATGGAAGTAAATGGCCAAAACACAGTATTGGTGCACATTTGATTTTTTTATTAATTATTATTATTATTATATATTTTTTAATGAAACTGTGTGCCAAAGAAGCTTCTGAAGTTTATGCAACATGGAAGTGACCAATCATGCTTCCTTAAAAATTTCAAGTTGCTAACTTCAGCCATTTTGGAAAGATGATTTTATATGTGTATGGGCATTTCTCAGCGTTATATGGTCGTTATATGGAAATGATTCACATTTCTTTATGAGTGTTGATGATAAAATTGATCTAAGCTTCGAAAAGCATATGATCTGTAAAGACTGTTTCTTAAATTAAAGCAGTCCATGTAAAATTAGTTTTTTTTCCCTCAAAATATCTTATTTTTGCATTTTTAGAATAATGCACTTCATCAGGTTTATGTATTTTCATGTGAAATCTAAATCGGATGTGAATGACAGTTAAGCTCATTGAAATATTGATATAAAAAAAAAAATACCACTACACATTGACTCAAAATAAAACGACCTTAAAACCTTACAGTAAGAGAGAGAGGGGAAAAAAAAGGCAAAAACAGGGAAATCCAACATTTCATACCGCATGTTCTGCTTCATATGGTATTTCCCTGCGATTACTCGCTGGCAAGTAAAATGTGATGAAGAAACTGGATCACATTGGATGAGATTGCAAAACCCTTGGAACCCTGGAAGTACACGAGTCTTTATGTCATGTTTGGGACACTGTGCAATAGTGAGTTCTCGGCATTTTATTTGCTTCACTCTGCACTAGCCACACCAAGAATCCAGGAATTTCCATGACACGTCCTATCTTTCCCATCTTCCATCAACCGTTATTGCCTGTAATTTTACAGGATGTAATTGGACATTTTATTCTGTCCATTGCTTTCAGATGGCATAGAAGCTGTTTACTCGCGGCTCTCCTGCATCTAATTGTGTCCGTCATAGCTTTATGATAAAATCTTTTACACTTACAAAAATAAAAAGCCGACACTGTTTACACACCAACAGGCTATTATGTGATCCACTTGTGATTGAGCAAAATTCAGCAGAATCATTTTGTACTAATTACAAGTAAATATTTCCATATTATACAATTAACTCCTGGATGATACACTTTTCCTGATAAGAAGTATAAAAAAAAAAAAAAAAAACATAAAATGTAAGAAAGTGGTATGCTGCGCTGAAACATATGGAGATACTGTATCCTGTAGATACCACTGCGTTTAGAACTGGTTCACGACTGGTTTCAAAAGTATTGGCACCCCGCGTCTAACAAGGTCGGAAATGTTCACAGAGCCACTTGGACATTTGTGCTCCTTAACACAACGTTTCTGCAAGGTTCAGATCCGGAGACTGAGATAACTGTGTTGAACACTGATTTTGTTTTCCTGCAACCATTTTCTGTGTTGAAGGGAATGTTTATTTGGGGTAATTGAAAGCTCAGTCTACAGACAAAACATGACCTTTTGGCAGAGGAGTCCGGGATCTTGAGCAAAATATACAGATATTCTGAAGAATGTCATCAATCTTTAGAAGCTCAAAACCGCCAGTCACAAAAGATACCTACTGATCATTAAGTGACTATATTTTACAATGGGTGTAATGTTTTGTCTTTGCTTACATTTATAATTATTGGCACTGGATTAGAAATTTGTTCTGAGGACAGTGGAAACAAGCAAGGGAATTTATCCCAGATGGGACACCATTCGAACAAAGGCTACCCCACACAGACACTCACACAGACACTCACACAGACACTCACACACAGACACACACACACACAGACACACACACAGACACACACACAGACACACACACAGACACACACACAGACACACACACAGACACACACACAGACACACACACAGACACACACACAGACACACACACAGACACACACACAGACACACACACAGACACACACACAGACACACACACAGACACACACACAGACACTCACACAGACACTCACACAGACACTCACACAGACACTATAAGCAATTTAACTCAGCCAGTTCAATTGCTTACTTGCTTTTGGAGAGAAACTTGAGAAGCTGAAGGAAACCCACACAAGCACAGTGACGTCCCCTTGAAAAATTTACCAAACTAAATGAGTAAACAATTTTGGGTATTACCTCAGTTAGCTAAATAAAACGAAGATCATAAGAATCTTGACACCTATTCATCAACGCTTCAGTCCGAGCTAAATATATTCATGTTGGAATCTGGAACATTCTATATTTAGTTATTAAAGAGTGTGATCGCTAGGGGTCCAAGCACTTAAGGCGCTTCCATTGCATTAATGGTTAGTCTATAAACATGACTTCTATTTTTTTTTTTTTTTAAGTTTACACTACCAATATGGACTGGGACAGAATCCTCAGTTCGGTTCACACGCATTCAGCCTGTTGTTGGTAACGGTATTAAATATACAAGTCTATAAATGGATCGTAATTGACTGCCGCTTAAATATATGCTTTGCTTTGGTGCCATCGTGTTCATAAATTATAGCTAGGCAAATCCAGTCCATCAAGCGAGCCATATATCAGACCAGACCTCGCTGAACCCTCCAGCCCGGCCTGTCTGATGCTCCAGTCGTTTTCCAAAAGCTCCCTCTAATACTTTTGGCTCACTTCTCTGTATAATAGTAGGAGAAATTTTTCCAGACCCTGCAAATCATCAAAGCAAACATGCAGTTTTGCGCACAGTTTTAACTGGGCAATTTTTAATAACCAAAAGCAGAGCGTTCGTTTCCCGTCTATACTTTATGCCTGCAGGGTTTGAGATGCTCTGAGTTGAGGGGGCTTTGGTGCATGGTGATGAGGAGGAGAATTTGGCTCGAGTATTAGCTCTGCTCCTGTTTCACTTTGGAAGAGAAAAGCTCTAACATACCACACACAGTGTGCAGTGCGTGGAAAAGTCAGAGGGTCCGAGTTCGACTCCCGACCAGGTTCAGTTCCCACCTCTGTGTGCATGAAGTTTGCACGTTCTACCCGTGCTTGGTGGGTTTCCTCCCAAAGTCTAAAGACATGCAGATTAGGCTAATTGGCGTTCCCAAATTGCCTGTAGTGTGTGAATGAGTGTGTGTGTGTGTGTGTGTGTGTGTGTGTGTGTGCCCTGTCCAGGATGTACTCCACCTCGTGCCCCAAGTCTCCAGGCCCCCCGCAACCCTGAATACAGGATTAAGTGGTACAGACGATGAGTGAGTGAGTGAAGAATAAAAAAAATGTGATGTTCTGTTATAGGGAAATAATCAACATCACTCCACTTTGCATTATGCTACATCATACGACCCAATCGTTATTCTTCCTACATTATAAATGCCAAACTGCAATTGTTTCTTTAAACGCAGTAGTACAGGAGTAAAATGTTAAATGTCTTGAAAAGAAATCTTTTATGATCTTTCCTCAATATAATCACATCGTATGTGCTCACAAACGCAAAAATCTAACTTGGTTAATCGCTTTGAAGGTCTTTGAAAATAGTCTCCATGAGACAGAGGGCGAGTAAGCAGAACCACTGATTGGTACAACTGATAATGTTCGCCATATCATCTGGAGGAGGCACGTTTGAACCCCGACAATGTCGTAACCACCTGCGGCCAGGAGGGCAAAAGACAAAAGACCAAAATGGCTATGCCGTCTGGGGAAATAGAAAGCATGGCATACTCTCTTCCCTGTCAATCAAAATGACAGTAGACAATCATGGCATCTGATAAAGCATGTACGCAAGAGCTGGGAAATGGTGCTTTGTACTGAATCTGTTGCTTGGCTTCATGTGTCTTGAAAGATGATAGAATAATTCAAAAAGACAATAAGATAATAAAGATAAAAAAAATAATGTGTGTATTCTTGGGCCACGCTTATTGATTTGTTGTTGATTAGCGTCCTAGAACATCTTACCCTGTCTTTTGTTTTATTCTTTACATAAATAATTATCCGTGTCACTGTCAGTGAAAGAGCGAGAGAGCGAGAGAGAGAGAGAGAGACAGAGAGGGAGACAAGCAGGCACATGTACAGTGTGTACTAGACCAAAGGTATGAGAGCATCTGGTTCCTCATCAGAGCTTCTTTGTAAAGAGGCGTGAAAAAGAAGCTGAGCAGAACCTTGAGTCAAACTCTACTCATCACCAAACAGCAAACCTTTACCGGTGATCACTTGTTTATATTAATTAAATAACATCATGTCATACATTTTCTTTTTCTTTTTTTTTTTAAAATAATTCTAGTTTAATGTTATAGAATAACTGAGAATTCTTTTTAATTGCCACTTTTCACATACAGTATGTGGCAGATGCAGTTCTGGATGCATCCAGAGCAGGTGAGGGTTAAGAGCCTTACTCAAGGGCCCAACAGGGGCAACCTGGTGGTCATGGGGTTTGAACCTGGGACCTTCTGAACCACAGTCCACTGCGCTACTTGTCTTCAACACAGAAAAAATTAAATAATTCAATTAAAAACTGGAGAGTGCTGACACTGGAGACTCCTTCCATACTGTAAATGTTAAACAAATAGGCCTGAAAATTCATCCTGTGCCGTCATCATATCGCTGATTAGAAGTTTTTCTTGGTTAAAAACAAATAACAGCACGCTATTTAAACCCATGTACAGTGCTGCGAAAAGGTTTTGGCCCCTTCTTTTTATATTTTTGTGCATATCGGTCACACTAAATAGCTTCAGATCATCAAACAAAATTTGAATATTACACAAAGATAACCAGAGTAAATATAAAATGCAGTTTTTAAATGATACATCAGTCATTTCATAAGGTAATAAAAAGCTGTCCAAATCACATTTTTTTCTGTCCAAGCGGTCCAACACACATTCTGGTGCTTCACAAGAATTCTGGATCAGATTGGGATCTGGGGAGTTTGGAGGCCGGGGTAGCAGTCTTGGGTTTCCTGTATTCCGATGCCTTTCTAGCACAGTCAGCATCTACTTAAAAAAATTTTTTTTTTAATTCGTGCTGCACAGGTTTTTCTGTGGGATCGGACCAGACGGCATGACCTTTGGTCCCCGTGCGCATGAGTGAGCCTTGGGTGCCTATGATCCTCTCACCAGTTTGCTGGTGTATACAGTAGTTGCTGATCAGAGTTGTTCAGTTAACCTGTCAGTGATCATGATGTTACAGCTAATCACTGGAAACCTGTACTTTAACTAAACTTGCAGTCAGTACTAAAGGCAGAGCTGCTGTTGGAGAAAATTAATCAACACGTCCAGAACCATCAGATTTGAGAACTCAACAAAATCTGTGTTTAAACTTCTTAAAAAAAATAAATAAATAAAAAAAAAGGTAAATAATCTTAAGATGATTTATCATCAGGACTTATGTAACATATTGTTTAGATATACACGTTGTGTTTAAGAACATCGTGATGTGAGAAGGTGCGTGTCAGAGAAACGGTCTGGTCTACATCTCTGAGATCTAAAGTCCTGCCAATGTGTATAACACACCATGTTCCACAGTATAAAAACTGCATGATTAAGCACTAGTATTCACTCGAGGGTGTTCTCTGTCAGTGCTCTGCGTCGTCTCTCTGTGAAGCTTAGCAGTGGTTTGCTGTAAATTTGTTGTTCTCGGGCTGATCCAGATGGAGCCGGATAGTGCGGAGTCTGCACTCTGTGTGACTCCGTGTGCAGAGTCGAAATCAATCAGCGAGTTTCAAGTATCAGTGTTTCATAGTAACCCTTAGACACTGTTAGGGAGCTAGTTCTAGACACTGAGCCGAATAAAATGAAACCAGTGTGTGTTTATACTGTATCTGTGCTTATGTGTTTTTTTTTTTGTTCATGTTTTGGATTCCAAATTTAGACAGGGCTCAATTTGAGAAGGGATGCAAGAGAGACTCCCTCAGAACCCCGAGTCCCACCTCGGTTCAACGGAAATGGTGCAGTCTTGCCGTTTGTTTACGGCCTTTGAATTCATTTTGTTACGCGATATCACACGTATTGATTTCCGAGTTCTATTCAAAACAAACAACATGTGGTGAGGTCGATGCACTCATTCTGATATGGTATCATTTCAATAGTAACAGCTCATTTACAGACTTGTATAATGGATAATCCATATTAATTAAGGTGCAAGACTGACATTTACAGAAGATGTCAAGCACGGTCCGGTGATAAGATGCAGGAAAACATGTGAATGGTGAAAGCATTTGTTCGTCTGCCAGTGACGATCCCGGCCGTGGTGACTCACAGCCTGCTGCAGCCGTTTCCGTGAACATTCAGTAAGCGCAACACCTTATATGACAGTAAAAGAGACGCATGTGTCTGAAAGAACTGTACACACAATCATTCACCGGCACTACGTGCAGATTACAGGAACTCAGCTCCTACACATCGCTCCAAGCCATTTCCACATGTTTGTGCCATTAATGGAGTTCCTGGGAGGCCGGCGTTTCAGACGTAAAGCAGACAGTTCGATCATGGCTCCGGTGTACTGAGAAAACTTTCCACCTCGATGGTATACAAGCACTAGTGAAATGCGGGATAAGTGTGTTAGAGTAGCAGGGGATTATATAGAAAGAGAAATAAAGGGAGTTTTCCCTCTCTTATTCTGTACAGTTAAAGGTCCTATTTGGTCTTGATCGCCCCTCATATTAAAATGTGCTTTTTCAGTACAGAGCCCTGGAATGATCGTATATTTTTCTAGTTCGTTCTCAAGTATTACTAAATTAACCCCTAAGAGGAGAGAGAGAGGAAACAAATGATCACTGCTATAACATAAGACTTAACAGGAAACCAAAAATCTTACCTAAACACATAAAAAAAAAAAGAAAAAAAAAAGTGTAATTTCTTGCTAACTTAAAAAAAAAAAAAAAAAAAGGTCATCTATTCTGGTCAAAATTCACTTTTTAGTCATTTTAGATATTGATGGGTCTCCAAAAAAAAAAAAATGCAACAATAAAAATTCCCTGCTTTTTGTCCTTTTCCCATTTTTGTATTGGTCGGATTTCCCCCTAATGTGACCTCATATGATGAAAACTGTCCCCTGGCTTGTTGCTCAGTGTGCCTCGGGGTGTGGAACGATAAATGTGCTGTTATATGAAAATAATACATTTTTGGACGGGAACAGGACCTTCCCTTTGCATCAGGTCACACTACACCAGCCCATTGTTGATTATTTTCCTTCAACACACACACACACTAAGTAACTGACTGGTTTCCGCGGGTTTGTATTGTGCAGCTATATTTTGATCCTCCAACACTTTTTCTCTTAATCCTTATACAGGAACTTAAATCAGACAGCACCTGTGCGCTGCTGTGTCTGACCATATTTAAGGCAGGGGTGTCGGTTACGTTGCTTGGTGTGTATGTGGGTTTGCGGACGGACCAAGTTTAGAACTGGGACTCATAAACAAGACAAGAGACGAGTCTCTGATGTACAGCTGCAAGGGTTTATACCACGATCTTTATATACACAGCTCCGTCCTAATGCATTTCTGGCTCGTACCTCACACACACACGGAGTTATACGATATGAGACGGGCCATAAGGTTCACGCCAACATCGGTGTAGGTTCTATAACAATCCAAAAGTTTAGACCACCCAGTCCTATTACTGGAGAGATCCTCCCTTTGGGGGATTTTTAAAAACATTCTGCTGTCGGATGCACTTTAATTGTCTTAGGTTAATCTCTGGAGACGATCTGGTAAACACAGATCTGATGGAGCATTGTCGCACTCGTGATTGCCTTTGTGTTAAAAGAAGGAAATGGGGAAAGTCAGTGTCTGGGTGGAGTGTGCATTACGACCACTGACTGGATGGAGTCCAAAACATACACACATATGCAACCCTGGTGGTTATTTTCCTGTAAGGGGGACTCCTTCTTTTCTCAGGAAATAAAAGTTTGTCATATTTCAGAAGGTGACAGCAAAGCCCGTGCCTCATTGTTCTGTCCGTGACCCCGGGGAGCGACCTCAGTGTCTATCGACTCCAGACTGTCTGCTCCTCGAAAGACTCATCTTCATTCAATTCCAGAGGGCACTACGATCAGGCCACACGCTATAGAGTAATATGAACTTCTTCCAGGCTGCACTCTCTTCCGTAAATAGACCATAAGTATGTTTTTGGCTCCAGATACGATCTCATGCCTCGAAGCTTGAAAGGCGAATGAAGACATTCAGGAGGACGTTTATACGATTCCAGAGCTGCAGGTTTGAATTTTACAAAGCATTCCTGAGAACTCTGTATGCCCTGCTGGAGACGGAGAAGAGCTGAACCTCTTCCAGCCCAGCGTCCTCATGCAGCGAGCATGAAAGATCGAGCACGCCGTCCCAACACTTCAATTATGTGTTCCTGAACTGACTGGGCTGCTGAAAGACAAGCCTGAACAGCTCCAAGTCCAACTCAGCAGGTCTTAATCCTTTCTCTGTGTGTCTTCTTTCGTGTTCCTTGCAGCCTCCAACACGTCAGACTCTCCTGTTCTTTGTCAAAATACAGAGACAAGATCCACCCTGCCCAGAGCTCTCCGCACGCCAAACCTGACTGAACTGTAAACGAGAAAGGACACAGGCATGACTCCAAATAGCTTGAGCAGACGGTGGGTCCAAAGGGACGCTATAATAAATTTAAAAAAAGTTTCTGGAGGAGTTAAAATACCCCAGGGCAATGTGCCTAGTGCATAACCCAGCTCAAAATCCTACTGGCGTCTGTGAAATCAAGCTGCCATCCACCAGAGAATGTTCCCACAATGTGTAGTGAATCATTTATCAGGTTGAAAGAGGGATAGACTGTAAATGCTACAGAAATAATCATAATCCAATCATCCATCCATCCATGTACATCTATACCACTTATCCTGTGTGAGGTCATGCGGTGCCTTTCCCAGGGAATTTAGGGCACATGGGGAGATGCGTTCTGAATGGGGTGCCACGCCATTACGGGAACAAGGACGCGCGCGCACACACGGCAAAATTTAGAATCCCCAGTTAGACAGCATGTCTTTGGCCTGTGGGGGAAACCTAAGACCTGGAGGAAACCCACCAAGCACAGGGAGAATGTGCAACCTTCACATACACAGACTAGGGAGGAGATTCAAACCCCGAACCCTGGATGTGTAATGGTACAAACTACTATCAATATAGTGGACATTTTTTGCCCCAACATAAATAAAAAATGTTGCAGCAGTGTATTAGGCAAATTTTCCAAAACATTCAGAAAAAAACTCTATAACTAACTAAGGAAAGTTCCAACAAGACTTTATCCATCCATCCATCCATCCATCCAAATGTCTTGTCTGTCTGTCCATGCATCCATCTATCTATCCATCCATCCAGCTATCCCTCATCCACATGTCTGTATGACTGTCTATCCATCCATCCATTTCTCTATCTATCCATCTATCCATCATCCACATGTCTGTCTGTCTATGCATCCATCCATCCACCTATCTATCCACGTCTATATGTCTGTCTATCCATCCATACATTCCATCCATCCATCCATCCATCTTTAGCATGTCCATCCCTCCCTCTATGTCTATATGTCTATCTATCCACCCATCTATCCATCCATCCATCCATCCACGTCTGTCTGTCTGTCTGTCTGTCTGTCTGTCTGTCTATCTAGCTATCTATGGGTGTACGGACATGTTACAAGTCACATCAGCTCCATTTTGATGTTATTATACACAAGGTTGTGAGCTCTAAACCCAGATCTGCTATAAAGTGCTGTTCACTCCTTAAGCAAAACATTAAACTTTGAGCAACTTTTTGGATCGTAGCCTTCTTCGATAAAAGAAATAACTGAACATGTGTGTAATCCCTGTTTCATGACAACCTAAAAAACTCAGAGTCTGTTCTGTGCATGGTGAAATCAACTGTTACTGCACGCAGATTGATGGATAAGGCCATGACTCAAGTCATTACAAGGCTTACTCACACACACCTGAGGATTTGAGAATCTGTGAAAGTATAGTGCGTGTTTCAGCAGCCTCAGGCTCTGTACACGTGTACCTCAGAATACAGAGTGAGCCTGGGTATCAGCTGAGGATAAAATCTTTGGTGTGTATACGCTGTGGTTTAGGGAGGGTAATTATAACCAGCCGACATGTAGACTCATCACTTTTGTTTGTGTGCATGTCTGGTCAGCATTTAAGAGTGTACACTCATTCTCGTCTGTGCATCTGTATTTGTTTACGTGTGTGAGGGAGACAGGAGTCATCACGGTTAGGTGTAGCCTTGTCTGCTCTGATCTGAAGGTTTTGTCCTTTGGGAGTGTTTTATTAGAAGCCTTCACATCAGTGCTGGAAAGTCGGAGAGGATTTATGACCTGGATTTTCCTGCACTGCAGGATAGATAAAGGGATGATCTGAGAGGAATGAAAGATAGATGGGTTTAGAGACTGCAAAAACTTGGTATTAAAAATTTAAAGGGATGAGAAACCGCTGAACACATTTCTGCAGCTGAGAGGTTGTCCGTGCTTGGCTCTGCAGATAACGGTCAGTGTGTGATGAAGGTTCTGCTCGTGGCTGCGTGTGAGAGGTTTAAAGAACTGGAACAGAGCCACGGCCTGCACTCACCTTATTCACCCCCTGACTCATTGTTATATCAGAGCCAAACCGACGAGCACGCCTCCTAACACTAACTCAACCTCTGCCCTGTGTACCCTTCAGCATGACCTTTTCATAAGAAAGCAAGAAAGAAACAAAGAACCCTTCTACTTTCTCAGCCACATGAAAAACAATAGATAAACTCTATCGAAAGACTATATAAGATTCTTCAGGAGGATGTGACTGTAATTGCTTGAATAGTTTAAGGAATGAGGCTGCCACTAACAGTTTCGTACCCAAGTTTCGTGCCCAACCTCAACAAAATGGACTTTGTTAGCTGGAATGCATTTCCTGCTATACAACTGCACTTTGTCCTAATAGCATACAGTTATAGAAGGGATTTATTTATTGCCATACTATCTGGTTACGGCCAAATGAGGATGGTATATCAGCAAGTTCTGGCCTTACTGTAGTAGTGGAGAGTTCGCATGATGAAGAACAGTAGTGAAGAGTGCGCATGAAGAAGAGCACTATTGAAGAGTGCGCATGATGAAGAGCAGTAGTGAAGAGTGCGCATGATGAAGAACAGTAGTGAAGAGTGCACATGAGGAAGAACAGTAGTGAAGAGTGCACATGATGAAGAACAGTAGTGAAGAGTGCGCATGAGGAAGAGCACTATTGAAGAGTGCGCATGAGGAAGAGCACTATAGAAGAGTGCGCATGATGAAGAACAGTAGAGAAAAGTGCACATGAGGAAGAACAGTAGTGAAGAGTGCGCATGATGAAGAACAGTAGTGAAGAGTGCACATGAGGAAGAGCACTATTGAAGAGTGCGCATGATGAAGAACAGTAGTGAAAAGTGTGTATGATTAACAGTCATTAATAAAGAGTGTGCATGAGGAAGAGCAGTATTGAAGAGTGTGCATGATGAACAGTAGTGAAGAGTGTGCATTATGAAGAGCCAATAATAAAGAGTGTGCATGGTGAAGAACATTAGTGAAGAGTGTGCATGATGAAGAGCAGTAGTGAAGAGTGTGCATGATGAAGTGTCATTAATAAAAAGTGTGCATGATGAAGAGCAGTAGTGAAGAGTGTGCATGATGAAGAGTCATTAATAAAGAGTGTGCATGATGAAGAGCACTAGTGAACTGCTACTGATGAAGAGTAGTTAATAAAGTGTGTGCATGGTGATTGTCTTTGCCCTACATCACCCTGCACACATAGAGAAGTAGCAGTTAGCTAAAACTCCTCAGCACTGCTAAATATACTCTCTCCTCCATCACCGAGCCTGACACAATGTAAACCCAGTTAAACCCAGCCGCTAGAACAGTGGAGTGGTGAAGGCCAGCTCCTGCCAACCCGAAACAAACATGGATGACGAAGCATTTATTTTTCCACACAGTTACATTCCACTTCAGCCTCAGAGTCCTCGCGTGTCACAGGCAGTAATCAGAGAGAAGAGCATCACATAAGCCAGGGAATGAGATTGTTAGTTGGTTTACTTTCTCTTTTCCACATTTCCAAATTGAACCAAAAAGCAAGAAAAGATGGCCTGAGGGTCACATAGAGCTCAGAATGTACTCGGAAATCTTTCATTCATTAGACAGGAAGAAAAGGCTTAGATCATTATGTACATCACTACTTGAGAACATTTTGTGCAACACAATCAGCTTTAAATGTTATTTTGTTGAATTTCAGTCCAAGTATCTAAAATACATAACATTTCCTCAGCATTACAGCTCTACACACATCTGAAAAAAACACTGTGCCTTCAGCATGACCTCCTTAGGAGAAAGACAAAGAAAGAAAGAAAGAAAGAAAGAAAGAAAAAAAAAAAGATAGATCTCCCACATCTCTCTAAAGTAAATTAAAGTCTTTGAATAAAGAAATGTATAAAGTAAAATAAATACATAAATAGACACACAGATATAAAAAAACAAATAATAATAATAGGAAAGAAGATAAAGGAAAGAAAAAGGAAGAAATTTCATTTTAAAAGGAAAAAAGAAGAAAAAATTCAAAGTAAGTAAGAAAGAAAAAGTAAGAAAAAAATGGCTCATTGGCTCGTACATTCTGACAGAGGTGTGATTCGATTATGCAGAGAGTCTTAGAATTGATTTGAACTCCATTACACTCAGTTTTATGATTTAAATGCATGCCTGTCCATTTCCAGTCCTGAACAAGTGAAGTAAATGAGAAACACAAAGAAAAATGGAGGAATGCACTGTATCACCCTCATTCTCTATCACCATCAAGCTCTATCTCCAGCTTCAGCCCACATCACTATCACTCTATCTGTGTACATCTTCACCCAGGCACTGTAGATAGAGCATACGCATAATACAGGACTGTCCTGAGGTTCCAGTCCCTGAGAAGGCTCCAATCAGCATGGAGATCTAGGTTTCTCTGGTCTCTACATGATGCAATGGAGTGTTTACTGAATAGTCTTTTCCCCTGAAGAACAATGAACGTGTGATGCCATTGAATAGCAGAACCCACATGGCAAAAAAACAGCGCTGTGGGATTAATAAGATATCATCCAGTGGGGTCGGGTATT
Organism: Clarias fuscus; assembly: GCA_030347435.1. Lineage (NCBI taxonomy): Eukaryota > Metazoa > Chordata > Actinopteri > Siluriformes > Clariidae > Clarias > Clarias fuscus. The sequence goes on along the minus strand of CM059224.1, from coordinate 19,876,650 downwards.
TCTATAAAACAACATGATTTCTGGTGAGTAACTTAATTTCACTAATTACATGAAGTCATGGCTATTAAGTTTTATTATGCTTTCATTTGAAAGAAGGGAGTTGCAGATTTCCTCAAACCGAGAACACAGTCTGCTGGTAATAAACTCGCATTATACTAGTAGTGCTACAAATGATTACACTACAGTGTGGTCATACCCTCGTACCTCATTACACCACTCTATTGCTACTTATTATCATACATCACCATGTGTTTTCATCAAAATACACTGCCTGGACAAAAAAAAATATTGTTCTGCATTACCAAAAACAATTAAGGAGATTTGAAATATTACAATAGTACCTCGGCATACGAATGCTGCGCATCACATATTTTCGCCTTAAGAGCAGAAATTTTGCAGGAAATTTGGCACGGCATGTGAAGCGCCGGCTAAGTTACTGGTTCTGTGGGGTTTTTTTTGCATTCTACAAGATTTAGTGAAGACATAACACAATGTAGCCCAAGAATGTTGGCAAGGACAGTAGCAAGAAGAAAAGGGAGACACTTTCTGTTCCGTTTTTAAAATTAACGTTTGCTGCTTTAAAAGTGAGGGTTAATGTCTATTTATTTCATATTTTACTTCATTTACATGTCTTGTTATGATTGTTTTTCATATGTAAAAATTTGATTATAGTGTCGGAAATTGGTAATATTGGTATTATTTCTGGGTGGCTGGAACGGATTATCTGCATGTACATTATTTCCTATGGGAAAATGTGTCTCGCAATACGTCCAACACATTATTAAAACCTGTAAGGACTGTGCTAAACCTAAAACTTCATTGAAGAACTGCTGTCAGAAAAAATAAATCATCAATAGAGATCAATTAAATGCTTAGTAAAGATGCATGGTAAAAAATGAATTGTAAAAACAATGGACAGTGGAAAGCAGCGGTTTGATTTATAGTGACGGTAATAGCATTTCCATATGCACACAAGGTAATGAGAACTTCCAGGATTGGGACAAAACATCTGTATGGATATAACAAAACCACTTGTCAGTGAGACTAATCAGGAAAAAACACTTAAAATGGCTAGAAATCATAAAAATTGGACTTTGGTGCAATGGGAAATGGTCATGTGGTCTGATGTGTCTAGATTGATCCAATTTGTGAGTGATGGGCGTGTCAGGGTAAAAAGTGAAGCGCATGGAGCGATGTATCCATCATTCATGGTGACCACTGTACAAGCCTCTGGAGGAAGTGTTATGATCTGGTGGTTGCTTCAGTTGGTCAGATCTAGACTCATCAACATTATGTGGCAATAAAATGAAGTGTTTTGAAGCACCAGATCATCACGTCAGTGGAGTTTTTCCTTCCCTGAAGGCACTGGCATATTCCAGGATTCAAATTGTGAATATGTGATTGTGAGAGCACGAGGAATCATTTTCACACATGAAGTCACCACCACACTGTGAACAAGGCGGTCAAATGAAATCTTGGAGTGTGCGATCATTCTTTTTTTGTACAGACCAATATCTATATCTCTAGGGGGAAAGTAGACTATGATTATGCATGCATTTTCTTAACCAAAACTAGTGTTCTGACTCAAGAGGGGCAAAGTTAATGTTTGTAGAACATTAGCGCAAACACCGAGTAGAATGACGTGTAATATATATACAGCTATCGGCTTATCAGTGGACCGGTCACATGCAAACCTACAGCCAAAGTGAAGTCCAGATGATGAGTTCATGACTGTGGAATTTGCGGTGTGAGGGAAAAACACGATTGGAATAATGCACAGTTTATCTGTGCTGCTTCCCTTTGACACCTCGACAATCTCATGATGCCTAGAAGTAATCTTGAATAAATTGCACATTTATTGGCCAAGGCAGCAGATGTAGAGAAGATGAAGTGAATGTTATAGATTCACAGCATAGTGCATGAAACCATACTTTGATCCTGTCTGGGTCAGATCATGTCTACGTTAAGAACACAGACCACATTCGTTAGGTCAGATGTCTCAAAGACATTTGTGCTATGCAATGGACAGTGCAATGCAATGGCTATGCAATGGCTATGCACAGTGGACGAACAGCTTTAGCAGAAAACAAGATGGCTCATATCATAAGAAGAGACTCGTTGAGTCTCAAACTATGAAACTTTTGAGGAATGTGATTAAGACACAAGACCACTGCAAACGTCTGTGTCTTAAGCCCTATTCGCACTGGATTAGTATTATCTGGGGACCTCTGAATTAGAAATTAATTCACCCACAGATCACGGACAACCTCCACAATTATTACAAATTACGCTTTACTGCATGTAAATGTGCGTTTTATAATAAAATCATGTGGTACGTTGCTTCAAACAACATTTTGCAGATTTTGCCCTCTTACTGTTTGGTTTCAGTAGATTATTGCAAATCGCCTACTTTATGTTTTTTTTTTTTTATCTGAAAAGTGTTTTGTTTTCATCATGGTGATATATTTGCCATTTTATTACATTAGATTTCATCGCATTATGTTATGTTCAATTATGTTACATTATTGTTTGTTTACTCAACAACTGGTTGATGACCTGAATGAGTTCTATTGTAGATTTGAAACTCCCACACCACCATTATCACCTCTGACGACCACCCCCCCTGCACTCCAGGTCTGTGAAAAAGATGTTCGCCAGATCTCCCTGAAACAAAAGAGAAGGAAGGCTCCAGGTCCAGACGGCGTTACACCAGCCTGTCTGAAATCCTGTGCTGACCAGCTGGCTGCCATCTTCACACAGATCTTCAACAGATCACTGGAACTATGCAAAGTCCCTTCATGCTTTAAACGTTCCACAATCGTCCCCATTCCAAAAAAAAACTAAAATCACAGGACATAATGACTACAGACCAGTTACCCTAACATCTGTGGTCATGAAGTCATTTGAAAGACTGGTGTTGGCCTACCTGAAGGACATCATTGGTCCCTTATTGGACCCCCTGCAGTTTGCCTATAGAGCAAACAGGTCTGCGGATGATGCAGTCAATTTGGGACTGCACTTCATCCTTCAACATCTGGACAAACCAGGGGCTTATGCAAGAGTCTTGTTCATAGTCTTTTCATCAGCTGAAGAAGTTCAACCTCCCACAGGAGCTGCTCACACAGTTCTACTCAGCCGTCATTGAATCCGTCCTGTGCACTTCAATAACCGTCTGGTTTGGCTCAGCTACAAAAGCAGACATCAGAAGACTACAAAAGACGGTTCGGACTGCTGAAAGGATTATCGGCACTCCCCTACCCACACTACAAGCACTGTATATATCCAGAGTGAAGAAAAGGGCTCGGAATATCACTCTGGACCCCTCACACCCAAGCCACCTTCTCTTTGAACTTTTGCCGTCTGGCCGTCGATACAGAGCATCGAACACCAGAAGAGTCAGGCACAAGAACAGTTTTTTCCCCCCAGGCAATTTACCTCATGAACAGCTAAAACATTCTTCTCACTGTGCATTAAATATATGAGCAATATACTGTGCAATACCACAGGTATTTATTTAACTTATGTGTAAGAATCTCACACCCTACTCCATTTGATGTTAACCCAAAAAATCCATCCTACTCAATTTGTTGTAATTTTCTATTTTATTTTTATTATTTTATTTTTTTCCTGTTTTGTATCGTGCTGTTTTGTCTTGTTATTTGTCTTGTCCTGGAGCTCTGTCAGTAAAACAAATTCCTTGTACGTGCAAGCGTACTTGGCAATAAAACTCTTCTGATTCTGATTCTCATCTTATTTGTTGATTTTACTGAAAGTTTGGAATCCTAACGTTTCTTTAATAAGATATATATGAAAAAAAAATATGCACAATATTAATTAATTACCAAAGCAGTTTAACAAATTATTTAAAAAATGTTAGTAAAAAAATGATATATGGCTGAATACTGCACTGAGGCACATACTGTATGTATTATATCTATATAGCATTTTTTTTGGTACTAATTCTCTATTTCTATAGCAGTGTGTCAGTTTTCGTCAGGTTGTTCACATCGATTATGTTGCTATGGCTGCACAGTGTTTGTTGAATATCACTGAGCAAACTGTCACACCCATCCAGGCTGGTGTGTTTCACCCCGAGCTGAGTTATGCTCTGATAACACAGAACACTAAGACTACTGTTCAATGCGTTTGTTCGTAGGTGTGATATGACCAAGAAAACCAGGATGACGCCATTTTTCTTTCCCTTTCAGAGACGTATCTCTAACCCCTGACTTTATCTCACTCTCTACCTGCTTTCAGGTGTGAGTGCCAGCATTCTTGAACATCAAGTATTATGAACAATTAGAAAATCTATTCCTAAATCAGTATTAAGTACAGTTCAGAACAATCTGTGTGTGTGTGATCGTCATGAAACAAAACATTACCAAAACTGTATGAAACTCCCACTAACAATATCTGAATGTTGTTTACGTTGCTCCAAAAGTATTGGAACGGTAAGGCCAACCCTTTTGTTTTGCTGCTATGCACTGAAACCATTTGGGCTTAAGATGAAAGGATGTACATTACTGTGCAAAAGTATTCTGTTTGAAAAGCATTTTGCCTGATTTTTCTTGCATTTCTTTAATGTAGTTTTAAGGAATAGTAAGTTTGTTAAGCTACACAGTGACCTATGAATCATTCAAGCATAGAAAAAACATCTAACGTATGGCATGAACCAGTGAGAAACAGATGATCAGGCCGGTGATTAGTACACTGGTGAGGCTGAATGCTGAGTGGTTGGAGCAGACGAGAAGGGAAATGAGGCTGCTGCTGAGGTTGTAACATAAACAAATCAATTTTTAAATTGTACAGACAGTAGACATTGTTGTAGACACTTTGCAGCCTTATATCTGTAATTTAATCTACATCATTTAATTGAATATGGAATATGAAGACGTTTGCAGAGTAATGTAAATGAAATTTCATGATATTTACCTCTGGCTATGTTAAACAACTTAGAACATGGCACATGTTTACACCATTTTGCAAGAGACCAAAAAATACTGGAAAACGTTACTGACAGGTGTTTCTTGTTGCCAAGGTGTGCCGTGCATAAACACCTAATAGCTCTGAAGGCCTACGCTTGGCATGTGCCCTGGGTTTCCCCTGTGAAAACTGCAGGTACATGTTTTTTTGTTCTTTAAAAAGGATAAGCCAATATAAAACCACAGAGCTGTCTAGAAAACAATTCGGGGAAAAAAGCAAGCTATTTAAATGCCGAGAGAAGATGCAAAATCGATTACAGCCGTTGCACAAGCTTTTGGCATGACCAACACGAGAGTTTGGAATGTCCCAAAAAGAAAGACAACACTGGTTCACAAGCAACCAGACACAGAACAAGTCAGTCAAGGAAAACAACAGATCTAAGACATGCAAATCACAGGATTATATTAAATGAGCTCACTTTAGGGTTTACACAGTGATTTGTATAGAAAATAAACATGGAATCATTTCAGGATTTTCCAGTATCTCTGATTTGGGGTGTTAAGGTTCTGATTTACAGATCGGAAGGATGGCTCCGCTAGGTCGCTGCTATCGGGCCCTTGAGCAAGGCCCTTAACCCTGCCTACTCCAGGAGTGCAATGTAAAATGTAAAAATGGCTGACCCTGTGCTCTGACCGCTGCCTTCCAACAAAAAGCCGGGATATGTGAAGAATAAAGAGTTTCACTGTGCAGTAATGTATATGTGATGAATAAAGGATAAACTGAACTGATTTATAACACTGGTAAAGCTGTAACTACGTTTTTCTCAAATAAGCAATTTTTTTTTCATCAAGAGAATGAATCATATAATAATTCTGTGCCATAAAGCATAGTACATGTTATTCTTTAATAAACAAACGAAAATAAATAGCTGCCGTTGGCGACTACGTCTAATCAACCGGTTCTGTTATTTTTTTTTTATCTAGTCCATCCAGTTTATCGTCATCATTACATTTAATCATATATTTAGTAAAAGCAGTCTTCAATGAACTTTTTTTCCCTTCCTTTGAGGTTAAGAAAAAAAAAAAAAAAACATCATTACACGAAGACTATAAAAGGCACTTATCACTCGGGCCATCTTGAGTGCAGCCATAACAGTGGTCTGTAGGAAGCACTTGAGAGTAATATCTGCTCTAGTAATCTACTGTACTGCCTTGGCGCGCACACACGCACACATATACACACGCATACTCGCATATACACTGAGCTCCAGCTGTGGTGCTAACAGCTGGTGAGTGTGTTAGCGCACTCAGCAGACAAAACAGGGCTTTCAGACTGAGCCTGATAGGAAGGTCATGATTAAAGCACTTCCTGTCTGGCTGAGCAGCATGGCGACCGGTGCTGGCCGTCTCCTGTCACTCGGTGTATACTTTTTGCTGTATATACTGTACGTGATGTATTACCGTACTCTAGATTGTGTCCAAAAAAAAAAAAAAAAGAGTACAATTGATGATGCAATGGGTGCCATTATTTTTAAAGTAAAGATAAAAGACATGACAACAATTTCCTAAACATTGACAAAACGTCGACAACAGGCTAAAAATTGAGTAATGATTATAAGTTGAGTAGTGGTTCGTCCGGTTTTGGCAGTGTACAGCGTGAATAGATCATATCAGTTACAAGCCACCTCCTTCCCTCAACATACTGTAATTCAGCCTCGTGTGTACCAAAGACCATCTGTAATCACTTTTGAAGAAAATGCCAATGACGCGTTAAGTCAAATTTTGATGATACATATTTTTACAATCAATAAACGAAATTTGTTAAATCATGAATTCCTCCTGGTACTCCGGTTTCCTCCCAGTCCAAAGACATACAGATTAGGCTAATTGGTATTTCCAATAAGTGTGGTATGTGTGTGTGTGTGCCCTTTGATGGATTGGCACCCTGTCCCTAAGTCTCCTGGCCTATAGACGAGAGTGAGTGAGCGCAAGAATAATGACAAGACCAAACCTTTTCCTTTTCATAGGTGAAGCCAGCTTTCTTAAAAAAAAGATGTCTAAAGGCAAATTGTGGAAACCTGGACATAAATCCGGACTAAATCCGGACAGATTTAAAGAAGCAGCAAAGCTGTAAATGAATAAAACGTTTTTTTCAACAAGCAAAAGATTCTCTTTTTAACATGAAGCTGTTTAACATTTCTGGGAAAACACTAAAGGCAAACGGGAACCCCTTGCGTCTGAATTTGAAAGCTGTCTGCATCTGCATTACTGCTCTGAGTCACATTTAAATTAAGGACAGATGTGCCGAAATGTCTCGTGTCTGTCACCTCACAGCCTTCACTCTGGAAACGGATTCCCAGCAGCAACAGGAAACAACAAAAAAAAAAAAACCTCAGCACCCCTTCATGACCTGCTCCTTACCTACTGCACCTATAATTATCTCTTCAGTTAGCCCTTTAAGGAAAGGGAGCATAATGGATGGAAAATAAGAGGGAAGAAAAAAGAAGGAGATACAGATGTGCGATCTGATGAGTTGCCCTGAACTTAGCTGGTGCTGTGGGAGGTCATGTGAGTGATTTATACAGAAGAGAAGAAAGCGTCTCTGTTGGAGCTAGTCATTACTTAGGATGATTTGTTAAATGTATAAATACAGGCAGAGGATCACAGAACATGTACATATATAGATTGGGTACAGGGGGCGTTCAAGTCAAACCGGGACTGTGTTCAGAATAACAGAATAGCTCTTTATTTCTCTATATAATCTCCTGCTAGACTAATGCACTTACTGTATCCTAGTGTTTCACTAGCGCTTGGATACCATCAAGGTAGAACGTTTCCTCAGTACGCTAGAGTCTTGATCTGACTTCCTGCTGCATGTCTGAAACACTGGTCTCCCAGGAAGTCCTTTAATGGCCAAAACATGTGGAAATAGCTTAGAACATTGTCAGGGCTCCATAGGGGGATGTGGCGATAACTCTCAACCGAGTTCCTGTAATGTTGAAGTGGTGTTGGTAAATGATGAGAGTGTATACACTTCACACAGACGGACGCGTCCAATTTAACCATCGATTTTCAAGGATCGGGAGTTATACCTGCTGAATGTTCACGGGAACGACTGCCGTGGGATCCGAGCTACCTCGTCCAGAAGCGTCATTCTTGGATGTACGGCCTCCCTCAGAATGTTTCGTTTTATTGCGGATAAGAGTCTGACTATCGTAAAAGTCTTCCGTAAAGGTTAATCGCTTTCACATCTTAATTCCCGAGAAATTTCATCACATGTCCCGGTTTGACTCGAACGCCCCTCAAAGAAATAGAAATGCAAATAAAATGCAAAGTATTAGTAAGATGCTAAGATCTGACTGAGAAGGAGCCGGTTTGTTCAGGGATGTTTACTGTATACCCCAAATGAAACATGGAGATCGTTATCAAAACTGAAAGATAAACCCTTATTATTGAAATAATTCAGTTATGAGTAAGCAGTATAAATTGGCGTACTAACACACTGCTTCTTACAGCAGGATGTGGATTTGGATATACACACATATACTCAGACACATATGTGTGTGTATATATATATATATATATACACACTATATATATATATACACACACACACACACACACACACACACACATACACATACACACACACAATAGATATATGTTTATATATATGATGGGTTGATTCGTTCTCTTTGAAAGTGACTCAGAAGAACGAGCAGTCTCGCAGAGTGATTCGTTCATTTTCTTCTGGGCGCGCATGTGCAAAGCATCACAAAACCTCCGTAGGTTATGTACAGGAAACAGAAATGAGTAGTTACCTTTGAGTCTCCTAGTCTGAGTTGTTTGTTCATTTGTCACGTGAATCCCATAGACGCTATGCAGTGCAATAGATTCAAAAGAACAAATGATTCAGACTAGAAGACTCATGAGAAGAACCGCTCAATTCTGTTTCCAGGTGTAAATGTACTGCATAATGTCTATGAGAGTCATTTGACAAAAGAACGAACGATATAAGACGTGAGCTGCTCATTCTATTTATCATAATATGTCCTGGAAATATAGCCCAAATTTGTGTATGTAGACGTGTTGAGGGTCTGTTTATTGAAAATCTTTTTATTTAAAATTATTTATTTTTTTATTTCTGATCAGAAAAACAGAACTAAATGACTGATGAGCAAGATTAAAAGAATCGGGTTAATAAAATGACCCAAACTTTCCACCATATACATCACACTGACCTTTGCTCAATATTTATGGTAGCCATTTATTTAGAGTAACACTGGAACACTGAGCATGACACTGGAACACACCCTAGATCCAACACTGGGCACCCTGTACACACACATTCACACACTCATCTTTATTATTGTTATTATTATTATTAAAAGAAGCAATGATTTCAGCTTAACTATAAATTCTTAAAAATGCACCAGTTGCATCTGTCCTGTTGCAAACCCTATCAAGGTTAGATCTACATTACTTGGTCTTCATTACATGTCCGTACCAGTTATTACAGAAACCTGGAAACCTTTTCTGGATTAAGGGCAGTCGTGTCGTCTATAAATGTACTCATATTGTTTTCAGAATGGGGGGGAAAAAGAAAAAGATTGCTCCATGACCATGATCTCATTTCGGTACACAGTGCAGCCACATTTAGCTTGTATCTGGCCAGAAAGTCCTCTAAAAACTTCGGACAGTTATGTCATGTACATGTTTTTTTTGTTTTTTTAACTTGCCCAGAGAACAATGGGCCGAGAGCTAGTATCAGTGTCGCCATGACATCACAGCCTGAAAATGTGCTCTCTAGTCACCTGACATTTTATCTAAATGGACTTCCCCTGCACCTCCCCCTCCCCCTCCCCCCCTCCCCCCCTCCCTCCCTCTTTTACCCGCAACATACACACTTTTTATGTTATCACTTCATCTTTCTTCTGTCTGCCTTTAACAATCAGCGCTTTCTGTTTGTGTGTGTGTGTGTGTGTGTGTGTGTGCGCGCGCGCGCCTCTGTACACGTCTCCTTCAAGAGTACATCATCAAAAGCAAGACCTTGTCAGATTAAAACCGGTTTTCTGAAACAAGGAGCAGGTTCGGTGTTTTTTGTCAGCTCTGATCATCAGACACTACATCCCCTTAAAGACGAGCCTTTATTGTTACATGCAGGTGTCTCGAATCTGCCCGCATATCTTTGTGTAGGTTTCAGTTTATTTTACACTTTAACTCTTTGGTTTTGAGGACTAGATAATCGGAGCAGCTTGACACATCTTTCCTTAATCTTTACATCGGGGTCACGGTCACACACATCAGAGTCCTTGGTTTTTTTGCTTGTACGTTTTTCATTATAAACATATTAGTCATATGGAAAAGTCCTAGGACTTCTTATATTTCATTTATAATGAAAAGAGCACAAGCGCGGCCCTTGGAATCGGTCCTATATCGTTTACTGTAAATCGTCGTCCTAAACCAGAAAAACCACACCTTTATACTGGTGATAAAGAATTAAACCCGAACAAACAAGCCAAGCTCATTCAAACATAAAACACAGTATTTAAAGCATTCTTTCAAATTGCGCCCTTTGCTATACTGATGCTCTCATTTCACCTTGCTCACGTACATTTCCTGTCAAAGCATGAGGCGAGTTCGAGTCAAACCGGGACTTCTGATTGACACATCATGAGAGTAAAAACTCTTTTTATAGACTCTGTTTTTTTTTGTTTTTTTTCCAATATATAATCCACTGCTACACTAATGCACTTATCCCAGAGTTTAACTAGCACTTGGAGGCGGAAAGTTCTCTCGATATGTCGGAGTCATGACCTGACTGCGTACTTCAAATCTGAAGTGCTGGCTTCCCAAGAACTCCTTCAAAGGCCCAAACATGCGGATATGTCTTGGAGTGAGGTCAGAACTGTACGAGTTCCTGTAATGTACAAGTGGAGCGTGTGTGTGTGTCTGTGTGTGTATAGAGTTTTCAAGTATCACTGAATGTGGGATCATCATTCACAAGCATACAGCCTTCTTTAAAACGTTTGAAATGTTTTCCTGTGGCCAAGAGTCTCACCACCGTCCCGTGCTTGACGTCTTCGGTAGATATCGATCACTTTCACCGCTTCATCCACGAGAATCTTCATCACGAGTCGCGGTTTGACTTTGTCCCTACATCATACCTCTCCGAAGCGTTTCATACCGTAGCAAGCAATAAATCACAAATATACTCTACTCTAAACACCTCTGCGCATTCACAAATAAACCCCCTATGTGGGAATTCATACAGTAAGAACGATAACAAGAACGTGTGAGCGGGTGAAGCAGAAGCTGAGTGTGGGAGTGGGTGTGAAAGAGGAAGAACAGTTCATACAGTGTGCTTCATGTTTTACTCAGCATTCACACCTACATGACAGACCGACCGACTGACAATAAAGGCCGATAGGAAGAAGCGTCATCTCCAGACAGACTGATATTGCATAAACATGTGCACAGGCGGACACACGGACACTTTCTCACATACAGCGTAAAACAAACATTTACAATAAGTGAGCTTTCTGTCGTACAGGGAGGATTCAGCATGTTGTAATGTCACGTGGTACATGAGGAACACAACAAATGCACGCCCCCATCAGCGTGTTCTGTGAAAAGATCTTATCGTGTAGTGTGCCGCCGTTGTTGTTGTTGCTTTTTTTCTTTTGTTCTACATGTACAAGAAATAAGAACAGGTCCAAACAGGCCTGACAAAACCTAGGGTTTATATATGCAGCATGCATGAGGTGCTGGGATTAGTGTGGTTCCTTTATCTGACTGTTTAAACAGATTAGTGGCGATGCAGTTACTCACGGAACGGCTGGTTGACAAAGCGGTTTCAGATTTCATCGACAATAACGAGACGAAAATGAAAACAACGTGCTGCATTTGTGCAATAAATAATCACGGCGTTTACACCATATCCTGATTTTATTTATTTTTTAACAGTACTACTAGCCCCGCCCCTATGTAGCATTAGTACCACTCGGGCGCAGGTATGTAGAATCACAGAACTGGACCCGGTGGAACAATACCCACATGATACAAGTTGAAATATTTGAGCAGCTAAATGTCTTATGTGCCGTTTATGTCTGCAGGAAGGTACAGTACTGTGCAAAGGTCTCGGGTCGCCCCACATTTCTTCATATTTTGCTTCCAGAGAGCCAAACGTTCATGCATTTTTAATGTAGTCTTGAGAAATCCTTCTCCAAGCTTCCTGAAGGACTTTATTGTCTCACATTTTTCGCTCTCATTTTCAGTCCGGTTCCTGTACCTGAGCAGTTTCAGAGGAATGCTCTTTGTTTGTTAAGCCACACAGTGACCTATGAATCATTCAAGCATGAAACCCATCTAACTTAAGGCATGAGCCAGTGAAAAACAGGTGCAGATGATGATGACAGATGATCAGGCCGGTGATTAGTATACCGGTGATGCTGAATGCTGAGTGGTTGGAACGGACGAGAGGGGAAATGAGGACGCTGCTGAAGTTGTTTCATAAACAACCATTTTTTAAATGATGTTATCTTTAGGCACTTTGCAGCAAACATTTGTTTAATTTATCGTACATGATTTCATTTTACAAGACTTTATAAAAACATGCCGTTAAAGGAAAAGGAATCAGATTTGAGTGTGCGGTATAAAGCGCACTGATTAGCGATCACAGGTCCAGTGTAAAAGTACCATATACACTAGATGGTGTTTAAATATCTACCTTGAGTGAGACACGAGTTATTGGTTGCACACGTGGCACTCATTCCCCTGCGGTGTGCTTTTGTTTCAACATTCGTAGGTGCATTAGCAAAATGCTCCATGTGTGTGATTGGAGAAATATGTGAGGAGGGAAAAAAAAAAAAAAAAAAAAACTTATGGCAAATACGCCACTATAGCGTGATGTGGAAGAATTTTCCTTTTTCTCGAGGGAGCAACTGATACGCACCGAGGTATGGCTCTAATCAGTGAGGTCACACACAGAGACAAAGCTCTTAATCCCCATTCACCGTAGCCGCACTGGGTACGATGACATCACTCACCTGCGGTGAATATTTGCTCACACCAAATGCCTTTGTGTTTCTGTAAACACTAACTCTTTCTAAAAGCGCTGATTAGATCCACGTTTAAACCCAAGTGTCTCCATTTAAATGCTCTTTAGTGTACTTTACACTGATAGGTGTTAGAATGCAATTAGGATTTAATGGGGTTTCGACAGAAGGCAGATTAATAGCGCTTATCATGAACACATCTTTCTTTCATAAAACACCTCAAGGCTTGCAGTATAGTTTCTCGGGTAGCACGATCCATATGCCTCCTGGTTTCCTTTCTTTTTATTCTTCACATACTTGGCTAAGCCATTCAAATCATATATAACCCTTTGGCCTTGTTTGTTCTGTTTATGGGCATATTTAGTCTTGACCATCTTGAGTCATATATATCGCCTGTGCTCCATACCACGCATTCACAGAGACCTTTGCCCCAGTTCGCAGCGTAGTGGTGAACTCGACTAGAAAAAAGAAAAGAAAAAAAAGCTTCACTCAATCAAGCGCCATCGCATCTAGGTCTATTTGCATAGCCGCCTTGTGTATATTTGATTTCTCTTTCAAGTGCAATAAGTGTTACGTGACCAAAATCATGTTCGGGATGTGATTCATTTCCACTTTGATGGTTTTGTCAATATAACTTTGCAAGTCAGGGTTTGTATGAAATGTTAAGGAATGTGAGGATACAACGGATACCGGCTCACCAGACCTGCGTAGCCGAAGTTTGGAACAGCATCACCCGGTGTTGTCAGTGAGCCGGGCTGACAGGAGTGGAACCTGATCTGGTCGCATGCTGTTGTAGGAAATCCACCTTTGCATTCTGAGATGCTTTTCTGCTCACTCTGGTTGCATAAAGTGGTTACAGCTTTCCTGTCAGATCGAACCAGTCTGTCTGATGCCTCTCATCAACAAAGTGGTTCCTCCAACAGTCTGGATGCTTTTTTGTTTTTTCTACATTCGGTGTACATTTCAGAGACTATCATGTGGTTAAATCCCAGGAGATTAGCCGTTTTTGCTCACCCAGCACCGACATCCATGCAACATTCACTGTTATCACATTTTTCTCATTCTGATGTTCTTTACCTGATACTGCATGTTTTTTGTTTTTTTTTTGCAATAGGATGGCTGCAACATGATTGAGTGGATAACCAAATGCATGTGTAAGTGTACAGGCATTCCTAACGAAGTCAAAGTATGTGGGTGTTTAGAACACCACACCAATGTAATTACCACAGACTTCACTGGAATTTCAACACATTTCATTGTGATGAGAAATGAAAAGTCAATACAACAGCAATAACCGGTCACTGCCCTTTTACTATGCAGAATACATTGTAATAGTTTCATGAACTCCTAATAGTTATTTGTAAAATAATGGCTAAATAAGCCTTGTGATCTTGTGGTTATATATTAACAATATATCAGCCATAACCATTATGACCACTGACAAACGGAACAATTATATATATATATATATATATATATATATATATATATATATATATATAATTTTTTCCCCCCGATTTTCTCCCTAATTTAGTCGTGTCCAATTCCTCCCCGTCACTAGGGGGCTCCCACATTAAGGCTACTACTACCACTCAGCCGGGAGGGCCGAAAACTATCACGTATTTCCTCCGAACCACGTGACGCCAGCCGACCGCATCTTTTCGAACCGCTCACTCACGCATCGTTGGGGGCGGCGTAATACACTCGGAGGACAGCGCTATCCGCTCCCTCCGTTGCGCGAGCTCACAGACGCCCCTGACTGGCTGTAGAGCTGTGATTAATGTGAGAGCACTAAGTACCTCTCATCTCTCCCCTCTGAGAGAGCTCGGCCAATCAGCTCTCTCTAGACCTCCGGCTGCGAAAGGTTACAGCATCACCCGGGATTCGAACTGGCGATCTCCGGATGATGGGGCGAGCGCTTTTACTTCTGCGCCACTCGGAGGCCCACAAACGGAACAACATTGATCAAAAATTATACCCCAGCAAACTGGTGACATGATCATGGGTACCCAAGGCTCATCCCTTCCACACGGGGACCAAATCTGGTATGATCCCATAGAAAAGTCAATGCAGCCCAAATCACCAAAAAAAAGTCAATGGTGGCTATGACACCACAGCACGCCCCCCACAGGGGTCCCAGTTGGGAAAGAGCCCAAGGCTTCCAGTCCGGCCTCCAAAATCCCCAAATCTCAATCTGATCAAACACCTATGATCTGATCCACAAAGAGCCAACCCCATAACCCACAGCACCCAAAGGATCCACTGCCAACTTGGCACACTCTGAGGAGCCAAAACTGCCCTGGTGTCAAAAGAGAAACCTAAAACCTAAGTGGTGTCAATGTTAATGGGTTTAATGATATGGCTGATCATTGCAGTCTCGTTTATTCACTCATGTTCTATACCGCTTTATCCTGTATTCAGGGTCTCAGAGGCCTGGAGCCTATCCTAGGAAACTTTAGGGCACAAGGAGGGATACACCCTGGACAAGGTGCCAATCCATCACAGGGCACACACACATACACCCTGTCTGATGCTCAAGAACACATTAAGGGGAATATGGGAACACCAATTAGCCTAATCTGTATGTCTTTGGACTTTGGGAGGAAACCGGAGTACCCAGAGGAAACCCACGAAGCAATGGGGAGAGAACACGCAAACTCCATGCACACAGAATCGAACCCGGACGCTGGAGGTGCAAGGCGACAGTGTTAACTTGTAGTTTGTAGTTTTGTCTTTTTTTTTTGGTGACATGATAACATCCTAATATAGAGAACAAGAGAATAGTGCTTTACAGAACTGATGAATGTTTCGGTGAGTTAGAACCGCTCTACAGTACAGTAAACTTCGAGCTTGTGCACAATTAAATTCTAACAAAAATACGAATTAGCGTATGAACACAAGGAAGTCCATTTATATCCATATATAACCAATATCTAATGATGTGACCTAAAATTCCTGTCTTTTGTGGTTTCGTGCTTTGTACCTCAGGCTGCCCTACCCTGTGTTTACAAGTCAGTCACTCATGAAGCTTGTTGTTTGCCCAGTGGATTAGCAAATTAGCAATGCAAGATAAATAATAGCTATGTATACTCACCAGAGGTTCTTCTTTCTAAGCCTCCAAACTCATTAATGAGACGTTGCTTTTTCATCCATTTGTGTATACGTGTTAGAAAGAGTTTTATCACACAAGAGTCGTGCAAAACCCATTCCCGTGAACATCGCTTTATACGACCTCTCGCTACATGTGCATGGAGATATTACACAGAAGAACGAAGCTTGGAAAGCAGTGCATCTGGTCAGGGTACGTATCTGGTGACTTGGCGCCAAACTAGAATTTTGATTGTCGTGAGAAATCATCTGAGGGAATCGCTTGTTGCGCTCATTGAAATCCCATCAATAGGTCAGAATGAATTTATCATCATCATGTCCTGTGCTGTATGTGTTGCCACACTGTGACAGCGTGCATCTTATCTTTCAGGGTCAGAGGCTAATCACTCAGAAGCAGGGAGGCCAGTGACTGATCACTTCAGGTACAACTCTGAATCAGTGTCTTATGCTCCTACTTCATTTTAGGCCTGTGATTAAAGGTCTATAACATTTTCCCTTTGCATTTGACTTCATCTCTAGTTGAGCGAAGATACTATCAGGGCATTTCATTCTATTTCCTCATGTAGAATTAAATCAGGGGATTTAAATGTGTGTGATTAAATATAGTATATAGTATAGCTCTCTGAATTTTCTGCTATAAATAGCAGAAATACTTTAGTAAAGAGTTTTGGCTTGGGATATAAGATCATCCTACTCTTCATCTATGACTCTCTTTGGGCACGACAGTAATAATACTCCTTGGTGTGAGGGCAGAATTGAAGAACATCTAAATATAGGGGGACCTTGCTGAACCCTGACCTTGGCACTCTGTTTGAAATGGACACCGTTTATCCATCGTTGATAGGTGACAAAAAGGATAATGACCCGTCTGCCAGCGCTCTCTTTACAGCCTGTGCGATGCGCTTTGGACAATTTCAAAAGGTGCGGATCAGTTTTCAGTCACTATTTCAAGCATGGCTTCTCATGCATTGTTTTTTTTTTTTGACGCCTACCATTGTTGCCTGCATTCACAACTCTCTGAAAATCCACAGTCTCTCTCTGAGTGTTTACCCAACATAGCTGAACTGGTCACTCGCAATTTGTTTACCCTAAATAGGCCAGTTAGTGACTCAGACTCAGAGACGTGCCAAATGGATGAACAAGCCTTAGGAAGCTGAAAGGGAGAGAAATTGGGAATGTTGTCATGATGAGAATCAGCGCTCTTTATCCCAGCTAGACCTGGGGTCTCGCTTTCAATCTTAGGGACGACGGGATTCTTAAATCTTTAAATATTCCACGCAGAGATTCTATGTACCCTTTAATAGCCGAGGCCATGATTACCGCATTGGTGTTAGTAGGCAAAACAGGTGAAAGTTGTCGGCAGGCACAAATCAGGTGCACTTATTAACTGTGTTCTTATTAACCTCAAGAGGAAGTAAGGGAATTAGAGATAACAGGTTAAAGAGGTTTTGTGGCTGTTCCTTATTAACAGTTAAAATGACAAGGGTGTTAAAAGTCTATTTTTGACTTGGAATGCACAGATTGTCTTATAACACCATAATGAGAGTAAAAATAAATGTTATTTCTCCGTAGAATCCCCTGGGTTTCACTAGTGCTTGGATACCATCACTGTAGAAAGTTTTCTCAGTATCCCTGCTTTATCTTATCATCAGCGCTGACTCCTTTAATGGTCCTTTCCTTTAATGGAAAAAAAAAAAAAAACAGTCTGGTTTGATCACTAAAGAAGTTGCACAATGCACAACCTTGTACTGTCCACCGCACCACTTGCACATTTCCACATGATTGGGCCATTAAAAGAGTTCAGTTTAAACGTGAAGAAACCAGTCAGACGTTGGCACCAGTGCACTGAGAAAACTATTTACATCGATGGAATAAGTGCGTTAGTGCAGCAGGAGATTACATAGAAAGTTTTTTTATTTTTTTTTATTTTATTTTTTTTAAAGTTTTTTCTCCCATAACTGCACAGGCCCCTAGTATAATATCATTATCATGTGTCAGCTTAATGAATAAAAACTAAATCAGATTAGCAAATTTTTGTTAAAAGGGGAATAAAGAGGAATAAAACATACCAGTTGTGTGGTTAATGGAAAATAAGTACCCTTGGGGTGGTAATAGTACTTCTGTATCATGTCGGGTTACACTGCATATTACGTTCATCATATATCTAAACATACATTATATGCCGTTTACCATGCAAAATGGTTTCTACATTACATCCTGTTATATAATTAGTGCCTGGAATGTTTAAATGTATCACAATGCGCCGATATTACATCCTGAAATAATAGAGTCATACACTAAACAAATACAATCCTTTATGTGATCATAAGTACTAATAAGTAAGTACTGGTTTCAGACATTATGTATGTAATTTATATATTTTTTTCAATCACAGTTTGTGCATTTTTGATGCATTATGAATCCTCGATTCATGAGACATGATTAAAGCCCATATGCATGCTTGTACATTAAATATTCTGCATGCATGTACTGTATAACTACTATACAATCCTATGCCACACACTGAAAGGTATTACTTATGCGATATACAATGTTGTAAATCTATTGTGATTGCTGGAGTCATAGAAAGTGTTAGCATCAAAATGGGACTTTAACATACACACGGTATTTCACAGAGCCACCCATCATGCTTGCTTTATTTTAGAGCACAGTGTGTGTGTATTTTATTTTTTTTTAATGTTGGTCCTGGAACAAAAACCATAGCCTGTCTGGAAAGCTGATCTCAGACTTCAAGAGTGGTCCTTCCTTTCTATCAATCTGGAGACTGCATCAAAATAACTTTATAAAATAGCAATAACTAAGTTTTGTTTTTTGACACACTATGGCCTCAAGTAACTCAAGCAATTTGAGTAAATTGGCAAATGATGATAATAATAATAATAATAACATTTTTTAAAATTCTCTTAAGCCAAACCTATTTTGGAGACTCCAAAACCTCAGCATTCTGTCTCTCCTCTTAGTCTCAGTCTAACTCTCTCCTTCTTCTAAAAACCCTCTGCACAAGCACTTATTCATGGAGGTTCATTAGCCTTGAAAGTGCAAGTCTGAACCTCTGGGCTGCTGTTCAAAAGACCCTTTTGTGCTGCAAATCTGAATGAGCGCCTGTGTTCAGCAAAGCTTTGATGGGGCGTCCTAGGGCAAAGCAGCACCTTCTGCCACCCATCTGTCATACGCACTATTAACGCTTCATCTTTGTCCTCGAAATTTGTTTTCTCACTCCCTTGTTCCCTTCTACCCTCATCTGAGCTGTTTCCTGAGGAAAGGAGGGGTTGGTCGGAGGTTCATTCTCTATGTGCTGGCACATGTTAATGAGGCTTTTCAGGTTCTAAACTACTCTCAGATTACATTTTCAGGCTTACTTAAGTGCTCCAAGAGCTCTCTCTCTTTTTCTTTTTTTTGCACACATTTCCCCAAGTAGAGATAAATACAAATCTCTTTTTCTACTTGCATATACCGTGGTTCCTATGACTTCTAACCCCAACTTGTGCGTGGTTTCTCCTTACTAGTTCAACCTGTAATTTAGCGAACATTTATCTTTTCAGAGCTGAAAACTTGCTGTAATTTCCTGACCACGTTGCAGACTGAAACCCTCTCCACAATTATATGGATATTTTCAAATAAGTAGTTCTTATTTCTCCAGTTAAATAAAGATTGATCTATAAGAGCGAAACTGATATGAAAATGCTCCTGCGATCATGCCAGACCAGTGATATTACTGTACGTCATAATTAATCATGTTAAGCACATTAGGAATAATGCATAATAAACGCATGTGTGCTGCATTTACATTTTGAGCATTTGCCAGACGCTCTTATCCAGAGCTACTTACAGTACATATTATTATCTCTTCATCTGAGCAGTTGAGGGTTAAGGGCCTTGTTCAAGGGCCCAAGAGTGACAATTTGGTGAGGTTCGTGGGGTTTGAACCTGGGACCTTCCGACCAGTAGGCCAAAGCTTTAACCACTAAGCTACCCCTGATCCCCGTATTAAACATCAAAAGCAGAAAAACACCAACATGGCTAAAAGTTATAGGATGAAAAACTACTGCTTAAGGTTAACTTTGATTCTAATGTCAGTAATATTGTAGAGTTTCCAGTGGATGAAAGTAGGTCAGAATGGTCTGGTACTGCGTACCACTAAAAGATCCGGTGGCAGTTTGCAAAGGAGGGAGGAGTCATAGTTTGGCTTAATTTGAGCCGATTTAAAACCAGACCCGGAAGCTTTTTCACACAGTACACACGTCTGATAACATTATGTCACTTTTTTTTTTTTTTAGGGATTTTTCCCCGATTTTCTTCCTAATTTAGTGGTGTCCAATTCCTCCCCGTCACTAAGGGGCTCCACATTAAGGCTACTACTGTTTCCTCCGAACCACGTGACGCCAGCCATTTTTTCGAACTGCTTGCTCACGCACCGTTGCGGGCGGCATAACACACTCGGAGGACAACGCTATCTGCACCTTCCGCTTGCGCGAGCTCACAGACGCCCCTGATTGGATGTAGAGCCGTGATTAATGTGGGAGCACTAAGTACCTCTCATCCCTCCCCTCTGAGAGAGCTCGGCCAATCAGCTCTCTCTAGACCTCCGGCTGCATGAGGTTACAGCATCACCCGGGAATCGAACTCGCGATCTCCGGATGATGGGGCGAGCATTTTACCACAACTCTTTCATTGATGCTAGTTAATGTAAGCGGAGGTTTTTTTTTTTTCAAAAGCGCTGACAGGTTCATGACCCCCCCCCCACAACACACACGTCTTTGTTCATACTGTAGCTAATACAAGCTACAAAGCTAAATAAGTTCTAACACAAGGCTGAATACTAAATCCCTCTCTAACCCCTGAACAAGGGGACTACATGCTGTGTGGACCAAAGGATTCTAATTGACTCCCTACATAGCACACTAGCTTAAAACTTCATGCTATTTGGTATTCAACCCTGGAAGTGTTAGTTAGCTGTGTCTATTCTAAAGCAAAATAAGTAGAGACAAAGAGAAGCTTACAAGATCTACAGGACCGTCCACCACCCCCATGGTTTAATTTTTTAAGTATTTAAATCTACTTTCACACCTGGAGTTAACCTGAGGACTCAGAGCAGTATTAGTGAGAGTGCTTGTCACCGCGCAGACCCGAAACTCTCTCCATCCAGACGTGTCCACTCCCGTTTATCAGCGTCTGCGCTTGTGAGATAAGGTGTATTTCACACAACCCTGAGATCATTTTTTAATGTCCAAACTTTATCTCGTAAACATGTTATCTCATAGGCACAACTACATATAACAAAGTAACATCTTGGACACCAGCCATGATAAACATAGCCTGCACAAAACCACAGCGAGCATGCGTAGATCGATGCGGTGACGTCAGGGTTTTCAAAACCAAACACTCCATACACACCTCATCAGCGAAAATAGAATTGAGAGATATTAGGGAGAATAGAGAAATTTCTTCACCTTGGAATTTTTATTTTTTTTGCATTTTCATATAAGCATGTTGACAAGGAGTCAATCTTCCTCTTGCAATTAAGCATGTACCTGTATATCCAATATAAATGTTTCGTCAGTGTGACAACAACTTGATGTTGTTTCGTTCCCATAGTGAAAGGGTTTGTGACCTTTTCTAAGACTCGGTCTGTCATTCAAAGCACTGACTCATGAACAATGTTGTAGCAGTAATGAGATCATTTAATAAAAGCCGTTAAAAGTGAATAGGGATGTTACACGCAAGGTTGTTTTGAGAAGCCGGACTCATCAGACCAGTACTACAGGAAAGCTGATGATAAAGGCAGAGCACAAGCGATGACGTGATGATCAGGTTCGTGCTCTGTTCAACTAAACGTTAATTACCTGCTATCATACACCCACAGTCTGTTTTCCTAATCATGAAAATTTAGTTCAGACGATACGCATGTCAATTAAGATTTTGAAGGATGCATCTAACAGAATTAGATTAAGCAGCAACAGCAGCTGTGAAGTTCGGTTTAATTCAGAGGTTCTGAAGTGTTAAGGCCTGTGGATATAGGCATATGCAGATATCTTTTTATTTGTATAGGAATATCCGCCAATGCCTATATCCACATATTCATATTGGAATCAGTTTGAAATCAGATTGCTTTCATGTCGTCTGAGCACTTCTGCAAATCTGATTTGAACCGCACAGGTCCACAGAATCGCGTGGTATGGACATCGATCCATGGTTGGGAAATGAGCAGGAAGATGTTGGAGACGAAAATCCTATAGTTAAGCCAGCTGCTCTTAATAAGAACTGTTAATTTTAATGCAAGGAAAATTCAAGGACACAGCTGTAACATGGCGATAACGGCGCCAAAAGTGGAAAAACCAATGCAGATTTGGGAAACACATCAGGTTTACTTGCCGTCTGAACGGGGCCTTTGACACTTGTCCACTTCAACAGTTCACAACAATCCATGAGGAGAGTGACTCATTTCCGTCAGAGCACAACCCATCTATCCTGCTCTCCCTTTTACACTTAAAGTCTATATTTGTATTATGTGTGCATTGTGTTAAATATGGAATTGAATTGTAAGGCTTTTTTTTTTTTTTAGATCAAGTTTCTATTTTACTTTTGCCGTCATGGATTCCCCCGTCGCATGATAGCCGTCACGTGCCTGTGTTTTGGTTTTGAGTCTGTCTCCACCTGTTATTGTTTTGTTCCCAAAACATGTACACCTGTTTGACCCGTAATCTGCTGACTGGCAATAACCGATTGTTAACATAAGCACTAAATATGACCATAAAGGGCACCTGAAAGAACAATCATCATGTTATTCCAGCTTCTATCACAATTACAATAGAGTCATAAAAGGTCACTGGGCCAATCTTAAGTCCATGAATAATAATAATAACAACTAATAATTATGCAATAGTAGTTGTTACATAAGTTTGCCTGAGTGCAACTAATTTTATGCTTTTGTGCCTTTGGGATGCCCTCACGGTGCCCTCGGAAGCTCCACAGAAATCCACTGAACTCGCACGCCATTTCCTATACATAGGGTGTGGCCAAGCTTTTAACACTTTTTTAATAACTTTGTTAACTTTATCATGGGCAATTAGGATAAACACAAACGTGATATGCTCATTTCATGGGATTTTGTAACTCA
Source organism: Clarias fuscus (assembly GCA_030347435.1). Classification (NCBI taxonomy): domain Eukaryota; kingdom Metazoa; phylum Chordata; class Actinopteri; order Siluriformes; family Clariidae; genus Clarias; species Clarias fuscus. The sequence goes on along the minus strand of CM059224.1, from coordinate 19,853,425 downwards.
GTGGCTTCTCGAATGCCATGCTGAAGGCTCGGGTTCGATTCCCAGCTAACACCCCAGACCCAACCACTGGATGCAGGGCTGTCGACAAACCCCCTTAAAATGAGAGGCTTGTATCAGGAAGTGCATCCTGGGTAAAACCAGTGCCAAGTCAAACGTCAGGATCAGATGGACCAATGTGGCGGGCACCTAGTGGGAGCAGCCAAACGAGGCACAACAACAACAACACAGCCTCATTTCACGATTTGCGTACCGTGATCTCTCTCTCCCTCTCTTTTTCTCAGACCGTACTGGAAAAAAACACTTCTGCAGTCTGAACTTCTCCAAGGTTAGCTCATTCAAACTGCAGCACAGAGCGATTACAGCAAACAATACAAAGCTTTCATAAGCAATATATACTGTATCTATATATTAAGGAAGGGTGCCAATACTTATAGAGACCATATGATTCTGAAAAATGGTTGATTTTATTTGTGGGTGTGTGTGCGTGCTTGTTTAGCTTTGTTGATGTTAACACAATGCTTCATTGTTCCATTTATTCTGTTATCACTGCCTCGCTGTCCATCATTCCCCGTATTTTCACTGTTCAATAGGGGTAACACTGGCCTAAATCTTATCTCTGGCCTCTAAATCCTCCCACTGTTGAAGGCGAAGGAGCGTCGTCCCAGGTGAAAGGGACAAACAGAAAGCATAGATTTCTCCTCTGTGCCAGTGCAGCCATACAGTACACTCCACCACTGAACGCGTTCCTTCAGTGAAACTCAGCTCAGCCTGGCTGTACGCCTACTCCCTTGTGTGGAAAAATCAACATGCTGACGTTGCTCAGGTCCCATCTCTCACTCTCTCTCTCTCTCAATGGTCGTCTGCTGGAACTCGGCGCTACTGTAGCATTGTCCTGTCGTAAAATAACTCTCTGGAAGCTTCCTGCTGAAAGTCTGCCAGGGCGAGAAAGAGAAATGAGGGCCATAACCTCCTGCAGAGTCATAGTTAAAACTAATCACTGTGCTAATTATGACCACGCCAGCGAGGAATTCATTCCGTACTTGGACTGGATCACTTGTGTGTGTATATTTGTTGTGTTCACATTTACAGCAAGTACCGAGCGGCTCTACATGAACTACGCTATATTGCTGTTTAAAATGAGACTCGCACCTCCCCCACACAGGCTTCCTACTTGATTATGTGCTGACGGCTACCTTTCCTGCCTTTCCTCGTTTTCTTGTAGTCCTCCATCACTGGCTGTACAAACACCTCAACCTTAATTACGCCACGTTTCCCCTGCAGCACCAAAGCGAATGAAGATGCCTACAAACTGGTGCATGCACGCACAAATCCACGCACTATAGTAAAGAATCATGGGATAAAATTTTGCCCAAGCTTAATGCTTCTAGCAGCTGTGTTTGAATTGCACGAGCGGCTGCACATGATTAAGGCTTACGAGCAGACATGAAAAGACTTTTTTTTCCCCCTCTTTCTTCTCCATTTGGCTGTTTGGTTTCCGTCTGCTGGAGCACCGCGGTACGGCACGGACAGACTTTTAATAGGCCCCAGAGCGCTGGCATCTTGAACAAAGTGACCGAGTAGAGCTCCTGACACCGGTCATTACGCACTCGCTCTGTGCCGCTCCCTCACTCCTCAGAAGTTTTTTCAGGGCCAGTTGACTTGGCCTTAAGTCTTGCTTTGTTTTACAGCTGCACAGATGTGGATGAATGTGGATTGTTGACATCAGCAGCAGTGTTTTTTTTCCCCCCAAAATACAAAAAGTGGCTCTCTGATATCTAAGGATCGTAGAAATCATGTGTGTTTTGGATAGGTGATTCCATAATGGGGTGCCATTACTTATGCTAACTCATCTTGAACTATTTTTTATTTGAAACAGCGTTTCATTTTTCTTTTGAGAGATTTATTGCTGCATGCTGCTTTTATCTTATATTTAACTTAATTTCAATCTATAATTTGGACAACGTGATTTAATGAGTTCTTCTAAAACAAGAAAAATGTTTGAGGAAATTGAAAGACGCATACGTTTTATTATTAACTTATTGTAGTTGACTAGAAGTTTATGACCATTTTAAAATGTCTTACCTTGTTATTTCGTACTAATTCTGTACATAGATCTCTAACCTATACAATATACAGTACTGTGTAGAAACCTTAACTTATGAATGTAATTATAAGTAATTAATTATTATTAATTATAATCAAATTATTATCCATTCCTACCACATCAGAGGTTATACTAATCACCGGCCTGATTATTTGATCATCTGATTATTTGATCATCTGTACCTGTTTTTCACTGGTTAATGCCTTAAGTTGGATGTTTTTTTTTTTACACTTGAATGATTCATAGGTCACTGCGTGGCTTAAAAAACAAAAACATTCCTCTGAAACCGCTCAGGTACAGGGACTGGGCTGAAAACGCGAGCCAAAAACTTGCCAAAAATAAGAGCCAAAAAGTCCTTCAGGAAGCCTGGAGAACTATTCCTCAAGACTACATTAAAAATGCCAGAACGTCTGGCTCTTTGGAAACAAAATATGAAGAAATGAGGAGCGGCTCATGACTTTTGCACAGTACTGTATTTGATACATTCATTAAAACAGATCATGCAAAGCAACACGGTGGAAGCTGTATCTTAATGAACCCACAGTTTTGCTACTGACTTTTCATACTGGACTGATTTTCCCTGAATTAAGCTAGAGCTATATCCTGCCTCAGTATTGTATTACAGGTTTACAGGCCAGCTGTGAGAACCTTTCCACTCTGGACACGTCCCAAAAAGCGCGCCAGAACCCCTGAACGGCCCGTAGTCTTCGGTTTATGGCGCATATAATCGTCTGGATTGGAGGTGGCGAAGCCGGGAACCCGTGTCCCACTGAAAGCCTTCTTTGTCTGAACGCCCGCATACGGTTTTAATAGTTTTGCCAATGTGTCCATGTGCCTTCTGACGCAACAGACGTAATTGCGTGTCTGGCCAAAACAGACGAGAGTAAGGGAAAGCAGGGTAGACTAAACATAAATCACCCTAGAAGGCGTGTGCCAGCTCGGTCTTTCTGAAGTCTGCCGCTCTCAGCAGCACGGAAACAATAAGCGACTGTTTGTGTAAAGTTCAGGCCTGGAGCATCGTGCTTGCTTGTGCATGCTATCACACTTATTCACTTCCATGAGCATGGTCACGCTGTACAATATAGAATTATTAAATGAATACATTTTAAATACATTTTGCTATTAGATTTACTCTACTTACTGGGAAAATATGCTATAAAATAAATAGCTGCATAATAACTAAAAAGCTGACATTTTGTTAGACTGAGAAAGATATTTCAGGTAATCTCCTTCAGTAAAATTTAAAAGACATATAAAAAGAAAAGGCACTAAAGGCAAGCTTTTAAATCCATCATCAGCTTATGATATAAACTCTCCCAGTGATAAACATGTCATTTTCATCAAACTGCTGTGGTATAAAAGGGAATAAAACTCTTCGGAGTGTGGTGGTGATGGAAAATATTTCACTTCACACCACCTCATCACTGATAATTCTTCTATTACGACTCGCTCAATCGTGTTTTATTCCTTTATTATTATTATATAAATTTGGCTTGTAAAAGTCGAAGCTAAAATGATCTCGCTAATTTTCTATGTAATCAACAACAAGTGTCTAATTTATGATGTCGGTCTATTTGGGAAAAAAATAAAGCATAAAAACATTCACACAATGGTAGTACATCATTTTTCATTTTACAGACTGTATTGCTTTGGATCATGTTCAAAATGGTTCTAATTTTGTTTGCGAGACCTTCCGAGAAATTAGACCTGGACGGCTGGAAATAATGTCTTTAAGGATGGAAAATTTGGCAACTTTGATTATACACTTCTTAGATCTAAAATCAAGATTATTGAATTTATGAGAAAATGGAACCTAACTGCATGTAAAATCCTTAAAAAAAAAAATACAAAATGGAAAACCTTCCAAAAAAAACACTGTTACAGTCTAGTCTATAATCTCAGTGGGCTGATCATTTTACTTCTCCGTCTGGAGAGTGGAAAGTGGAGTTGTATAATCAGAGGAATTAAATGCAACTGATGGAGTGGAAGGGAAACTATGTGCCATTTGATCAGTGGGACAATCCAAGAGCAGCCTTTTAAAAACCCATTACTTCCCTTACTGAGCAAAAACCACAATGCATAATGGATAAAACATATGACATGGCTTTTTTATTATGAGTTTCGCTGTTATGGCTGGAAAATATATGTCCTTGGGATTGTTTCATCAACATGGACATTGTCAGGCCCTGAAGAGGTGTAAAAACCTGTGCAAACCTGATGGCCTTAAAAATGACTTCTTCCACAAAAATCCTAGATTACTGTATGTAAGATGCTGTGTTTTTTTCAGATGGGTAAAAAAGCAAGACAACAGTCTCGGTCACTGTGATCACTGCATTAACACCCTTCCTGCCTTCTTGGCATTTAGCAAGACACAACACAAAAAATTCTACAGTATATGACTGCATATACTGTGCGAAGGTCTTGACCCTTCACATTTGTTCATATTCTTCTTCCATATTTTTCGAGAATTCTTGTAATTTTGTGCGAAGGTCTTGAGGGAATAGCTCTTCCTAAAGGACTTTTTAGAGTTTTGGTCTCTCATTATTAGTCCAGTCCCTGTACCTGAGCAGTTTCAGAGGAATGTTTTTTGTGGCGAGTGGCGCAGTGGTTAAAGCGCTCGCCCTATCATCCGGAGATCGCCAGTTCGAATCCCGGGTGGTGCTGCCGGGTGGTGCGCAGCCGGAGGTCCAGAGAGAGCTGATTGGCCGAGCTCTCTCAGGGGGGAGGGATGAGAGGTACTTAGTGCTCCCACATTAATCACGACGCCAGTCAGGGGCGTCTGTGAGCTCGCCCAACGGAGGGAGCGGATAGCGCTGTCCTCCGAGTGTGATACGCCACCCCCGACGGTGCGCGAGCGAGCAGTTCGAAAAGATGCGGTCGGCTGGCGTCACACGATTCGGAGGAAGCATGTCATAGTCTTCGGCCCTCCCGGCTGAGTGGTAGTAGTAGCCTTAATGTGGGAGCCCCCTAGTGACGGGGAGGAATTGGACACGACTAAATTATGGAGAAAATGGGGGAAAAATCTAAAAAAAATAAAAAAAATTAAAAAAAAGAATAAAAATATCTAATTTAAGACATGATCAGGCTGGTGGTTAGTATCCTGGTGATGCTGAATGCTGAGTGGTTGGAACAGACAAGAGGGGAAATGAGGTTGGTACATAAACAAGCATTTCTTTGAATCGTCTCTTTAGGCACTTTGTAGCCTGACACAGGAAAACATCTGTTTTCATGTCTTTAATTTAATCTACATTATCTTATATGAAGGAATTGGCTCAAGATTTTTGCACAGTACTGTACGAGTGGACAACAAACCACTGTGTTGTTTTTAAAGCCTTAATTTGGTCGCATTGAAAGCTGGAATCTTGGCTAGACTTCCTCCTAAAGAAGCGCATGAATCTCTTTCACATTTTACATCCTTTCCCCTTCAGTGAACTGCCTTAATATTTTTTTTCAAAGTTTATTTTTTAACAACAGTTGAAGGTTTTCAGGTGTTTCTCTGCGCTGCCAGTGCAGGGAGCCAAAAATCATAAATGCTGTGGCTAACCTGCAAACACTGGCACTTCTGTATATGCATGGAAGCATTCAGTTCACTTTTCTGGCAGTTCATCTACAGTAAACTTGTGGCTGTTGAGAACAATTAGCACACACAAACCTCAACACTCGTTTCCTGTCCCTACTTTGCATATGACGGAGTTCAGCTTTGAAACTCACCTGCCTGCTAATGCTCACTAAAAACAAATTATCCATTTTTATTTGGGATTTTATTAAGGTTGAAACCTCTTCTGTTTTCCATCTGGGTAAACTCCTAAAGGTTCTCTGTTCAAAAAATGTTTATTGAATTCTTTTTTCCCCCCACATATTTTCTCTAGGAGTGTACTTCACAGACAGTTAATGAAAGCAAAACACATTATAACACACCTCAACCTATGTTTTTGAACAGATCATCAGATCAACACATTTCCAAAGGCAAGTTATTAAGTGTACGTGAATATTTGGCAGGTCTTACCAACCTCGCCGTCATTGTAGCCGACCTTCACATTTGAAACCCAACCTTTGACCTGTCACTCGTTATTTTGCTAAAAACATAAAGGGACCACCTGGCTCTCCGTTTCAAAATCATCCCCTGACATTGACCTCGTCTGAACCATCGTTGTCATCATTATCATTGTGTGTGTGTGTGTGTGGGTCACACATTCATACACAGTGACACAAAGACACAGTAAACAATCCAGCTGCCTACATGCACAAGACCTGTTGATGACCAGCGACAGCCCGTCACGGGCATTTCAGCAGCCTTTTAAATATTTGCACTGGGTCTCCGTCCTAAAAACAGGATCTTCTCATAAAAACTCACATTGACATTTAAGGCAGCCAGCTGGCTGTACTAAGACGCGGCGATGGCAGAATCATCGCGTATCCATATTTTCCTCTTACACTCGTCTGGTTTAAATGGTTTATGGACATCTCCAGTAGACACCAGACCTCGAGTCTGCACAGGAAATATAGGATCGCATATCATTCCTTTATACATCAACAGTTTCTCTTGCCATCATGACACATCCATTACCTGTAAATGAATAAGTATAAATGTACATAGGCTTCCTTTTTAAACCACAAAGCAAGGGCCCCCAGACGTTTCGCAATCCTCTGCGAAGTGGCCAAAAAAAAGTCACATGGTAAAAGCAGGCCTAGTCTTACATCTCCAGCCAGAGGTTTATACACCAGGCTGGAGTGTGTGTGTGTGTAGATATTAAAGCCTGTTTGAGGTTTATTGATTTTGGAGTTTGTGACTAACATGGTGAGGAATTCGTCAATACCTTCAATACCCTGACTAACACTTTTTACTTTTCCATCTTTCCAGTACAATGCCCTATAAGATTCTTTTAACCGACACTAATAATGTAAACACCCAAGAACTAACTGCATGTTATTTATTACTTTACCAGTTTCAGATAAGGATTACTGAATAATATGCTTTAAGATGATAAATGAATAATATACTGGAGTTAAACAGAGCTGATTGTCGGAGTTTATAGGCTGGAAAAGCTAGGAAACACATGCAGTGCTGCTATCTAACTAGCTTTTAATGCGTGATTTATTCCAGTACAGCATCTTCATTTGCATTTCTCTTCTTATCATCTTTTTAGGCAAAACCAAAGTTTTCATGCCAGCATGCAGTGGAATTTAAACTTGAACACTGACGCAGTAAAAAAGGAAGAAAATATCTGGGGGTGTGTTGTTAACGGAAAAAAAAAAAAGCTGTGGATTTGTGGTGTGATATGGCCTGATATGACGCAGCCTTATATCAACCATGCCAAAACTGATTATTTTACAATAACAGCATGTCCTAAGATGTTTTATTCCTTTAATACACAGCAGTTTTTGTTTGGATTCTATCAAAGGTAGAAAGTTCGCTCAGTACACGGAGCCATGATCGGACACCTGAAACGCTGGCCTCCCAGGAACCCCTTTAATGACTCAACCATTTGGACATGGCTTTAGCGAGGTCAGGGGACTGTATGAGGTATGTGGCAATAACTCCCAGCTGAGTTCCTGCCATGAGCGAGTGGTGTTGCTGAATGACTGTGTGTACAGTTCCCACAAGTTGGCGACAAGTTATCCGTCAGTTTTCAAGGATCAGTGTTCCTCTCACTGAACGTACACGGAATGACTGCAGTGAGCTCCGAGCCACCTCGTCCGGGATCGTCATTCTTTAAAATGGTTGCACCATGCAAATGTTTTACTCTAAGAGTTTCATTCCCGTACTGTTCTTGAAGTCTTCTGGAAATGTTACTCAGTTCTACACTTTCATTCACGAGACATTTTAACAACAAGTCCCAGTTTGACTTGAACTCCTCTTTGATTTAAAAAGTAGCACATTCGAAATAAATAAATGTACAGATGCAAAGAATGTAATAAGACACAAAGAAAAACCTTTGTCCTGAAGATGTTCCTGTGAAAGAAACTTTATCCAACATCTTTCCTACACAGACACTGGAGTCACTGGAGTCTCCTTTCAATAAACATCACACAAAACCCAACCGTATTCCCAATTACACATCAATGTGGTATAGATGAGAATATTTGCTCTTAAAAATTCAACCTCTTTAGTTAGACTTCAGTGTATTTAACTGGTCTGTGTGTGGTATCTGTAGGTGCCTCCCAGCTGCCTGGCCCATCATCATCAATGACCTGGAGTGCAGTGGGGCACCTGACCACATTACTTACATTCCAGTTGCTTTTCGCCCTTGTGCGCTCTTGTGCACAAATGTCCATGGTATCTGGAAGCTTACAATTCAGAAGTCCCAGGTTCAATTCCCACCCGAACCCCAGCCACAGGATGCATTACCAGTCCCATACATAAAATGGGAGGGGTTGTGTCAGGAAGGGCATCTGGTGTAAAACCTGTGCCAAGCTGTCTGCTGATTGGATGGCCTACTGTGGCGACTCCTGGATGGGATCAACCGAAATACTAACAACAACAACTTTGTATTGCTGTAGCTTTGGATTTCACTTCACCGGAACTAAGCGGCCCAACCGTGTTCCAGCATGGCAAAGTAATCTCCGTGAACACATGGTTTACACAAGTGTCCTGCACAGAGCCCTGAGCTCAAGCCCCCATAAAATACTTTAGGATGAACTTGAACATGTGATTTTTGTAACAGAAAAGGAGGAATAAAACTGGAATGGGATGTTCAACAAGGTACGATGGTCAGTTTCATGTAGTTTTGGTCGCTACTATTGAAAGAAAAAAAAAAAAAAGTAGATCAGCAGCTCCTGACCAATCAGAATCGAGCATTGAACAGCACGGTGTTAAATTCTACTGACTGACAGAGTATATTGTAGATTTAACCTCATGAGACCAGGACTCTCTTGTCTCTTGAAACCTCATAATTTCTCCTTACTTTTTTCTCTTTAACATTCCTAAGAACTAAGAACTTAATGTCTTAGTAGGAAGAAGTTTGTTAAAAGTCCCATTAGTTTTTATGAGGATCTTACAAGAACAATATAGTTGGGAGAAAATGAGAGCATTCATGTCTCAAGAGATTAAACAAAAGGTCCTAATCATAACTTTTAACAAAGTATGTTCAAATGTCTTGCATATTATCATCAAGTGTACTTAAATACATGCACCTTTTTACTAAATGACTTTGAAAATGCTTCATTACAGTAATTATATTTGCATCTAATAGTTAAGGTTAAACGTAAAGTCCCAAGACAGTCATGAGTCACTGTGGAGCCCTTGGGCAAAACATTTAACCTTTGGAGTGACTGACCCTGAGCTTTAACCTCAGCTTCCTTCTACATTCGAATATACAATTTCCCCTTCGGGAATAGTCGAATATATATATATATATATATTTTAAAAACCTTCAGTGTTATGATAAATCCAGCCCTTGTTGATTCCTTTCTAGGGTCAAAATGTCACATTGTGTGTGCCAATGTTTGAAATATCTGAACATAACACCTGAGTTATTATTACATTTTTCCACTTTAGACCATGGCATTCAGTAACTATTTGGAATTATTATGGTCCTATAATTAAAAGTGCATGTAGCTCCAAGAATGAGGAATCTGAACCCATGACAGGTATGAACAGTCAAAAAGGTTAATATCACCAAGGAAAAAAAAATAGTAATAATAATAATAATAAAAAACACTTGTGACTCAGAGGTTTCGGTGATTTTTTTAAAAATAAAGGAGTGATGCCATGAATTGGCTTTATCAAAGGGCCAAAATCTGTTGCAGTGCCCCCTGTTGACAGGTACAGTACTATAGATGCAAAAAGTTAATCAAACCCACCAATCACAGGGAGAACATGCAAACTCCCTGAACACAGACCCGAGGTGGGAATCGAACCCCGACCATGAAGGTGAAAAGTACTAATATAATCTTGTCCGGCAGCCAGCACTGCTCTCAATCCTGCTGTTACAAAAAAGACTAATCAATACTTTCACTTTTACAATCAGAGTTCAACAGCTTTCACAAGTCCCCCCCCCCCCCCCCCACATCATTAAGCTCTTACGAGTGAATCGGACACATAAATGCAAATAGAATGAGTATATACATTACAAACATTAGTGCAGAGACATGTCCCACTTGCACATAATTAAATAATATCTGCAATTATGAAATGAGGCAGGAGTGAGTGATGAAGACAAAGAAACGGTGAGCTGAGAGGAGAGGAATGCATTCAATAAGAGCTGGAATTTCCATTGCAGGATGATTTGGCAAAACCTCAACTGAGCAAAATCTGTTCAAAATAAACACACACACACACACACACACGCACACACACGAACACAGCACACGAGTCGGCTTGTAGCAAAATAAAGAGCTAGCCGCATGATCAATAACACATGGACATCTAGATGGCGTGTCTTTACACAATCAGAACTTATATGTGGTGAATTTGGAAAACCACAGCAGGACTCAAATAGAATGACTTTCATCTAGAAAATCCCACTTTTACATAACAAAGGGAAATGTATGCAAGTAATTCCAGCTGGTCATTTTAACGGATTGATAAACGATGCCTTGTGATCCGGTTGTGATGCTCCGCTTTGGTTTATATAGTCCATGACCCCGTCACCTGGTTCATGGGTTGTTCCTAGCCATAAGATCTAGATGTCTAGGCACCACCGTTTGGCACTTGTCAAAGCTATTCAGATTCTAAAACAACTTCTAAAAATCTAAGCCCATGTTTTCTGCCTACATTTACATGTACTGCGACCCACACTTTTTATCTCATTGTATGTCTGAGCAATTGAGGGTCTTAAGGGTCTTGCTCAAGTGCCCAACTGGTACTAGGGTTCGAACCTACTTCCGAACCGTAGTGCGATGCATTAAGCACTGAGCTTCCCCTGACTCTGATTTAAATCCTGCTTCAAATACATCCACTTGCTAAATAAAATACCATGACAGGTACCACAGCGACCAGATAATCATTATTAATCATTAACGTTATGGCTGATACCTTTTTTTTTTTTTTCCACCGAACATGAACGGAATGTTCACATTCCAGGATTTTAACGTCCTGAATCTGAAGACATTCAACAAGCACACCAAGAGGACACCACCATCAACAATGCAGACCGAGTTTCCTACTGCACAATTCAATCAAACACTTAAATATGAAACGAGGCCTGAGGGAGTGATGGAGCCCGAGATGAAGTGTGTGGTGTCTGCTTCGGAAACAGGAATGCATTAAATCACAGCTGTTTACGCTAAAGGAAAATATGATTATCTAGACACCTATTTGTAGTGACAAAAAAAAAGAGAAAAAAAAGGAAGAAGATGAAATGTGTAGTAGAGTACCAAAATGTCGAGAGAAAATTTGCTCAAACAAAGTTATGTTAAGAAACATTATGTAGTTACAAGTCTTGGTTTTTTGTTTTCTTTAGGTTGGTGTATTGAAACACCTTGCTGGGGGGGAAACCCTCTGTCCATATCTGGAATAAATATATCTAGAACGGCTCTTGCATCACTCTTTAGGTTTTCACTGGAACAAACGGCATCTACCGCGTGTGCAGTTCGACAAGCAAATTAAAATGGTTCACATTTACAGATTAGATTTAGGACCATGTCTTGCGGTGGCCTTCAGGGACAAATCGCACAAGTCAAAGTACAGTATGAACATTAGAGAAAACCCACTGCGAATACAAAGGTCAAAGCATATGCAAAAAAAAAAATGCTGCAAAACCAAAAACACCAAAGTGCATGGTTAAACACCTATGGTAAGTTACTTGCCAATATTTACTTTGTGACTTTATTCTGTTTATTCTGTAATAATACACAACACAATGGTTCTTATAAAAAATAATAATAATAATAATAATATATACACACACATACACACACACACACACATATATATATATATATATATATATATATATATATATATATATATATATATATATATATATATATATATATATTTTTTTTTTTTTTTCCCCAGTTACTACACTGTCTCGTTGACTTGATGTCTTGTTCACTGGTACTTCCTGGTCTGTTTAGCCGCTAGGCTAAATTAAGCTCATCACTTAAAGATTTTCAATGTAGCAAATCTCTTTTGTTCCATTTTTCTTTTATGCTTTAATTTGTATATATATATTATATATATATATATTTTTTGCATTGTTTTACTTTTATTTTTTTATGTGTTTTTAACTTGCAGTGTTTTGCACTTTTTGCATTTGTGCTTCGACATTTTTGTGCGTTTTTTGGTTTTGCAGCATTTAGCATTTAAAAAAATCTTTTTTTTTGATTGCAGCACGTTTCCGTAATGCTCATCATTTAAATTTTGGGTCCACCACTATACCACAACCTCTGTGCTGCATCTTCTCACACAACCGTGTTTTACAACCTGTATCTAAAGCCATACAACTAAACGCTCTTTAATTTCCTTTGTTGTGTAACAGACCGCAAACCATGGTAATAAAACAGTGCTTCCAAAACATGCTTATTTAAGAGCAGGTTGACGCACCGTACTGGTACCTCAGAACAAACTTCAAACGGAGCAGATAGACAACTTGCTCCAGGGGAATAAGTCGCATAAACACATCTAGAACAAAGCCATTATACCTGTCTGCTTTCAGATACAACGTGTCATTACCAGCGTGCATAAATGTCTAATTAATGACCGGGAGATAAGTGAACTACCTGAAGCACATTCTGTTCTTGTTTTCACTGTACTGGAATTTGTGACAAAAAGTTCATTCTGACTGAGAACTCGAAGGAAGTTGTGGCATCCCAGGAAAACCAAATCCTGTCTGGGACACACAGTTTGGGCTGCCACATCGTTACATATGCACCAAAAGAATTCTTCCTATTCCTCAGCCGACACTGCGCGGCTCCAGCAGGCAGGAGACCACATAAAGAACTGGAGAGGTTCAAATGCACCAGACAGCTGAGTGCAAAAGACTGAACACATGTTTACATGTTCGCTTGCATATGCCTGACCAGGAATGTACGATATGTACAGGGAGAGGTGTGCTCTAATGGAGAATAATAGCATGTTCAATTCATCACAGTAGGGAAGCAAAGTTCAGAGCTATTTTTAACTAGTAGTCGAGCTGAGCTTTAAAGCATGGACTGAAAGTAAGCAGTGCGTGCATTTTTTTCTCAATCTCATTGGACCAAATATTGCCACAAAGAGTTTTGGGGACATTGGTCATTTTTAAAACTTCATTCATCTCACAATGCAAATAAATGAATCCCGAATACATAAGAATTATTCAAAATGTTGTTAATTTTATCTAATGAATGTTACAACTAAAAGGATCCAGAACTTCAGAGAATATGAACGTATTTGGAGACAACTATAAAGGCAAAATATGGGATCACCAGAGATCATTTATAACAAACCAAGAAATGGGGACACAAAACCACATGTGCCTGTGCGGAGCAAATTCTATCTAGCCACGATAGAAAGGCAGCTGGACCTGGGTCCAGCAGGCAAACAGCCCAAGGCCTCCAAACTCCCCAGATCCCAATCTGATTGAGCGTCCGTGACACGCGCCCGACAAACCAGTCAGATCTACGGAGCCACCCCCCCAAACCCCCCCAAACCCCCCCACCATGCAACCCACAGCACCCAAAAGATCCACTGCCAATGTCCTGGTGCCAAACACTCCAGCGGTCCCCAGCGGACTTGTCGACTCATACCCCAAGAGCCCATAGCATCCCAGGTGGCACAAAGAGAACCTACACAATGTTTTAGGTTGTAATGTTATGGCTGACTGGTGTACACTGATATTTCGAGTATCAATTTTAACGTGTTATTTGGCTACTTCTTACCTGTGAAAATACAGCCTGTAAAACAACAAACAAAACACCTTTTACATTTTCTCCTGGGGTACACAAAGGGCAAATGCCACAGGGATAGCGTGCCTACTGAATGCTTTAAAAGCCTATGCTGATCACCTAAACATGTGTTAAGCAAAGCTATCATCACCAAAACACCAACAGAGGGAATTTCTCGTGGAGAAAATGGTGTTCGTTTCTCAGTAGAGTTCTAGAAATCTGTACCAAGCTACATTGAAGCATACAGTGTCCCATTACCATAATAAGACTGTTGGATTTGCCAGTAGAGGGTCAAAACCAAAATGGTGCGCCTTCATGACAACGCGCCAGCTTATTTAGGTCACAAAACTTATGCGACTTATGGGACGAAATTCCACCTCATCCCCCCCCCCCCCCCTTTTATGACTGTCCCTATATATATATAGAGTCAACAGCGTGATCTGGAACTGCGGAGACCAAAAAAAAGAAGAAGAAGAAAAAAAAAAAAAAAAAAAAACCTCATACACTTTGGATCTAAAATTTAGAAACCAGAGGTGAACTTGAAGCCACTAGGGGGAATGGCAGGAGCTCAAATCAAACTCAGCAAAAGACTAAGGAAAAATATAGCTTTAGGGATTTAACTTTGATGTTTTCACAAAAAAAAAAAAAATCCGGCTTAGATTTGTGCACATAACGTTGAACACATGAACTTTGTATTCACAAAAGCTCTGCATAAACTGTTAACATGGATACTGCTGACCTCAGCCAGACCACTACAGATGCTATGATCATTTGTTTAACTTATTTACTTAATATGTGTGCGTGTGCGTGCGTGTAGTATTGGCCAGACATCGCCAGAAGGATTCTCCATTGTCTGAGAAGGAGCAAGTTTGGCCGACTTGATTTAAACAGACAACATTTGTCTACAATCTTAAAACAGATTTGTTAATAAACATTTACAGCATAGCGGTGTTGAATCATTGATTCTGATTGGTCAGAAGATGGGACAGGACCTCTGACATTAGATTCGGCTGCGAGGATTACAGTAATGCTTGTTTATGGTTGTTTCTATAGTAATTCATCCACAATACAAGTCCCTTTGACTTGTATTGTGGATGCTCTGCATAAACACATTTAAGCTTTCTGTAGGTGGAGTCTCATTTGACAATTTTTGGAAGGAGTTTCCAGTGTCAGCGTTTTGTAACAGCCTAGTGCACTTAGAATGAACACTTTGCTTTTGCATCACTTATCTGTGACTGGGAGCCAAAGGAACAAAACTGTCTGTGCAGAAGGGATGATAATTCCTCGTCCTCGTCAATCAGGGTGAGACCAGGAAATCATCAGTATGTGTGAGCTCTTCTATGCAGAAATAAATGTATAGATCACCAAAAACGTCACCATGTCAACAATTATACATGTTGGTAAACCCATTTATGACCATCATCCAACCTATGATCAAACAAGTCTCTGTGAAAATTGTAGCAACAATTCTGTCGAGTGACCAATTTAAAAAATAAATTATTTAGATTACAGCCGACCCTTTGACCAGAACTGCTCCTATAAAAAAGTCATAACTTTTTAATCAATTATTCACACACTGGACAATAGAAGATTGGAAAAACATTGCCAGGTCTGATGAGTCTTGATTGTGGCTGCAACATTCGGATGATCCGGTCAGAATTTGGTGTAAACAACATGAAAGCATGGATCCATCCAGGGTTGTAACAACAGGCTGGTTTTTCATGTAAGGGTGGTGATGGTGGTGGTATTTTCTTGGCACACTTTGGGTCCCTTAGTAGCAATTGATTTAATGACCATTCCTTTATGACCACAGGAGAACATGCCAGGCCACAATGAGAAAAATAATCTCTTTTTTTTTTTTTTAAATGACAATGAGGTCACTATACTCAAATGGCCTCCAGTCACAAGAAGCACTTTTGGGATGTGGTGGAAAGGGAGATCCACCTCACGGATATGTTGCTGACAAATCAGTTATGTTAAGCCTTTGTTTGTCACATATACAGTACTGCAGAATGAAATACTTTCTTTGCATATTCCATTGTAGCTTGGGTCAGAGCGCGGTGTCGGCCATGATATGGTGCCCCTGAAGAAGACAGGGTTAAGAGCCTTGCTCAAAGACCATACAGCGGCAACATGGCTAAGTTGGGACTCTAATCGCTGCCCTTCCGGGGAGTAACTCAGAGCCTTAACACGCTGAGCCACCACTGCCCGAAAACGCTTACAGCACCTGCTATTCCTAGGCAGTCTCCTATCCATGTACTAACCAGGCCTGAGCCTGCTTAGCTTCCGAGATCAGACTGGTAAGTCGGTAAGCAGCAGCTGAGTGAAGCCATCGTATGAATATGGACCGAAATGTCTTAGGAACGTTTCCAGCACTTTGTTAAATATCCAGAACTTTGTTACATCTTTGTTTCCAGCACTTTGTTATTGTTACCACAAATAAATTGAAGCAGTTCCGATGTCAAAACTGGGTGCAAGCCTGAACTATTAAGGTCTATCTAGTGAAGGTACACCTTAATAAAGCCAAAAGGAGCATATGCATCAAACTGCTTTTGACAAATTAAACATGCAATAACAGTATGCATTAGTTCAATAAATGCATTAGTTACTACTTTACAAAATTATATAATGAATCTAAACCTTGTGTGTTTTTGCCCTTTCCTTTAGCTTTGCAGCAAAACTTTTAAATGTGTCTCCATGCATAGCAGTGGTTAGGAACATCTGTTTCTCATTAGATGGAGCAGGGTTGATTTGTGCTGGGGAGTCGCTCAGCCCTAAAGCTGGGAAGCAGAATATCGCGGAACTGGAATCCACTTTATCTCCACTTTCAGAAAGATCCCATCGCCTCTTCCCTAAAGGTTCCTCAACTGTCTTCTGGTGACCTGAAGAACCTTGACTGCAAAATACCTGGAAAACATCCTTCCTTCTTCCATTCATCAGAGAGATTTAAACTGATCTTTAGACTACAGAGATGTTTTTTTAAACCAGAGGCAAGATATGAGACTTCCGTCTTGAGGCTTTAGTCTTGAGCTAAGAGATGTCGCTTTGCACAATATCTGTATCTAAAATAATTGAAGAGGGTGCTCGTAAGTTCAATTTGGATCATTTGCTATGAGTGTCCAGAAACATGAAACCTACTAAGGAAAGGTTAAAATGGTTTAAATTAAACACATTTTATAAACACACTAGCTTAATAAAAATAAAAAAAATAAAAAAAAGAAATAACCTTAGAAATGCCACCTATTAGTATACCACTATAGGGTGCATAAGCCTGATGTTGCTGGCTAGCTATGCATCAGTCAGACATGTTAGCCTTTGTCCCGAGCTAGCTTAAATTTATCTCCATGAAAAGCAAACAATAATGATTCCGTCATCAAAATGTAAAAAAAAAAAGAAAGAAAGAAAGGAGAAAAAAAGGGCTGCCCTCAGATATAGACCTACAAGCCAATAAATATGGTGACTAGTTTATCACTTATGCCTCTTTACCTCCCAGCCTTGCAGCTGGTACCAAATTATTCTACCTACATGAAACTCAAACTCGCAACCATACAACCACATACAACCTCGAACCACTGGGCCACCGAGCCACACAACAGGCCACATGTTGCTGGCTAGCTTTGGAACTGACAGACATAGCACTTAGCTTTTGTACCCAGCTATCCAAGTCAGCTTCACTTTATCTCCATGAAGAGCGAAGATCAATGATCGCATCATCAAAGTAAATAGTTAAAGAAAAAAAAATGGATGAAAAGTCTTTAAAAAAAAAAAACAACAACTTCAAACAACAATAAGAAAATAATGAAAATATGTTGGCTTGTATAAACACCATAATTCGTAGAAAGATGTCTCTTTTTATATCATGTGTATCCACTGGTGATCACCGTACATACCATCCACATGAACACATACCGCTTTAAACAAACAAGATGCAGTCAGGTTCATAAGTATCTGGATAATTTTTAGATTTTTTAAATAAAATTTGTGTATACTTTAATTAAAGCCAAAAACGTACACTTCAGTAACATCCTGCCTTATTTCAAAAGGGATTAGCATTCGTTCTTCAGTACTTGGAGCCATTTCTCCACAAAGCCTCTGCATTTTTACAAGGTCAAAAGTAATTGGACAAACAAGCAATATATACATATTAAAAGTTGCTAAAAGTTTGCACTGGTGTCTGTAAACCATGGACATCATCAAATGCTATGTTATTTGCCTTGAAATACCATTTAACTGGGTTAAGGTTAGTTTAGCCTTGGGTTTCGTTCTGTAAAGCGCCACCCTATCCGTTTTGCAGCACTACACTTATCAAATCCAAAGCAGAATGCATAGAGCTATGAATGAATCCTGTTACTTCCATTAGTCACATCAATAAACACCCGTGACTCCTGACCACTGGACGCCATACACACTCATGCCATAACACTGTCTCCAAAATGTTGGACAGTTGACGTGCTATGGTTTGGATCACACGCCCTTCCTCTTGACCACATGTTCCTGACTTATCTAGATGTTGTAAAGCGTTTTTCTTCACAAGAAAATCATTTTGCAAACATTCATTCTGTGGCCTTCAAGGCCATTTGGTGTTGCTGAGCTCATCAGTGCAGTCCTTCTTTTAAATCACTTATATCCACACCTCTTTAGACCATACTGTATATTGAGATTTCCCAGGAACCGGCACCAAATGCACATTCAACAGTGGAAATCAATTCCAGATTTGTTAACTATTTTGTCATGTATTAACTAAGAAACAGACCACAACCGGCCATCACACTGCTTATTAGTCATAAAAATGGTTGCATTTCTTAATATGGTCAAGCAAAAATTTTAACACGCTTGAAATAAGGCTGAAAATCTACACATTAATCACTATTTGACCGCCTCATTTAAAATCCGTTGTGATGATGCACAAAAACCTGTTGAAATATTTATGGAGGTGACTGCATTTTGAATGTGGACTCCTCAGATTAAGCTTTTTAATTTGGATGCTAATGCTGTGCCATCTTGACATTACCTTGGGGTTGGACCATCATTCATTCACTCAATTAGTTTCTACTTTTTTTTTTAATTAACCAAAGAGTTTGCAGTCTAAACTTCATTTTATTTGCAGACTTCCAAAGCGTCAGTTCACAGATTCATGAGTGATATATTCCTACGATAATGATTAAGTAAAGGTAATCACTGCTGAATGCAATTTTTTTTTTTTATAAATCACCACAACATATGGTCTTGAAACTGTTAACAATAGCTCATGCAATTGCTTTTAACCAACCTCACGTTCCTGAAGGTTTGAGGACTTTTCTGCAGTATCCACTTCAATCCTGTTCTCTGGGATGACATATGGGCTTCTTAAAGATGAGGTAAATGATGTAGATTGGTCTTTATAACAGTGTTATAAACAGCATTAATGCTTTAGTTGGGATCTCGGTGTTAATTTACTCACCATCTTTAATAAAAGTGGATAATTAACCTCCAGAACAAACCTCCAGATTGCTCCAGAAGTTTTAGGAAAATGTTATGAAGATCAAAGATCCTAAAAGGGACCCTTGAATAAACACTATCCAGAGCGGTAACACTTCAAGTTTAGCACTCATGCATTGCATGTAGGTCCGTATAAGCAAAGGGTAGTCTATACTTATGAATAGAAGATGATGCATAGAAAGGTGAATTTGTTCTTGTTTAAGAAAATGGGTCGAATTGTGTTGGTCATTTCTAAGTGACAAAATTAGCAGCTTACAGCATATTAAAATATAGTAACAACTCTACTGCCCCCTAGTGGTGGTGATGATTAACTCGGGTCAAACAGTTGATCAATATGACCAGTGGTGCCAATCATGTGACCAGTAGTACTAAACCAGTGCCCTGTGTTACCAACCAGATGACTAGTACCAAACAACTGACCAGTAGTACCATGCATGTGATCAGTAGTACCAGTGGCACCAAACAGGTGTCCAGAAGTCCAGGTGACAAGTAGCAGCCTGTAAAATTATTCACCCCTACCCATTTCTTATTTATTCCCCTCCCATCCTTTCTATTTTGTGTAAATTCATGATATATATCCACTAATTTAATTTGGAGTCTGCAACATGTGAAACTGAGGTTGATTTCAACAGGGCATAGCATTAAATCAAAACTGTCTAAAACACTTTCATGTAATCACTTTTATCATCACTTATTAAATGACATTATAAACATTCTCGTGTATATGTTTATTTTCATAAATACTGACAAATATCATACAATATCACTTCCTTATCATTTACAAAGTATACTTAATGTACAGTGAATATTTAATATCAGCACTGAACATCAGCAGCGGGGTGTAAGGGGTAGCTCAGTGGTTAAGGCATTGGACTACGGTTCGGAAGGTCCCAGGTTCAAGTCCCACTACCACCAAGTTGTCCCTGTTGGGCCCTTGAGCAAGGCCCTTAACCCCAACTGCTCAGATGTATAATGAGATAAAAATTTAAGTCGCTCTGGATAAGGGCATCTGCCAAATGCCTAGATGTAGCAGCCAGAAATACAGCTGTTTATAAACCAGCAATGAATTTAACAGATGTGTGTCTTAACAACATATTATATACTGTAAATGTTTTGTCCCTGATAGCAGTTCAGCACCAAAGAACTCTGTACCATAATAGGTAAAACGGACTGCTACCGGGGGGGGGGGGGGACCTTTAAAAAGGTTTATCTAAAAAGATGAAAAGAAAAGAAACTGCATTCCACTCGTAGCTGCAATTTGGTGTGAGTAAGAGGAGGATAGCTGTATTGGAACAAGAGCATTCTTCTGTCAGTTCACAGTCTTGTTTAGTAATGAAAGTGTTCTGGCCTGCTGAACCTCAGCGTCAGCACCAGAAGAAAAACATCCTCTGCCTTAATGTTCATTCAAAGCAAACGATCATTGAGTGAAACTATTTCTGGTCTGCTGCCTATTTATAGAATCTTTTATAAGAGTGTGGTACAGAAGCTCATACGTGCAGGCATTACAAGGATGCAGAGACGTACGTGACTCAGAAAGAATGTTCAGATTAACCAGTTATTCATACCTTCCAATCAAGAGAACATAGAGATGCCAATTAGCTAAAGAAATAGATGAAAAATAGAGAAATTGGCAGAATGCAGTGTAACATGTTATCTATCTTAAGGTTACACCTTTATTGTGTCGATCCTCATTAATACAGTAAGTCAAGTGCAGAGTAATATTGGCACATATCAGGAATTTTTAAATTAAGCGCACATGAGCTTCCGCTGCTACATTTGGACAGAATATCTATTCAGTCTGACTGAACTCAATCAAATTACAAATTCACACTAAACTGGTGACATGATCTGATAAGATGTGCATTTACATTCTCAAAGCATTTAATCAGAATATAACCTTTTTGACATGCGTTAAAGTGGCTCTGCTCACTGTGAGGAGTTCAACCTGCTGGAAATATAACAGAAGTAGTAGTATTTTTATTGTTGGGTTAAACTTCCCAATTTTTCTGATAAATCCAACCTACTACATCATTCATGATCTGTAACAAGAACTCGGTCTCATCTACAATTGGTTGGATGCTTTACTACTTATAAAATGCAAGCCAATCAGTGCTCCATCCTTAGCCAGAGACCCGGTGGATGAAAGTCTGAAGTAAAGATCGGTGGGAGTGTGTTGTTCTCAGAGTTTACTGATCAAGAATGGATCCATCCAGAAACTTGTCACGTTAACCAAGGTTACACTCATATTGGGCAAAAATGAGTAAGAAAAATATTTATTCTAACAAGACAGAATGGCTAGTAGTTACCTGTTGCACCAAACCTTTAATAAGGACTGACAATTCATCGGATCAGACATTTTAGACCGAGGTGTTTACATGATGCACATTTATTCCGATTAGGCTGTTCTTCTGATTTTTAGTGGAATATTAGGGTCCATATAAATGCACATAGTGGTGTATGCGAGGGGGAAAACTATGCACAAGAATGCTTGTAGACCAAACAAAAAATTTTAAAATGCTGATAAGCATTATGCTCGTGTATAGCATTTGCAGTGATAAATGCTAGTCACCTGTAAATTACATGCACACTATAAATACAAAACAGTAAAAGAGCCATTTTGTATTAAGAAAATGCTCTTGGTGTCCAGAAGATCTATTTGTGCTTTTGAACATATTCTTCTGCCATGTCAGTTATTCAAATCCACTGCCCAAAAAAGTCTTGATCTGTTGAAAAGTTTAACATTTGTCAGAAAGAGTATGCTAGAAAACCAAAAAAATCACAATATTTCACTAAACAGCTGTTAATTCTTTTCATCTGCCTCTGTCAAATCTATGATGTTCCCAGTACAGTTGAAATTGATGTTTTGCAGGGGGAAAAAAAAACATGCCATATTTTTAAACTCAAAATATCACTTACAGTACTTCTTGTTTTTCTTTTGCTTGTTTTTTTTTAATCATTTTGCAAAGCCAGTGTCTAAGACAATTATTTCCCCATGTGTTGCCCATCCACACACTATTACTCCTGCATAACTCATTAGAGAAAGATTAAGCCCTGTTCTTCCCTCTCGGGGCTGCAGATCAGAATTTAAAAGGGGGGAAAAATCTGCTTTAGTCCACTCAAAGTTAAATGAAGATAAATAGAGTTATTTCTGGCATGCTGGATATTTATAGACTGTTCTTTAGTCATTTCATTCCACAGAAACGTGCCAACTAATTTTCTCTGTTTATAGTTACACGTAATGTTGCAGAACCGTCACGAAATGAGTTAGTTCCTGTCGTCACTTATGTTAAAACAGCTATAAACACTCGTATCCTCATCATCCTCGCAATTTAATCTCAAAGTTGAAATGCCATAAACACTATCAGCCTATTATATTACAGTCTGTATGTGTCTTCTCGTAATACAGTCTGTTTTTCTGAAGACTTTAATTTATAATCCTGCCCTCTTTTCACATCTGTTTAGGTAAGTGCCAATGTGCCATGTTCCCTCCTGGGCCTGCAGATAAGACCAGAAATGGAAATAAAACTTATTTTCAGCACTCATAACTAAACGAGGACGGGTTTGGGGCTATTTCTCCACGGCCAGTTATTTATAGACGGTTTTTCAACTTGTTTATGAGAAAAGTGTATAAGAGGTTTGTGGATGTGCAGGGATTAGAAAGAACTTTATAAGCCTGAGAAGAACAACAGCCGGAATAAATCAATCCATTATTAATACAATTTCATAAAAAGGGAAATGCAGCTGCATGGACATTTTACTTTATTAGTAAATAGATGCTGCCTTAAGCAGACTGAATAATTCTTAAATGGACTTTATGATTTGTATAAACCAAACCATTCCATTTCCTTAGCATTAACCTGGGCATATTTTGATTCTTTGACACTTGAACGCAAGTTGCTTTGTTAAGAGCTGCTATAGTTTAATGACCTTATAGAGAAATCGGATTCGGCCCATTAAACATTACCTCTGAGATCCCCTGCTCTACAGCATACAGTACTGTGATGCCACCGTTTTTACAGATATTACATTTCTTGTCCCCATTTCCCATCATGTCTCACAGCAAAAAAAAAGAAAAAAAAGTCTTGCTTTTTTATCTTTTATACATGTTTATACTGGCTGGAGTTTAAATGAGCCGATTTGATGTTTGCCCTATTGTGACCTCATAAAGTGGTAGGCTCCCACGGGGTTGCTGCTCAGCTCTGCTGTTTTTCTGGTGTAGCGTGTCTTAGCGGTAGCTCAATTATATAGACACTGAATGGACAAATGGAGTTTGGAGAATTAAAAATGTATTATCTGAATATTTCATTATAATTATCTGGGTATTTCAGTTGGAGCAGACATACAATATATGGGACCTTTAAGTTCCATCTGACCCGAGTCTTCCTGCAGGCTTTCACACACTATGATGGATTACATCATACAACTATCGTGTTCAACAAATGACGTTCGAGCTATGATAAGCGGTGATGTTCGAGGGTTTAGGTGTTCTGTATAACATGCAGTTTTGAATTGTGATATTTTCACATATGATGGGTTCTATCAGGAAGAAACCCAATGGTAAGCAGGGAACCACATACAGTACAATCACCAGTTTTATACAACACAACAGTTTATATATAGGGACTGAAATCATACACATACTTAGAGAGAGAGGAAAAAAAACCTATTCATATTATTCGTATTCTCTGTCCTAATATTTTTAATAAAAATAAATAGTGTTATACACACACATATATATATATATATATATATATATATATATATATTTTTTTTTTTTTTTTTTTTTTGAGAAATATCTCCAGAAACATGGTTGTTGACAAAATCAGAGAGATTAAAAAAGAAACAAACAACTTGCAGAACTACCATTAAATCGGGACAGCTACGCTGTAACTGCCTTATTTTCACTCCACCCATCCAGACTACAATATTGAGGCGTAAATCCGGTGAACGCTCCTTTAATCTAAGTCAGTAATGACCCTTAATGGTGCACATTATGGCCCAATATCATGAGTTTGGACATTTTCGAATCTATTTTTCCATGCCTGCCTCTTGGGTCTTGGGCACCAATTACACCTGGCACTAGATAAGAGCCCATACTTCAGTTTTATTTATGAGCTTATATTGCATTGACATTGCAGGGAACACAATATAAATAGAGAAAGCGAGAGCAGGAAGAGCATGAGTGGGAGGATATTTTGGAACACAAATTGAGCTTAAATAAATAGCTCTTGAAAAATACTTCCTGTGTGAAATGTGCGATGATGAAAGCTTTGATGTGGCAGTGCGCTGGTCATGAGGGCCGCGCAGGGATGAGATGGTGATATAGGTGCACAGATAGATAGATATAGCACTTTATTCTGATGATGATATCAGCATTGGCACTTTAATCATTTCATTTCTATAAGTGAAAGCTAAAACGTGTACGCACCATGTAAGTTATTATTAATGGAAGGGCATATACAATTTCCCTTTGCGATTAATAAAGTACTCTATCTATCCATCACTCTAAAAGGCAATTTTTTCCCCCCCATTTTTCTCTGAATTTACAGGTTCATGCCTATTTTTCTTGGCACATGGTTAGCAAAGCAAAATATATCTTAAGGATGTTTATACTATTATTTTTCGGCAATTATAAGGGTATAAAGAGGACAATACCCCACAAAAGCACCAAGTCTAAATCGTGACACGGAACGAAAGTGGATATCGCCAAAACAAGGATGTAAGATCTGACTGAGCCTGCAATCGCTCCCCTCGAGCACATCGCGCCTTCACGTTCACAGGCGTGCCGTGCTACAAAACAGCATGTTGTCAGGTATGCGGACCTTGGAAACGGTTTCGGATTAAGCTGCCAGAATCCGATCCAGGCTGGTCGAGTGTTGTTCATGCTACACAGACGTAGTCAAGGCAACTAATGTGCTGCCACTTCTGAGTCTCACGGATCGCATTCGGAGAAGTTCCTGAGTGCAGGCTGCTGGTACACACGCATACTTTGCTTCCACTAATAAACAGCTCTGAGGATGTCTTACGTGCGTTGCTCTAACCGTTAAAGTTCATTTGGTCTGACAGTGAATTCCAGGACCAAGATGTGCTATAAGTACCATGTGCATTGAATAATACATAAACATAAGGAAAGATGTTCAGGTAAGAAATACAGTATGACCTTGTTAAAGGTCTTTTGACACCGAGTCACACCAGCCCTGAGTGTGTGTATGCAAAAAAGCTCACAAGTATGAGAGGTATCGAATGATGAAATTGGGAAGGTTGAGTTTGGTGATGACCTGCAGCGCTCTGGTGCCCAGGACACGCCTCAGTGTGATACGGCTCAGCTGCTGCAGAGACAGAGGACAATCTGCAGAAACACACACACACACAGCAGCTGAGCATCAAAAACAGAGTGCTCATAAGGTTCAAGTTATATTGCAGGCTGTCCTTTCACACCTGCTACCGATATCCATTGGGTATATCCGAGTTCCCATATCCCTACCCTGCACCTTTACGGAGTTCTAGTCAAATCAGGTCTTTTGATTGCATGCAGAATAAAAGAACAAGGTCATAAGAGTACAAACTCCCTTCATTTCTCTATATAATTCCCTGCTACACACTAGTCCCAACGTTTCACCAGAGCTTGGATACCATCAAGATAGAAGCTTTCTTAGTAAGATGAAACCATGACCTGACTGGCTGATTTGCTTCACATCTTATACACTGGAACTCCTTTAATGTGGAAATGGCTTGAAGTGAAGTCAGGACTGTATGGAGGATGTGGAAATGACTCCCAGGCGAGTTCCTGTAACGTACAAGTGGTGCTGGTGGATGATTGTGTGTGAGACAGATGCGTCTCTCCTGCAATTTAGCTACTAACTAACCATCGATCTTCAAGGATCAGGCGCTCCACTCGCTGAATGCTGACAGAAACGACTGCAGTGGGCTCCGAGCCGCCTCAGCTGGAACCGTCATTCGCGGATGATCGGCCATTTTTAAAACCCTTGCACCATACAGATGTTTTACTACGGCTAAGAGTCTCATCACAGTACTGTGCTTGAAGTCTTCTGTAGATTTCAATCTGTTTTACTTCTTCATTCGCCAGAAATTTCATCAAGTGCCGGTTTGACTTGAACGCCGCTCATAAATAAAGTAAGTGAGGACTCCCACTCATTTTCTTACTCCTTCAGTGAAAAGGAAATAAAGGTCAGGGGACGTACAGGACATATTTGTTTCTCATAACAGAGAGCTTTGACCCGATACATTGTGAATCTTGTTTTTTTGGGTTTTGTGGCAAAAAATATTTTTTCCCTTTCTTCCTGCTAGAATGTTCTTCACTGCATCTCGAACACACTAACTAGATTGAAATTCATCTTCATTGTGTGTGTGTGTGTGTACTGTAAATAAAGTATTCAAATGCAGCTGTTTTTATCTCAGGAAAAAACCCCACATAAAATCATAATAAATCTGGGTGGTCAGCGCCACAGTCTCGAGACTCATCCATCCCACACTATTATCTCCAACTCCATTAGCAGTCAATAAATTAAAATGTCACGAGTATTTAGACACATTCATAACAGTATTACCAGAGCACAGCACCTGCCTGAGACAGTTTACATTCTTTTATAATGTTTCGAGGCATGCGCTGCTAAGATAGGGCAGAGAAAAAAAAAAAAAAAGAGAGAAAAAAAAAATCATCCTCATTCTGTTTTGTTCCTGTTTTATTCCAAAACATCCCTTTTAGCACCAAGGTGATACGCTGGATTACGAGTCACCTCAGAGATGCCGCACAAGTACACTTTCTCCTAAGAGACTTTGTGTAGAGTACAGAATGCAGAGCAGCAGCTCATGTGTAGTCGTACCATGAACAGCAAGCACAAGACGAAGACTATCTTGCATTTTAGGCTGTACACACCGACACTCCCGCTGACACACAGCTTATATCATTTTCATTTTAAATCATACTGCATACATTCCTGTACTTTTATAAACCATATTTCTTTCACAGTTTACACTTTAATTTTGTAAATGTCTCATTCTGTTTCTGTGTAATTTAATCCTATTTTACAGTATTTATTAATTTCATTTGCAATTTATTAAAAACATTGCAAAAATGTAACTTTTTTTAGGCTTTGATGTTAATTATCTGTTATCATTAAATCACTCATGTCAGAAGTAGTACAAGATGAGAAAATCATATGATAAATTTAACCAAGAGCACCACCTGGAGGCGAACTGAAAATGGCTGACAAACAGAATCAGAATCAGAATCAGGTTCCGTCTGCTGATGAACAAAAGTACAGCCGTAACTAACGACAATACTATCTACAGGAAGTGGATCCACAGGAAGCGAGTGTGTTGATTTGGATCAATGAACGTGTGCATTTTCAAATGAGTGATGAACTAAAAAGGAAAGCGTTTAGTTTCGCTGGCATAATGTGCCTGCACACATCCTCTTCACTACAAATCATTATAAAGTACCTCCTATGGATCTTCCTCATTCGATCATAATTACTGATTAGAAATAATTATATCTCCATGGCCTTTTCCAAAAAAAATTTTTTTCCTAGTGCAAATGATTTAAAAATTGCGTAATTGAGCAGACGTACATGTTTCCTATTAAAGTGGCCAGAAAATGTTTACACACCTACACAGAAACATTTACACACATCTAGAGGGCAAGTTCAAACCTATAATCAATCAAACGCTACTGGTGTGTGCCCTGATGAAATTCTACTGCACGCCCCCTATAAAATGTTCCGTGTGTTTCTGAGGTTCAAAGCCCTCGAGCTGATCTATTTATAAAACAAGAAACCGTAAAATACAGCCCTTTCACATCGTCTTCTCTGATCTTTAATGTTACGGCAGTGTATTACTCACTCTCGTAAAGCTGCAGACAGAGAGCAGCTGCTGTGTCGGGCCTGGTGTAGTCCACAGGCTTCCTTTCCTGTTTGTCTTTGGCGTAGATGTTCGCGCCGAACTCCACTAGCAGCTCAATCATTTCCACGTTGTTGGCCTTCGCTGCATGGTGTAGCGCCGTCTCGTGCAGCCGGACAGGTGTTGACTTTCGCTCCTTATGCAAGACAAAACATTCATATTAAACAGTATTCCCAAAATACAGTACTATATTCTGAACAGCTCCTATAGCCAGAAACCAGGTCAAAATTTACCCTCTTTAATCAGATATAAAAAAACATGTGCACTTGAAATCCCACAATGCACCACAGTAAATTAGTGTCCAAATAAAGAAAAAAAATGTGCGTGTGTGTGTGTGTGTTTCAGGTCATGATTTTGGACACATCTTTTTGTTTCTACCTGCATTGAGCAGCACCTTGACACACTCCAGGTGCTGGCTAGCGCAGGCTACATGTAGCGGAGGGCCGTTGTACAGATCGTAAGCTTCCAGACTGGCTCCTTTTGCTATCACGAGCTTTACACATTCAGCGTTTCCTGGAGATTTTGACAAAACACATACACACACACCTACTCGCACATGTGCCATGTAATCACTTAGCCCTACCAATTTCTCTCTATCGTTAATAGGAATATGTACTTAAGCCTGATCTTCACCTCCAATGCAGGCCTCGTGGAGAGGAGAGGTGGTGCGGGAGGTGAGGGCAGGGTTAACCTTCGCCCCGTGCTCGAGGAGAAGCCGCACACAATCAGAGCTCCCAGCGGAACAGGCCTCACACAGCGGAGTGCTGCCGTCCACGTTCCTCGCGTCCACCTGTGAAGCAACATAGAGAGATGTAATATACATGTCTGACGTGACAGTTTATTCCTAACACTAGGTCATTTCTTGTAGGTTCAGGTCTCTTTCTTTATGTTTGCTGCAGGTGTATCACTCAGGACATAAATGATCTCATATTACCTTACACCTCATACATTATAACATCTGTGCAAGACCTGCTCTTAAGACGTGCATTTATTATCCCAAAGTTAAACTGATTAATATATACAAAAGGTGTATCATAAATGTGACAGAGCCCCTGCAAAACTTTTTCACATGTCCTGGATATGTCCATCCCTGTACCTACTGGACAGACGTTTCTGTAGACATCTATCAAAAGTCACTGAAGTGGTAAGGACCAGATCCATTTATTTGGGGTAAATAAATGGGGTCCGCTCTTCACCTTCTTTTTCTTTGATTCAGCTGGAATAAAATCTTTTTTGCTAAATTGGAAATCAAAGTGCCATCACAGGTTGTCTAAATCGATGTTAGATCCTTTATATTTTTCTTAAATTAGAAAAGATCAGGAATATATTAAAAGGGGTCGTGTTAAAATGTCTGGAAAATATGGCACCCCTACTTTCATCAGGTTAAAGGGGTTAATCTCGAACAGGATCCGGGTTGATCCCGTTACCTGGGGTATTAATAGAATATATATATATATATACACACATATACATACACACTCAGATTTGTGTGTACATGTGTTTATTTTGTCTATTTATTTGTACCTTTCCTTCCCTATTGTTGTAAGCTTGATTTGCAGTTAGGGGAAAAAGAAAAACAGCACATACACTTTATGTAAATAAAAAGGTTATAAATAAAAAGGAAAGAGTTTAACACAAGTTAATATTGATAAGTTAATATTTGATGTGTTCTGTCTGAACATCTGTCTGCCATCACTTCCTGTTTTTTTTTTCTCTGAAAATCTGAAAATGATCTAGACGTTAGGAAGTAATGAGGATCTCCGAAATGGAGGGGTTCAACGTAGAGGGGCCAAGTGTGGAGACAAAACGATCAAGCCAAGATATATTTTGTGAATGTGTTTGTAACCTGCGCTCCGGCATCCAGCAGCAGCCTCACACACTGCGTCTGTCCTCGGATAGCCGCCTCATGGAGAGGAGTGATGGAGTCGACGGCTACGATGTTGACCGAGGCCCCGCTCTGGATCAGACTCTGAAGATGCGACGCCTGGCCTTCATGCGCAGCCTTGTGGACTTCTGTCCTCTCCGACCAGAAGCCTAACACACACACACACACACACACACACACACACACACACACAGGGAAAGAGTGTACAATTGATAGGCTTTGTTAGTACACCTTAGGGGTGGGTAACACAAGTGCCTAAAGCTTGGGTTAGTGTCTGTCTCATGGTTTCAATGTTCTTCTTATATTTGCGTGAGGAGAACAGCAGGTGGACTGGGTACAGGAAATTTCCCTTAGGTGCGTATGTGTTTGTTTGTTTGTTTGTGTTTGTTTGTTTGTTTACTCAGTGTTCCCAGGATCCAGCACCATCCTGAGCAGGATAATGCATTTGATAATGTTTGCATCATGATCAGGTGAAAGTGAGATGATTTCCACCTGACTAAAATACAGCCCGGGTCCGTGTGATGAGATTAAGACGCTATACACATTAGCCAGACCGAGCAGTTCGATGCGACCTCCGTCTTATTTATTTATTAAGCACTTAAACACACTGGCGGGAACAGCATGTCATTCTAACAGGTTAAGCACAGGCGTTTACACTCACCGATATCACCGAAGAAATAAGACCTACTCGTGTCTACCTCCATCCTTCACGTTAAACAGAAAGAGAATTTAAACCCCGCTTTGGGAGCCGGTCAGTGCGGAGCTCTAACGTACATCAGCCGTGTTCACGAACCTGCTGGCCGAGTCACGTGATCACGAACCTGCTGGCCGAGTCACGTGATCGGGCTCCAGTTCGGCTACTTCCGGGAAATCTGGTAGTTGTAGTTCGTCACGTGCCTCGGGGATGACGCTTCATTTTTTGGACCTTTGTAATTAATTGTAAATAAAACTCGCGCTTCATATAAAAGCAAATAAATAATAATTGACAGTTAAACCAATTAATAGTTTGAAATCATATTATAATGTTATATACTTTACTTTGTTTTATACTTTATGACTTTCCTTGAGAAAATACAGCCGTGGCCAAACATTTTGAGAATGATACAAATATGATTTTTTTTTTTTACAAACTCTGCTGCTTCAGTGTTGATAGATCCTTTTGTCAGATGTATAACATTTCACAAGTGTCAATGGCTTTTATTGGCAATTACATTAAGTTTATGCAAAGAGGCAATATTTGCAGACTCTTCTTTTTCGAGACCTCTGCAATTCACCCTGGCATGCTGTCAATCAATGTCTGGGCCACATCCTGACTGATGGCAGCACATTCTTACATAATCAATACTTGGATCTGTCAGAATTTGTGGGTTTTGTTTGTCCACAAGGAAGGGCCAAAGACCCAAAATTTACAAGTTTTGCTCCTCGAGTCACTTTTGCCTCATGGCAAGGTGCTTCATCGTGCTGGAAAAGGACATTGTTAATCACAATTTTTGGATGTTTTTTTTTTTTTTTTTTAACTCATGGCTGTGTTCTTAGGCAAGATTAAGAGTGAGCCCACTCCCTCGGCTGAGAAGCGACAGCACACATAAAGGGTCTCAGGATGCTTCACTGGACTGATGGTAGCAATATAATTTATTATTATTAGTAGTAGTATTATTACTATGTTTATATTTGAAAATAATATTAAATAATAATAAAATAAATAATGTTTGTTCTTCTGTCACACAATATGACATTATATCACACTAAAGAACAGAAATTGTAGTTAATGCATTAAACAAAGTGAAAGTATTTTTATTTAAGAAATATAAGTTTCTCTTTGATGCAATCTTATATATATATATATATATATATATATATATATATATATATATATATATATATATATATATACACACACACACACACATACCTGAGCATGAACACTAGGAATTGTATATGCTTTACAAAAACAAAAAAACTGATTTCAACCAACATCAAAATGCAGCAACTGTCACCACTGTGTAAAAGTTTCAGAATTTCATTAATTTTTTTATTTAATGAATTAAAGATCAAGTGAAGAAAGAAAAGTTGCCTGGTTTTTACTCATTTTCTGTCATATTAAGTGGTAGACAAAGGCTTTCATATTTCTACTTGAGTAAAAGTAAAAAAAATTTTAAAAAGTACTCACCTTCAAATATAATTAAGTAACAAAAGTACTGCGCTTGTATTAATACCCTTTAGTCAGATAAAAGACTCTTGAGATTTTAAACACCTGCACCATGATTAAGAGTTTCATGGACGAAAGGCAAATCGGGTAATTACACACAATAGTCAGCAGGTGGCGCAGGCAAGTTCCTGCCTAAAATACAACACACCACTGAGGTGAAGGCATGCAGAATGTAGTGAAAAGTAGTAGAGAGTACAGAAATATGTTGTAATATGTAAAAAAAAAAAAAAAAATTCGGGTTAATACAATTTGAAATAATAACTGTGAATTCATTCATTTTCATGCCGTTTATTTAGCGTATTTTCATGGGAGTCTGAATCGATTAAAAAAAAATAGGGCACAAGGCAGGGGACACTTTGACACATGGGGCGCCAACTCTTTGGAGGGCACACACCCACTCACACTCACAAACCCAATCGGTCACTCGGGCAATTTGGAGTCAGCACTGTAGCCTGTCTTTGGACTGCGGGGGAAACCGAACACCTGGAGGAAATGCACAGAGCATGAGTAGAACATGCAAACTCCATGCACAGGGATTGGATATGAGACTCAAACAGGGGCACCATTAAAGATTCTGGGCTCATTGAAAGCTTAATTTAATGTACTAGGCCCCAACCTTGAACCTGCCACCTCCTTTCACCTCTCAGCATTTTTAGCGGCCCCCAGTCACTCATAGGCCTTTGGAGCCCAAAAAACGTATTTTAGATAATTTATATATGAACCACAGAGTTTATATACTAATTATTAATCTGTTACATATAGTAAGACACAGGATTCATATTCTGGCTTAATTCAGGAGAAAATATGAAGTTGAATTAAAAGTCTTCTGCACAATTAATCAAATGTTTACACATAACATCAAATAGTTTGATTTATGCACCACAAGGCAATGGAAAATATTTCTTGTAGTATATGATAAGACAACCAGCAGCTGGTCACAGCATAAAATCTCCATTATTTTCACAGAAACACAATATACTTAGATAACGGTGTTTTGCTGCATTATTTGTAACAGAGGTAGCTGATGATCCGTTGTGAGATGTCGAGTTTATTGATGACCTGCAACGCTCTCGTGCCCAGAACATGCCTGAGTGCGATCCGACTCAGCTGCTGGAGAGACAGAGGACAGCCTGCGGGAACACACACGACCACAAAAAATAAACTATGACGCGTACTCATCACAGTCCAGTGCTTTTTATAACTAATCTCTATTACATCTGTAATTGACGTAATTCACTATTTAAAAATATTAAATGTAATGGTATTCTCACTCTCATAGCACTCTAGACAGATGTGCGATGGAGATCCGGGGGTGGTGTAATTTATTGGTTTGCGTCCCATGTTGTCCCTGACGTTAACGTCTCCACCAAACTCCACCAGTAGCTCAATCAGATCAATTAGACCCACTCTTGCTGCGTGGTGCAGAGCCGTCTCGTGGAACTTCGCGGCATTCACGCGGGCACCTTTTAAAAATATTTTATTTAAGGATTTTCTGTTTGAAAGGAATGCAAAGCAGGATTTAATATAGTTTTATATTACTGGCAATGTCTTTATAAAACCGAAGAACAGAATGATCATGTCATTAATGTTACACTTCTACATGAATTAAAGGATAAAACATAAGCTGTGCTATTATAGGAAAATAATCAACAATTGGGTCATGTTCAGTTTACTATTCTGAATATGATCTTATAACAGCATGCATTGAAGTGTTTTTTCCTCTCTTATTGCAGTTATAAGTTACTTCTTGTTATTTCTTACATTACATAAAATCTAGAAAAATTATTCCTTCACCTTTCTTTGAGTTAATAAGACAGACACCTTTCATGTTACTTCCTGTCATCCTGTCATGATGTCTCTCCCATGGCAGAAAACCATTACAAAGCACTGGAGACTCCTTCCATAAATGTAAAATAAACATCTCTTTACAGAAAACTTGTTCAACAGTTGAACAGTCAACTGTTCAAATATTAACTAGTTATTATTATTATAGATTTAGAGGTGGGAGGTAACTGAGTACATTGAGTTACTAAGTATGTGTACTTTACTTGAGTTGTTTTATTAGAGGATACTTTTTACTCTTACCCTGCTCAAAAGTACCGCAAGAATCTGTACTTTTACTTAACTACCAGTACCGGGAGGGAAGGATGAGCGAGAGAACGATTATACTATGATAAAGGCTACTGTGAGCTAATATAAGCCTTGCACTTTTGAAATTTGAAGGTGAGTATACTTCTGTACCTTTACTCAAGTACACAAGTAAATAGAGTATTTCTACTTAAACTTGAGTAATATTTGCCCATGGGAACCTCTACCTTTACAGGATGTCTGTACTTTGCCCACATCTGGTTACTATAGAAACAACAATATACAGAACAGCTGTATTAACCTAACTAATTCTTATAGCCAGAATTACTTTCAGAGCAGCTCGTTATAGAACATTATGCCACAGCTTTTTTTTTTTTTTTTACTAATCAGCATAGAAAATTTAACATAGGTATGATAAATAATAAAACATTCACTAAAGAGTCCTTCTCACCTGCATTGAGCAGCTGTAATGCACACTCCAGATGTGCTTTAGCACAGGCGGCATGCAGCGGCGTCCCAAAGTGAATGTCAAAAGCTTCCAGATGGGCTCCTTTTGATATGACCAACTTCACACATTCTTGGTCACCTGCATCCACAAATCAAACATCTCTATATGCTAGTAGCGGATTATAACATCAGGTTCAGATCTCACCAATAGTTTCTAGTTACAGCAGTGATTAAATACTCATCTAAAAGTGTTAGACAAGGGGCTAATTAATCTCAATCCGATCAGCCCTCTCTTCGCCCTGTGCAAGTCTTACCACGTATGCAGGCCTCATGCAGAGGAGAGGCAGTGAGGGCTGTGAGGGAGGGGTTCACTGAAGCACCATGCTCCAGAAGCAGTCTCACGCTCTCCACGCTGCCTGCTGCACATGCGTGGCACAGAGGGGTGCTACCATGAATGCTCCGTACATCCACCTTAAACACAACACACACATGGACAGTGTTTTCAGGACTAGAAAAAAAATACATATTTAATACTATGTTCTATACTGCTGTTAGTAAAGTTTAATGAGACAAAAAAACATAACATGTTCACCTAAAACAAAACACCTCACCTGTGCACCAGCAGTCAGAAGGACTCGAACACACTCTGGGTGATCCTGGATGCAGGCGTCATGCAGCGGAGTCATGTTATCTACTGTGGCTGAATTTACTGAAGCACCATTATCAACCAGAAGCTGGAGCTTCTCGACCTGTCCTAAAGACGCAGCCTCGTGCACTGGTGTCCGCTCAGACCAGAATCCTATAGAAAGTGTGAGGAGATGACTTAATTGCATGTGGGTACTGCTCAGACAGCAGATGAATTAGAAGTAAAATGGTTGAGATGAGGTAAGTAGACACTGGTTTAACTTACAGCTGTGGCAAAAGAGTAAGGCAAAACTATTACATAGAGGGTTTATGGAAGTTGGAATCTGAACACATTAGAGTGGAGTTGTGGTTCAATGAGTATTCAAACCAACATTTACATTTGTGTCCTTATCCAGAGCTACTGGCAGTTGAGGGTTAAGGACCTTGCTCAAGGGTCCAACAAGGACAACTTGGTGGTCATGGGATTTGAATCTGGGACCTTCCAAACCACAGTCCAATGCCTTAACCACCGAGCAAAGGTTTTTCGCAACTCTTTCCTAGACTGCCACATGTCAACTACACTCATCTTTCTTTGTAGCAGCGTGCTACAAGATCTTTTAGTGTTTCCTTTTATTAGACAGGTTCTATTTAAGTGATTTCTTAAATTAACAGGTCTGGCAGTAATCAGGCCTGGGTGTGGAAGGTGAAATTTAACTTGGCTTTCCAAAAAATATATTTACAATTATTTCATGAATCGTTATTAATCATGAATTATTTAATGGGGGTATTTAAATAATAATAAATTAATGAATAATAATTAATTACACACACGTGTATATATATATATATATATATATATATATATATATATATATATATACACACACACACACACACACACACACCGCATGTGTGTGCATGTGAGTGTGAAAAAGTATTTGGCTGAATTTTATTTTTGGCATATTTGTCACACTTAAATGACTGAGATCTTCAAACTAAGTTTAAATTTAGTTTGATGATCTTCCTTTACTTTATCCATTAAATAGTCCTTTCCCTCTCTGTGATGAGGTTTTATGCTCAGTCATAAACAATGACATTGTTTTTTTTTTAAACACATAATCTTAATTAAGAGAACAACCACAACCATGCTCTTTTTATTGAATTTATTCACATATTTATTTATTAATTGTGTACATTTTAAGTTTTCTAAAGACAATCTTACAGACCTATTTACTTAGGCACACAAATTTTATTGCTCAATGTGCGTAGCGCAAATAAAGGAATGTACAAATCTTTCTCTCATACACAGTTCATACACACCTTGCTGTGAAAAAGTATTTGCCCCTTTCCTGAAGTTTATTTTTTTTGGACATTTGTCACACTTAAATGACTGAGATCATCAAACTAATTTATATATATAATTATATAATGTTTTTGAATATTTTTATAGAACATAAAATATTTAATAGATAAAGTAAAAGGAAGTAAAAATACAGCAGCTGTATTAAAAACATTTAATATGCTATGAAGCAGGTCAGATAAACAACATTGTCTTTCTTCGAAATCAGGAGTAAATAATTAGCAGGAAATGATTTCAGCAAACAAGGAAATTAATCGTTTTGACATTTCACACCTCAGCCTGACTCACCAATTTCTCTGAAACACGACCTCACTGCCGGTGAATCCATGTTTATATCAGTGTGTTATTATTACTGAGGCTGATAGCAGCTGTGGTACAGTCCATCACCCCGCTAAGTGGTGCAGTCCGTACCTCAGCTAGCAGTTTGCTAATAGCAAACCTCCTTCACTTCTCTCACACACGCAGCTGTGTTCATGATTTAACCTTTATCATTAGACGAATAAAAACAGTATACATGAAACTGGAGATTATGATTCAGGATAGACTTGTTAGTAATAATGACCCGTCGGCTTCTTTATGTGCTATTACTGTACAGTATTACTGAACTTTTTGTTTATATCATAATAAAAGTCTGCTACAATTCAGTGTGTGAATAGTAAATACACAGTTTCCTGTATTTGTTTTAGATTTTAAAATGTAGACACTGTCAGGGAAAAAAAGTCTTTCATATACAGTATATTTCATTAAGTCACCAACAGGATTTAATTATGCTAATAGCTAGGAGCGTTTCTTAATGATTAGCTTAGCATAAATACTGCAGTGATTAACCTGGTTCATCTGATAACAGGCTATTTAACTCTAACTAAAGCAGTGATTAGCTTAAACAACCATGTCAGAAGACATATCCTGTGGTGAAGGCAAAGAAGTTACTCTGTTTCAGAAGAGTCAAATCACTGTCCTGCATCAAGCAAAGAAAACAACTAAGGAGACATTGCTGAAACTATGTCAAATTGGGTCATGCCTATTAAAACCTGGAAGGATAATGCTGAAACAATTTTTCTGAGCCAAGTAATGTGGTCAGAAAGATGTCCTGCGGGGATCTGTGGTGGATGGTTGAAGGTCCCTAAAACCTGAAGCCTCTTCCAAGAGAAGAGAAATGTAATTTTACTTAGACTTTCAGGCATGGTTTGATGATTGGATTCCACTGATATTACATTCACAAATACACATTGTCCAGCTTAAAAAAACATACACTAATAATTATTTAAACCACCTTTTGAATCTTTTCAATAAACTGATACAATGTCACATCAGTTATTTCCATCCAGAGTTGCATTACTTTCTTTCCAGGATCCTGTATTATGATGGAAGAGTTACATAACTGCGAAAATGCGGTCTTATGCTCCCTGAACAACTCTCACAATTTGAGCCCAATTACGACTTTTTTTTTTTTTTTTAAAGCTTGGAATATGCCCGTACCATGAGGAAAGAAAAAGAAAATTAGGAAAAACACAGGAAAAACTTCACTCGTCCTCATTTTATGGACACAAAGTTGCTGAACTTAGACCTGACCAACTGAAGCAGCC
Source organism: Clarias fuscus (assembly GCA_030347435.1). Taxonomy (NCBI): domain Eukaryota; kingdom Metazoa; phylum Chordata; class Actinopteri; order Siluriformes; family Clariidae; genus Clarias; species Clarias fuscus. The sequence goes on along the minus strand of CM059224.1, from coordinate 19,814,917 downwards.
CCATAACATAACACTGCCTTCAGGAGCTTGTATGCTAGGCTTGATCACTCTGTAATTGGGTAAAGCTGGACTCATCAGACCACATGATTGTACAGTGGAGGTCTGAAAAACATTTTTTATGCTAAGCAATTTGAAGCCTTTTTTTCTTGAAATGTTTTTCTGAAGGCTATACAGCAGCTTAGTCCCATCTTCTTCACATTGTACATGTGGAAACGCTCTTACTTTCACTATTAAACATAACTGTGAACTTCCTTCCAGGTTGTAATGTGTTTACAGTCCTTAACCAAGTTGACTAGTTTCAGCAATATTCTTGGTTGTTTTCTAAGGAGAAAATTTTACATATTTGCCACAACCACAGGGTACATCTTCAACATGGTTGTTTAAGAAATAAGAAACTACTTACTACATATATTAGTGTTAACAAAGGAAGGTTCTTACCTAGTAGCTTAGTTAAAATCCAGGCATTGATTTTTTTTTAAATATATTTTTGGTGTATATGAGGTGTACATGTAAACACAGAAAAGTGTCCATTATCAAAGTACTGTAAAATAGTAAATACATAATGTATATACAGGCCACATTTTCCCATGAGTCAGGTATTATAGCCATTTTAGTTCATATTCCCTCGACAGTGTTACTAAAACAAATTGAGCTACATGAAGACATGGTGTGCCAAGGTTGGAGTGGAAAAACCTGATTGCCCTACCTTGACCTCAATGCACATTTTTGGGATGAACTGGAACACCCTCAGTGCCTGCCCTCACTAATGCTTTTGTGGCTGAATAATCAGCCACCACAGCCTTGTTCTAAAATCTAGTGGAAGGCTTTCCCAGAAGAGTGGAGGTTACAACAAAGCCAAAGGGGAATAAATCTGTAACTTAAGGGCATATAGTGTACTTTATTGTTGGAGATGAGATTCTTTTTTGGATGGTTGGTTGCGTTATTTTTTTTTTCAGACTCAGTAATTTAATGATGTTAAATTTTGAATACTGACAAGATTTTAATAGTATTTTAACAAGACTGAACTGTAATCTTGAATTTTAGCCTCGTGATGATTTTTGTAATGCGTCTCATTCGGAAGAAAAACACAAATCACGGTTTCATTTGTTTTTACTTTGTTTTTACTTTAGCAGTACAGAAATTATTTGAGCCCCATCTGCTCAGCACAGTTCTTCCGTTCATTAAAACACTGACGACAATTTGCACAGGGCCCCTGCCATGTCAATACTGCAGTAGACATTTGGTCCTTTCTAAAGCGAGAGAGATATAAAGGAGAACTAGGCCACGTTTCGTGTGTTTTCAAGAGCTTCTTCTCTTGGCTGCTAAAATAAGAGCACAGTGTTCGAGCAGCTTCATAGACTAATGTTAAAGAAAAGTCTGACATTTTCACCAAAAATCATTTTGTGTACACTTTAGTGTTTTAAAAATTACCTTCAAAACGCTTCTACAGTTACCTCTTTTAAAAACCCTCTTGGCACTACTTAATTGCTCATTTTCAACCTGGAGGCAGTTACAGACCCTGGAGGCTTTTTGAAGGTAATAATTGCCACACAAAATAAAATGTGCAAAAAATGTGTCACGTTCAGAAAGTACAGAGCTACTCATTAAGTATCTTTTCTATTAACATATGACAAACGCATGACTGGTGGCCCACAAATCACATACTGCCCCTTAACAGAGATGTAAAGGCAAAAGCTGCACCCCCCTCCCCAAACTCCTGTCACTGTTATCAGTTATGCCAAAGTCTTCATTTGTATTATGGAGATATACATAATCCTCACTCGTATAAATGTTTATGTAATCATTGACAGGTTAAGCAGTATTAAAGGGAGATATTATACGAATTTGGTGTTCTTGACACACCCCTTACATTTGCAAAGCAAGGTTTGGACATATTGCTAGCTACAATGCAGTAACTAGTACAAGCACCAATTTGTAAGAAAATACAATGAATTTCATGAAATTGGCATTACAAGCTGGTAACTGCAGCTTAAAATCAAGCAAACTTTTGACACCTCTGTTTGAGAGGCCATCTGTAAGGTTTTGTACATAGTCATAATAAAAAAATACTTCTGCTTTTTTGTTTTTAATTCACTCTGTGACTTGTGCCTTTATATCACTTGAGTACATCTGGTGATTTGGCATCTTCGGACTAAATGCCCTTCCTGTGTGAACAGGGTGAAAACACAATGATGGCAACTGAATACAGGACGTCAACCAACAATCAGTGCAATATGTCTCATAACCTGATTATACAAAGCAGACCACCTGACCCATCTCCCCCTTTAAATGCTAAATCTGTAACTGTATACATGAAATTCCTTTATGGGAAGAAAAAAAAAAAAACTCAGTTGTGATAATCAGCTAGCCCATTTTGGTTATCCTTTTTTTTCATTTTCTTTTTTTCCTTAAAGATTATCATCCTCTGAATATCTGATATTCAACAATGTTAAGAGCTCAGTTAAATTACTGGTCGGCCCCGTCGCCAAAGATGTCATTCTTCTTGCGCTCCATCTCGGCAAAGTCAAAGTCTGTGCCAGTCATTCTCTTGTAGATGTCCTTGATGTCATCGCAGGTGGTCTCGAAGTGGGTCGTGGCATCATAGGAGCGAGAGATGAAGATCTGGGATTAAAGAAAGGTCATACAGAGCTCATTAAAAGGTCCCATATTTTACTATTTCTATAACAGGTTGTAGCTGCTACAAAGCCCTGCCCCTAGCAAGAGCTGAGCATAGCTGGGTAATAAACTTGGGAAAGGCATTTGTTTATATATGAGGTCCCATCAGGGAGAAAATCTCATTGGCTTGTTTTAACCCCAGGCAACACAAAATGGGTAAAGAAAATTTTCCCCCCAATTGATACGAAGCGGTAAAGGGGGGGGGGGGGGGGGGATTCATAATTCAATCCAGTTCAACTTCTAACAGGCCCTGTGCTGTGGCTTGTCCAAAAATAAGCATTTATGCATTTTCTTTTAACTCAAGGCAGCTCATCAGACCAGAGATTAGCTACATGACATTATGTCTACAAGGGAAGAGTATCCACAGTTTAACAAAAGTACAAAGAAGTAATTGTTTATCCTCCAACATCGCATTTAAAATTAATGCGTCTCGTCTGTTCTGCGTCAATGGCACTAGTCATAACTAATGTGAAGCACCATTGTGATACAAACCCACCAAACTGATATGCCTTATTTGCAACTCCAATCAAGTAATTTCAATGATAAACATTTAACGATAACTGCTGCTGACATTCAGTACTGTTAGTTGCTCGTTCCATCTTTTATAGAAAAGGAACTTCATGTAACTGAATGTTTACCAATTTAAGTCAAATGCCCCTGCTCTACTGTATGCTCCAGACTTTTAATAAAGAGTAAATCGGCACAGTAATCAACTACAATGCCACACTAACAAGCCAACATACTAACCTGGCTGTCATTTCCCAAGTCAGTTGGACCATAGAGATCACTGATGCTCACAAATCTGTGGAAGATCAAACGGGAGAAACAAAAACAATCAGCATTTTTCCACCATATCATATTATAATTTTAGGATGTTGAAACACTGGGGGGGGGGGGGGGAAAAAGAAAAGAAAAAAAAAAAAAAAACACCTACTTTTGCTCAATAGGCTCGAGCAGGTCCAAAGCTGGTTTAATTTCCTTCTCAGGGTCATTAGTCTCCACAGTGGTGCTGGCGATGGCTATATATTTACCCTGCGCTGCCACGTTGTGTGCATACGAGATCATGCACACATAGATATCTAAAAAAAAAAATTTAAAAAGAGCAAACGCTGTCATAATTCGATTCTCAAAATGAAACCTGCAAAACCCCATACGAACTGCACTTCCTGTGTGTCTCACCATGCTTCCTGTTGACCTGGTTCTGAGGGATGATGATCTGGCAAGAGTTGGAGTCTGAGGTGTTCTTGATGGGGTGGCTTAAGATGCAGATGACTCTGATCACCTTGCCGATGACCTTGGCCCGGTCCATAATGTAACTGGGGTCGCAAATCAGCTGTTTACAGCGAGCAATCTGAACATGCAAAAAGATATGAAACATATACATTTAAATGCCATCATCTCCATGGCAACTATTTGTGAGTGATATTTCATGTACTATACAAAAACTGTTAAAAATGGTTCATCTTGCACACGACAAATACAAGTTTGTCAGACTGACAAATTACATTGCAGCTCAGACATAAAACAGAAATGCGACACACTGGCAACAAGTCAATGAACATATGGATGGGGATAAACAGGGACCAGCAGATACGATATCACGATTTGATTGAACCGCTTCTTCATCTCAGCAGGCAATCTGCTGAAACCCACAGCAGTGATCCTCTCTCCTACAGCTCGCAAATTGATATTTGTGAAATCTACAGACGACAGTCGGAGTGCAAATACTTATCTTACTTTCACAAGGAACCAACGTTATACAGTTAATCTCTTTTTAACCCTTTTTTTTGTAATCATGATTATCTGTACAGTACTGTCTTGGATTATATCAACCGAGAGCCGATATGTTTATGTAAATCGTCTGCACTTTCCCTCACAGTCTCATCCTGCACTACATCCTCAATGCTACTTTCATCATTAATAGCAAATCAATTATACTAATTGCATTTATTTGGCACTGGATCTTACTTGCTTCAATCCTGTAAAACCTTTTAAACAAAAGTAACATTCGTGTGTACAAATTATGCATACTGTACAATTAGACTATTACAAATTCTTATCTGAACTTCGACAGTACTGGTCACTGAAGGTCTACATAAAATGAACTGTGAGTGAGACCAGTGAAGCAGGCTAAATGTATGTTATTAGTCTGGAAATAGACTAGATGATAAATTCTGTTGCTTATGGATTATAATGTAAGGCCATGCTTCTTCATTTTCTTTTGCTACACTGGAATGGTATCACTTTCATTTTAGATTGTATAGAAAAGATACTTAATGACTAAAAAAAGTTAAATCCTGCACCCAATTGCTTCAATTAAAGAAACACCTTCTGTGGTTTTTAAAAAAAATCATCTTTACAGCTAAATAAGATTTAAATAAAATCGCTGCACAGTGCAACAGTAATCATCATGATAATCGCTGTGCAAAAGGGTGCATTTTACTATTTACGGCAGCTGATTGATAGTGGTTTAACTACCGGGTTTTATAAGCATGGGAAAACTTCCCAGGGGCTGCTGTAGATGAAGCTCCCACATTAAGGCTACTGCTACTAGTCAGGGAAGGGCGAAGACCGTCACGCGTTTCCTCCTCACCGACTGCATCTTTTCGAACTGCTTGCTCACGGACCATTGTGGGGCAGCGTAATGCACTCTGAGGACAGGTCTAGCCGCTCCTTCCGCCTATGATTGTAGAGCCGTGACTGATGTGAGAGCGCTGAGAGAACTCGGCCAATCAGCCCTCTCTAGAGTGCGAATCGAGTATCTGAGTTAAGCTACCAGTTTATCTAAATGAAAATAGTGTAACATTGGTAGACTTTTAATTAGTACACAGTATTCTAATGTTGCACTGATTTATTGATTCTCTCCGTTCACCATGTAGCCTAAAAACACACTGAAACCTGGAAATGTCATTTGCAGCCCTTGCTAACTAAATGAATGAATAAACAGAATGAATTGCTCACCTCTCCCTCAGATTTGACACCCACTATTTTGCCATTCTCTACAATGATCTCTTCAATTGGCTTGTTGAGCATGTAGGTTCCTCCATAGATGGCACTTAATCTGTAAAACACAACCACCTTAAACATGTAGAGCAGGGTGAAAACATTTATGTTAAAGATTCTTGAAAGCATTAACCTAGTATCCCTGTGTAAATGGCAGAAAAGAGGCTGACCTGGCAAAGCCCTGAGGCAGTTCTCCCAGACCATACAGTGGGTAAAGGTAGGGGCTCTTCCCATATCTCGCCAAGGACTCGCTGTACAATTTAATCCTATTTATTGAGTCTAGGCAAGGCTGATCCAGATAACTAGAGAGGTAAAGAGGAACAGAGAATCATCACACACGTAACCAAAAAAATAAATAAATAAAATGCCCAGCTTCCTGTTATCCATGGAATGCAAAGACAACTCACTCGTCTGTGCGGTAGAGTGCAATGGCATGACCTGTGAAGTCAATGACATCCTGGCCCAAGTCAAACTTCTTGTAAACCTCACGCATGGTGGTCTTGTTGGGATCCACACCCTCCATAGTTTTGGGATCGTTCTCATCGAAGTTGGCAACGAAAACCAGGAACTTCCGGAATCGTCTCTTCTCAAACAGTCCCATCAGGCCTAGAGGAAATTAGTGTAGAGAAATGAGTGAGACTGAAAAGTAGAGCAACACCTGTCGATTAGCAGTGCAGGAAGAACTGCAGTGCACTTAAATTGTAAACAATGTGATTATAACCACAATGCACCATCGCATGCTCCAAAATAGGGAAGTAACTCCAACATTTAAAAGTTTCAGAAAGCAGTTTCAAGAAATCCCTTGGCATTTATCTAAAACACATTTGAACGCGTAAAGAAAAATCCAAGCAACATGTTTGTTTTTTTTTGCTTCGGTGAAAGAATGAACTAATATCAAATTTGTCTTGTTTTTTAAATTTATCTTAAGGATTTTATCTATATTTAAAGAAATGTGCTTGTTTCTTAAATCCTTGATAAGATTCTTTAAACTACTAACATTTGACACTAAATGATTTTAATAGATGTATGAAGGTTTAATAGATAATGAAGGTTCTACAAAGTGGACCCTAAAATTACAAATGCTGAGTATAAAAACAGTGATCTCACATCGTATAACTCACTTGACATTCTCTCTACATTCACCGAAACAGAAGTACAGAATGTTCGCAGCTGGTGTCATAGCTTTGCTTTGATCTCCTTCTTAGTCCATTTTTATCATAATTTTTAATTCATTCAATGTTATCGCTAGCTTTGGATCTATAAAACCATAAATTCCACAGAGGTGTTGCATGACCTGATGAGCCCAGCAGAGGAACACATAAATGGGGTTTTCTCGCTCATATTTTAGTCCTCTAATGATTCAGTAGAAAGATGTTTGACCTGTTCTCATATTGTGGAAATAATCTGCTAGCCTGGTTTTGTCTGTTCTGCATCCACACTGTTTTACTTTAGATTAAATTTCCTATGTTTATATAGTTAGATCATACCCAGGGATCATAGCCTTAATTGTGTGAGCTAGACATAACTGTCAGTTTGGCAGGTTGGCATAGCAACATCCTGTCATGTGACTGCATTCACTCAAAATTCTTTGACTGAATGCATCACCATTGTACACCAATGCCTTTAAATCTTCACCACACCTATGCCACACACGATGTAAATCGAGCTGTAGATTTTGTATCTGATCCAAAATGTTGTGCTTTTCAAATGAAAGCAAACAAGCTTAGTCCTAAACTTATTCTCCCACCCCACCCACCCCCCTTTTGGCATTGTGACAGCTCGTATTTTGTACTGTACAATCAACAAACAGGATTCTGTCACCAAGATAATAAAACTACATAGCTCACTTACTGGAGGCCAGAGCCTCAGTCTCGGTGGAGGGCACTTTGTAGATGCTGCCTTTCTTGTAGACGAAGCTGCCCTCGATCACTTTGAAGTCCAGGTAACGCGTCACCTGTGTGATCAGAAGCATGCGCACAAGCTGACCTAAAACACACAGACACAAAACAGAATGAATAGAACCTTACAATGACATTCATGATCCAGTTCACAAAGACATACTGTAGAAAAACAACTTGATCACAAAACATTCCCTCCAACACAACAGGCTATTAGTATGATCCCGTCTCTGAGGTGTGAGTGATCAGTGAGCTGGCAGAACTGTTACATTACAACTGATTGCTAAGCAACAGTCTCGGCAGAGTTACTGAAGCTTGCAGCATTTGACACAGATTTTTCTTACCGTTTGCCATGAGGAACTTGGGGATGAGGTCCACATTCCAGTCACGACCTTTTCCCATCGTCTCGGGAGGAGCACCAGGCAAGCTGAAGCGCTTATACAGCTGGAAAAAAAAAGGAGAAGAGCATTTATAAAACACTGCTTTAGGTTACATAATCGAATTGTGAAGTGAGTAAGAAATGCAGCATGTCGTTGGAGTAACAATAATCAACTACAGGGTGGTGCAATGTGGACCAATGCAAAATGGTGCCTGCCCAGGAACGATTACTCCCCCCCCTCCTCTGGCACACTTAGGTATTTACACCCTCTGTTACAGCAGGTGGCAGCGTGCCCCCAACAGGTTTGTGAGCCGCCATTAAACATAAGAAAAGAAGAAAAGAACAAGGAACCTAACATTCGCACTATGCCAAATACTATTCAGATTTCAGAAAATGTTAAGAGAAATACTCTCGTGTTTCTTCCCATTTCATCACCTATGGCTGTGCAGGACAGATGATGAGACTGGCACGTGCTACATGCACACAGAGATTTCAGACGGCACTGATGACTTCACGTCTAAACAGCGGTCTACTTTCGTTCTTATGTAGGACTGCTTCAATATCTGATTAGATTCGGGCACGGTTCCAAAGTGCGGAACAGTTGTGTCCTCACTGATCAAAATGAATCCTTGGGCCCTAATGTGAAAACCCCCTAAATAAGGGCCTGTCATTGAGTTAATCCGTTGTATGCCCCAGTAAAATAAAAATAAATATTGTTGTTGTATGTCAACAACAACAATATTTATTTACACACTGTATGCATATATAGCTATTATGGAACACCTGTAAGACAAATTAGGTCCTGTTATCACAAAAAATATAAAAAAATGTCTCCCCTCTTACAGCGTCTATTTTCTCTCCTGAAGTTATAAAGACTTTGGCTAAATAATTTCTCTGAAAACAACAACTGTAAATCATCAATCAACAACTGGAATAATACACTTTTCCTTCATACCGTGAGATGTTCTTTGAGCTCAGATTAAAATTTTAAAAAGAAAAATCAAATGTCAAAAATCTGTATTTTGCAGTCGTGCACAATATCATCAGGAACAGGGGATGAAATTAAATCCAGACAGTTTTTCAGGATGCTGAGCTGCTCAAACTTTTTTAATGAAAAGCACTGATGAAAGACTTACATCCTCCAGAGGGGTGATGGAGGCGCTATCTCCTCCGTAGTAAGAGTTTCTGTCCATGTGCAGGACCTTCTTTCCCTTCACAGACATGATCCCGGAAAGGATGCATTCCTGTGAGAAACGCAAACCACAGACACAGCATGTTTATACACACACACACAATCTCTTGCAAACAGAAACATATATTCTGTAAAGTACTCCTTACTCCTGAGCAGGTATTAGCATAAACACATAACGTTGACAATCAGCAATGTCCAGGCTGACACAGATAATGTGTGAAAACTGTGCGAGTTCTAAAACTGACTTGACTTTGCAGGAGATGATGAACCAAACATGGCAGATCCTATTAAACTGTTTGCACTGGCATTCGGGCATGTGCACATGCACACACAGACACCGCAATGTCTGCACATTTACAAAACAAATCTCAGATTAATAAATTTCATCTGGGAAATCTGAGAAAGGAACACTTGAAGGTCTATGGCACAGCAATACTCGTACTGATATGATGCATTAACTGGGACTCTTGTGGAGTTGTATATTACCTATAAATTACCTAAGATTTTTTTTTTCCTAAATACAGTACGTGTTTTAACCTTTTTACTCTCCAAAAATTTTTTTTTACCATTACTATGCCTGAGTATTTACAGTTTTAAGAATTCCTATTACAAATTAAGAGTTAATATAAAAGAAGGTATGTGTGTGACAAGGCCAGTGGGAAAAATGCTTGTTTTTATAAATAATTTTTGGAGGTAGTCATGCATTGCTACAACAAAAGTTGTTCTTTTGGCTTACAGCATTTTAAGTACTGAGCATAAACACAAGATATCAAACAAGCATGCGTGGGAAAAACAGGGCATACTTGCCCACAGTCTATAATACGATTAACTTTAGTTATAGAGGTCATGTGATGAAGTGGACTTTACACGGCGCATGCGTTATGTCTCATCAGCATACTTGCTAAACTATGGCATACCTGCTTGCTAACATCAGCCAAACTGTTTTCTGATACACTGCGGACGTGCAAATAAGAGCCAGATGATTCCCTGAAAAAGGAAGTGAGCCATCTGAATCGCACTTGGCACTCAGAGCGCTGAAGTGTTCACGTTCAGAAAACAATGTTTTAGCACGTGTAAGTGGCTAAATGTGATAATTTCTTCTAAAACAGAAAAGCACTGCTGCGTGCCATCAGAGAAAAAGCAGGCAAGAGTTTCTCTCTTGAACAGTAATGCGTGTTGTTCTTGGGTTCACTCCCTAGCAGAATATCCCAAGCGCCATCCTACAACTACAGGCCCACGATTCAACATTTGAAAAACAGCCACACCCTTGAACACACCACCAGCCTCCACTGCCACAAGCCCTCGTTTGTAACCGCTCTCTCCATTTTATGCTCTCACTTCCTACAAATGCAATGCAGCCGCATTGAAAAAGTTTCACATTAAAAACAAATGCCGGGTTATTGTTTTAGCTCAGACTGGTAAAGGCCAAAGCGGTGTCTAACTTTAGTCTATGTTGAGTGTTTGCACTACGAAACAATTACTAAGACATGCACTTATTTTCAAGATAATAAACAAATTATGTCGGAAGAATCCTGACCTGCGCTATGGAGTGAAAAGATATTTGTGGATAGTTTTTAGAGCCACTGATTTTATATCCAGTTATAAAATCTTTATTTTATTAAAATGGTCCTGAGATTTCAGTAAACATTATATACAATGCTTCTAGTTTTTTTGAGCTATTGATATTACGTTTATATATAAAAAAACAAACAAACAAACAAAAAAAAAAAACACAGCATTGATAATGGTGGATTGTTATAACCACCACTAGGTGCGAAACAGAAGGACGCAGGTATTTAAAAATGTTTTTGTTTTATAACACAACTGTGAAGTACTATGTTGTTATTTTTATTTACTGGAAATATACTTTAAGATATTATTACCTGCAATTGGTTATGTAATATGCAATTTAAGACCCACTCTAGATCAGGGTCATCGATGAGATGCATGCAACTTATAACTGACTTTCAACTGATCCTATCTTTGTGTGAGTTAAGATTTTTCCCTAAAGGCCTAGTCAAGCGTTTAACAGAGCCAGGGTTATCATCAGAGAGCCTAAATTGAGAGAAAAAGGCTTTGCTCCTACAGTGGTACAACACTTGCTGTAATTTGTTTTTAATTAAATCTAATTCAGGGTCGGGAAAAAAGCTCTAAATAATGAAAGAAAAGTTCCAGGTGTTAATAAGCAGTGATGCTGAAATCTCCTTCTAAAAAGTGCTAAATAAACAGTTCCCCATGAACTCCATCAACAATTAGACACTGGAAAAATATCTGTTTAATCGAGTGTGTGCCACGGAAGTCTCTGTTCAAGTTGTTACTATAGAAATTACGGATGGTATTCATCAGGGAGCATACAATACAATAGAATCACGGTACCTAGGTTTGCATTACAATTTGATAAAAATTGCAATTTTATCAATATCTTGTGATACAGATTCTAATAAAACATGATGAACTACAGGTATTCAAACAGTGACGAACAAAAGAAACAAATCAAAATCTGGCCACGTCACCATCCTAGACCTGGATATGTCGAGTGACCAAGTACAGAAAAGGTTCTATATTAAAAGGATCATTCCGGGCTTAATTAAGACAGTCAGACGTTTTACACAAGTTAAATGTTAACAGAACGCCAGTAAAAAAAATAAAACTCAGCTGACTGCATGCAACACAGAGAGTGAGTCAGTCACGTGAAAGAGTGATGCTGTGTCAGGTAAACTGACATTTCGTCTCCTTTTTGATGGTGCTGGGCCACTGGCTGTTTGCTGAGACTCAGATACTCGCCTGTCAGTCAATCCCAAATGTCAGCACGCTGTCATGGCATCTCGAGTCTGTCAAAGCTTGCTGCTTCAAAAACTGCTGTTTCATTGCTCTGTTCGTTTTTTGTTGATTTCTTTCTGAGCAGCAGAGTTTTCACTCAGAGTTTTCTTTTCAGTGACGCCCCCTTAGCTCATCCCACTTACTGAAGTTACAGACAACTGGCATTCTGTTCTGGACTGTGATGTGAGAAACAAGTGCGTTCACGTTACTCATTAATATGACAGACAAGCAGCAATCAGCGCAACCTGAGTTTTGTTAGAGAAGAGAGAAAGAATAGGAAGGAGACCAAAAAAATAACTAACCATACTAAAACTTTGGGCTAGCACAAAATGCTTATAATGAAAATAAATATAACAAAAATAATAATGACAGTAGTACAAAATGCTCCTGTAATTAATAAGGCACAAATTTAGGCGGCAAGTCTTATTTAGTGAACTTAAAAAATATATCATTAATTTGTGATGAGTAAATAATCTGGCTTAAAGCCTGCAAACAACAATTCTCTTTTGCAGAACTAATAACAGATCACACTTTCATTTCCTCGCCGTTACAGTGCCGTATCTATTTCTGAGTACTACTGAGACTTCTACACAGAGCACCTACAGCAAACACCCCCTGATTCCCAACTTCCTCTTTCCTGTTCAGTTGTGCTAAATGTACAAGGCATGCTGGCATTTTAATGTTTCCTGACTACCATACAGGGTTTTTTTTTTTTATTGTACCTCCAGATCCATGATCGCACGACTGAAACATGAAACCAATGAACAAGACGTCTACTTCATCACATCTGCATTATAAGACTTTTCCTGCAGTTATTACATAAATTTCTAAAAACAAATTTAGTGTGTTGGATGGCTCGATCAAAAACACGACATGCTGAACCCCTGTGACGCAAAGAGCGAAAACAGTCTAAAACGCTGGATTGTTATCAGATTTGACAGGTTTTTCAGAGGAGACTCAGTATGAAGCCAGCAGAGCATCACATGCAGATGAGATGTATATAAAGATATATTTGTGCAGTTTGGTTGATTTGCCTCATCATTCTTACTGTACTAGTTGATACTATATAGATATTTAAAAGGGCTGCACAATTTTACTTTGAGTGACTTAATTTTTTCTCTCTCTCTCATTATACATCTGCTACTGTTAGGCCCCTTACTCAGGGGCCCAACAGTAGCAACTTAGTTGTAGTGCTGTGGTTTGAATCTGAAACCCTCTCATCAGTCTTCTGATGCCGTAACTACATAAAAAGCATCCTGTGTAAATTCCATACTTGCACATGTCTACATCGCGATTTTTATTTTATTTCTTTAAGGTGATTAATTGTTAAGCACTTATTTTAAATTAGGTATCAACCATTTGCCAAAAAAATAAAAAATGCAACTTCAACCATATCATATCATATATGATGGCGGCGGAGGTGGTGGCGGAGCAGTGTGGTCTGTGTGGAGTTTCACATGGACTGCGGTCGTTCTCATGTTTGTGCAGGTTTCCCAGAGTTCCTCTATGTTTTCTGGTTTTCCATCTCACCAACACACTGGCAGATGAAAGTACATGAATTCATGGTATATTCCTAACTCACACGGACTGGTCTCAGAATACCCACCTAATTCTCAGTAAAGATGAATTCAACTTAAATAAGTAGTCTTTAATACACCAAGTCATATCAGCTGAAAATATATGAAGACAGAAATAAAGGTTTGGTCATGTACGTTTTGACTAATCCACACACCCAACTAATTTATTCAGTTACGAATCGCGATTCTTTTGTGTGGTGATTCATGCATGGCCACAATGATTTGACAAGTAAATTAGAATATTGATTTAAACAGAGACAAATATTATTTTTACATTAATAATAGAGATGAACTGGTGACCAGAATTGATTGGTTTTCACTTTGATCGGGCCAATCAGTCTCAAATATAATCTATTCTGAACTGAGAACAGAAGCATCGTGCGGCGAAACAGAAACACATTTCCTATGGCGTCACATTATGAAAAAGCATGCGCATTAAAAGCCTCCGATCTGCCAAACTCTGTGAGCAAATTAGGCTCAAATCAAGTTATCACAAACGCTTACACCAGTCGCAAAATACCAAAAGAGCATAGTCGAAAATCTCATGCATTAGAAGCCATGCACACAACCCGCGCACTCACTGTCAAGTTGAGTTTGAAGTCGTTTGAGGAGGTAAAATGTAGCAGGGGTGCGTTATTTGATACATTTGTATTAAAAATAATAATTACGGCGCAACACATAACAGAAACATGTGCTGTTAAATGCTCAACACTTGTTTTTAAAGTTATTTTTGTATCGTTCGTAGACTGCTCTTGGTTTTTAAGTGAGAAAACTGATGTTATAAAGAATATACTACATTAAATTAAACATTAAGCTTTCAAAAAGGCTTAAACTTGTGACAAAATCTGCGCAAAACGTGATATCGAATCGAAATATTTATAAAATCGTGATACTTATTGAATTAAACTTTCAATCGTAGTATCGTGGTATCGTATCGAGAGGTGACCGCTGATTGCCAGCCCTAACGCAGTGTATGAGGAGGGCGCGGTGGTTTATAACCGTTTGTCAAACAATTAATTAGCTCAGGCATTAAGCACTGCTTTGACATAATTATACAATTATTATACAAAAGACAATCTCCTCCTTAATGAAATGAAATTTGACTAAATGTAAAAAAGTAATAAAAACGCTGAGGTGAAAAGAAGGCTAGCTAACGCTGCTAACACACACAGACGCTTCACATCCGCATACTCTCCCCAGGCTCGTGCGCTTTTTCCCCCTCCCGCAATCAGATATAAGTATGTTCACCTAAATATCCAAATTTAAAAAATGTTTCGTGTTGTCCTTTCACGGCTAAATGTTGTCCTGGTTGCTGGGAAAGAGATTAAGGTTAATAGTTAAGAAGGAATCTAGACAGCTAGCCGTAGTTAATAACTAGCCAGTGCGCCAATTCATCTAAATAAGCAGTTAAATATCCTGAAGTTTGGGCTATAAATTATTATAATGCAAAAAATGACAAGCAAAGACAAAGCCACAATGCGGTTAGGTGAATAAAAAGAAGTTAGCTAGCAGCAGAAAGCTAACCATACGTTTGGCGCTACTCAGCAACGCGAAGTCGGCGAAGCATCAAGAAATCCTACATCGCAATCCGTTAAATCTTGTAAAACCGTCATTGCATTCAAATAACGATACGGTTTCATCCTAGTGCACAGAGATGAGAGTGTACTGAGAATACAGCTGTATGGAGTTATACATTAATACTAATGCTAGCTAAACTAGCCGGCTAAGCAGCTAGCTGGTCAGGGTTCGGCTCTCTTTACAAGCAACAAATCAAATCTAGAAAAAAAAAATGGATCAAATATGTTAACTTTGATCATATCGAGTGTATACCGTAAGTCCAGTTCCCAAAACGATCACGTCGTATTCTTCATTCATTTTGCTTCACGAGTTTAATCCGCTTTTCCTGTGTTTCAGGCCTGAAGAAGAAAATGGAGATCAGCGGCAAAGCTGGAAATGAAAGAAGCGCTGGAACGTCAAACAGGCTGGACGGAAGAACTGGGAGGGGCCTGTGTGAACATGTGGGCGGGACTGATTGTAAGTGGGAGGAGTCACACGAGAAAGACGTGAAAGGGTATGGAGAAGCCGTGGAGAACGTTATGCTGTCTGAAAGATGGGTCAGTGATGGTCTGTGGAGGCATATCCATTGAGGGACACTCAGAGCTCTGCAGACTAGACAACAGCACCCTGACGGCCATTGGATATAGGAATGAAATCTTTGGTCTCATTGTCAGACCCTACGTTGGTGCAGTAGGTCCTGGGTTTCTCCTGGTGCATGAGGCATGGTGTTCTCCCTGTGCTTGGTGGATTTCCTCCCCAGAGTCCAAATCCCGTAATTGCTCACAGCGTGTGAATGAGCCTGAGTGCATAGCCTATATGTGTGTGTGTGTGTGTTCCCTGTGATAGATTAGCACTCCCTCCAAGCTTGCGCCCTAAGTCTCCTGGGATAGGCCTTCCACCCCCTGCAACCCTGTAGAGGGGATCAGTGAATGAGTGAGTTGCCTCGACTACTTGCCCCGACACTCACCTGACCTAAATCCACTAGAACATCTCTGGGACGTTATTTTTCTGTACATGCGACACCACCAGGGTGCACCTCAGACTGTCCAGGAGCTCAGCGATGCCCTGGTCCAGATCTGGGAGGAGAGAATACCCCAGGACACCATCCGTCGTCTCATTAGGAGCATGACCCGACGTTATCGGGCATGCATACAAGCATGTGGGGGCCATACGAACTAATGAGTAGTGTACCATTTTGTACCATTTGAATTCCAGTAAAATGGATTAACCTGCTGGATCATTTTTTAAATGATTTTCAGGGTGCCTTTGAATTCAGCTCTCTGTAGGATGATAATTTTGATTTCCATCAATGTGGCATTCTTTTGTTCCTAACATATTGCCCAGTCCATTTCAGTATAGATCTCCAGCAAGATTTTCCCAATGAGATTTGATGTGATCAGATTTTTGAGCAGAGTATTTACCTCAAGCTCATGCTCTTAAGCCAAAGCTCTAATGTTGTGTATCTTGTAATTGTTCCTTACTGTTTTTGTTTAAGACAAGATAACAATTGACCTTGATCACTGTCTTCAAACAGGAAAAAGTTTGGCAAAAGAGTCTCGTATAAGTATGAGGGTGAGTCAAAAATGATCTATACTCTGGCTGTAGAATATTCATTTTAATAATTTTTGTGGCTTTTAAATACAATTTGTCCATCTGTTGACAAGCTTTTGCATTCCCTCATTAAAATGTTTTAGGCTGAGCCATGAGTCACGAATGCACTGCTGTCTCCACTTCTTTCAGAACGGCATCTTTGGTCTCGTAGGACTGTTTTCAGGGAACCGAACAGTAGAGGGTCTGATGGAGCGAGATCAGGACTATAGGGATGATGCTTTAAAACCTCAAAACAAAAAACTTTTTGCAGAGATCTTACTGTAACGGGCGCTGTTGATTGCTGAACCTTTTTCCTGATAATGTTCTAATACTGAATCGTGTACTGAAAACTGTAAACTTAAATTTTCCAGCTGATGGTTGACTTTTCAACTTTTCTTTGGTCGGTTATTGAAGATGTTTCCATTCTATACTTTGCCGTTTGCTCTCAGGCTCATAGTGATGAGTTCGTGCGTCATCACCAGTAACAATTCTCTTTAAGAAACTTTCACCTTCCTTAGAGTATTGGTCCAAATTTTGATCACAGATATCCAAACGCTTCTGTTTACGCTCTTCCGCGAGTTGTTTCGACACCAGGTACCCCATCAAATCACAAAAATAGTAATGACTGCACACTGCTCTTCCTTTATGCAAATCACTAGTGGGCACGTTACACATTCACACTTGAACAGCTGTGACTGGGGAGACAATAACCTTCAACGGAAAGCGCGGATAAGACAGTGCAGCCAACAGAAGTATTAATATAACGGGAGTGCAGATACTGTTTGACTCACCCTTGTGTGTAGACACATTGTAGATGGAGAAAATGTGATCTCGTGAGGAGGAGAATGTATTCACAATAAATCATGATAAATGTAAAACTGTGCAAAAGTTTTATGCACATTAAAATCACTGCTGTACTGTAAGGATGTCTTAAAAAAGTATCTACATTTTTAAAAAATACTATGAAAATAGTAGTAAAGAGTGATAAATGAAACAATATGAATTGTTTTAAAAATGTCAGTAGGTGATGTCGTGCCTAAGTGGTGCTCAAAACATAGTCTCAGGTACAATTTCTGCAGTTTCATAAGAAAATCAGCTGCTTAGTTTTACTGGACATCCTGCAGAACCAGCCACACTCCTCACCCATTTTTATACACTTTTCCTGCATTTGCATGAATTAAAGGTTTATACATTGCTGTTAGTCATGCACAATTCAAAACAAAAATGTAACTTCTATACGTCTGCATCACATTTATTTCATACTTTTATAGATCCATAAAGCATTTTATGTCTAAATTCATGCATACATGAAAATCAACATACTGATTATCCAAACATATTTTTAAATAATAGTTAACAGAGTTAAGTACAAGCAAGTAAAGAGTAAACAGTAGTAAAAATAGTGCTGTAATTTTCTCAATTCTGATTGGTCAGAAGGTGTTAAATAATTTTCTGTAACAGCAGTTAACCTAATCTGCATGTCTTTGGACATTGGGAGGAAACCAGTGTACTCGAAGGAAACCCAACCAGGCACGGTGGGCCATGCAAACTCCATCCATACAGAAGTGAGACGGGAACCGAACCTTCGACCCTGGATGTGCGAGGCCGTGCGAAATCAATAGATTTTTTTTTTTTTTTAACGCAGCTTTTATAAAATAACAAGCTGAATTATTTCGTCTTACTAACCTAACCATGGACACCATGGATGCTACATGCCACAAAACCAAAGCACGAACCTGCACAGGATTTTGCTATTTGATCTTGTAAGCACTGTATTCTATATCTCATTCAGTTGGTTTCAGACACTAACTAATGTACATTAGTTTCATCAAAATGGCCTGCAATTTGACTGATCAAACGTGCCAAGGCAGAGAAAACATGAAATTTATGGGTTATAAATAGTATATATATGCCTATATTTTATTCAGCATTATCTCCTGTAACAAAGTCTTCCTCTGAAAGAGCTCCTCTTAAAAATGATTTGCCACCAAACACCAAACAAAAAGTGCTTCATTCATTTCAGATGCATTTGCACAGAATTTCTGTAGAATTATAATACAATACAATTGATCTGAATAGATGTTTTTAAGGTTCTGGCTCCACCGGTGTCTCAAACACTTTGGTTATGTCTGGTTTCTTGGCATGTCGTCTAGCTGTAGTGCCCGTGCTGTCCGCTGTATCTGTGAGTCCGAGCTGCAACAGAGTCCGAGCTGTGATCGCATGCTGGCCGATGCACGCCATGTGTAAAGCTGGGAATTAGAGAACAGAATGATTTAAAGTCCACTTTTAACCAGTTTATATTTGTTTTTACAGTTAAAACGTTTTGTGTTCGCTGGTGGCAAAACATGTCTTGAAAACATTGGTTGTCTGACCTATTTGCAAAACCATGTAAAATATTGTGAGATTTAGCAGAGTTTTTATTTTAAAAACTCTGGCCAAACTCCTAATAATGCCATTTTTACCAGCTTGTTCCTTGCACGTTCCTCAATAAACAACAGCACCCAAGTGCTAGTGACCTCAGTTCACGTCTATACCGCTTTATCCTGTGTACAGGGTCACGGGGGCCTGGAGCCTATCCCAGGAGACTCAGGGCACAAGTGAGGCGGGGGGATACGCCCAGGACAGACTCGCACACTATGGGCAATCTGGGAACGCCAATTTGCCTTTAGACTGTGGGAGGAAACCAGAGTACACAGACCCTCACCTCAGTACCTCAAAAAATTTTGAAAATGTTTATTTTTTCATACTGTTGTTTTAATAAATATGCTTTAACCTTATGTGTACGTGTGTTTCTACGGAATTTTATATTTGCAATTTTAAGAAAAAATATTACCTTAAATAGGTGAGGAATAAAAATATGGTAACTTCACTGACCTTGATTCGCAACAAAAAAACATTACAACAACTAAAAATGTTGAATTCATTACAGTATTCTTGGAAAAAGTCTTTCAGTTCGGTCGCATAAAGGGTTGAAAACAGCAAGCCGTGTCTGGTAAATTTTTTTAAATGCCTCATGGTCAATAGTGCGCTATTACAGACTTGCTTTTGAAAAGAGAAGAAAAAAAAAAAGAATCAGAAGAAAGAATATTACTCAATATGGTAGCAAATCAGCAATGAATACATTGGAGAAAAACAAACTGAACAGAAAAAAAAAAAAAAAAGTTAAGTCCTACACTACAATTTGGTGTGCTTAAAAATTAATGCGATGTAAAATTATTCAAAAGAATTGTAAAGATCCAAAGTCACC
The DNA here is from genome assembly GCA_030347435.1 of Clarias fuscus. Classification (NCBI taxonomy): domain Eukaryota; kingdom Metazoa; phylum Chordata; class Actinopteri; order Siluriformes; family Clariidae; genus Clarias; species Clarias fuscus. Next base: position 19,794,978 of record CM059224.1, on the reverse strand, counting down.
AAACAACCTGCGTGTAAAAGCTTCTCACCTGACCGTCCTTTCTTATCCCTTGCGTGAAGATCAGCACCTAATTGCAGCAGGGTTTTTATGGTGTTCGTGTGTCCTTCCTGAAAGATACAATGCACCAGAGGGTGAATTTTCCAAAAGCATTTACCATAAACACTACCATTAGAGACTGTCGAGAGTTCCATTTCATATGTAGATTTGTCTAATCTTTTAGAACCCGTTTAAAAAGACTTGACCTTGGCAGCATAATGAAGAGCTGTAAGCTCCATCGCTGTGGCTCGTATATTCACATCGATGCCAAGCTCGTGTACGAGGAATCGCAGTGCCTCTTCTTGGGCTGTTACAGAGGCCTGGTGTAGTGGCTGCGTTCCCAGAATATCTACTGCATTTGGGCAAGCCTGTTAAAGATAAAAAATGAAACACACACACAAATTTAACTTTGTTTTTATTTATTAATTGAACCTATTTATTAATTTACTAATCACTTTGCCTTATACCTGGTGTTTCTCCAGCAGCAGTTTGGCTACACACAGATGTCCATTTCTCACTGCGTCCATGAATGGTGTAACTCCACAGCTGTCTCGCTCATCAGGCTTATAATCACATCTGGATGAAACAAAAGAAACCTGTTAGGCTTTTCACTGCTGTTTTTCAACAATAAAAGGAAATACAAACCTAAAACGGACACACAAGATTCATCATTCAACAAGATTCAAGGTGGCTCTGAGAGTAGATTAGAGGGTTTTTTTTTTCCTCTTTGGAAGGAGTCTTCCATGTTAGTGCTGGTGTTAATAATAATAATAATAATAATAATAATAATAATAATAATAAACAAGAAAGTCTTCAAGAGAAATTATTGTACTCTGTGCATTTTCTCTGCAGCATACCAAGCTGCAATATGATCTTTTTAACTTCAAGAGAAATAAAAGAGAGGCAGACTATTTATAACTGTATGATGGCATGCGGGCATAAGAACGTTCCACATCTTTAAATGTGAGTGTACACTTAAAAGTACTAAGTTCATCATACTTTATACTGTATACATACTTTATACTCTTAACAAATTAGAATATAATGGGAAAGTAATTTTTTTCCCATAATTTATTTAAAAATGACACACTCATATAGTCTAGATTCATCACATAAAAAATGTAAAGCATTTTTTTGTTATCATTTTGATGATTATGGCTTACAGCTTATGAAGATCAAAGATCCAGTATATCCAGTATATTTTACACTATAGTGTAAAATGCTGTAGTGTGTTACTTCAACACTATGGGTGTTAAGTCAATGCTGGGGTTTTGCTGTATACTGTGTTTGATTGGCCAGCCAACTCACCTGACCGGAACACCACAGAGAATCTACGGGATGTTTTCAAGAGGAAGATGAGAAACACCTGATCCAATAATACAGACAAGCTAAAGACAGCTATTAAAGCAACCTGGCCTTCAATAATGTCTCAACAGTGCCACAGGCCGATCGTCACCATGTTATGCTGCACTGATGCAGTGATTCGTACTAAAGGGGCCCTGACCAAGTAATGAGTGCATAAATAATTATACTTTCATAATTTCTGTATTGCAAATCCTTTTTGACTAATCTTAGGAAATATTCTAATATACTGAAGGTGGTAGACAGGAGTACAGGGAAATGCAACGTAAGGTGAAGGTAGAGGTGGCAAAGGCCAAACAAAGAGCATATGAGGACTTGTATGCTAGATTGGACAGTAAGGAGGGAGAGGTGGATCTGTACAGGTTGGCGATACAGAGAGATAGAGATGGGAAGGATGTGCAGCATGTTAGAGTGATTAAAGATAAAGATGGAAATGTACTGACAGATGCCAGGAGGGTGATGGGAAGATGGAAGGAGTACTTTAAAGAGTTGATGAATGAGGAAAATGAAAGAGAACAAAGAGTAGAAGAGGTGAGTGTTGTGGAGCAGGAAGTAGCAAATATTTGTAAGAGTGAGGTGAGGAGGGCATTACAGAGGATGAAGAGTGGAAAGGCTGTTGGTCCTGATGACATACCTGTGGAGGTATGAAAGTGCTTAGGAGATGTTGCAGTAGAGTTTCTAACTAGTTTGTGTAACAGGGTCTTGGAGAGTGAGAGGATTCCAGAGGAACGGAGGAAAAGTGTATTGGTGCCGATTTTTAAGAATAAGGGAGATGTGCAGAGTTATGGCAACTACAGAGGCATAAAGCTCATGAGCCATACAATGAAGCTTTGGGAAAGAGTAGTGGAAGCTAGGTTAAGGGTTTTGTGAGCAGCAATATGGTTTCATACCTAGAAAGAGTACAACAGATGCAGTATTTGCTTTGAGGATGCTGATGGAGAAGTACAGAGAAGGTAATAGAGAGTTGCATTGTATCTTTATGGATTTAGAGAAAGCATACGACAGGGTGCCGAGAGATGAGCTGTGGTGTTGTATGAGGAAGTCTGGAGTGGCAGAGAAGTATGTTAGAGTGGTGCAGGACATGTATGAGAGCTGTAAGACAGTGGTGAGATGTGCTGTAGGTGTGACAGAAGAGTTCAAGGTGATGGTGGGTCTGCATCAAGGATCGGCTCTGAGCCCCTTTTTGTTTGCTCTGGTGATGGACAGGATGACAGATGAGGTTAGACAGGAGTCTCCATGGACTATGATGTTTGCAGATGACATTGTGCTTTGTAGGGAGAGCAGGGAACAGGTGAAGGAGAGGTGGAGGTATGTTCTGGAAAGCAGAGGAATGAAGGTTAGCAGCAGCAAGACGGAATACATGTGTGTGAATGAGAGGGACCCAAGTGGAACGGTGAGGCTACAGGGAGCAGAGGTAAAGAAGGTGCAGGACTTTAAGTACTTAGGGTCAATGGTCCAGAGTAATGGTGATTGTGGAAAGGAGGTGAAGAGGCAGGTACAGGCGGGTTGGAACGGGTGGAGAAAAGTGTCAGGTGTGCTGTGCGATAAAAGAGTATCAGCGAGAATTAAATGAAAGGTGTACAAGACAGTGGTGAGACCAGCGATGCTCTACGGCTTAGAGACAGTGGCACTGAAGAAAAGACACGAGGCAGAGCGGGAGGTAGCGGAGATGAAGATATTGAGGTTCTCTTTAGGTGTGACAAGGATGGATAGGATTGAGAATAAGTTCATCAGAGGGACAACCCATGTTAGATGTTTTGAAGATAAAGTCAGAGAGGCCACATTGAGGTGGTTTGGACATGTTCAGAGTTGAGATGGTGACTATATCGGTAGAAGGATGCTGAGGTTAGAACTGCCAGGCAGGAGGTCTAGAGGAAGACCAAAGAGGAGATTTATGGATGTAGTGAGAGAGGACATAAAGTTTGTTGGCGTGAGAGAAGAGGATACAAAGGATAGGGTTAGATGGAGGCAGATGATTCGCTGTGGCGACCCCTGAAAGGGAACAGCCGAAAGACAAAGAAGACGTTTTTTCATGAACTGTAAGCTGTAATCTTCAAATTTAAAACAAAAACGACTTGAAATATTTAATTTGATGTGTAATGAATCTAGAATATATGAGAATTTCGCTTTTTTTTAAATAAATTACCCCAAAAACCTTTACACAATGTTCTAATGTAATACGTGGTATCATATATTTACACAATGTTCTAATGTATTACAGCTATCATATAACATATATCATATGTCATATATCATGTAAATCACTATACAGTGATTTGTATATATTATGCAGGCTTAACGTGATTTCAACAGAACAGAATATCATTATATCAGCCACTGACCTCTCAAGAAGAATCCTGACAACATCCAGACAGCCATGCATCGCTATAACAAAAGAAAGAAGGAAAAAAAAAAAAACACACAAGATACAAGAAACACAAGAAAGATTTTTAAAAATGTTTCATTTATTATCCAACTGTTAACAAGTGCTATTCACTTTGCTTAAATACTTCATTTTATCTCATCAATCACTCATCACCCATACTGCTTTCTCCTGTATAAAGGATCGCAGGAGGCCTGAAGCCTATCCCAGGAGAAATAGCGCACGAGACTGGGGGTACACCGTGGACCGGGTGCCAATCCATCTCACAGCACACACACATATACACACACTAGGGGCAATTTGAGGGCCTAATCTGCATGTTTTTTGGACTGTGGGAGGAAGCCCACCAAACATAGGGAGAATATGTAAACTCCATGCACACAAACCTGAGACAGGAATCGAACCCGGACACTGGAGGTGCGAGGCTATCTATCAAAACATTTTACTTAAGAGTAAAATATAATTATCATTCATTATAATAGTGTACAGAGTCACATGGCACCTATGTTAACTCTTCATGACCAGGGTCTTAAACCAGCATAAACATAAAACATAAAAAGTTTCCCTCAATAGCATTGGCTAACATGGAGATTGAAAGTTATGAAGAACGAGAAAGTAATTCTGGATTGTCTACACCTGTCTATTCACTGCCTATTATTTTTTCCCTCATTAACGTGGTACTATTTGCAGAAACTGACAAACATTCATAAGGGTTTATTCCAATAAGCACAGGCTGACATGGAGACTGTGAGTCATGAAGAATGAGCAGATAATAAGCGATTGCCCATGAATTTTTCTCTCATTAGCATGTTGCCTAGACTCCAGTGAGAAACAGAGATGACATTAGGACGTTATGGCACTTTGCTGACCAAGCTCGGTTCTCCTGTTTACCTAAATGAGACAAACTACGTAGCTATGTGGCTCAGGTGGCAATCGAGGGTTTTAAAAGGTTAAATATACCTCAGTGAGCATCTCCTCCGTATAAAATGCTGTGCACAGTCTAGCTGCCACTTATAGAATACTGATATTAAAAGTCTGTTGTATAACACATACAGTGTAGGATTTGTTACATGGTGATAATTTTAGAAATGACAATCATTTCCCAGTCGAGTAAAAAACAGCTTCTTATTTAGAAATAATTCTACAAGCTTCCACAAGTCTGCTGCCATGGTGTCATATGTATCCTGTATCTTTAATTATGCAATTGTATTGTAATCATAAGCGCATAATTGACTATTTTAACAATATAATTATAATTTCTGACACTATGCTCAAATTATCAATGAGAGTGCATTATTTGCTGCCTGCGTGTAACACACACAAGCACTCCTGTGATACCAGCGGTATGTAGTGGAGTCCGGCGTGTCTTGCTCTCTGTCCTCCACACTTCCGGCCTGGTGTGCAGAAGGTGCGCTATTACCACAGGATCGCCTTCTCGACATGCAATGTGGAACGAGTTCCAGCCGTCTTTATTCTGCACAGACGGGTCGGCACCATGGTCCAGAAGCGCTTTGATGACTTCAAGGTTATGGCGTGTGCAGGCCATCATAAGAGGAGTCCTGAAAGCATTTAAAAAATTATTATACAATAACTCCGTGAACGTAAGGTGTTTTCTTTCCTTTATACAATAAAATTTCTATTTGTCAAACAATTAAACACAGTTTCAAGTCAAACCGGGACTTTTGATTGTGCGGAAAAACTATTAAAAGAGTAAAAACTACTTTTATTTAGGACTGTAGAGAGACAGGCCACAAAACAAGTTACTGTTATCCCGTATGTTACTCAACTATACACAATCAATAATATAAAAAAGCAGCTTGTAACAACAGTTACAAGACATTCCTGTGAAGGACAACTTGACATGGTGACTAATAAATCTTAAAGAAACTCTTTACAGAAAATGTAACTATATAACTTATTATATTTTGCTAAACAGTACCTTTTAAATCAGATTACTATTAGACTATATTGTGTGTACAAATGGATGAAAGAAGTACACTATATGGACAAAAATTTGGCAAAGTGAAAAAACATTTCCTCCTTCGAGCCGGATTCGAACCAGCGACCTAAGGATTTCAGCTGTAAACCTCTACAGTCCTCCGCTCTACCAACTGAGCTATCGAAGGGCACAGTGTGTGTCCGTGCAGTTGCCCTATTTCACCACACAACGATATATCGTCTCGTTTCTTTGCAATAAGACATACACTCGCAGATGTCAGCACCTATACGCAATGTAAAAATCTTTCCAAATTTGTTGCCACAGTTAATTACATGAGACACTGACAATCATAGCACTGTGATTTTTGTCCGGTTTAAAAATGACCGGAGTCGATCGGTTCTTATCAGCGAACCGAATAAAATGATCCGACTCACTAAGAATAGCTAGAATTCCCATTATCAGTGAACAAAAGCGTTGAAAAGGTGGTCTAATAAACGTTAAATCTACTATAACATTTAACTTACCAATCTGCCTTCTTCAGACAGTCAATTTTTGCTCCTCTCTCGATAAGATAGCGAACACATTGCTCATGACTCATGGAAGAAGCTTCGTGTAAAGCGCGCTTGTAGTCATTATTGTAAAGCTCGACGTCCATATTCAGGTCCTCAACAAAATATTTCACGACATCTAAATGTCCATGTCGTGCAGCGTAATGTAACAGGGTGTCTCCAGATTTCCCCAAATGTGCATTCGTAATTATGTGTTTCATTTCGCTCGTCGCCTCTATTTGCTTTTTAATCTTACACAAATGTCCATCCTGAGTCAGCTTGATTAAGAGCTTACACACGCTTTCATCCGCCATTTTAAAAATAAAGTGTTATCACAAACGTGCAGCTGTCGTTATAACCAATATAAACATATAAGACATAATACTCTTTAAGGGAAAACTAGTATTACTTTAATATTTTATGTTGTTATATGTGAAGGTAGCAGCAACCACCACACGGTGGAGTGAAAATAGCATGACGATTCTTTTCAAAGTAAAACAATATGGCTGACTTAACGTCCTCTATGCTAACATGCTAAGTAGTTACAAGACGCCTGTAGTGACACTGTACACGAATTTCGTTTCGTTTTCTTTATTTTTCTAAACAGTAACATGTATACACACTACCAGTCAAAGGTTTGGACACATCGTCTCCTTTAGTGTTTATTATTATTATTATTATTATTATTATTATTATCAACATTGTATACTAATACAGTACTGAAGGCATCCAAACTATCAAAGAAGATATATTGAATTATGTAGTAAATAAAAAAAGTGTTAAACAACCCAGAATATGTTTTATATTTTAGCTTGTCTGTTACATTGGCTTAGTGGTCACTTAGCACTGTCACCTTCACCTCCTGCGTCTGGGTTCAATTCCCACCTTGGGTCTGTTTGCATGTTCTCCCCATGCTTCTTGGGTTTCCTCTGGGTATTCCAGTTTCCTCCCACAGTCCAATGACATGGAGATCAGGCTCATTGGCCCCCAGAAATTGCCTAACTCTCCTGGGGTAAAGTGATAAGCTATAGATGATGCAATTGTCCAAAGTAGCTACTTGTATCTTTGAAGATAGTTTGGCACACGGGCATTCTCTCATCAGATTCACAAAGTAGTTACCTGAAATGGTTCTCAATTCACAGGTGTGCCTAGTCAAGAGTTCATTTGTGATATTTCTTGCTTTCTTAATGTGCTTTAGACCATCAGTTGTCTTGTGCAGAGCAAGGGTCGGTACATAGAAAATATAGCTCTACTATTACAACTACTGCACAAGTCCATATGATGGCAAGAAACACTCAGTTAAATAAACAGAAAAGACAGTTAATCATTACTTTGAGAAATGAAGGTCAGTCGCGGCAAAACATTTCAACAACTTTGAATGTATCCCCAAATGCAGAATGAGAACCAACGCAGCAAAGGAAGAACAAGAGCTATTTCTGCTGCAGAGGATAAGTTTATTAGATATACCAGCATCAGAATTCACCTCGATTTACCTCAGCATCTCATAGAGCTCACATAAATTCTTGTCTAAGTTTAAGCAGCAGACATATTTCAACATGTTCAGAGGAGACTGTGTGAGTCAGTCCTTCATGGTCGAAGAAACATTACTTCGGCAGAACAACAAGCAGAAGAGACTTTCTTGGGGTAAGAAACACAAGGAATGGACATTAGATTAGTGGGAAACTGTCCTTAGTTCTGATGAGTCCAAATATAAGATTTTTGGTTGTAACTGCCAGGTCAAGTCAAGTCAAGTCAATTTTATTTATATAGCGCTTTTAACAATTGACATTGTCGCAAAGCAGCTTTACACAATCAAAAGAAGTAAGTTTGTATGCAATGTGAATGTGTATGAATCAAAATGATAAGTTGTCCCTGATGAGCAAGCCGAGGACGACGGTGGCAAGGAAAAACTCCCTGAGATGGTAATAGGAAGAAACCTTGAGAGGAACCAGACTCAACAGGGAACCCATCCTCATCTGGGTGGTAACGAAGAGTAGGGATTGATCAGCATAATAATGTGTAAGACTGGAAGTTCAGTATAACAGGAGATTAAAATAAAAAATTAAATGGAGTCCAGTTTGTTTCTGGAGGCTCAGGTAGACTGTAGGAAATTCCAGTCCTGAGCTATCGAACGACTGAAGTCACAGGTCCCCAGAGAACAGCTGTCAACATAAGTTCATGCTTAGATGTCTTTGTTAGATGTAGAAATGGTGGACAGATGGTTTGCGTAGTTCACACGAATGTGTAGTTCCCACTGTGGAGCATGGTGGAGGAGGAGGTATGATGGTGTGGGGGGTGATTTGTTGTTGACACTGCTGGTGACTTAAGTCAAAAGTCACCAGAAGAGGCCACACTTAACCATCATGGTTACCACAGCCTTTGGCAATGACATACACCTAGTGAGAGCATTATTTGTTTTTCAACATGGCAATGACCCCAAACACACCTCTAGATTATGCAAGAGATATTGTCCAACAAGGAGAGTGATGGAATGTTGCATCAGATGACCAGGCCTCCACACTCATCTGATCGAAATCCATTTGAGATGGTTTGGGATGAGTTGGACCGGAGAGTAAAGGAGAAGCAGCCAACAAGTACTCAACACTTAATATAAAACTTATTCTGGTTTATTGAACATGTTGAATACATAATTCCATATGTGTTATGTCATAATTTCACTGTCTTCAGTATTAACATGCATTGTTGAAAACAGTAAAAATAAAAAAAGCTATTGAATAAGGAGGTATGTCCAAACTTTTAACTGGTACACACACACTAGTCCTCCAGGACGGAAGGTTTCACATCAAATTGTCTTTTATATTTGTCTAACTATCAATCCTATATTTACATTATATAAGAAACTTTCATGAAGGAATTCACCTTCAGGAGCTCCTGCAGACATCGACTGTAAAATCTTGCCATTGTGAATGTAGTGATTCAACCTGACATGCAGGTGGACGAACACAGAAATGTTATTAACTTTTAAAATACTAGGAAACTATGTGTATATCTATGTGTGGGGGAATTCTGCATTTATAAACATAACACTTGGGAAAATAGTACATTGGAATATCTTCTTCTTTTTTCCCTGTTCTGCTTCTTCTTCTAAACTAAGAGTTTAATTCTGCCCAGGTGTTGGTGGATCCACAGACTTTCCCAAGAACACTGGATGTGAACCAGGAACAACCCGAATCATATGCCAGCCTAGTGCAGGGCACCAAGCAAACACACATTCACATCCAGGAACAACCTACACGTATATCAGCATGTTTTGAGGAGGTGTGAAAAAATCTGAGAACAAAGGGAACTTGGGACCTTGATTATTTTCTCCATAAATAATAATAATAATAATAATAATAATAATAATAATCCATCCATCCATCCATCCCTTTGTGCTTCTTTTTCTTTTTTCTTGATTTTTTAATTTCTACAAAATCAGTGGAATTTAAGCATGTTTCAAAGAAGACTCAATCTCTTTGAGAATTTTACATATATCATTTAATATTTAGTCTATTTAGGGCAACAGCCTTTTGTACAGCACAATTTGCATAATTTTTCAATACCGTTTGTGTACAACCACAAAAACCATGACATTAGATTTTTTTTTGTTTGTTTTTCAGTTTACATTGAGTGGAAAACCAGACAGATTATACAAGCATATCTTTGTACAGTCAGCATACATCTTTAGATAATAATCTTAGTTATTTCCCCCCATAGTCGCATTGTCTTTCTTTTTGTAGAGCAGAATCTGGACACAAAAATAATATGAACAAATCACCAACAAAACATGCAACATCCAAAGTGAGTACATCACAGGTGTCCTGATACTACCAGTGTGAACAGGGTCAAGTGTTTCAACACAGTTTGTCTGTGTCTGTTGTGCAGGTTGGGTCAGCTTGGTCATAGGCAAGCGTGGAGATTATCCTTCCACTTAAAACATGTTTTCAAGAGCATCAAGAGAGTCTCACTCACTCCGCTGCTTGCTTTCACACGTGCTTCGTACTGAACTGGAAAATTAACAAAAGATCCTAGGTGTATAAAAGAAAGCTTGTTTTTATTTACAGGATAAGAAATACTCCTTTTTTAAATATGTTAGTGATGAAGTGGGGAAAACATGCACTGACTCATTAAAGGAGAAGCATGATTACATATGAATATTATTATTTGGATAGAGAAAACATATGCATGGACTATTGTTCATAGGAGCCGTTGGTGCATAATGTGTTTGTACATGACCGTTATAAAAATATTTCATACATGACATGGCGAATAAACTTTAAGCTAACTGATGTGATTATGTTTTAATGTGAAAGCGGCTCACGAGACCTTTGTAAACATACAGTGTACATCACCAATCCCACACGACATGTCGATATTTATGATAATGTATGTACATGGGATCTTTCTTGGAAACTAACTCTTAGATGAAATGTAAAGGTTTGATGTTGTGTTATTTATTTTTTTCTGTTAGTGCTGCATAACATAAAATAATTCTCATAGCAGTAACATTTTAAATAAGCCGTTAAATAAAAAAATAAAATCAACCAAAAGAGCGTACATAAAAGCATAGAAAAATATAAAAAGAGTTCTTATTCATAATGCTTTCTCTGACACATAAATAGTTGATATAACAGATGCATTGAGGTTGCATAGAACTGCTTACACCTTGTGGATATGGCCAAAGTATGGCACAGATTATATGGTTCCTTGTAACCAGGCCTCCATATTTGTATACCTTGAGAAAAATTGAACTTCTGAGTCTGATTTTGATATATTCAGGGTAATGACTATAATGACTATGGCATCCACTAATCAAGACTGTGAACGTTGAAGTAGTTAAAAAAACAACAACAAATTAATTCATTTGAAAAAACAAAAAAAAACAAAAAAAAACTTGCACATGGCACATTACGTAACTGCACACTTCTGCGTTTAGAATATGGCAACAGAGTCTCAGAAAATAATAAAGACACTGAGTATAACTGGTTTGATATTCAGTAAACAAAACAGACCCAGTCCTTATCGTAACATATGCCAAGATGATCCTTCCAGTACATATTATTTCCTGAACAATATAATATTAGGCTCATTATTTAAAGGTGTTGGATGATATTTAAACAATAATATATTTTATTATTAGAAGCTAGAGAGCTTTATATTCCTGAACCTTCCATTCACCACTCATTTTATTATAACTGTTATTTAAATAAAATATTTTGTTAATTAACACTCAAATATATAACATTTGGTTGAAACAAATTCAATACGTCCAAACAGACTAAAATACTAAGGAGCCAATATTAAATCTAACTTATAATAATGATGGATTGTGTGCATGTGTGTGTGTATAATATATATATATATATATATATATATATATATATATATATATATATATATATATATAGTTTATTTATTTATTTTATTGGGGTGTTCAAATCAAACTGGGACTTTTGATAAAATGAAATCAATTTCTGTAAGTTGACGAAAGTAAAAAAATTCTTAATGTCAAGTAAAACTTTTCAATTTCAACAATGTAAAGCAATTGAACATTCAAGGCCAGATGTCTGTGAATGACAATCTCTGTAAGGTCGCTTGGAGCACACTGAAGTAGTTCTAGTAAACATTCAGAGAGCGGAGAACCTGATCCCTAAAAAAAAATTGACTGGTAACTTGTGAAAGACATGCATCTGTCACAATCATTCACGAACACCACTTGAACATTACAGGAACTCGGCTGGGAGTTACCGCCACATCACCAGTACACCTTGCTCCAAGCCATTTTTACAAATAAAGAAGTGCCTGGGAGTATACTGAGAAGACTGTCTACCTTGATGGTGAAACTTTTTTCCAGTCAAAAGTCCTGGTTTGATTAAATGCCCCTCGTGTATATATACATATATGCACACACACACACACACACACACACACACACACACACACACACACACACACACACACACACACACACACACATACACTCACCAGCCAACCTAAACATTGTACCTAAGCTATAAATTTTTATTACATTTTAAAATAGCTCACTGTATCCAGTCTGGGAATTTTGATTAAGTGACAATTTAAGGAAATGGGGGTAACAAGAATAGGCATGGCAACACACGACTGGGAAAATCGCCTATCTGCCATCTCTAAATAACCTTACACTATGGAACATTACATTCAAGACATGCTAGAGACAAAGTGCAAAAACTTCTATGAGAATAATGCTGGACTTCACAATTTTTGCCTGAACATTTTTTTTTAGCATCCTATGGCAACATTCATCTTTAGAAATAACGAGAAGAGTCTGATTCACTGTGTGTGACGTTTATGACATAAGTGAAGCGAAAGATTCTTCTCTCGGTAGATAATAATCCAGACATAAAACCAGACCAGACCCCTTTTTCACAGAATTGTTCATTCCTAAAAGGGTGGTCTACCTCATTTAGATCGAATGTCACAAAGGCGTTGGTGTCACTTCCGCGCAAGCAATTAGTAGGACAGTAGATACCAGGTAAACGTATTTCCACAACAGCATGTAAATCAGATTTCACCCATTTATACCTATAAAATATCTCAAATATAGCTTAAATCCACTAATATGATCTCTGCTTTCCACACATTATAACATCTGAGAAAGAAAGTGAGAGAGAGAGAAAAGGAGCGAGAGAGAGAGAGAAAGAACAGTGATAAATGTGTTTCTAATAATGACTCTAAATCTATCATACAAAAATAATATAATAATAGTTTTCATCTACCTTCTGCAAACAATCATAAATTAAATCCATCTGAGAGTGATACTTATAGTGTATTGATACATACTTTCTCTATGTGTGACGCTCCACAACCTGAACTTGGCAGTGAGATGTCCAAAAAATGCAATGTGCGAAGAATGAACGTGACATATTCATTATCATCTCCTTTTTTTTTTTTTTTTGTAGCCCAGGTTTATTTATGTTGATACAAATATGTGCACAACACACACACACACACACACACACACACACACACACACACACACACACACACACACACACACACACACACTTGTGAGTGAGCCTTGTGGCAGAGTTTGCTTGTTTATGTGTGTGTGTGTGTACAGATGCATGGAAATCAGCTCTACACTTACACAACCCTTAATCCTAGTTTTTTCTACTTAAGGCTAACCTTTAACGCCATGCGCGTCAATGTAAATGCAGGAAACACTTACGTAAGCGGTACACTTCCTGCTCCCTGTTCCCTACCTCACACCAGTGCAGATTAGCGTAATTTCTCAAACACATGGGATTGAGATTGTTAAATTCTCTACCTCACCCTGTGTGAGACTGTGTGCCTTTGTGTATGTGTGTGTGTGTGTGTGTGTGTGAAACTATAGTTTCACACACACACTCTATCCTGCTTCCTCTAGGATTGGATCTGGGCTGTGGTGGCTAGCAGCTTGTGCCAGCTGACCACTCGCTTCCTCAGGTCCACCTTGTCCAGCCACACGTAGGCCTCACCGATCAGAGTCTTCTTTACAAACTTGCCCCCATTTGATACCAAGAAAAGCTGTATGTAGAAGAAAAAAGGCAGAGAAAGGCAACCGATAAGACTCTTGTGTTCTGTTTCACTGGCAGCATTTCACTGGAACCAGATTTCAGTTAACCAATCTTTGTAATCTGACGTCATCGTGCCCTCTTGTTCCTCCAACTTAAACGTTTCGACCAATTGCTCCAACCAGTACATCTAATAATCCATGTACTGGAGATGGAAATGGAGAGTGAATATCCACTTCACTCTCCATTTTGTTTTTCCTATTCAGGGAGACATGGGGGCTATTCAGGGCACTAGACAGGATACACACGTGGACAAAATTGTTGGTACCCTTCGGTCAATGAAAGAAAAACTCACAATGGTCACAGAAATAACTTTAATCTGACAAAAGTAATAATAAAAAAAAATTCTATGAATGTTAACCAATGAAAGTCAGACATTGCTTTTCAACCATGCTTCAACGGAATTATTTAAAAAAATGAACTCATGGAACAGGCCTGGACAAAAATGATGGTACCCTTAGAAAATACTGAAAATAATGTGACCAAAGGGACATGTTAATTCAAGGTGTGTCCACTAATTAGCATCACAGGTGTCTACAATCTTGTAATCAGTCAGTGGGCCTATATATAGGGCTCCAGGTAGTCACTGTGTTGTCTGGTGACATGGTATGTACCACACTCAACATGGACCAGAGAAAGCGAAGGAAAGAGTTGTCTCAGGAGATTCGAAAGACAATTATAGACAAGCATGTTAAAGGTAAAGGCTATAAGACCATTTCCAAGCAGCTAGATGTTCCTGTGACTACAGTTGCACAGTTGGGACTGTAGCCAACCTCCCTGGACGTGGCCGCAGGAGGAAAAATGATGACAAATCAAAGAGACGGATAATCCGAATGGTAACAAAAGAGCCCAGAAAGACTTCTAAAGAGATCCAAGGAGAACTTCATGCTCAAGGAACATCAGTGTCAGATCGCACCATCCGTCGTTGTTTGAGCCAAAGTGGACTACATGGGAGACGACTAAGGAGGACACCATTGTTGAAAACAAATCATAAAAAAGCCAGACTGGAATATGCCAAACTACATGTTGACAAGCCACAAAGCTTCTGGGAGAATGTCCTATGGACAGATGAGACAAAAATGGAACTTTTTGCCAAGGCAAATTTTGCTAATCATACTTGAAGCATATGAAGAAAAGAACACTGTCCCTACTGTGAAACATGGAGGAGGCTCTGTTATGTTCTGGGGCTGCTTTGCTGCATCTGGCACAGGGTGTCTTGAATCTGTGCAGGGTGCAATGAAATCTCAAGACTATAAAGGGATTCTAGAGAGAAATGTGCTGGCCAGTGTCAGAAAGCTGGGTCTCAGTCGCAGGTCATGGGTCTTGCAACAGGACAATGACCCAAAAAACAGCTAAAAACACCCAAGAATGGCTAAGAGGAAAACATTGGACTATTCTAAAGTGGCCTTCTATGAGCCCTGACCTCAATCCTATTGAGCATCTTTGGAAGGAGCTGAAACATGCTGTCTGGAAAAGGCGCCCTTCAAACCGGAAACAACTGGAGCAGCTTGCTCATGAGGAGTGGGCCAAAATACCTGCAGAGAGGTGCAGAAGTCTCATTGACAGTTACAGGAATCGTTTGATTGCAGTGATTGCCTCAAAAGGTTGTGCAACAAACTATTAAGTTAGGGGTACCATCATTTTTGTCCAGGCCTGTTCCATGAGTTCATTTTTTTTTATAATTCCGTTGAAGCATGGTTGAAAAGCAATGTCTGACTTTCATTGGTTAACATTCATAGAATTCTTATTTATTATTACTTTTGTCAGATTAAAGTTATTTCTGTGACCATTGTGAGTTTTTCTTACATTGACCGAAGGGTACCAACAATTTTGTCCACGTGTGTATATATCACCTCACTCTCACTCACTAATCATCTATACTGCTTAATCCTGTATTCAGGGTCACGGCGCACAAGGCGGGTACACCCTGGACAGTTTGCCGATCCATCTCAGGGCACACACACTCATTCACACACTACGGTCAATTTGGGAATACCAGTTAACTTGACCTACATGTCTTTGGACTGTGAAACCGGAGTACCCGTACCCAAGCAACGGGAGAACATGCAAACTCCATACACACAGAGACGAGAATCGAACCAGGACCCTGGAGGTGCAAGACGACAGTGCTAACCACTACAATACCGTGCCGCCCCAGAGAACCTTAATTGTAATAATTAGCAAGAATATTTATGGAAGAGACAAACAAGAGCCCTTCACATGCTTAGGAATCATACTGGATATGTGTGTGAGTGTGTGTGCGCATATGAAATTAGAGACGTTAGGATATTAGATACAGAAGCAATGCTTAACATTATAATTCCCTTAACTGACCTTACAGAAGAGATAAGGTTATATAAACAAAACACTAGAGAGAAATCTATAGTTTGATGCAAAAAGTTTAAGGAGGGTGAATAAGTGCGCATAGCACAACAGATTGTGTAACTTAGAAAAAAAAAGTGATAGACTTTTGAATACATTACTAATATATAGCTGGGTGGCATAATGGTTGGCACTGTGGCCGCACACCTCCAGGGTCGATGATTCGATTCTCACCATAGGTCTTTGTACATGGAGTTTGTATTTTGGTGCGTTTCCTCCAGGCATTCCCAAAAAATTGGCTGTAGTGTGTGTGTATGTGTGTGTGACCTGCAAAGGATTGGTACCTTGTCCAGGGTGTAAACCCCCCCCCCCCCCCCCCCCACGCCTAAACTCTCCTCGGATAAGCTCCAGGGCCTCATGAAGATGAATGGATGAATAAATGAAAATAAATAAATAATATATCATTATTATAATAAATATAAAAACATGCGACACATACATTAGGGGATCCACAATGTTCAACTTTTTAAACATTACCTAAAGTTTATTAAAGCTGAAATAGATTTTCTTCTACATTGACAAAAAAGAGAACGTCAATATTAAGCATTAAAACGATCCATTGTTTCATCTTAATGGACATCTGAAATACAAATAAGCTTTCATATGTAGCTCTTTCGATCATTTGAACAAATACGTTTCCGTAGTGTGGAGTAAAATTCTGAGTAATACTTTCAACTAGGTCATTTTGACCTGAATAAAATGAGTCTGGGAGCAGCTGGTCGTAATAAAACCCCTGTGGTACCCTAAAGTGCTTCAAATTAGCAACGTACTGTACCTGGAGTGGAAACTTAATCTGCTGACTCGCAGCCAATCAAGGCACTTAAAAGTGTTCTCGTCTCTCCTGCACTTAATGAAGGTTGACTCAGTGTGCGCACTTCACCTGAATGGAATGTCCAGTGGGGTTCATGCAGAAACGGAAGGTTTCGTTAAAGGACGGCTCGCGGTCGTGGCGGCACACGCGGGTTTTCTTCTTGATGATCCTCTTCTGAGTGGCGATGTTCACCACGTAGAGCTTCACGTACATGTCTGTTCAAAAACACAATAAGTGAGAGAATGAGGAATGGGAAAGCTTACATTTTAAATAATTCTACATTTTAAATACACTACCGGTCAAACGTTTGGACACACCTTCTAATTCCATGGTCTAATCTGAGGTGATATTAATTGATGTCTTTACTAATATATAACTGGGTGAAGTAATGAAACAAAGATAACATGAGTAAATGCAAAATGCAGTTTTTAAATGTCGATTTAATTTATTAAGGGGAAAAAGCTGTCGAAACCAACCTGGATGTATATGAAAAAGTAATTGCCTCCTAAACCGGATAGCTGCTTGTGCAACCTTTGGCAGCAACAACTGCAATCAAGTGTTAGATAACTGGCAATGAGTCTTTCACATCGCTGTGGAGGAATTTTGGACCACTTCTTCTTCTATGCAGCATTGCTTTTATTGAGGCACATTGGAAGGCTTTCGAGCATGAGCACGAGTCAAATTTAGTTCTTTAGAATATATGCAATATGCAAACTAAATTTTAACCTGGGATGGACTCCAGGCCCCCCGCAGTGACCCTCTATACAGGATAAAGCAGTATAGACAATGAGTCTATTGTTGTAGAATGGGTGGCACGTCGGTGCAGTGGTTAGCGCTGTCGCCTTGCACCTCCAGGTTCCGGGTTCGATTCCCGTCTCTGTGTGCATGGAGTTTGCATGTTCTCCCCGTGCTTGGTGGGTTTCCTCCGGGTACTCCGGTTTCCTCCCACAGTCCAAAGATATGTAGGTTAGGCTAATTGGCGTTGCCCGTAGTGTGTGAATGAGTGTGTCAGTATGTGTCTGTGCCCTGCGATGGATTGGCACCCTGTCCGGGGTGTACCCCGCCTTGTGCCCTAAGTCTCCTGGGATAGGCTCCAGGCCCCTGAATACAGGATAAAGCGGTATAGAAGATGAGATGAGTGTTGTAGAATGTAGAAAGATAAACCACTAAACAGGAACATTTAATTAGAAGGAGTCTACTTCTACTTTCTACTGGTTCTGTGTATATTTTTAACTTGTGCGAAACCTAATATAGAAAACTTCATTTTCTCTACAATGATTGGTGTGAAGATGAAGTGCTGCAATAATAATACGTTTAACAATCTGCCCACTGTTAATCACATTAATCACGATACCTGGCAGGTGGTCAGGAGTCTTAAATTTGTACGTGATGTTTCTGCACTGGAGGATTTCCAGTACTAGGTTCTCTCCCTCGGTCTTCATCTCCTTCTTCAGAGCGATCTTTATCTCCCCCATGACCTGCGTTTTACCTAAAAAAAAAAAAAACACACACGCTCACGCACGCACGCACACACTATACTGTAAATGTGGAGTGAAAAAAAATTGAAATACTGTGCTATGGTATGAAAAAAAAGGATACAAAGCTTTTATTTATGAGCTAGTACGCAGAGTGATCAAGTAACTGTTATAACAAGAAATCTGACGTGTCACTGCTAAGTTAAGAGAAAATCCTCTAATTCAGGGGTGGGCAATTATTTTTCCCCAGGGGCCAAGTGAGAAGCAAAAAATATTGTAGAGGGCCGGACGCTTCGTCTCGTAATGCCGACTCACGTTGTACTCCATAAACACGGCGACCTGCTCTCCACAAACTAAACACACCGGTTTAACCCCTGACTTCAGTGAATAAATATTTAGTAGTCCATATTCTCTTGAAACCACAGCCTTCAGCGTCCACCTTTCTTTTTTAGGCATGTGCAAACATTTTGAAGGGATACCATTACAATGACTTGTTGCTAATCACATGCACTCGGACTTGTTTCAGAGTACCTGTACAGGTACGTAAACGATGCACGCACACTGTAAACAGGTCCCAAAGTAAAAGCACTGCTGTTTTAGTCCATGCATTTATGCAAAATTTTGAAAGTAGGTTTTATTTTCCTAATTCCAAGCAACCTTTCGCGGGCCAGTCAGAGTCGGGCCGCGGGCCGTATTTAAGGCCTGGGTCTGCACTAATTCAAGGTGTGTCTAAGCCACTGTCCCACCACCATTCGCCAATGGAACATTTATGCAAATTGATGTTAATATATAAATTAATATTAAAATAAATAACTATATATAATAAGATAATAGCAAACGCATCATGGCTTAGTGGTGGCTGCCTTTCAGTAGCGGGGCTGATGTATGGTGCGCAGCAACAGATGGGTTACAGTCAATAAATTGTCCACCTAGAAGGGAGTTGTACCTGATAAAAGCGCCGCAAAATACACATGCTATCTTTGTGTCTGTTTGTTTTAACCTGAATAGAATTGACACCATGGTTGCATTGTGTGAAAATGCTTGAATAATTCAGCACCTCAAATGTCATCAATGTTCAGATGAAAATAGACAGTGTCTGCATGTTTCCACCCACACAACCCACCTACCCCTTGTTCACACTCAGTTGTATTAAATGTACAGGTTGTGGATATGTGGGTGTACACAGAGGATCCAAGTAAACATGTACAGTTTGGATTTAGTAGTCGGGTCTTTGACCATCTATAGACTGTTCCGATGAAGAGTTGGTTATGTTTTAATGATTACTTTTAAATAATATCATTCAAAACCTGTTTGCAATAAGTTTAATTCAATTAAATAACACTATAATGTCTCTGGATATCCTTCTCCAAGTACCTAATCCATAACCATTCATTCATTCATCTATCCTATGGAGAGTGGGGTTATATCTATGCTCCCGATGTCATGTTACCAGGGTCCTACGTTCCCAGTATCCTATGTTTCCTTGGTCTATATAGAACACAATGGGGGGGGGGGGGGGGGGGGGGGGGGGGACTTAAAATGTGTCGCATCTATCTTGAACAGAATAAGAAGGTCAATGCGTATTAACGGGAAAAATGAACTAGGGAACATAAGACCCTGGGAACATAGGGGTGGTTCGACAAGATAAATGGAGTCAGGGAGTTCAAGGCATAAGACCCAAGGCAGGACTCGAACCCAGAACCTGGTGGTACACATACAATAATACAAATAATAAATGCTTTTCGTGTATGATAGATTGCTTATACTAACGTTCTTCTAATACATTTTAAACACACACAAACATACAAATGCACATACGCTTACCCTCTCCGTCTCCATGTATTGACTTTACAACATCGGTGCCATTTGGAATCTTTCCGCTGTGTAAAAAATACATAGATGACAATTATCTTGATACGAAAATGAAATCAGAAGGATCCGATTAAAACAAAAACTCCTTAATATGTATATGATCACATTTTAAACCCAAACAGTACATCTTGTCGATAAATACAGTATATACTGTATAATATATAATTATGTATATACAGGGTGGGCCATTTATATGGATGCACCTTAATAAAATGGGAATGGTTGGTGATATTAACGTCCTGTTTGTGGCACATTAGTATATGTGAGGGGGCAAACTTTTCAAGATGGGTGGTGACCATGGTGGCCATTTGGAAGTCGGCCATCTTGGATCCAACTTTTGTTTTTTCAATAGGAAGAGGGTCATGTGACACATCAGACTTATTGGGAATTTCACAAGAAAAACAATGGTGTGCTTGGTTTTAACGTAACTTTATTCTTTCATGAGTTATTTACAAGTTTCTGACCACTTATAAAATGTGTTCAATGTGCTGCCCATTGTGATGGATTGTCAATGCAACCCTCTTCTCCCACTCTTCACACACTGATAGCAACACCGCTGGAGAAATGCCAGCACAGGCTTCCAGTATCCGTAGTTTCAGGTGCTGCACATCTCGTATCTTCACACCATAGACAATTGCCTTCAGATGACCCCAAAGATAAAAGTCTAAGGGGGTCAGATCGGGAGACCTTGGGGGGCCATTCAACTGGCCCACGACGACCAATCCACTTTTCAGGAAACTGTTCATCTAGGAATGCTCGGACCTGACACCCATAATGTGGTGGTGCACCATCTTGCTGGAAAAACTCAGGGAACGTGCCAGCTTCAGTGCATAAAGAGGGAAACACATCATCATGTAGCAATTTCAAATATCCAGTGGCCTTGAGGTTTCCATTGATGAAGAATGGCCCCACTATCTTTGTACCCCATATACCACACCATACCATCACTTTTTTTGTTCCAACAGTCTTGGAGGGATCTATCCAATGTGGGTTAGTGTCAGACCAGTTGAATCGCCCCCAAGGTCTCCCGAGGGAAGTTTGCCCCCTCACATATACTAATGTGCCACAAACAGGACGTTAATATCACCAACCATTCCCATTTTATTAAGGTGTATCCATGTAAATCTTAGTATATTCTACTATTTGAAATGAGAATAACATTAAAAGAAAGAAAGAAAGAAAGAAAGAAAGAAAGAAAAAGAAAGAAAGAAAAAGAAAACGGAAAACGTACAATCTTGGAACTTGGAAGATAGCGCTGTCCACGCCGTTAGTCTCCGTTTCCTCTTCCAATAGGCTGAAGGCGCTGCCACTCAAACCGCTGTCCAATGAAGCTGCAGTAACAGGAGCATCAGCAGATCTATGGCTGCGGGACGCTGTTTTCGAAATGCGAGTTAATCTATTATCCTGTCTTGCAGAATAGAGAACTACCTCTGGCCTAAAGACTTAATTACCCAACAAGATCGATGTTAAAACAGGAACAGAACAGAAAATAAGCATGGTCTGTAAGATCCTCCACACATGCTCCTGACATCTACAGTACTGTGCAAAGATCGTGAATGAAGGAAAAGCGGCTAAATAAGTAGCAGCAAAGAGTAACGAGTGCACAAATAATTATTACAAGAGTGGTTCAAGTCAAACCGGGACTTGTGATGAAATTGATTGTGAATGAATGCGCAAACCCGATGCACGGTAAGCACGGTACGGTGATGAGACTCATAGCCGCAGTTTAACATTTGAATGGTGCAAACCATTGCTGAAGACGATACGTCTGTGAATGACAATCCTGGCTCGGAGCCCGCTACAGTCATTTCTGTGGACATTCAGCGTCTGATCTTTGAAAATCAACAGATAACTTGCGGAAGAGACGCATCTGTCTGTGGGGACTGTACGCACAATCATTGACCAACACCACTTGCACATTACTGGAACTCGTCTGTGTGTTATTTCCACATCCCCCATACAGTCCTGACCTCAGTCCAAGTCATTTACACATGTTTGGGCCATTAAAGGAGTTCCTGGGAGGCCGGTGTTTCAAGCACAAGTTACTGTAAACTCGGGGATAAGTGCATTAATGTAGAAGAGATAAACTAAATAAATGTAGTTCTTACTCTCATAACTGTGTTCTGTTACTCTGCACAACCAAAAGGCCTGGTTTGACTTGAACGCCCCTTGTATATTAGCTACACCTTAATTTTGTTTTAATACGAGTCTTTAAGTTCCCAGTAGCATTTAATATTTTGGAAAATTACTACTTGTAAATTTAGGAAGAAATAACATTAAATATCTAAAATGTATATTAAATATATAAGATGTACATGAGACATTTGCCCAGTACTGTACAGTATAATATAGTACATGCAGGTTGAGCAACCTAACAGCCACAGACATACAGAGCAGGCACACACAAACACGTGTGATTACACTACTGCTAAAATTGCTTGCCATTATTATTTTCAATGACTCTCTCTCTCATAATGATACAGTAATATTAATGTCCAGAGCCCAAAACAGGGCCTTGCAGTTACAACAAAATAATCGCTGTCTGACTGTAACTGTCAGTTATTTCTTCTACTTTGTGAACCTACTGTACCAATCACTGCATTCTTTCTTTGTTAAACATCAGCACAACTTACTTTTCACCCATATTCTGTGCCCCTTAGGTTGTAACAGCTGTAAACAGATGTAGCTTTAATTTCATTTTGAAAAAGATTTTGTATTATACAGTCATTGCTCACAAATATTTGGACGGTGCACTACCACAATGGATTCGAAATCAAGCAGATTTGAATTCACTGAGTGCAGACTTTCAGCTTTAATTCAAGGCACTGGACAAAAAAGATGACATTACCCTTTTAGGAATAACACCTATATACACCTAAATGAAGTCCCTTCATTTTCACAGGTTCAAAGGTAACTGGACAAACTAGCAATCATAAATATTTAAATTATTTTGAACACTAGGAAGGCAGTCAGTGACTCCATGAAGTGTGGAACCCCAAATCTTCGCACCTTAGAGCTGCTTTGCCAGGCCTTTACTGCGGCTGCTTTCACTTGCTGTTTGTTTGTGGATATAAAAAAATTTCTTCAGTCGGTAAAAAGCAGTTCGGTTGGGTTTGAGGTCAAATGAATGACCCTGCCTTTTAAAAACATCTAATTTCTTAGCCTTGAGTTGCTTTCGTGGTGCGTTTTACAGCCGTCCATTATCCATGTGTACTGTGAAGCGCTTTACTATTAGTTTTGCAGCATTTTTACCAAATCTAAGCAGAAAGTGTTAGAAAGCTCTATTCACTTTCAGATTCATTCTGCTACTTCTATCAGCAGTCACATCATAAAAAATACACCAGTTCAAACACAGCAGTGACCCAGTTCTGCTGAAAGCCATACAGTACATGCTCATGCCCACAGTGCCAACAACATGTTTAAGGGATTAAGTGCCATGTTTTAGAACATGAGCCCTTTCTCCGCTCCTCCACACTCTTCTCTTCACATTATTCGTGTAAATGTTAAGTATGTTTGTTAAAACCGTAAAGCTGAATGTCACATCTTGATTGCTTCATTTCAATCTATGGCAAAAATACAAAAATTCAATTCAGTTCAATGAAACGTCATTGTCCAAATACTTATGGACATGACTGCATATTAAAATATATTTTTGGGCACAAAAACATGAACGAATTCGTCACATCTCATCTTCTCTTCTATACCGCTTTGTCCTGTACAGGGTCGCCGGTGGCCTGGGGCCTATCCCAGAAGACTTAGGGCACACACTCTGCAAGAGGTGCCAATCCGTCACAGGGCACACACACACACACATACAATACTATGGGCAATTTGTTAACACCACTTATCCTAATCTGCATGTCTTTGGACTGTGGGAGGAAAGCGGAGGAAACCCACCAAGAACGGGGAGAACATGCAAACTCCATGCACTTAGAACCGAGGTGGGAATCGAACCCGGACCCTGAAGGTGCTAACCACTACACCACCGTGCTGCCTTAAACTAATTAATTAAATATCTAAAATACTTTTTTAAAATCTGGGTATTCGTTTACAAGTAATTCTTAAAAAAAAAAAAAAAACTACTTGGGGGTGTGAAATTATAGAAAAACAATCCAAGATAGGGTGCTGTGATGTGGCCTAACAGATGAAGTTAATTATTTTATAACTTGTATACAAATCCCGGAATACTGCATTCGTTTTTATACCTCAGCAATCTGAGAACCATTGCACTTTTCATTTTCATTCATGTATTTTTTTTCCCCCATCTAGCTTCTTTCTTTCCTTCTCTCTCCTGTACATAATAAGTCAACTAAATCTAAAAAACATAGAAAACATTAGCGTGCATTAATTGCACTACTGTCCAGCAGAGTATTCAGCAGTATCACAAAAGATTTTAGCACACTTTTAGCAGTGGTGTATACACACACACACACACACACACACACACACACACACACACACACACACACACACACACACACATTTATAACGCACTACAAACCACATGTAAGCGACATTTAAGTCATCATATCATCTACTGACATAAAACACTGAAGAACACATATATACAAAGCAGACTGCACAGAACAGCAGCAGAAACATTTACGCACAGTAGAAATCATTCATTAGTAAGTGTATTAGCTACTTGTGTGTGCATCCTGCATAGTCGCGTTAGGCTAATTCTGGCGTGATGTGTTTAATTCTATTTAAATTGTCGTTAATTGTTGTTATTCTTGTTTTGGGGGGTAAAATGTGAATTTTAATTTCCTTATTACGTTTACAGAGCTGTTGTGCCTTGCTGTTGCGTGATGAGTGATGGTGTGGAGTGAAATGCATGATTTCGGTCTTGACACATAATTCATGCACACGGCCCTTCTCTAAGCACCGGCTCCAAGTGCTTCGCTAACACCAGGGATGAATAAAAATCTAGACCTATATAAAGTAGTACGCGGAGCTGCTGGGTCATGTGACCCTGCGAATACAATTCTATTCATCCGGTTTCAGTGAAGCGTGTTGATGGAGTGTAGAAGAAGGCCGAGTGTTGTTGCATGAATTATCTGTGGAGTGTCTAGCTCTCTTCATCTCTCTGTAGATGTGCGTTAGTAACCCAGCATCCTCTTTCTCCTTCTCTCTCTCTCTCTCTCTCTCACCTCTATCCGGCTGAGGCCTTTCTTCAGACATGGCTTTGCGGAGGGTCAGGTGACGGCCTTCAGTGATCTCATTGCCCGGTGTGTTGGACAGGGCTCTCTGTATGGTGAGCACACCTGCTACGCTGTGCCTGTGTTGCCTCAGGGAGAGGCTGCCAGTTTGGACTGGATAAGGTTGGGGTTGGTGAGGTCACGTATATAAAAAAAAAAAAAAAAGGGGAAAAAGAAAAAAAGAAAAAAAAAAAAGAAACCCAAAATATTGGAGGAATAGGGACGAGGAAAGGTTCATGGGAAGTTAGGAAAAGGGCAACGAGATGGAGACTCAGAGTATGAACTCTGTACAACATTGAAACCACTAGCTTTTTACTGTACTTTAAAAAGTCACATGCAGCCACAGTGTGTGTGCCGTCCCTTGCTGAGGTGGCAGGTAGCGGGCGTAGCGCGTCCACTGAGGTGCATTGTGGGCCGGCAGTAGCCATAGGGAGCGTAGGAGGCGGATAGAGAAGATAGGAAGGGTGGTTGCGGAGCAGAGGCCACATGCACAGCCGGCTTGTCGGTGCAAAGAACAGCAGAAAAAGCTGGGTCAATTGGGACCAGTTGGGACAATGGAAAGGAAAGGATTGGAAAATGGACGAGTCAGCGGAAGTCTGAGAGCAGTCGGCAGCAAAGAAAACTCCCTTATTGCTGGCGAGGAGGGTCCCAATGCATCTCTGGCTAAACCTAACTGTATGATAATAGGGCCGAACCCAGCTATTTTTGTGTCTTAGTTACTGCAGCAATCAGCTCTGCTAATGCGGGCAAATGATTATGCCCCAAAATGCTTACCAGGAGTCAGGGGACTCGACAAACTGGGTCAGATTGTCTGGCAGTGATTGACGGTCGGATCGAGGTAGTGTGCAACCTGCAGTCATGAGCATTGGTGTGCCTTAGTTTTATTATTGATTAATTTATTCCTAATAAAATTAAATGTATTATTTTTTTCATCCTTATGTATTTTTTTTTATGTATTTCATTTTGTGCTTCAGCTTTAATGGACACATTATGTATTTTATTCCTAGTTATCACTACGGTTAAGATACACCCCAGATTATCAGGTTGATGAGATTTTATTTTTCGTGTCAATGATTTTACTTAGTATCAATTCTCTAACATGAAATAGATCGCTAAAGGAGCGCCAGAGCTTTACACAGGTATTCATTACGTGAACTGGCTCTAGTGCAAGTGTGTATGTGTGCAGAGTAGAGATGTGTCTCCAACACACAGGGCAAGAACATACAAGAGAGGAAGCGGTGAGGTGAACAGACTGTGACCACACGGGGACCAGAACAAGGGAGAGAGAGAATCCAAAAATAATATGTATATAAAAAAAAAAAAGAGCGGATAGCAAAAAACGAAACTAAACAAAAGGAACAGAAGGAAGAGCAGATGAGTGTGAAGGCAGCCATGCTGTGGGGGCTTTATTTGCGTCGTTTACTTGGTTGGAGGCGATGCTGTTCGCCGGCAGCGTCAGCTGTTGCCATGGCGTCGTCAGGGTGCGCCCGGGATGCGCCACTTTTGCCGTGAGCGCGCGGGGTTCCATGGGAGCGGGCTTGGCCCTCGGAGGGAGACGGCTTCGACGTGCTGGGGCTACTGTGAGATTTCTCAATAGTGGGAACCTGTGTGTCTAAAACAACCAGAATATACGATGCTGAACTTCCCGTCTTCTGCTTTCCTCCATTCGCCTAAGGAATTGCTGAGTTTGAGCTACAATTTATCATGCTATTTATTTAATACTGTTTATCGAGGTTTCATTTGATATAACGTTAACGTGATGCTTTAAGTCCAGTTACATTAGTGAGCGTTTATTTGTTCGGCCAAACCCGGTCTCACTGTGTATGGGAAGGCTGAGAAGGAGAGCCTGTAGAGAGTGTAGTGGTATTATGAGCTATACGCATGCACAGTGAAATCCACAATGTTGAAGTTACCCCACGGTGCTCACGTGCACGCATTTAAACACTACAGGTTTTTAACTGTGGGATAAGCAATTTTTCATTAAAATAATAATAATCTGTCAATAAAAGTCTTCAGATTTGTGTTTTTCTTTCTTTAATAACAGCACGTTTTTGAAATCGGTTAAATCTTTAGACTTAGACTTGGATTATTGGGAAGAGCCCCTGTGCAAGTTGTTACATTTCATTTAATAAGCAGGTTAATCAGGACAAGGGCGCCAGTGAGTTTCTTTAGAAAATTAGAAAAGGTCCACGTCCTTTGCATTACTGTTCATATTGTCTTATATTAAGACACTGCGTCCGTCTTTATTTCAGCACTGTGGATTTACTGTGCATATGGAAAGAGTATGGAGCCAAAGCTAGGACGAATGAGTCATATAGGCTGGACACACATTGAAAGAGGAATGGCGGGACAGAGGACGGGGACAGGAGAATAGCAAGGACAGTCAAATAGAAAGTTCAAGTCTACGTGGGAGGGATGAAGAGGAACAGTAAAGGAATCCAGGGTTTAAAAAGGAATACTGTGCAGAAATTACCCTTGGCAGGATCAGGGAAGATGCCATGGCTGCGGCTCTTGATGACAGAGGATTTAGGGGAGTCCTGATTGCTGTGGCCAGATGTTTTGGGTGAGTGTCCGCTGGACACTTTGGGCGAGTGTTGGCGTCCCTGGCCCTGGCCTGAGTGTGAGCGCCGGTGGTGCTCTCCTTCACACTGCTCCTTAAGCGGAAGCCAGCGTGGCATGTTATCCAGCTGAGCAGTGTTGGACAGATCTATCAGCACCTAGGGCATGCAAACACAACCTGGTTACATGGTGCTGGGGTTGGCATTAGGTCTATACGTTTGTGTGTGTGTGTGTGTGTGTGTGTGTGTGTGTGTGTGTGTGTATACAGTAAAGTGGTTGATTTCCCACCTCTCCCAGGAAGTCATTGGAGGAGCTCTTGTCATAGTCCCATACACTGACCTCTAATGTCTTCTTCCTCAGCTAAACACGTACATACACATAGAACAGAGAACATTACCTTTATCTACTAAACAGATTTATCTTATTAATGCAAATATGTTTAAAAGTTTAATCCATGCAGAGGTTTAATACAACGCCACCATATGGTGTCTGTTTAGTGAGGCAAATCTGTATCATTTAAACTCAGCGTGGCTGTGGCCTAAACCAGATCCTCTATTCATTATGCCCTAGTAGGTCCTGAAACAATCGGTCAGAGGTAGGAATGCCAACAGAGTCAGCATGGTCTGTGAATTGTGTCTCTGACAGTTCCTCAATCTCTAAGTCTATGAAGTCTATGTCTACGTTCACATTATTATCATAATTCAGATTTATGTGGTCAAATTGGAATTGCCATGTCATGACAGTTGACAACTACAAGCGGACTCTAATGTGGATGGATCTGTGGTCTGAGAGCACACGGGCACGTTTTTGCTTGCACCGTGTGGGTTAAAACACATCATATTTGTGTGGTCACTCATTCATTTCAAGCATGGATGCTATTGTAGCAAAATATATGTCCTTGGGATTTTCTCTGGAGGACGGTAAGCAGTTATTCAACTGTATTTGTTGAGGACCAGAGCTATATTTAGCTGTTTTAGCGCCTTTTGCTAGCACTGCTATGAAATCCCCATGCTACCGGTGCTGACTGATGGCGTCAGTGTTCTGCTCAAAAAGTCACATAAATTCTGAACTCATTCTTTTTCAAGTCACATGACTATTTATTCGATCTAGGACCATATACAAAAGTGACTGAGATCCATTCTGAAAAACATCAAATTTGTGCATTCTGACTATATATACTATATATATCTATCTATCTCTATATCTATCTATCAGTATATATATATGTACTGTACATATATATCTATACAGTACAGACCAAAAGTTTAGACACACCTTCTCATTCAGCGAGTTTTCTTTATTGCGTTCTTTAGACCAAACGCGTCTCTTCTGCTTGTTGCCTGTCCTTAGCAGTGGTTTCCTAGCAGATATTCTAGCATGAAGGCCTGATTCACACAGTCTCCTCATAACAGTTGTTCTAGAGATGTGTCTGCTGCTAGAACTCTGTGTGGCATTGACCTGCTCTCTGATCTGAGCTGCTGTTAACCTGCGATTTCTGAGGCTGGTGACTCGGATGAACTTATCCTCCGCAGCAGAGGTGACTCTCGGTCTTCCTTTCCTGGGGCCGTCCGCATGTCAGCCGGTTTCTTTGTAGCGCTTGATGGTTTTTTCGTGACTGCGCTTGGGGACACTTTCAAAGTTTTCCCAATTTTTTCGGACTGACTGACCTTCATTTCTTAAAGTATTGATGGCCACTCGTTGTTCTTCACTTAGCTGCTTTTTTCTTGCCATAATACAAATTCAACCTCTTTGAATGAGAAGGTGTGTCCAAACTTTTGGTCTGTACTATCTATCTATCTATCTATCTATCTCTCTCTCTCTCTCTCTCTCTCTCTCTCTATATATATATATATATATATATATATATATATATATATACACACACATAAAATCAGGTCTGTGTCACGTTAGGGTAAAAAAATAGACAGTCACTATTCCGACTAGTAATGTGAACGTAGCCTAAATTTGGTCTCCATTAGACATGCTCACAGCAATTTCTAAGCAAAATATAAATAGCCCACTGAAAGCCCTATGATCCAGTTACTAAAGATAAATGAATGAACTCTAAAAATAAATGTATACTAATGAAAAATCATCCTTCTCCAATCAAAGAGGTTCGTGTCCAACAGCCTGCTCATTCACACCCTCATTAAAAAATAATAAAATAAGAACAAAAATAAATTAGTATTGACCGATTTGTTGCGTCACAATCCTGATCCATGCACCTTTGACCCCGTCAGCATTTCTGGCTTTTAATAAAATAAACCAAAAATGATCAAAATGACTAGCAGTAAAAGGTAAGAAATCCAGATGGTTCGGTTGCAAAAGTCAGTTCTGCACACTTCCCTACCTTCTGTTCTCTCTCAATTAATACCTCTTTGCCTCGCCTCAGCAATCCAGCAGCACTGAATCAGTCAGGGCTGTCATTACTTGCCTCCAAAAGCTAAGGAGACTGAAAAGAGCTTTTTTGGCTTAATTAAGCTAAAGCACTTCTGGGAGCCTGGAGTCTGGTCCCTGTTCACACCAAAGCCTGCGATTCTCTCTGAAGAGCTCTCTTCTAATTGAGACCTCACTATCGTGGTGGGCTACAGATTTTTTGAAATCTCACAAAATGAAGTTGGTTTTAGTACCTTGGGTCTCTCTTTTTTCCCTTTAATTCATTGAGTAGATACCTTAAATATAATTAAGCAGAACAATTTAATCTAAGCTTATTATACAATACATACACAAAGGGCATGCTCACATTTCACATTATTAAGCTTAAATGTTAGGAGGACGGAGTGGAAGTATTGCTATGTTACAATGAACTATATAGTTAACATCATTTATTATCATGGTACACAAACAAACCACAGACCTCAGCATTAATGGAACATATGTAATAAACTGCAGACCACTTTAGCCTATGGTTCACCCATGCTGGCGACTAACAGTTAGAATGCTGTGACATGGAGTGATACATACTGTATAGTTAAATATCACAGTGCTGTTATGCTCTATATCACCACTTGTAATCCAATCATTACTTCTTACAGTATGTAAGTGCAAGTTTACTAATGCTGTGATACATAACAACACAGTCTGGTACAGTATTCTACTGCACGACTGAGTAATATGGAGCTTGCCCTACATACTGTAAGAAATAACACACAGTACACAA
This sequence comes from Clarias fuscus, assembly GCA_030347435.1. NCBI lineage: Eukaryota > Metazoa > Chordata > Actinopteri > Siluriformes > Clariidae > Clarias > Clarias fuscus. The sequence goes on along the minus strand of CM059224.1, from coordinate 19,763,658 downwards.
CAGTTAGTTTCGACTGAGTAATCTGATTGGATTACAAGTGGTGATATAGAGCATAACAGCACTGTGATATTTAACTATACAGTATGTATCACTCCATGTCACAGCATTCTAACAGTCATTAATTAAACTAACTGTTAGTCGCCAGCATGGGTGAACCATAGGCTAAAATGGTTTGCAGTACTTGTACTGGAAATAGGAGAGCAGTTGCCTGACAAAACTCACATTCAAAACCAGTCACAGAAGCACTTTCAGCAAGAAAACACATCTGATAATGTTACTTGTTGTCTGTTTAGTATCTGCTTCTAAGTCATTCCAGACTACAGTGGAACCTCGGATTGCGAGTAACGCGGTTTACGAGTGTTCCGCAAGACGAGCCAAGATTTTTAATAAATTTAGACTTGAAAACCGAGCAAGTATTGGTTTATGAGTGCCGAGTATCATGTATCATTTTGTTTTGACACCGAGTGTCACGTGATCACAACTGAGCTAATGATTTTTCTCTCTCTTGCGGAATTGTGGGTAATCGTCTCCCCTGCTAGTTTTTAGTGCTCGTTTCTTACTAGTATAATCAACATCTCCCTCTCTGTTTCAGTGCGTCTCCTATGTGTGTGCGTGCGTAATTTGACACCGACACACACACACACTCTCGCCTTTACACCTCCCTCCCCGGCTTCACACACGCACACGCAGACACTCTCTGCTTTACACAGAAAACTCAGATCTGTCACGATTCTTTTCAAAGGTAAAGTGCTGGTTCATTAGTTTTTTTGTTTTTATCAGCAGTGATTCCGTTAGTATGCGCTCAAGTGTTTCCGTTGTGTGTGTGTTTGTTGTGAAACTTAAAAAGCGAGGTGGGGGGAGGGAGGGAGGAAGGATGAGTTTTACTATGTAAGACGAGGCGAGGGAAGGGGTTAATTCCACAAACACACACACACACATACACACACACAAATACACGGCACCTGCGCGCACAAACGGAAACACTTATCTGTCGGGATTTATTTTTACTTTTTTTAAAAGGTAAAGTGCAGGTTATTTTGTTTAATTTTTACTTTATATATTGTATTAACTATTTTTATGTATCTATTTTTTTGGGCTGTGAAACTAATAATTAGAGTTTTTTTTTATTTCTTAATAAGAAATAAAAAAATAATATTCCCATTATTTCTTATGGGAGAATTTGATTTGGTTTACGAGCGTTTTGGAATACAAGCCCACTTCCGGAACAAATTATGCTCGTAATCCAAGGTTACACTGTACCTCTGAACGGTCCGTGGTGTTTTGTCTCAGCTAACGTGAGATACAAAACTAAACTAGCTAACTAGTCTAAAACAAGGTTGAATCCTAAATCCTCTCTAATCCCTGATCAAGGGCACTACCTAGTGTGTGGAACAAGGGATTGTACATCTTTTAATAGCGCACTAGCTTTCTATTTTAAGCTATTTGGGATTCAATCATGAAACCTGTGAAGTTAGATGATATTCTAAAGCGGAATTTGTGGAAATATCTAGTAAATTCTTGTAAACTTCTTAGGACTGAATTTAAGACGCTAAAACTACTTAATTTCGTTATTACACTAAATGTCGGCCTCCAACTATCGGTCTCCAGCTATGCCAGATGCGTTTAGGTAGTTCTGCCAGTCGAGGAAGGATATGTTTAAGAGAATCAAAATAACTTATTAAATAAAGAAACAAATCATAATCTGTTGATAAGATATGCTGTTTGTTGAACTGTTGTATAAAAACAATATCACTCGAAGTTGTGCTGTTGTACTGAATATCAGCACGGCGGTGATGCGGTCATAGATATCATAGTCATACAGATGAGTACCAGAGCACTCCCTCTTGTGAGATATTGATGTTATTATATGAAAATAATCACAGTAATGATTAGATGCAAAGCAGGTTTTCCATTACCACATGTAAGTAGATTACTGGTCCCTCATCTCAGCTTGTCATTTTAAAGTAAAACAGAAAATGTGATCTCTGTGATCTTCCGTGACACAAATCCTACTGACTACTTAAAAGCACTGACGTTGGAAACTCATTCCATGAATAATAAATAAATGTCTACTTATGAAAACCATTCATATAAAATATCACCAATGTATTATTAATGCAATATAATTTTAGAAATACATTGATAATGCGCACATTGATAAACACATTTTAGAGATTATTTTTTAAAATTAAGCTAGGACTGTATGCAGGGTTTTCCCCCCGACAATTTGTCTCAGTAAACATCCCTTTAAGACAGTGGATGGTTCACCTGTTCCAGGTGGATGTTCTTGTAGATAACAGTTTGATTCCACTCAGGGTTCAAGCTCTTCTGGACATGTTTGGATCTTCTTTTGCTCTCGGCGCTGCAATCAGATCACACACCACAAGGGGTCACCCCAGGGTACAAATGGAGTACCAAAACAGCCATGAACATTTACTTCTGGAGTGTAACACCTCACATCACTGGACAATGAGTTGCACATGGCCCAAGCCACAGTATAGGCCTACAGCGGCATATACTTCGTTTACAATGACATTTATGAAGTATGAAAAACAGCAGTCTAGTGACCTTTAAAAGCAATGAACACGACTAATAAAGAAAGGAACTTAAGGCTAAAAAAAAAACCAAAGACTATTTATTGAGCCATTCAGATGTGCTGTATCTATAGTGCTATGGAACTGAGGGAAAAAAAATCTGATGGTACTGAAGGACAGAAAGACATACCTGGCATTCTGCACAACCATGACCTGACTGTAGGGATCCGGCATGCAGCAGAAACAGACAACAATCCATAAGGCGTGTGTTGCTGTATGACAGTGTGTGTGTGTCGTGGTCGCTGCGTGTGCGCATGTGTGCGTGTGTGTTTGTGTGTATAAGCCAGAAAGAGAAGCAGAGAAAATAAATGAGCGAAACACTGTGGCTAGCATGGTCCATGCAACTATTGCAGTTAAATTTCTGAAATTGAATGCAGGTGTGTAAAGTATATATAAGTATGTATAAATGTGTGTGTGTGTGTGTGTGTTTGTGCACTGATGCTTATGCAGGAGCCCATGCGTTCATGCCCAAGTGGATCATAGCAATAGCGTTGCTGTAATCTGCAGGCTCAGTACAGGTAGGGCTGTGATAGCTGGTAATAGGCCTAACACAAGCATACAACACAATACCAGACGCACAACTACACAATCACTGAGGACAGAGGAATTCTCAAGTTACATATAAAACAAACAGACGTATTGATTTTTCTATAATAGTTCTCTCTCTCTCTCTCTCTCTCTCTCGCACACACACACACATATAAATATACACACACATTAGTTACATTATACCTTTTAAGGCCTTTAAACGGTTCTTTTGCTGATTTAGTGTTAATTGTAATTATATACAAGAATCTCATTAGCTATTTAAGGCAGTTTTAGTTTTTTATATTGAGTGTAATCCATTTTATATTACAGGAAAATGATAAAAGAAAATTTTAAAAAAGATTTTAAATAATATACGTATTTAAGAATTAAGTAAGGAGTAAAACATTATGGGATGTGCTGGTTTAGGAAATAAATCAACAACAGAGCGGCGGGATGTGGCCTGACCCTGAATTGGCTAACACTTCAATTTTGTTATTCATTAAACATTCCATCATATGTGATTCATTAGTTTTTGTTTTGTTTTGTTTTGGTAACAATGTATTATATACATTCTTGTTGCATTTAATGTTTTAGAATGTTTACAAAACAAGTTTCTATTCTTATTTTAAGTCATAGCAGATACATAAACAGTCAATTAAATTTTTCCTTGGAAGTTAGGAAGAGAAATAAATATGCAGATAAAATGCTATAGTACTATAAGAGCTGCCATTATTTAGAAACAACAACAACAACAACAACAACTAATCAACACTTACAGATCAACCCAGTTGTACTTTGAACTTATAGTATAACAGGCAGGTAAACTTGTAATATGTCTCACCTTTTTCATTATACTGTCTCTTTTATATATATATATCCTCTGTATAGCTATTGAACCCTCTTCTCCTCTTTGTTATCTTCACCCCTTTATAACCCAAATGCTGACACTGCTGATACACAATTCATTTTTAAATAATTGTCCTGTTAATTTTTTCTGCTTTGTTTTGTTGTCTTGTCGTTCCCTCGGGTCTTTTTAGATATTTTGCAACCAAGTTGTATGGCTCAGTTTTATGATTCAAAGCCATATCAAGATGCACTAAACTATACAACCTTTACCCAGCAAATAATTTTCATCAACCCTTTAATGCTGCGAAACAAATGGTCTTTACACGTTCACTCACCCTCTTCCGGGCAGCAGGTAGACTTTAACGAAGGGGTCGGAGTAGCCGTTGTTGTCCCGCGGTGCCAGGTTCCGCGCTTGGAGAACGTGGACGATGAGGTTTCCCAGCTGCTTGTCATAATTGATTTGAAGCTACAAAAGCAGATCGGATCAGATGTGAGACAAAGCACAGTACAATCTGGACACCGGGTCAAAGAAGCAAATGAATAAAAGATAATATCACAATCAAAGCTTCACCTGGATATCTCCTGTGATCGGGTGAGACGGGGTCTTTGCAGCTTCTGAGGTCTGGTCAAAAGATATGGAAGTAGATGTGTAACATTAGCGTTTATTAAAGCAGACTGTACATGCCTGACTGTGTGTGTGTGTGTGTGTGTGTGTGTGTGTGTGTGCGCGTGTGTGTGTATCAGTACCTTGCTGTGGCGTTTCTTGCTAACAGAAGGTGAAGCTGGCTGCCCGGGGCTTGGCACAGAGCTGGAAGCTCCTGAAGCCGAGGATTTGTCCAGAGCGGTCAGAGAGGAGGCTGTAGAGCTCGGAGCCTGCTGCTGAGACACCTTTTGCAGCTCTGCAGCTAGTTGCTTGGGGTCAACACCTGGAGAGCGTGGCGGCCGTTCTACACAGAACATGGACAGAGAACTCAGTAAAAAAAAAAAAAAAAACTACAACAACAAAAAAAAAAACGTTCATACTGTATATACAGCATGAATACTGTACATGTCCATTGTTATCTAAACTGATGTCCCCCAAACAGTTTCTCCCCAAGTCTCCCCTGCCCATCCGTAACATTTAGACCTCTCCCACACCCGTACAGTGTAACGATTTATTGTTTAATTCCACTATCTGATATTCACCCAGAAGAGAACGCATTTCCTTAGAGTGCTCTCAAGGTTTCTTTCCTCATGTCATCTCAAGAGTTTTAACTTAATTCTGTCCTCACATTATGGATCTAAATCTTGTGACAATGTCTGTTGTTACAAATAAAGTATAAAGGACGTTTAAGCAAGAAGTCTTTCACATTGTCTTTCATATTGGAAAAAAAAAAGATTATGTTGCTGTTACATACTGTATGGTAGAAGGATGTTGTTTTTTTCCTGCATTAATATCGATCATGTTCATGATTTGTTTACATTAAGCTCTAAATTTCATACATACACATAACATATGCATTTCAGCTGTCTCTTTATATTCATAGACCTTATCTGTTTATATTCCTGCATACATCCCTTTTCCACCGTATAGCATTATATATTCTGATATTCTGTAGTTCATTTTCACTGCATGGCCATGTTATATAATATTTACTGCATGTACTGTATTTACAATATCACAAAATATGGACCAACGCATTTAATAACACATTCACATATGTTGTATTTATATTTAATGTTTATTTTAAATGTATCTTATACAGTATAATCAGATGATTTAAATCCTTATTGGAGGAATTCAGCCACTGCTTTTTATTTATGTTATGTAAGCCTGGAGTTCACTGTACTGTATCTTTTAGTTTCTGTGTTCCACGTCCTGGTTTTGACCCCAGATTCCATTCCTTCCTTAGTTCTAATAATGGATTAATCCGGTTGAACTTTGCCTGCTTGTTTTTTTTTTCTTTTTTTCTTCTCCATGGACACTGATGACAAATTTTGGATTTGCCATTTGTCGCATTGGGGGACGTTACTTTTTAATAACGATTTACATTACAAAATTACTGTCATTAAAAAGTAATCAGTTACATTACAGCGTTACTTTCTGAACTAGTTAGAGTATTTTTCCACTGCAGAAAATGAAAGCTCCTTTGTGCTTCCTCATGCATGTTGTTTTAGTCAAGACCTTTATAAATATCCTACCATCATCACTCAGCGAAGTTTGGCCCATAATCTGTTAACCAGAGGGTGGGGTGGGTGATCGGGGGCGGGGCTTGTAGGATGATTTTCACACACATCACGGATTGCATAAATTGTCTGAATTGTCGGATTACGTTTTTGAAGATAGAAATAAATAGTACTTAAATGGCCGACCTAACACGTTAGATTACTCGTTACATCGAAAAAGTAAACCAAGTACTTACGCGTTACAACCCAACACTGGCCAGAATATACCGAAACTTACCTTGTATCCGAACTTGCAGCAAACTTTGCATTACATAACAATGAATATACAGTACTTTGTACTGACAGTTCACAGATGAGCAAATTTTAAATAGTCTCATGTACCTGCTTTGGTCTGCTCATGAAGGTCTAAGTGGGAGCCCTCTGAATCTGACAGCATGTTCACATCCCTAGAACAAAAAACATGAGATGAGAAAAAGGGTTAAATCCAAAATCTTAAAAAAGAATCTGGTACTTACAGCCTGACGCAGAGCTCTGCTTCGGCACACTGCTGACTGACCAGTGCCTGAACCTCCTCGTAGGTTTTACTAGACAAAGAGATTCCATTCCACTCCAGGACCTGCATTCCTACACATAGAAATACATGCCATTAGTGATATGTAAGTCTAAATGTCTTACAAGAGCCACACAACATCACTCCATGTGAAAACCGTTATGATACCACACACACACATACACACACACACATACTAAAGTCTAGGAAAAATCAGTGCAGGCCACAGCAACCTCAAACTCAAACGTAGGCTCCAACTCGGAGCACTTACACAGGTGAAAACGAGTCTTGAGGTAGGCCAGGTAGGCCCTCTTTCTACGCCGCAGTGCTCCCACCCTGCGATAGAGCGTTGGCATGCCTGCGGGGTCAGCGCATGATGTAGTTAATGCTCACAGACTTAACATGTGCATCCACTCAAAGCTGCGGAATATTAACTTAATGTCCTGATCACACCTCTTTAACACCGCCGTTTGCTGCTTAAGCCTTAGTGTTTAGCATCGAGTCAGTGTGCTGTTGTATCCATGCCGACCACACGCACCTCCAACGCTCACACACAACGCTGAAACATTTGACATTTGCTACATGGGTGGAATGTGATACACTGGGAAGGAGCTCACGCAGCGTAGAGGCAAATGTTATGGCAAACGGTTAGATTTCAGCTCTGCTTTTAGGCATGAAGCAACAAGTTGAATGATGATTTTTTTTTTAAACAGTGAATTTATTACAGTTCATTTCTGGTGGTTTTATCAGTATTTGAAATATGCATAATTTTAACTTGGAGGAATTGTATGGTAGTGGTGGTTCAATTGGTTAAGGCTGTGGGTTACTGGGTTAGTGATCAGAAGGTTGTGGGTTCAAGCCCCAGCACCAGTAAATTGTTGAGCCCTTGACCCTATCTGCTTCAGGGGGTGCTGTATACTGGCTGACGCTGTGCTCTGACCCCAGTTTCCTAACTGGGATATGCAAAAAAATATTTCACTGTGCTGTAAGGTAAATGTGACAAGTATTTAAATCATCATCATTATTATTATTATTATTATTATTATTATTATTATTATTATTCAGCCATAAATCTAATCTTTGGATCATTTTGGAATTTAAAAATGTTCATTTTACTTTAGCTTTTAATAAAATGAACAAACAAACAAACAAACAAACAAACAAACATCAGGTGTACCTAAAGGCTATTTTTTTGTCATTATTAAATTAATCAGAATTCCAAGAATGGATAAGTGGATGTATAAAACTGACATATATAATACTATACTGGGCAAATCAACCTTATTTCTTCATGTTTTGCTAAAGCTAGACTTTCTTGTAATTTAATATAGTTTTGTCTCATTTTCAGTCCAGTCCGTGTACCTGAGCAGTTTAAGAGGAACGTTTTCTGTTTAAACCCCATAATGATCATTTAAAGATACAGTATAAACTATCTAACTTAAAGCATGAACCAGTGAGAAACAGGAGCAGATGATGAAAGATAATCAGGTTGCCGGTGATTAGTATACTGGTGACACTAAATGCTGAGTGGTTGGAACAGATGAGAGGGGAAATGAGGTCGCTGCCGAGGTTCTTACATAAACAAGCAACTTTTAAGTAAAATCAATAGTCATTTTGCAGCCTGTCACAGTAAAACATTTGTTCCTATTTCTATAATTTGATCTACATCACATAATGTATTTTAATATAAAGAAACGCGGGGTGGCTCAAGACGTTTGCACAGAACTCTCCATGATAATGGCACAATGATTTGTCAAATAAGCTTTTATTTATATAGGGTTTTATTGTATGACAAGAATGAGAAGTGAGTGGAACTTTAAAACATCAAGCAAAGATGTAATGGCTGTGAGTGGACAAGTTGAGTATTGCTTTAAAATATAAAATAAAGATTTTTTTTTCTCTCAAAAAATCTAAACAATGATTGACGTGATGACCAGAAAAAAACCCCAGCTGTTTGCTCAGGTCTCATAAAAAAAAAGAAAAAAAGGCTCAAACACAGATAGAGACAGCGCTGTGTGCTTTCCCTTCCTCTCTCATTCTACAAGATGCATTTACAGCATGCAGCACAATGGACAAAGCCAAAGCAGTCCTAATTTACAGTTCCCTTGTGTGCAATCCTGTGCCAGGAGAAAGGCACATCATTAGTATTCCCTGTCAGCTACAACTGTGATCAATACAGGTTGCAGAATTTACAACGAATAAAACAGCCCACAAGAGGTATTTCCAGGGTGAGAACATTTCCAAAATAATGATTATACCATAAATTTTTACCATCTTCTAAAAAGTCCTGGATGGCCAGGTAGCTGTGGTGGTGCTACTGACTTCTGTGAACGGCAATCAAAGCTGAGCTAGGGTACTAAAGTTTAATGACTATAATTAAATTCAATCTCCATGAAATTATATTCACTCTGATAAATCATGGTAAAAGACAACTCTTAAAGCTTCGCATGTTCTGTGAATGCTTATAGGTCATTTCAATTAAAAACATGAATTCTTATTCATGATCTCATCCCAAATACTCTGTATACCTCATTACATGCTCCTTTATGTACTGCTTTTCGCTGATAACGCATTCCTGCCAGCCATCTGTGTTGTGACAAGGTGGTATAGAAGGACATTATTTGTGGTTGTAGTCATCCATATTATGACAAGAAGGGTCTTACACAGTACAGAGAAAAAAATAGCACTTATGTCAAGCTGGACAAGACTAAACATTCCTTTAAGGGCTGTTGCAGAAACCATCCAAAAGTGGTTTTGTCACATGAGAGTCAAACATCATGTTACCTCACTCAGCTGCTAATGCTAAGAGCATTAAAGATAATGTTCTATTGGTTGCAAAACGATTAAAGCTAATATAACACACGCTTCACTGAGCTTAAGCATCTGACAAATTCCAGCATGAACTCTTAGGATTAAACTTCCGTATTCACAAAGCTTCTTAAAATTCTCTCAGAGAGCTCCTATCTTAGCTTAAAAAGTCCTAGCTGGGAGTCCTAGAATAAAAGTGATTTAGGAAACATCTCAGAGCTACTCTGAGTAAGGAAAGTACAAAAAACAAAAAAAAAAGTATAAAGGTTTTAATACTCTCCTTCCTCAGAGTTGCTCTGATAAGTTTCCTAAATCACTTTTATTCTAGGACTCCCAGCTAAATCACTTTTATTCTAGGACTCCCAGCTAGGACTTTTTAAGCTAAGCTCTCTGGAGAATTCTAAGAAGCTTTGTGAATACAGGCCCAGACCTTTATGGTAGAATTGGGTCAGGAAGCCACTAGGGACAGGATTTAAAAAAAAAAAAAAGGAAACAAATGAAGTTGAGATTGGAAGAGTAGAAAGCTATGCTTGGTTCATTTTTGACGAGTCCAACTTTGGCAAGTCAAAGAATAAAAAAAAAAGTAGTGTCACTGACTTGTTAAAAACTGAAGGCATTTAACCAGCATGACTACCAATAGCATGCTGGAGAAACACACCCTGCCATCTGCTTTGTTCTTAATTGGGCCTTCTTTTGTTTTTCAACGAGACAATGAACCCAAGCACACCTCCGGGCTTTGTAAGAGTTATTTATGAATGAAGGCACTGACCTGGCCTTCACAGTCACCAGGATTAAGCCCATCTGAAAAGGGTATGAATGAACATACCATGTAAAGATCCTGATCTAATTGGTCTCCTGAAACAGTATAGCCTAGACGCTTTTAAAATCAGGATTGAAAACATATATTTAACTCATCTTATTGTGCTGTAGTAGTGCCTGTATTCACAAAGCTTCTTAGAATTCTCTCAGAGAGCTCCTATCTTAGCTTAAAAAGTCCTAGCTGGGAGTCCTAGACTAAAAGTGATTTAAGAAACATCTCAGAGCAGTAAGGAAAGTACTAAAACCTTTAGCTTAGTCAGCAGGTGTGGTGACCCCGGTGCTAGGGATGATGCAGCAATTCAAGGACTGTGATTAGTTGATAAAAATTAACCTCTGACCTCTGTAAAGGTCTTGAAATGCACTCCTTGTGAAAATAGAATATATGCTGATATAATAGACAGTGAAATCATAATGTTTGTATATAAAGAAATTGTATAATCATGACTACAGGCTACAAAATTCCTGGGCGTCCACCTGGAGGAGAACCTCTCCTGGTCCCTCAACACCAGCTCTCTGCATAAGAAAGCCCAACAGCGTCTTTTCTTCCTGAGAAGGCTGAGAAAGACGCAGCTTCCACCACCAATCCTCACCAGCTTCTATAGAGGAACTATTGAGAGCATCCTGAGCAGCTGCATCACTGTCTGGTTTGGGAACTGTACCATATCGGACCGCAAGACCCTACAGCGGATAGTGAGGACAGTTGAGAAGATCATCGGGGGAGATCATCGGGGTCTCTCTCCCTTCTATCGAAGACATCTCTCATCCGGACTGAACTGATAAACACACACATGCACAATCACACTGATCTACAACCATCTTCATTTGTTCATACCCACCTATCTGATCACCTACCTTGCAATATTTGCACAATATTTATCTCACTCTGCCATTTGCACAAAAATATTTTGACACAATGTAAATTGTCTACTGCTGTTTTTTGTTTTTTTCCCACTACCTCAACTCATACCTCATCATACAGTCTGCTAATTTATGTTGTGTTGTTAATTTATGTCGTTGGTATGTATGTAGCACCTTGGTCCTGGAGGAACGGTGTTTCGTTTCACTGTGTACTGAACTGTATATGGTTGGAATGACAATAAAGATTACTTGACTTGACTTGACTACTTGACTACTTTATGCAAAATTTCTGACATAAGCTAAATATCTTAAAGTTAATTAAAGCAGCCAAATGTTGAAAACTTGTCAACTTTTGAAGCAACCAATTTCCACACAGAAGTTACTATAGTACTTAAGTTCTTACATTTATTTATCGTACTGATTTTATTAATTTGTAATCCATTTCAGATTGATGGGAGCAAAATGGCTCAGCTTTTACCAATTTACATTGCAGGACAGTCTGTTTAAGTTGTACTTTTGGATGGTATGTAGGCAACAATCGAAGAGAGATGGAAGGGAGTAAAACAACAAGAAAACCAAATTGGACAGAAGAGCAGTGTTTACTTTTAGCTTTTACGTTCAGTGTTTGGATAACTTTTTTCTTTCCGCCATTTTGTCCTCTGCTATAGAAACTCTTAAACATCTTAAAAGTCCTCCTCTCTACTCTTAACAATTTTTACCGTAGGAGCTGTTTTTAGGGCTAAGATTTCATGAATCATTTTTATCTTTACTAAGATTTAGTACTAATGTCAAAAATGTCATAATTCAAAAATGTTCTTAAAATTTCTTCACTAGGAGCAAATTTCAGGCTTAAGAAGCTTTGAGAATACGGGCCCTGGAGTGCAGAACGAAGTAAAAGAAGTGTACAAGTTGTTAGCATTTGTGGCAATCCTTCAAGACTGTTTGAAAAACTCATTTCAGATGATTACCTGATGGAGCTGCTTGAAAGAATGCCAAGAAAGATCAAGCAAAGCTGTTGTCTAGATGCAATTTCGAAGAATAAAAAATACAAGAGGGTTTTGATTTGATAAATTTTTTTGTCACAGATAAGGTTTTTTTTTTTATAGACATAATATATATATATATATATATTTGACAGGTTCAGTGTTGTTATAAAACATACTGACAATAAATAACCAAACCCTATGGCTAGGCAGGTCCAGTCTCTTGACAAGTAGTGCACACGTTGACTATAGCGCTCATCTTTATTCACTCACTTATCTCTAAGGGTGTTTTCACATTAGAGCGCCAGGATCGGTTCTAAGAACACTTGACCACAAAGTCTGATTCATTTTGAGCAGTGAGAACACAATGGTTCCATGCTTGGTTACCGTGAGAATCAGATATGGAAGCCGAAAATGGAACTGGACGTGGGAAGCCTGGAGCCTATCCCAGAGGACTCGGGGTATGAGGCATGGTACACCTGGATGGGGTGCCATTCCATTGGCACATACACACGTGGACAAAATTGTTGGTACCCTTCGGTCAATGAAAGAAAAACTCACAATGGTCACAGAAATAACTTTAATCTGACAAAAGTAATAATTGAAAAAAATTCTATGAATGTTAACCAATGAAAGTCAGACTTTCAAAAATGCTTCAACAGAATTATTTAAAAAAATAAACTCATGGAACAGGCCTGGACAAAAATGATGGTACCCCTAGAAAATACTGAAAATAATGTGACCAGAGGGACATGTTAATTCAAGGTGTGTCCACTAATTAGCATCACAGGTGTCTACAATCTTGTAATCAGTCAGTGGGCCTATATATAGGGCTCCAGGTAGTCACTGTGTTGTTTGGTGACATGGTATGTACCACACTCAACATGGACCAGAGGAAGCGAAGGAAAGAGTTGTCTCAGGAGATTCGAAAGAAAATTATAGACAAGCATGTTAAAGGTAAAGGCTATAAGACCATTTCCAAGCAGCTAGATGTTCCTGTAACTACAGTTGCACATATTATTCAGAAATTTAAGATCCATGGGACTGTAGCCAACCTCCCTGGACGTGGCCGCAGGAGGAAAATTGATGACAAATCAAAGAGATGGATAATACGAATGGTAACAAAAGAGCCCAGAAAGACTTCTAAAGAGATCCAAGATGAACTTCATGCTCAAGGAACATCAGTGTCAGATCGCACAATCCGTCGTTGTTTGAGCCCAAGTGGACTACATGGGAGACGACCAAGGAGGACACCATTGTTGAAAACAAATCATAAAAAAGCCAGACTGGAATATGCCAAACTACATGTTGACAAGCCACAAAGCTTCTGGGAGAATGTCCTATGGACAGATGAGACAAAAATGGAACTTTTTGCCAAGGCACATCAGCTCTATGTTCACAGACGGAAAAATGAAACATATGAAGAAAAGAACACTGTCCCTACTGTGAAACATGGAGGAGGCTCTGTTATGTTCTGGGGCTGCTTTGCTGCATCTGGCACAGGGTGTCTTGAATCTGTGCAGGGTACAATGAAATCTCAAGACTATCAAGGGATTCTAGAGAGAAATGTGCTGGCCAGTGTCAGAAAGCTGGGTCTCAGTCGCAGGTCATGGGTCTTGCAACAGGACAATGACCCAAAACACACAGCAAAAAACACCCAAGAATGGCTAAGAGGAAAACATTGGACTATTCTAAAGTGGCCTTCTATGAGCCCTGCCCTCAATCCTATTGAGCATCTTTGGAAGGAGCTGAAACATGCTGTCTGGAAAAGGCGCCCTTCAAACCGGAAACAACTGGAACAGCTTGCTCATGAGGAGTGGGCCAAAATACCTGCAGAGAGGTGCAGAAGTCTCATTGACAGTTACAGGAATCGTTTGATTGCAGTGATTGCCTCAAAAGGTTGTGCAACAAACTATTAAGTTAGGGGTACCATAATTTTTCTCCAGGCCTGTTCCATGAGTTCATTTTTAAAAATAATTCCGTTGAAGCATGGTTGAAAAGCAATGTCTGACTTTCATTGGTTAACATTCATCAATTTCTTATTTCTTATTACTTTTGTCAGATTAAAGTTATTTCTGTGACCATTGTGAGTTTTTCTGTCATTGACCGAAAGGTACCAACAATTTTGTCCACTCACACAAATTGCTACAGGCAATTTGAAAATACAGGGTGGGCCATTTATATGGATACACCTTAATAAAATGGGAATGGTTGGTGATATTAACGTCTTGTTTGTGGCACATTAGTATATGTGAGGGGGCAAACTTTTCAAGATGGGTGGTGACCATGGTGGCCATTTGGAAGTCGGCCATCTTGGATCCAACTTTTGTTTTTTCAATAGGAAGAGGGTCATGTGACACATCAAACTTATTTCACAAGAAAAACAATGGTGTGCTTGGTTTTAACGTAACTTTATTCTTTCATGAGTTATTTACAAGTTTCTGACCACTTATAAAATGTGTTCAATGTGCTGCCCATTGTGATGGATTGTCAATGCAACCCTCTTCTCCCACTCTTCACACACTGATAGCAACACCGCAGGAGAAATGCCAGCACAGGCTTCCAGTATCCGTAGTTTCAGGTGCTGCACATCTCGTATCTTCACACCATAGACAATTGCCTTCAGATGACACCAAAGATAAAAGTCTAAGGGGGTCAGATCGGGAGACCTTGGGGGCCATTCAACTGGCCCACGACGACCAATCCACTTTTCAGGAAACTGTTCATCTAGGAATGCTCGGACCTGACACCCATAATGTGGTGGTGCACCATCTTGCTGGAAAAACTCAGGGAACGTGCCAGCTTCAGTGCATAAAGAGGGAAACACATCATCATGTAGCAATTTCAAATATCCAGTGGCCTTGAGGTTTCCATTGATGAAGAATGGCCCCACTATCTTTGTACCCCATATACCACACCATACCATCACTTTTTTTTGTTCCAACAGTCTTGGAGGGATCTATCCAATGTGGGTTAGTGTCAGACCAATAGCGGTGGTTTTGTTTGTTAACTTCACCATTCACATAAAAGTTTGCCTCATCACTGAACTGAGGGTCCTGTTCCAATTTTTGTTTTGCCCATTCTGCAAATTGTGTGCGCCGATCTGAGTCATCCTCGTTGAGATGCTGCAGTAGCTGGAGTTTGTAAGGGTGCCATTTGTGAGTAGTTAATATCCGCCGAAGGGATGTTCGACTAATGCCACTCTCCAGTGACATGCGGCGAGTGCTACGCTGTGGGCTCTTGCTGAATGAAGCTAGGACAGCCACTGATGTTTGTCCATTAGTGACAGTTTTCATGCGTCCACATTTTGGCAAATCCATCATTTGAACCATTTTCACGAAACTTAGCAAGCAGTTTGCTAACTGTAGCTTGGGAGATGGTGGTCTCGTCGGGTGTCTTGCATTGAAATCTGCTGCAATGACCCGGTTACTGCGTTCACCAGATATCAACACAATTTCGATACGCTCATCACGTGTTAACCTCTTCGCCATGTCAATGGCTGTGAACAAAGAGAAACTTGTAAATAACTAAAGAATAAAGAATAAAGTTAAGTTAAAACCAAGCACACCATTGTTTTTCTTGTGAAATTCCCAATAAGTTTGATGTGTCACATGACCCTCTTCCTATTGAAAAAAACAAAAGTTGGATCCAAGATGGCCGACTTCCAAATGGCCACCATGGTCACCACCCATCTTGAAAAGTTTGCCCCCTCACATTTACTAATGTGCCACAAACAGGACGTTAATATCACCAACCATTCCCATTTTATTAAGGTGTATCCATATAAATGGCCCACCCTGTACAAAGGAAAATCGGAGTACCTGGAGGAAATCCACCAAACATGGAGAGAACATGCAAACTCCACAAACAGGGACCCAAGGTGAAACTCGAACCCTCTACCCTGGAGGTGTGAAGCAACAGTGCTAACCACTACATCGTCATTTTAACTAAACATTCTAAACTAAATGACTCCAAGGTAGAACAATGAACTACAATATCTAACAAAACTAAATTCACATTTACAAATAATTTCTAAAATAAGACTTTTCCTTTAGAATGTTAAAACAATAGGCTTCTTCATGCATAAGAGAAACATCTGTCTGTCTCTGAAACCCACAGTAATGCTGGAAAAACACATGCCACTGCATAAATCTATAGACTCGACTGCATATTCCTACCTTCATCTATCTTTATACTTCTCGACTTTACGAATGAGTCATTCCTGCTGCCTGAAGGTGACGAATCACGATGCAGATACGGATCTATTTATTTCTTTTACCAGGCCTCCTCATTCAAACATTACGTCAAACCATATTTAATGTCACAAGGGTGATCTTTTCTGTGCAGGTCGGAGATTTTCGGCAGGTTTAGAATACAGCTTTTAAACTTCACGATCAATGAAACAAACTGAAAATCATTCTAAAAAAAAGCACCTTTCCTTCAAAGTCTTACCTTCCACAATCTTTCCAGACTGTTCTGCCGCCCCTCCAGGTAAGACTTTGGCCACATATGCGCCGATCTCCCCGTCGCTGCCTGGAACCTCTTTACCTCCGATTATACGGATGCCCAGTCCGTTGCCTGCAGGCCCATTGCAAAGACCTTAAATTAAAAGGCATCCCGTTTTGACTTTCAATTCACTAACTTGATTAATAGCATGTTACATCGCATGCAAATTAAGTAAATATATATTAACAATTTGTTTAGGATTTTTTAGTTCCTGAACTCTACCATAACCACAATTATAAAAACGATATTTTGTTACAATGGTTGAATATTATACAGTACAGTGGTACCTCGGCACACAAACTCCTCACCTTAAGAACTGAACTTTTTCAAGAAATTTTTTTAGGTGGCTGAAACAGATTAACTGCATTTGCATTATTTCCTATGGGAAAATGCGTTTCACAATACAAAATTTCACCTTAAATTCGTATGTTAAGATACCATATTTGGCAACAATGGCAGCCTTGTGGAGGCGGTTCAATCCCCAGCTCCACCAGGTTGCCATTGC
Organism: Clarias fuscus; assembly: GCA_030347435.1. Lineage (NCBI taxonomy): Eukaryota > Metazoa > Chordata > Actinopteri > Siluriformes > Clariidae > Clarias > Clarias fuscus. The sequence continues at coordinate 19,746,495 of CM059224.1, read as the reverse complement.
CTTAATCAAGGCCCTTAACCCTGTCTGCTCCAGGGGCGCTGTATCTTGGCTGACCCTGCGCTCTGACCCCAGTTACGCTGGGATATGCGAAGAAAGAATTTCACTGTCCAGTCATGTATATGTGACAAATAAAGGCTTAACTTACCACTGTATTGACGTATTTAGAATTCACTTAATGTTACTTAAATTCTTTCACTGTTCGGTAATTAACTTCCAAGAGGTTAAAAAAAAACCTTTTACTGTTTACATTCCAATTTAGATTTTCAATTCAATGCATTTATAGAGTATCAATAGCCATTTTATCCAATTACCCATTTTAATTGTTATGCATTAAAGGCAACTTAAATTAGCTTGTGAAATCATGACTTCCATTTCCAAATGGAGCTTGTTTGTTCAACAGTACATAATTCTGAGGATAATCTGATGTGTAGTACATGCAATTTTGACTCGTCATGAAATATCTATCCAGTTCCGATATATAGGCATGAATAGTCCTCCCGCTTTTAATTTGATGTGTTTTTGTATAAAAACATACTGAAAATCATTGTAGTGGGTCTTAATATTAGGCAATAACATATAACTTTTTTAAAATGCTGTCCCATTATATATATATATATATATATATATATATATATATATATATATATATATATATAAATGAAGCCAAAATGAAAAACAACCTGTGGACAATACTAAGTACCTCCTTATCGCTTCCATGGTATATAAGAGGTACACAATGCCAAGAGGGGAATACATAAGCAGTGGTCCGTGAGAAGCAATTGTTGTTCAATGTTCTACAGGGACAAAGATTATTCACAAGTGGAAAGCATTTGTTACAGTTGCCAATCATCCTAGGAGTGGATGTCTCAGCAAATTCACCTCAAGCTCAGACTACGCAATGCTCAAAGAAATACAGAAAAGCAAAACAAAACTCAAGAGCCACATCTCAGACCATATAGGCCTCACTGTGCATGACAGCGCAATTAGAAGAGGGTTTGGAAACCCTTCCAAACAAACTATACATGTTCAGTCTTCCTCTAATTGTGCTGTCATGGAATTACAGACCTAAACCTAACTGAAATGCTGTGGTGGCTGCCATAAGTGAGCTGGGCATATGTGAATACCCAAAATGAGTTAATTGAGTTTAATGCCTCAGTGAACTCAAGCAAGGTTGTGAAGAAGAATGGGCCAAAATTCCCCCACAACACAAGTCATACAGGAAATGATTACTTTAAGTTATTGCTGCTAAAGATGGCGCTACAAGCTATTGAATAATGGAGGGTACTTAGTATTGCTCACATGTTTTTTATTCTTCTTTTTGGCTTCATTTTTGTTAAATAAATAAGGATTTGGTTAACAAAAACTTTTTTTTCATCTGAATTTGTAAAATCTTTTTTGAAATCTGCATTTGCCTAATACTAAGACACACTACGATCAGATTTTTCATGTTTAGATGCAAAAAAACATAGAACTTAAATAGGGGGACTAACTTTTTCACATGAATGTAAATGTAGTTTTGACTGTCATAACATTTTTGTTATTCTGCACAATCAAAAGTCCCAGTTTGTCTTGAATGCCCCTCATGAAATGAGTGTTATTTAGTCAGTACTGATATTAGTAATTTACCTGACACACTGCGGTCTTTAGGATCCCTTTGCAGTTTTATTCTTGCGTGGGAAAATGGATACTGCTGGGACTTCATCTGCACCACATCATACAAGCACAGGCAGGTTCACACAGAAACACCTAGCTTCTACGAGAAACTATGTAATGAACTGAAAACTGCATTTGCATTTTCTGCTCATTGCTGCAGCAGAGGAACAAATAGTGACTCTAAATATGTTCTCTAAAAAAGTTATATTCTCTTAATGTGTCTGTTCCATTTATTATACAATATTGCATTGTGATACAAGCAGATGTACTGTGTACACTTGTGTATAATGTGGGAATGAATATTAAGTCACTCTTCACCTGTCTTCTGTCCAGGCCCTGTCCATCCTCTCGTGGCTTGTCAAACCAGTCAGTCTCCTCCCGACGAAGATGGTATGCTTCGGAAAAATCAGAATATAATCAACCCGATTAAAAACTGCTCACCTGTTTATTAATCAGAATCCTAGGCATTCTTTCCAGTCAAAGGGATAAGAAATAAACACTGGAGACAGGTGGACTGTACAGAGTTTGGGGTCAAGGTACTATAATTCTTATATTTTCCAAACATGCACACACAGGATATCGTGCAGTGGGGAATAGCCATGGTTTTTATACCAATAATAGCTATAGTCAGCAAATTTCCAAATAAGGGCAAGTCTTTATCTGCTCAGTGGTTTTAAGTGATATGGAAGAGATAATGCCAGTAACATCAGAGCTATACTGCTGTCTCAGTAGATTATCGAAACATTTTCTTTCTTTTTTTTTTTTTTTTCCTGTATCCTTTATTATGATGTAATCAAAAAAAATTCATCGTACCCTGATGTAAATATTTGGAAACCCTTGATGAAAAAATAAGTGCACAAATACTGTATGAAATCATCATTAAATACAATGGTTTTAGCAGTGGAAGTAGTTAAAGGTAATAATAATCGGCATTCTTTTGTGAACACTGCCAGCCTAAATAAATAAATAAATAAAAAAAGATCCTTTGTATTTAAATAAGCAAATAATTATATGTAATTACAGAAGGTTTGTGGTCATGAATGAGGTGCTTCATAAAGGTCACATTAAAGAACGCAACTAAGGAGAATGCTGATGTTACTGACATTGGGAACCGCCCAAGGCATTATCAAAATATCAACTTTGTAGATATGTGGTCAGAAAAATCCTGAATGACCGTGAGGACGGTTGGAACTAAACGGATGTGTGGCCATAAGAAAACCACTTAGTGAGACTCATCAAGGAATAAAAAAAGGGAAGGTCTAGGCAGTGTATAAAGAAGCCGAAATGTTTTTCATTGGACGACACATACTGTAGTATATTAATAGTATTAATAGTATGAATAATGTGCCAGAAGTGCTTGAGTTAGCTATTTCATGCCGTAAACAGACATACCTATAGATAGATTTTTATAGATTTTAACTGGAATGGAGTTAAAAAAAAAGATAACAGAGATGTGTATGTCATATGTACCAACCTGATCCTTCCGAACTTTCATAATCCAATGTACCATGATATGAAAATGAAGACTATTCATGAATTTGAGTCTATTATTAATTATTTGCTATGTACAGTATATGTAATAAAGTTAAAAATGTGCAATGCATTTACCTAATCAATGAATTTCTCACATGTAAGTCACTAACTGTTATTATGCTGTTGGCATTGTAGCCTATTTAGAAAACTGCTTTATGTTTAGTTTGTGGAGCATGCAACAAAAACGCATTGATCCAGTACTGCATATACAGTATTAATGTGTGCTTATCATTCTCCCTATATGTTGTTGTCATGGAGATGAATTTTTAGTCAATGTGGACCATGGGCTTATGGGTGATTGGGAGTTGGATGGTCATGGTACAGTGGGTAGGCTTAAAATTGGGTGTTAGAGGGCAGGAAAATGGTGGGTGTTAGAAGGGAGGAATGGGGGAGCTGAAAGCTAAGGTTGTCATACTCTACCGTCTGTGACATTTTCATGTGTGTTGCCTGGATCATCTCTGTTCAGACCCACCAAGGATTCACTTAGTGCTGTAACCAAGGCAAATGCATTTACTTCCATATGGAACATATGATGCGTTCATCATATGGTATTAATGTGTGGAGACCACAAAAATGAAATGAAATTAAATTAAATGTGCATTGTGTTTGAGCAATAATAACTTTCAAATAATGCAATTATTTGTGTAGTACCGTGCAAACGCTGTCATTTACTGTTTATACATCAATAAATAATTTATATGAAAACAAGCAATTATTTATACCATAAGAAAAGCATACAGTAGCATGCAGCAGTGTGTAGATCCTCATGCAAGGAAGCAAGCAAGTTTATTTAAAAAATAAAAGGAAAATACATGCAATTCATTTATTATTGTAAGAACACAAAACATGCAGACAATTGAAAAATAAGAGATAACTTAGATCATTAAAAAAAAGAACAATAAAAATCAGTTATAGGGCTTTTGTTTAATGTTAGCACATATCTATATTTTTAGATATTAAGAAACTGAAAATTTATTAGAAACCTAAATCCAAAAGTCCTAAAGTCAAACCTAATAATTCAATAAAACAGACACTACTGTTCAAACATATAGCTAACATTAACAAACTTTCAGTACAGTAAATAAAAACGTGAAAGTCCTAATAGATTTGATTTTTTCCCTTATATGATATATATAATGATATATCATTTAGTATTAAATTTTAATTTAAAATTGTCACAGTCATATTTTTATATACATTATATTTCTCCAAATTGGATGTAAGCTCAGATGGCTTCTCACTGGAACTCATTTTGATACAGATTTTAATTATAGTCAATTGACAACATCTTGGTGGCGACCCTGAGCCATGAAATTCAGAAAGATGTTAGCTAGTAGCAAGTTATTAAGTAATAGCTAATCACAATAATCAAATCTATCAACATAATGCAGTTGCAGGAAGAAGGGAAAAAGAAAAATATGTAGAAATCTGCTTACATCTTTTTACATGTTTATAGGGCAGTACTTATATACATTTTTTAAATAGATGATTGCTTATTATAGGATATAATTTAACATCATTTAACATGAGTATAAGCCATCTGGATATGTGATGTTTTTGTCTGGTGGTTTACTGGAATTTCTTGGTTGACTGACTTTTCATTAGTTTAAATAATAATAATAATAATAATAATAATAATAATAATAATAATAATAATAAATGTAAGTTGTTGTGCATTATATAGTGTAGGTATTATGTAAACAACTATCTACTGTATATAAACAATGATATGTAAATATTCAAAAGATGATGATGGGAACGTCTTCAATATCATATATTGAATATCAATAGCATAATAATTCAATATAAACCAAATGTGAAACCAAAAAGAATGTGTATACAACCAGACAAAAATAATAAATGGATAAAAAGAGCAAATCTCCTGACAATTCTATAGTATTATTGCAACACAGTCAACTGATTAATGAAGGTTCTTTTATATAGATACTTAAATTATATTCATGAAAAGAAAGACTAGATGACAGCCACATTAAATTGAAGCAAACAGGAAGGATCTGGTATCCTAGCAGAAGGAGATAAAAATTACCTTCGCTATCAGACATTGTGCCCTGAAGGTCATCTATGAGCATATAGCTGCGTCCTCTGGTAGGGTCCTCCCTGAGGTGCTGCTGCTGAGGATCCTGAAGAGAGAGACATGACCCAAACTGGTCACGGGAGTCGGCGGATATAGGCGGGAGCGGACCTGCAGATGCCCGTGCCATACCCATCGGCTGACCCACCGGACTCAGTGGGCTCTCTTCCTCAGAGTTTTGTGCCACAATTGGAATTCGCCCACGCCCACCCTGACCAATAGGCAAGCTGGTAGGCTTTGTCCTACCTGATGGTGCCTGATAGGCAGAAGTCTCTGAGGAAGCGTCACCCTCTGATTTGAGTCTCAAGGAGGAACTAGAGATGTCCCTTTTGATAGAAAGATCAAGGCCATACATAGAAGTAGGCCTTGAGGAAGGCCGAGAGCGGCTCCCGCTTGGATAAGAAGAGTCCTCCCCAAGCGTTGATCTCACCCCAGAACTCAAGTTGAGACTCTGGGCTAAGTTAAGTGAACCAGCCAAATTGACCCCTAGAGTTGAGCCTAGGTACTTCTGCTGTTCTGCAATGTTCTTACGAAGCCCGAACGTAATCTCATCCTGTAATAATCTGCTTGATCTTGGTGAGGCACCACTAGATCCCAAGTAGCTGCTATAATCTGTGTCTAAACCTCTACTGTCCTGGATGGCATATTTTCCAATGTTGCTCATACTTTTGTGTTTCTGGTAAAGCATAGATGTTGGAAGCTGTTTGGCTGCCTGCTTCTCCAAGGTTAATCTACTTATGCTGTACTTCTCTGTCTTAGGGAACGCCCTATAGCCTCCACTAGTTACACCTGAGCTAGAAGTATAGTGATGTGAGAGGCCAGCCAACTGTTCTAAGCTCTCAGTCCCGCCTGTGCTTCTTCTAAACTCCTGCTTCAGTTGCTGCTTTAGAAGTTTCAACTCATATGGTTCTTCCATTGGGTCTTCATCGTCTTGACTCTTTCCATAGGTATGAAGTCTGGAGGAGCTGCCAAGGTAATCAGTGCCAACATCTGCTGCTGTGCGTCTTAGTAGGCGTTCTGCTTTTGCCAATTCCCTCTCAGCAATTCCATAACTGGTGGATGAAAGACCTGGTGTGCTCTTGGTAAGCTCTGTTGCATCTTCTAGGAGCAGATAACTTCTTGGTGTTTGGTGATCCAAGTCAGCATAGAAAGAATCTGCAGACACATTTGACATAGGACTTTCTGCCATGCTGCTCCCACGGTCTTCCAGGCCATGCAGATCAAGATGATTGCCATACTTCCCTCCCAGGTAAGATGAATTTTCATAATTGGTGGACACTTTAGTGGCATCTAGTTCAGACAGAAGTGCAGCTTGTTGTCTTGCTTTTTGCTGTAGTAGCAGCATCTGGTGGTAGCTCTGCTGCTGTGAAGCGGTGAGAGAGGGCACAGAAGAGTAGATGCTTTGGGACTGGTAGGGCTGTTGTGTCTGGTACAGGGACTGCTGATATTGTGGGTAATGATATTGGGAGTACTTGCCATACTCATATTTAGTCTGTGGGGGAACAAACTCATCTAGTTCTGATTGCGGAGCAGTGTGAGGTCTTTCGAGTCCAAGTCCACTTACTTCCTCTATATCATCACTTCTTCTTGTCTCACGGATATTGCTCACTTCACTATCAGACATGTAGTCACGATCTTCTGCAACACTTTGCAAGTAAGCCCTTTCCCTCTTCTCCCTTTCCTTAAGCAAAGCATCTTTCCTTCTATTGATGCCCATCTCCAGATAGCGCAATTTAGCATCAATCTCTTTCTCTTCCTCATCCAATTCAGCCTGTTTCTTACGAAGTTTAGAGGATTCTCGTTCTACCAAATCCAGTTCACGGTCAATATCCTGCAAGATCTTTGCCCTTGCCATGTTGGAGCTTCGACAAAGGCGGCGACGGGCAGAGGCAGTGCTGTATGCCGGTTGACCAGCATTGGTGGCCTCCTCTTCAGAAGGTGGGTTAGGAAGGGTTCGCTTCACTTTTTTTTGTGTGCCAGTGGGAGTGCTACTTGGCGATCCTTTACCCTGCCAAAGGGAAAAAGAATACAAATTGTATTACATTATATCTATCTATCTATCTATCTATCTATCTATCTATCTATCTATCTATCTATCTACACAGTCTTATGCAAAAGTTTAGGCACCCCTTGATAAATAACAGATTTTGGTGATTTTTTTAATTGAAAAGATGTTAACACAGTCTCTCTTGGAAATGGAAAAATGCACAATATTTTCAGCAAACATTGATGTTTAATTACTTCTTATGCCATAAATTGAACAAAAATAAAAAATAAAAACATTATTATGTCACTGTGCAAAAGTTTGGGCACTATAAGAATTCCAGAGTCTCAGATTCTTTTTACAAGGTTTCAGGCCTTAATCAGCTCGTTAGATCTGATGGATGGCAACAGCTGTCATTAGTAAATGCCAATTTCAAAACTTTACAAATACTTTGACTCTTCAAACCTTGTATACACACTTGCAGACACTCAACAACCATGGGTTCCTCTAAGCAGCTGTGTTAGACACTGAAAATGACGTTATTGACGCCTACAATGCAGGAAAAGGCTACAAGAAGATAGCAAAGCGTTGTCAGCTTGCAGTTTCCACAGTGAGAAATGTAATTAAGAGATGGCAGTTCAGGGGAAGTGTCGAAGTCAAGATGAGATCTGGAAGACCAAGAAAACTCTCAGAGAGAACTGCTCAAAACCTCCATTTGACTGCAAAAAAACTGCAGGAAGATTTAGCTGATTCAGGAGTGGTGGTGCACCAATTTTGCACAGACAAGACCTTCATGGAAAAGTCAGCAGAAGAAAACCTTACCTGCGTCCCTATCATAAAATCCAATGTCAGACGTCTGCAACAGAACATCTACAAAAGCCTGATGCATTTTGGAAACAAGTGCTGTGGACTGATGAAGTTAAAATAGAACTCTTTGGCCACAATCAACAAAGGCATGTTTGGAGAAAAAAAGGAGCAGCATTTCATGAAAAGAACACCTTGCCAACTATTAAGTATGGGTGTGAATCTATAATGCTTTGGGGTTGTGTTGCAGGCAGTGGCACAGAAAACATTGCATAGGTGGAGGGAAGAATGGATTCCACTAAATACCAGCAAATTCTGGAAGCAAACTTCACATCTGTAAAAAGCTGAAAAGATGATGGCTTTTACAACAAGACAATGATCCCAAACATACCTTGAAATCCACTATGGAATACCTCAAGAGATGCAAGCTGAAGGTTTTGGAATGGACATCACAGTCCCCTGATTTAACCATCATTGAAAATTTCTGGGTAGATCTTAAAAGAGCTGTGCATGCAAGACGACCAAAGAATATTCCAGAACTATTATTTGGTTGTCCTTTTGCAAGGAAGAATGGGAGAAAATCCCAAGTACAAGAATTGAAAGACTTTTAGCTGGCTATAAAAACGTTTGCAAGATGTGATATCTGCCAGAGGAGGTGTTACTAAGTACTAATTATGTAGGGTGCCCAAACGTTTATACAGTACCACAATAATGTTTTTATTTGTAATCTTTGACATAAAAAGTAACTATGCAAGAAATGTTTGCTTAAATTTTAAAGAGACTATGGTAACATCTTTTCAATAAAAAAAAATCACCAATGTATAAAAATAAAGCAATATGATTTTTACTCATAAAAAAATGAAATATATTATATAATAAAAATATATATATATATATATTTTTTTCAGTGTTGATCAATGAAATGCAAAATTTTTCAATGCCTGTATAACATGAAATACATTACATCTACATCTAGGCATTTGGCAGACGCCCTTATCCAGAGCGCCTTACATTTTCATCTCATTATACATTTGAGCAGTTGGGGAGTTGGGGTTAAGGGCCTTGCTCAAGGGCCCAACAGGGACAACTTGGTGGTAGTGGGACTTGAACCTGGGACCTTCCGAACCGTAGTCCAATGCCTTAACCACTGAGCTACCCCTGACCCGGTCACAATAAGATAATATTTTTTATTTTTTTATTTTTTTTTGGATTTTTCCCCGATTTTCTCCCTAATTTAGTCGTGTCCAATTCCTCCCCGTCACTAGGGGGCTCCCACATTAAGGCTACTACTACCACTCAGCCGGGAGGGCCGAAGACTATCACGTGTTTCCTCCGAACCACGTGACGCCAGCCGACCGCATCTTTTCGAACTGCTCGCTCGCGCACCATTGGGGGTGGCGTAACACACTCGGAGGACAGCGCTATCCGCTCCCTCCGTTGCGCGAGCTCACAGACGCCCCTGACTGGCTGTAGAGCCGTGATTAATGTGGGAGCACTAAGTACCTCTCATCCCTCCCCTCTGAGAGAGCTCGGCCAATCAGCTCTCTCTAGACCTCCGGCTGCGAGAGGTTACAGCATCACCCGGGATTCGAACTAGCGATCTCCGGATGATAGGGCGAGCGCTTAACCACTGCGCCACTCGGAGGCCCACAATAAGATAATATGAGGTTTATATGACTAAATTAATCTCGAACACAATAAGATACAGATAAATCGATGCAAATATATTATTATTTCTGTTTGATAAAGTTTTCTATTTAAATTTACATTAAACATTACTTACAGTTTAGTAGCAAGCTATGATACCATAATTAAATGCTTCTAAAATCTATATGTACTCTAGACAGCTATTGTTTGGCCGCAACAGTCTGTTTTTCATAAACAAAACAGGAAAAGAGCAAGCTAACAAAAAGAGAAGTCTTGTTGTTTCAAGCGGCAAATTTGACAAATGTACATTTTTATATTGGCTATTATAATTTTAAAATGAATTGATGAACTCAAAATTAAATCGACAGCACCATCAATAACTAATATAATAACTGATAAACATGTGCGTTCTGTACTGTAAGATTAGCATAATATAATATTTAATATTAGATAATAGAAACCATAGTATGAAAATAGATCCTTGAGCATTTTATTTTGATTTGAAGGACAAACTTCATATATGCCACATGTATGAAAGTGTACTTACAGCGTAACCATCAGAAAATTGGAAGTTAGCTGCTCGCTCTTCTGAAGTAGGGCTCATAGGTTTTGGGTCAGACAGTGACCGCTGCATGACTTTAGCTCGTGGACTACCAGGAACCACTTTGGATGGATCTGCAGAACATATTTTCTGTGGGCTGGTATCACCACTAGATTTTTCATAGGAAACAAATTCTAGTGATTTACTAGGGGACATACAGGGAGATATTGGTGAATAAAGGACTTTGGGGGATTTGGGAGGAACAGGAGAAACCTGTAGACTGGACGTATCTGTTTTGAGATGTGGTGACTGGGTTATTTCTAAAGGGGTAGGGCGTCTCTTAGGAGATGTTGTTCTATCAGAATTAGGAAAATCAACTCTGGTGTCGGTCTGTACAGTATGTCCTCTAAGTGTCCCAGTGGAATCTGTTTGTACAGAAATTTCTGTAAGTGCCTGCACAGAAACACCAGAGTTGTCACCTGTACTGTATTTACTAATTCGTGGCTTGCTACGTCTGCCACGACTGGGAACTTCCCACTCATCCTGGTCTTCATCATCTGTTTGAACACAACTATCTACACCTTTCTTGGCATTCTTCTTTTTCCTTCCTGCAGAGTAGGCCTTCTCAGTGTCATCTTCTTCATCAGTCTGACAACCACTGTCCATCTTTTTGTCTGTCCCCACAATATGACCAAGAGTCTGCTCTTGGATTTCACCTGGATACATTTGTCTGTACTTTTGCTCCTCTAGTTGCTGTCTCAGCTGCTCTTGGAGTCTCTGTATCTGTTCCAACTGCTCCTGTTGCTGAGCATATGTTTCTTTTTGCATCATGAGGTGAGCTTGCCTCTCTTCCTCTTGTTGACACAGGATCTGCTGCTTCATGACCTGGAGCTCCTCTAGTTCTTTCTGAACTAGAAGTTGCTCCTGCTCCCGAAAGCGCTGAATCTCTTGCCTCTCCCATTCTAGTTCCTCAGCAAGGCGTTGCTGTTTTATCTTTTCTAGCTCAAGAAGCTCCCGTTCCATCTGATACTTTTCATCACCTGGAATCATGGGTGAGGAGAGAGCTTCTAGTGATGCTGCAATCGCCTCAAGTGAGGCATCGGTGTAGTCCAGTGATGCTGCTGTGGTTACTGTTGGTGCTATCTCTGTTCGATCATTGGAGAAAATATCCTTAGAAACACTGATTTCCAGGTTCAAAGGCATGTCATCCTGCTCCTCTGCTGTAGTCACAGCAACAGTGGAAAGGAAACTGTGAGATCTAGTAAGGGGTTGATTTTGCAGATTTGATAATGATGGCATTGTGTCACTAGTATGCATGCCCGACAGGGAGTTGTATGTTGTACTGAAAATAGATCCAGGTTGGGTAGTTATGGCATATGTGGAAGGAACCGGTGCTGCTACAGATGAGTACACCACTCCATTTGAGGACCTTAGAACACTAGAACTTCCAAAGTGAGTTCCAATAGCAGCTGTTATTCTGGCTTGTGAGTACTGTGGGACTGTAACTCCAGTAAATGCCCCAGAAGCTTTGCTTGAGTAGTCCACAGCTTCACCTGTTAAAAATTCATATTGTATATGAGCTTAGCTTATGTTTACACCAGGTTTTCGTAAAGACAGTAAGCCAAGCCATGCCCAAATTATTTAAAATGCAAAAGGTGTTTTGAAAGATTTATGAAAATGCAAATCATATAGCGTGCCATGCAGAGATACACACCTCGATATAAAAATGAAAATACAAGCATGCAAATTCCAACAAATAAAAACATAAAATGGAGAACGATGTAAAATGCAGGAAAAGAGCCTCAGATGGGAATGAGTAAAGGTAACTCAAAATGGCATCTCTGAGAAAGATCTGCAAGATCGCACTGACCTGCTATAGACATTTTTCCTGATGTAAGATCTACAGCACCCTCCATTTCCCCGTTGTAGTCATACCTATTCTTACTCTTGTACAAGAAGAGGCCAGCTTCTGCCAAATTTGTGTCAGACATGGAGGGCTTTATTCCACCAAGACCTCTCATGCCATAGGGAGAGCGATCATACTGGTAGTGGTCATCTCTGTAGCCAAAACGATCCTCTGGCAATGGAGCTGAGGGTTGCTGAGTGGCACAACTACCAGCAAATGGAAGCTTGTATACTACATCACAACACACTGCCCGTCTTCCTGCTGTTAGGTCTACTGGCTTGCCATCATCCTCTGTAATCACTGTTGTAACCACCTCTGAAGAGGACCCATCTACGGACACCATAGTCTGTACTGGCTTAACAGTCGTGAGGTCAACTGCACCAGATACACAAGTTTCCAACTGAGGTGGAATACTTGTACTAATACCAAGTGTAGGAGATGTTGTAACTGGAACAGAATGCGATTTGCCTAAAGTTTTGGAGAGATTGATTGGTTTTTCTGGCTGAGAATCAACAGGACGATAAATAATTTGGGAAACTGGTTCAAAGGATCTAGCTGTTGTTAGTTGTAGCGGCATTGAAGTGGTCTGAGGGAGATTATTGTTGGGATATGATATAGTAGCTGTACAAGTGATGATTGTCATGCTGTCTGTTACAACAGACACTGATGAAGTATCGGTGCTCAAATTCATTACAGATGACTGGACTGCAGTTTGTTGCCGACCATCAACCAGGAAGGACTGCCGTTGTGACTCTGGTGAAGACAGATCTATACCTTTCATACATATCTCTGCATCTGCTTTTGGAGCACGCAGGTCCACAATCACTCCAGAATGATAAGCATGCCCATTCTGTACAGCTAATGGTTGGGATTTTGAATCTGGTATCTCAGTGGCTCTTGGAGTTGGAGGAGGTGTTTTTCCATGCACAACAGACACTGTTGTTCTTTGGACTTCAGTAGTTACTACATGGACATCATTTGGAATTACTACTGAGGGCCGTGAAGCTGAAACTGCCTCAATTACATGATTCATGCTTAACATAACCTTTTCATTTTCACATATTTCTTGCCTTTCTATGGATTCTGTTATTTTGGTGAAAGCTAATGGTACCCTAGTTGTTTGTGGCTGTGGTGGCAGTTGTATTTGTGGTTGTGACTGAAAGTCAAAATGTACATGAGACTGTTTGCTAGGTGTTGAGGGATCTGAACTTGTTTGGACTTGGGTTGTTACACCTTCTATGGGTGAACCAGGCTGGGAAGGCAGAGTGATAACAACATAAGTATCGTATAAGGACTTCCCAAACCTAGGAGATGTAGGGGTTTTAATTGGTGATGTAGGCCCTGTTTTAATATCTGATGCAGGACTCAGGTTCAACACCCCATCTTCAGTGCTTGTTGGGAGAATGATTGGTCTTATTGGAGAATAAATAGAAGAAAGTGGTTGGGCACTTGACATAGGTTTTGGAGCTATGGGTGGCTTGACTGGCTCTCCTGGTCTGTGGCTGAATGTTAGTCCTGCAGGGATTGTGGATGGCTTTGGAGGGACAGGAGGAGGAACATGCGGCTTGTAACCTGGTGCCATGGGTTGTCTCATCTGTGCATTTGGACCTGTAATTGGCAAACCAGCTGTAGCTGTCCTTTGGGGAACCTGAGGTGGAATCTTTTTAGGATAAATAGCAGGCTTAGGTAGAGTGGGTGGTGGTAAGGGAGGAGGAGCAGGAATGTCATTTTTTTCCTGAGATGCACCTCTACGTAGAACAGCTGGCTTGGGAGGGACAGGTGGGGCAGTTGATATTACAGTAGGTACTGTTGGAGTATACTGTGGTACAGTGGGTAAAGGTGCTGTAACTGGGACAGAAGGTCTAGAAACTACACTAGAAATCTGAGTAGGTAATCCATCAACGTGACTCAATGCTGAAGGCTTTGACAAATCAACAACACCAGACTTGTCTGTTGTTTCAGTCATGGCTGCCTGTGATGGTACTGGCTGTGATATTGAGTCTGCCCTTGATGAAATTGAATCCATAACATGCTCTGAAGCTGGCATGGAACCTGAAGGATCAATTGTTCTTTCCTGAGATAACTTGACAGCAAATGATGTTGGCTCAGTCACTGCAGCATGTGTAGAAGATGGTGTAAAATCTGGAACTGTTTCATCATCATGATTTTGATCTACAGTGCTCTCTTCACCAGATTCCTCTTCACCTGAGGAACACTGAGTGACTGTCAGATCTGGTATAGGGAGAATTCTTCTTTGAATAAAAGTCTCTGTTTTATCAGAAGTAGTAACCTCCATTTCCTTTGTTCTGTCTGTCAAATCAGGAATTGTTTGTGTTGGGCTGATGCCTGGAGTTAGGACACCTCTCTGCTTTTTCATAAGTTCCTCATAGGCTTCCTCTGCATTTAACAGTGGTTTTCCATCCTTACCAAACTGGCCAGAAATGGTTTTACAGATAGTGTCTTGTCTTGTGCCAGATGTGTCTCTGGCACACGAAAAGACATCATCTTCAGCTATATCTGTTGTGTGAATTTCTTTCATTGTGTTATCTTTTTTCATGTGTTGCTCTTTAAACAACATATCTTTCTTTATCTGCATCATGTCCTCATAGACTTCATCGGGTGATCTAAGTTTTCTTGCCTTTTCTGGTACAGAAATGGTATCTTTCTCTACATGCGTGTCTTCAACCAGTGACTCATAGGCATAATCTTCAATTAGCATGCCGCCATAAAGGGACTCTTTTCCAGGTGGAATATCCTCTATTGTTGGAGATTTTGTTTTGAGCATTATCTCCTCATAAGCATCATATGAAGGATGTGAAGCCTGTTTTTCTGTGGTTTCCCTGAATTGCTTAGTTGTATATTGTTCATCTGTTGGAGAATACAAAGAGACAGATGTTGGCAGATGATATACTTTTTGAACAGCAGCAATCTTCTCTGGAAGAATCTCAAAACCTTCTGGCTCAGATTCCATGCTTGGAGAGAAATCTGAACAGGAAGATCTACGGAATTCCTCCATCTCTGCTTCCTGCCGCTGCTCCTCTGTTGGAGATGCATCCTCGATTGGAGAAAGGTTGCTTGGTGGAGTCTTTGGACGTTCTCGCCTTCTCTGTGCTCGTATTTCCTCTTTGTCTTTCTTTGATTTCTTACTAGAATTCTTTTGCTTCTCTTGTTCTTTTAGGAGCTCTTCTTCCTCACGTAGCTCTTCTTCTTCAGAAGAATCTTCAATTGTGGGTAGCATTTGGCCAGGCTGCCGGTGCTTGGCTTTTCTGTGCTGTTTGCCCTCACCACTGCTCTTAATATGGCTTGAGCTGCTGCTGTCACTGTCTTCATCAAGAGAAGATAGTGAGGTTGGAGATGTGCCTGGAGTAAAACTAGATGCATGTAAGCTTGAGGAGCCTTCCCCCCGAGACCTGTCATCAGGGGAATCTGTAAGGCTCTCAGGTTCACCATCATCTGAAGCCTGACGAACAGTGGCCACAGTGTTGAGTTCGATTGTTTTGAAATGGCGAATACCAGCTCCATTGTCTTCAAAGGGCTGTTCCCTTTTACTAAGTTCCTCAATTTTAGCCACAGAAATGACACTTTTGCGATCTAGCTCATCCTCAGGATTAATACTACTGTTTTTAACAAGACTCCTTCCATTGCTTGACTCATTCGTCTTAATGTCCTTCTTTACATCTTCTTCTGGTAGTTTATTTTCCTCATAACTTATTTTTCCTTTACTAAGGTTTCCCTCAACAGATGGTGACACATTCTCATGACCACTTACTGCCAAACTTTCTTTCTCTGCTGACCCTGCACTGTAACTTCCTACATAATTTATTTCATCTACTTTATTTTCTCTCTCAATGAGAGGTGAAGGTTCTCCCTCACTGCTGTCCTCAAGAAAATCTTGTTTAAGCTCTGTTGGGACAAGCAGCTTTTTCTTCTCTTTTTTAGGGCCAGCATCAGTCTTTTCTTCTTGGGCATTTGCTTGCCAGTCTTCTTCTGAAGTGAGTTCTGGAGACTCCTCTGGCGACACCTCCAATCGGCACCTGGTCCTGACTGACTCACTTTGTGATTGATCTTTAGAGGGTGCTGTCTGAGATTCAAGTATTGGAAGAACAGTACTCTCTAACTTGGCCAAATCTGAAAGACTTGGAGCACTGTTTTCTTGACAGACTTTGTTTTTGTTAGTAGGCTCCTTTAAAAGCTCATGTTCTTCCACAACCCTAGCATCTTCTTTCTTCTGCAAGAGAAAGGAAATGTACAAATTACACTGGAAATCAGAATACCGAATGAAGATAGAGTATGTCTACAGGAAATCTAACTTGTATTTCTCTAACATTTTATCTCTACCAATATTTGCTCCCCATAGAGTTACCTGTCCCAACTTTTCAATATCGTTAGATTTTATCAATGGTTTTGTTCCATCTTGATTTTTCTCTTGAGTGCCTAGAGATTGTACTTCTCCAGATGATTTGTCTTTGTCTTGTTTTCTAACTACAGGATACGGAAGGCTGGGTTTTACTACAGGATCTAAGGCACAGAACACACTGTAACTATTCGATTGATTGTTTGGGTTTTCTTTATTAAGTTTTGAGCCAGGTTGTAGTTTCTGTTTACCACTAACATTTTCTTTTTCTTTATCAGGCACTAGGGGAAAAAAATCTACCTTTTGTGCTAACGGTAGACACTGCTCATTTGACTTGATTTGGATTTTTAATTGTATATCATCCTGTACGTTAACTGCAGGGGATGGAGGTTCGGGTGTCCTCTGGTCTGACGAAACAACCTGCATAGTGGAATGTTCATGAATATTTCTTAAGACTGTATCTAAGGATTGTTTCATTTTACTGTCATCAGCCACTGACTTTTCACTACTCTCAGGTAACTCACGATCTTCTACTGCATATAGTGAATCATCCATTTTTACTGCACACTCATTTTCAGCCTTCACACTATCAGTGTTGGATTTCACTGTTCTTTCATTCAAAACATTTTGCACTTCCTCAGATTCAATAAGAGAAGAAGATGACGTCTCTGATCTTATGTCATTGTGCTCCAGCTTATCAGATTTCTCTACTTTCTCAGAGTGCTGCTTGTCATCAACATTTTCAATTCTTGGGGCAGTTTCTTTTGAGGACTCTACCACCTGGTGTAAATTCCATAAAAACATATCCTCATTGGACATCTTAGAGAGCAGAGAAACCTCCTCTCTTCTGGATATTATTTTCTCGTTTGTATGCTTATCAAATGCACTCTTTTCTAGTTTAAAAACTGTGTGTTTTGATGTATGATCATAATTGTTTTTGGATGACTGTAGTTCATTTGTGTCTTCTACTTCCACATTTCGTGATATGTTTTCCTTTTTAGTATTGTCAATTACACTTATCTTATTTCCTGCGGAAAACTTTCCAAGCTCATCGCCTGCACTAGGGCTAGTCTTATTTTGATTAGTTGTTTTTTCTCCTCTTATATTTTCTAGTCCATTTTCGATCATCTCTTTATTTTCTTTAGCAATAAATTCTAAAGCTACTTTGGGTATAAGGCATTCACTTGCTTGAGTTTTGTCTGCTTCTTTGGCCTCAGTTTCATTAGTACCTATATCAGCACCAACTGATGTTTCATAAGTATTCTTATCAGAGAACGTGCAGAATGTGCTGGTTGCTGAGTTTAGGCATGTATTACGATGTGATATTTCATCTAAAATGTCATGTTTTGTTGTTAGTTCAGATTTTGTCGGTTCATTCGAGGTTGGGAAAGCAGGGCTGGCACATTCTGGTGTTTCAGCAGACGGAGCTTGAGCCTCTTGTGTGCTCTTCTGTGCGACTCCTTGTGCTTTTGACTCTTGCTCAACTTTGGATTTTCTTCCTGACTGTTTCTCTTCTGCCTGTTCCAAATATATTTCTTCGACTTTATTAATAACAACTTCATCCCTAACTGAATATACACATGAAGTTTCAGATGGAGACATAATCCTTGTTTTTATTTCTACCTCATTCCCAGTCTCAACAAATTCCTCTTTTGTTATGTCTGGGTGTGCTGACGTGTGATATGAGCTGCTGTGATATTGTGTTTTCATGTCTGAATCAGTGTTAGATATCATTTCATTTTTAACCCCATTTTTGCCCAAAACTATTTGATGTGTTTCGGGAGTGAAAGACCCTTCCAGAGTTTTGGGTGAAAGATGACCTATATTAATAACAATTTCCTTTTCTGTTATGATAATCGGACTGGGAAATAAATCTACATTAGCATGACTGTTATTATCTGGCATGCTTTCTAAACTTGTCTGCATGTTGGCTGGTGAAAAAAGTTCAGGAGAACATTCCTTGGTTGGGATGGTTGGTGAAACCACCGTAGCACCACGATCACATGCCTGATCATCCTTGGCTTTGTTAATGGTTAGTTGTAATCTCTCCAGTTGTCTGATCTCTGCTTCGCTATCAACTACCGTGGCCTTGCTGGAGATTTTATGAGTACTGTCATGTTTTTTTGCAGTATTAGCATTATTCGAATTTGAATCTCTCTCTATTGGTTCATGCTGCTCACGTGCACTACCCCCTCCATTTTTGTTCTGAGCTTTAGGCTCAGTTTGCTCTACTATCTCACACTGCCTGGCATCTGTCTCCTTAGCATCTGCTATATCCCTTAGGATAATGTCAGGAGCACTGATGCTTTGCTCAGGTGGAGTGGATTTCACTGTTGTGTTTTCAAATGCGGTGTCAAGTGTTTGCTTTTTGTTTGGCCCCGGTACTACCTGTGTGCTCTCTACTACTGCCAGTTCCTTGTCTTGTTTCACTGCAGCTGAATCTACTACACGCTTAGCATCAGCTGTGACTGAGTCATGCTCAGACTTGTCAACTGGAGCCTGAGTTACACTAGGGGTCCGAGTGAGAACTTTGGTTGGGGAAGTAGTGACGACAGAATCGACAGGGGGTGAAGAGGTGGTGGAGACAACTCTGGCTGGGGAAGAAGGAGGGGTAGGTTGGGATTTAGCTGGCATCTTTGAAGGAGAAGGTGGAGGTGGCATATCCCCAAGTTGACCAGAGAGAGCCCTCTGGGTCTGGCAGTTCAGGCATAGCCACTCTTTCTGTAAGGCAATAAACAAATGACCACATATGAGTATCATCGCTGATGAGATTAGCATGAAGCGGTAAATAAACAATGGATTAACAAGAAAAACAATTGTGTTAAAGCCAAGACATTAAATAGAAAAAGTCCTTTTCATACTTTAGAAGCTTTTTACAATGTTTTTACAGCTTAAGATAGTCTTCTGATGAAATAATATAAGAAATATCACAGTACAATCATTATCAAATTCCTGATTTCTATAAAGTCGAGGTTTGCTACCAAAATGCTTGGGAATTTGAAATTAGGCATTTTAGATAATTTAAGAAAAATGAAAGAATAGACAACATTTTAAACGGTTACACTCTACAAGTTCATAAAAACTTCTTCCAATCAGAATTTTTAACTTATATTTTAGAATGATAATATCTATAATATATTGCAAAAAAAAAAAAAAAAAAAAACATAGTCATGGCATAATTATCGTGATAGCAGTATTATAAGAGATGTTCAATGCAAATTGGCAATTTCTCATGAATGAAGCCATAAAACCCAATTGATATTGACAGAAGACTTCAAGCACAGTACGGTGATGAGAATCTTACTGTAGCTGCAATACGTAAGTAAGTAAGTAATGGTGCAAACGTTTTTAAAGAAGGCCATACGTCTCGAGATGACGATCCCGGAATCTGTCTGTGGGAACTGTACACACAATCACTCACACACCACTTGCACGTTATAAGAACTCGGCTGGGAGTTATTGCCACATCCCCCGTATAGTCCTGACCTCGCTCCAAGCCATTTACACATGTTTGGGCCATTAAAGGAATTCCTCGGAAGCTAGCTTTTCAAGCAGGCAGACCGATCATGGCTCCGGCGTTCAGAGAAAACTTTTTACCTTAATGTTATCCAAGCACTAGTAAAATGCTGGGATAAAGTGCATCAGTGTAGCAGGGGATTATCTAGAGAAATGTAGATAGTTTTAGCTCTGACAACTGTGCTTTGTGATTCTGTACAATCAAAAAGTCCCGATTTGACTTTCTCCCTTCTGCCATGACATCTACCACATATTGCACTTGTAAACTAACACAGCGGACAGCTGATTGTTCTGGGGAGGTCTCACAGCATAATGACTTAATGCCTGTATTTAGAGACGATTAATCCTGTCAGCAAACAGACTGCAGACTCAATGAAAGAGCTGCTTGTCTATACAATACAGGATGTTTTCAGCTTGCCTGAATCTTTATTTCACATTGGAACAATGCATTTCAGCGTTGCATAATTAACACAAACCTGTAACAAAAGACCATTTCATAATAACAATTTACTTCTCACGACACCCTTGACATTTCATGAATATTTTCATGACATGCAAGTCACCCTGCCTGTGACTGCTAGAAACAGCAACAAAAAATATTATATTCGGATTCCACACAGAACCATTCTGCCATGAAGCACCTCACTCCAGTGGCTTACGTAAATCCTGAGAGTTTACTCTCTCTCATTTGATTGCTGAAAAGATGAGCTGTGCTATGCTCAGCGTCCCTGTTATTCTCCACTGGTTTAGCTGTAGGGCTAAATCTAGATCGAGGAGGCCTGGGAATCTTGTGTCACAGCAGGGCTACTTGCAGAAACCAGTATATAATCGCCAATGCAGGAAAAAAAAAAGAGCTCAAGTAAGTACAGGAAACAATACGAATTAATCCAAATTGATGCAAAAATTGGATAATTCTTTTATCTTTCTACTTCGCATATTTAATATTATAAAAGGACAGTAATGGAGTAAATAGCCTGGATATCACTACTCTATGATGTAGTTTTAGTTTTTTTCCTTCTGCAATAGTAGCAATAGTGTTCTCCAAAAACTATAAGTGGATTCAAAGCTAATTAGCTCTGATTAGATTGACTGGTGTTGACAAATTGCCTGTAGTATATGATTTGGTGTATGAGTGATTGTGTGCTTGTGCCGTGCAATGGGTTGGAGCCTCATACCCAGCCTTGTGCCCTAATATTCCTAGGATAAGCTCCAGGCTCCCCGCATATGCGCATATAAATTGTGTTTTTACATAAAACTACACAGCAGAAGCCACAATAAGACTGAGTGCAAGAGTTTTTTTTTTTGGGTGTTACCAAATGCAAAGAAGAATGTATTCACAATTTCACAATAAGAGCTCAAGCAACAGTTTATCCATGGTGCAAACAAAAGCAGCATGCTTTCACAGGACATGTCATTGCTTTGATTTGCTTAATAGTAGTATGTCAATCATTTCTGGCTTTTTCTTTAGTAGTTTAAGCTTTGACAATGGGAGGAGGCTGGCTTGTGAAGCCTATTGTCGTAATGTGGAAAAATAGAACATAAAAGGGTTTTCGAGTCAAACCAGGACTTTTTATTGTGTATAATGACAGAACACAGTTATAAGAGTAACAACTACCTTTATTTCTTTACATAATCCCCTGCTACACTAATGCACTTATCCCAGTGTTTCACTAGTGCTTAAAGGTACTTAAGGTAGAAAGTTTTCTCAGTAGACCAAGGCCATGATCTGACTGCCTGCTTCACATCTGAAACGCTGGCCTTCCAGGAACTCCTTTAATGGTCCTACATAATCATGTAGAAATAAATTGGGAGTGAGGTCAGGAATGTACAGGGAATGTGGCAATAACTCCCAGCCATGTTCCTGTAATGTGCGGTTAGCCATATGAGGTTGTGCGTTGTCCTGAAAAAACAGAACGACCATTTTTTCCTGAAAGCGCTTCACCCGCTGACTGGGCTCTGAGTCACATAGGCCAGGAGCGTCATTCATGGACGTACATTCATGGACAGCATTCTTTAAAACATTTGCAATTTCATCACAAATCCTGGTTTGACTGGAATGGTGTTTTTTAAAACAGGATTTTATGAAGTGGGTTTTTCAAGCGATTTTCTACTAATATGCCCCGTTAGCGTGATTTCTAAAACTGGTGTCATTTTAAAGAGTAGTTTGTATCAGGCTATCTGAAATAAGTGTTGTACATTTTGGTTAAATTCCGAAGTACTTATAGTTATTCAGTATCGCATGAAAGTATATTTAATAATGTATTGTTCGATCTTTTTGCACGGGTGGCACCAAAGACACACAGGCACGTATTAGGGGAGAGAGGGTAATTTTATTCAACTGAAAATGGGGAAGGAAAAAGGTTTAAGAAGGGAGGATGGAAAGAAAGTGGACTAAAGGAATGAAGGTGTGCACATGCAGGTCCGGTGGTAGTGCCCAGTTGGCATGCGGGCACACGGCTGGCGGAAAGTGGCAGGGGGCAGAATGTCAGACTGGAGCACATGGAGGATGCGGTCCTATGTGCTGCCAGAGGAGAGACCGGAAAGCCGCACTTTGACCTCCACGATGAGGAAAAGAACTGCTTGAGCGAGAGGAAAAGGCCACTAGGTGGATCGCGTTAAGGACCCTGATCCCAGCTGGGAAAGCCGCCCTGTGGGAGGGGCCGGTCTTGACAAAAGTCTGCGAGAGGGGACATCTTCAAGAGCATGGAGGAGCACTTCCTCCGTGTGGTCCAGTCTGCCACTCTGCCCCCAGCCACTGTTTGCCAACCGTGTGCCCGACCAGCTGGGCGCTGCCACTAGACCTGCATGAGCACATCTTCACCTTTCCCACCCTTTCTTTCCGTTCTCCCTCCTCCTTAAACCCTTTTCCTTCCCAATTTTCCCTAAATAACATGACCCTTTCTCGCCTCGTGCAAAAAAGATTGAACCTGTTACAATACATTATTAAATATTCTTTCATGCTACGATTTTGGATTTACCCCTTTTTCTCATCTCTTGTATTTTGTTCTAGTGCTTCAAAATTGAAACAAAATGAACAAAACTTATTTCAGATATCCAGATACAAACTACCTTTTAAAATGATAGAAATTTTGCTGACTTACGTTTTACCTTACACAACTTGTATAAGGAATATGAAGCAGAGTATTGACTAATATATTCAGTGAGTCCCTTAAATTACCTTTTGACACTAAGAGACACACTGAGAAAGCATCAATAGCGACGTCATTTACATTGCGTTTAAGTTCTAACCGCTCTATCGCGAACTAAGGTCAAAAGCGTCTTCGTTTACAGGAGGAATGCTGTAGATGTTTTGTTTCCCACATTAAGCACTAGGTGCACACGGTATATGAGAAATCTCGGAAAATGTAAGCAAGAAATAAAATAAAAAAAGCACTTTAAATGTAATCGTTCAGGAAGTCAGCCATTCAAAGCAAACCTCTCAGGGGATTTTTCATTTTCAGTTAGTGAATTTTGCTCTCTGAGCTGGACCCGACAGTCAATTTGGAATTAAATGTATAGAAAATAACATCCGAAGCTATTGAGCAGAAATATCAGAAGGACTGAATTCAGGGTGGCATCAATGTTATCTCAAAAGGAGCACATGGAGCAAACTGTTCATATCATGAAACAAAGGTGATTCCTGAACACAACATCAGCATGAGAAATGTGTGTGTTTAGATTCTTAGGTGGTATTCTTAGTTGTTCGACAGGGGTGGAGAGGGCGGATGTGTTCACTCCCAGGGAGAGCTTCCTGTCAAAAGACGAAATGGGAACGTGTGTGTGTGTTTGTGTGTGTGTGTGTGTGTGTGTGTGCGCGCACGTGTGAAGTCTGGCAGTTAATGTGGGAATAGGAGCTAAATTTACCCTCTTTTCTGGCACTGTGGATGGTTTCTCCTCACCAATGCTTTCACTATGGATCACAAGCTCTGTTTTCTGTAAGGATTTTATGAAAGCATGTGATATAATATGCATTTTTGCTTTTATAGCAACAACAGACAGTATACAAGGACCTGTGTGCAAACTGCTTCACATCTACAAACTCTGATTGATATAAATAGTTTTCTGTGAGCTCTAGTGCCAGCTCTTTATATCAGTGGTAACGCTGAAACCTGAAAGTTAATCACTGTTTGGATTGTTCTGTTTTTTTTTTCTTTTCTTTTTGGCTAATCCACTCAAAAGAGAGAAAATGAGGCTGATGCTGTTATAACATGAGTGATGACATGGACTAACTTCTTTCACAGATGCTCCACAACATTAAACATAACTAAAGTATAAACTGATCAAATCAATGAAGCACACAATGTGGGACATGCTAATGTAGGAAATTAACGGATTTAGTGTTTAACCGTAACTTCACTTCACATCAGTCTGCTGTCAGGGTGATCGCTGATAATTTTCCAATACCAGCATGCCCCAAAGTGTATAATACTGTAAATAACAAACTCCTTCTCTTGCATGGTTATGTATCACAAACTACCAAGATACCCACTGTGTCACAGCTAACCTGCAAACTCAACACACACACGCACACACACACACACACACACACACACGAGAGAGAGAGAGATTAAAGGCATTCTGTCAGGTTTCTTCCCCCAGGTGGATGAGGCATGTAAACAGGTGAAATGATGAACAGGTGCGAGAGGGCACTTCGGCTCTGTTGCAGCTTGTGTAAAATGAGCTTTGTTCTCATTTCATGTCCTGCATTAAGCTTTTAAAATACGGTACTGGAGAACAATTAGAGAGGTTAACACAATATGTTACACAATTACATTAATTAAGCAATATCACAGTATAGGGGGTGCTGAATATCAGAGAATAAACTATGCAGGTAGTGGACAGCCCTAAGAAACGTACAATATTTATGTTATACAGTAGTTTCACTTATTCCGCTTTAGGATATCAGCTAATTTCCGGGTTCCAGGGTTAAATCCCACCCAGACAGTGTTGTAATAGTAATGTAGGGTGTACAATCTCCTGTTCCACACAAAGTAGTGCCCGTGATCAGGGGTTAGAGAACGACTTGTGATTCGGACTTGTGTTAGGCGCTAGTTAACTTTGTAGCTGTAAATGAAAGAACACTGGCAATTCAGGACCAAGTAGAAACAATTAATAATGAGACAAAGAGTGCAGATGTGTTTTCTTCCTGAAAGTGATTTCATGACTGGGTTTGAATGTGGATTTTGGCAGCAGCTGCTCTCCCCTCAGTACTGTGGCCTGTACCAACCTACTTTCACCCATGCTGGCGACCGTCAGTAAGTATACTTAATGATTGTTAGACCACCTGGGACGTGGAGTGATACATACAGTGAAACGTCCCAGTGCTGTTACCATCTATTATCGCCACTTGTGGAATGGCCATCATTCAACCAATCAGATTACTAAATTGAAACTACTGTTGTACAATAAGGCATAAAACACAGGTATAGAAGTGACATATAGTGTGCTGTTACAGAAAAACAATCAATGGTGTGATTTTCCAAAAACACCATGTTTCAAGGGTCATATTATATTCTCTTATAGCAATGTTGTTGCTAACAATAACAAATTTGAATTTAAAAATCCATTTATTGTAATATTTCAAAGTTATGGAATATTCACAAAATAAACTAATAAAGCGGCTATAGCAGCTATAAACCGCTATAAACAGTAATTTCCTCAGTAGTCTTTTTCTTCTCTCTCTCTTAAAGTAAATAAGATGATTGCGGCTTGTCATCTTACAGAAAAACTGAAAAGATACCTGTGGAATACTTTCCCATGTAGGAAAAAGTAAAGCACAGACAATTCCTGAAAAAAAAAGAAGCTAAATAATGTCTCTTCAGAGAATATTTCACCATATCAACAACTGCACATCCTTATTAATTCCATAGACGTAGACATACAAGATGATCAATCAAATTCGAGGTTTCAACAGTGCATTGGTATAAGGTTTAAACACGAAGTGTTCAATCTAAACCTCTCAAACCAGTATACTGTTATAAAGTGCAGCTATCACAAAATCTGAAACTGAAAGTATTGACTTCATAAGTACATCTGCAATGGAAAAATATCAAAGGGAAATAAAATCTAAGCAAATGGAAGAAAAAAAAATTTATGGTAAAATATGGTTGTGGCTGGATTCATGATTTTGAAATAACTGTGTGGAAACGATTGCTCTAATAAATAAATAAATAAATAAATAAATAGGTTTTGTGCATGACAGCGTCAGTGTCAAGAGCTTATTTTTGCCAACCCTTCCATCTTCAAGTCCATCTTTTATATTTCTTCCGTCCCCCGCACTTTTCTCTTCACTTGTCACATCCGTTCCCCCTCCTGTCTTCCTCTCCTTATTATCAAACTGCAGTAGGTCTCAGTGAGGCAGCAACTTCCTGTTAGAATATGTTTGGCACCGGAGTGATTTCCTGGTGGGAGTGTGTGTGTGTGTGTGTTGAGGGGGGCACTTGATGCTTGACTGGATGAATCACTGACAACGCTCTACAAGAAGAGATTTAGTAGATTTAAGCCAATAATGCTATGGGTCTTCAATTTGCCTGAATTCACAGAATCATACAATTAAAAAGATTGCATCTGTCTAAAATCTAAATTGAGGTGCATATAAGTGCATTACGACAGGTCTTGGTTGTTATAAATTTTCCTGCTTTGCACACACCGACCGTGAAGCTTGTCATCTGGAACGCGAGTACAACTCGTTCCGTGCACAAATGCATTCTAAAGTTCAGCTGAGACTCATGTGAAAGTTCCAAGCTTGGTATCTATCAAAGTTATACTGTAGGGTCATCGTCTCACTCATTGTCTATACCGTTTTATCCCAGGAGACTTATATGTGGACAGGGTACGCATACACATATTCACACACTCAGCCTAATCTGCATGGAAACCAAACAAGCACGGGGAGAACAGATAAACTCCATGGACAGAGACCTGAGGTGGGAATCGAACCTGGAACCTGGTGGTGCAAGGCGACAGTGCTAATCACTAAGTCACCGTGCCACCAAATTCTAGAGTATTTAGTACAAATTTAACTCTTTTCTTTCTGTGGAACTAGACATATGGTTCTCAATTTTGATTTAAGACAGACCTTAAAATGCAGAACTATCCCTTTAAACCAGAGAAATATAAAAAGGGTTATGAAGAGAATTTATCATCACTGTAAGTCAAGATCAGTGTTGGGGGACGTTACTTTTTAGAGTAACTTTTTCGAGTACTTTCCCATTGCAGAAAATGAAAACTCCTTTGTGCTTCCTCATCCATGTTGTTTTAGTCAAGACCTTTATAATTATTCTACCATCATCGCTCAGCGAAGTTTGGCCCATAATCTATTAACTACTAACACCCCTATCTCACCTACGCGGTTTCGCAACACTGGTCAAGATGCAGCATAACAAAAATTGGGATAGACTCTCTCTCTCCCTCTCTCTTTCTCATGGGTAATCACAAACCCCTAAAAATATGGCTGCTTTCAAAACATCAAACAATGGATGACACATGGTGGGCAGGAGTGTGTCAGGCCTCAGAGTGGCTCTTGAGCATAAATGAAACACATGGTCTCACTGACACATTATATTTACACATAATAAAAGCCCAGTGACACAAAGACATCCGAACTCCCAGAATGCCCTGTAGAATTGTGCACTAAAAAAAAACCTTGCATCTGAACTCTCTTGATAAAAGTGGCCCAGTGGTCAATAAAACCAGACCTCAAATTCTGCCTATGTACCACAAAAAAAAAAAAAAAGATTAGCATCACCAAATATACTGTTGTAATTTAAAAGAAACAAGTATAAAAAAGGATTTTAAAAGCAGTATTTATAGTAGCTTCTATATTGTTTTGTATAATAGGTCTAAGATTGCATAGAACAAATCACTGACATAACACTTTTAGGAAGGAACATTCACAGAATGTGCTCAAGAAGGCAGCACTGAGAAGAGACATTTTAATGAAAAATTTAGGAGGTTTTTTTTTGTAGAGAAAGTGTGTATTTGTGATAATGGGGTCAGTTTGGAAAAGGATCTATTTATACCCCAATGAATGACTTGAAAGCAGATTTTATTACGCTTTCATATATAAGGCATGAGATGGAGTTCAAAAGTAGGTCAGGTCTGTGAGAGAACCATGAACTTGTCAACACTGATGCCATTTTTGCTTAACGTCTTGGCCATTTTGATAAATTTAGACCATCCACACATGACTAATATAGCACTACACACTATGAATGTATTGCGCAATCTGAACACACTAGCTGCACTGAACGTGCACAAAGGTACCAATGGAAATGCAGATTTAGTTAGAGGGAAAGCAATGGGACTAAAACTGGAGACAGACAGACTGAACAAGCATAATTTGTTTACCAGACAGATGGGCAGATAGCCACGGCAATAGATATGGTGACTGGACAGTTACACAAAGCGATGTCCACAAATGTGTGTACACATTACATAAAGTTGCCAAAGAGACAGAAGGAGGAACTTGACTGTCGCTATGGGAACGAAGCTCACACACTCAGACAGACAGGACAGCTCCCGAACAGCTCGGCACTCAAGCACAGAATCAGGGAGACAGAGAAATGTGGAATACTCCACAGTTGTCGCATTTATTGTTATACGTCCTGATGTGTTCCTTTCAGTCTAGGAGCTACGATTTCAGTACAACTGTCCTTAATGAATATTTGCACAAACAGATGTCTCTCTGTTTGAGCAGGCGCTTCTACTTTCTCAAGGAACATTGTGGTAGGATTGGATTATATGATGCTACGATATTAAAATGTGGTCTTTATATCAAAATGTTGTAGAATTGTTTATTCTGGCTTGTTGATTTTTAAAAAAGGTCTCCATAAGAACCATTCCATAAGTTATTCTACTGAAGATGCAAGACATTTTTTAATATATTGTATGGTGCAAAAGTGCTGAGCCACCCCTCATTTTCCTTCCAAAGAGTCAGACTTTTTTTTAAATGTAGTCTTGAGGAATAGTTCTCCAGGATTCCTGAAGGCCTTTTTGGGGATCTCATTTTAAGTCCAGTCCCTGGACCTGACAGTGACCTACGTATGAATCATTCAAACACAAAATAATCTAACTTAAGGCATGAAGCAGTGAGAAACAGGTGCAGACGGTGACAGATGATCAGGCCCATGATTAGTATACTGATGATGCTGAATGATGGTTGGAACAAACGAGAGGGGAAGTGAGGTTGTTACACAACAAACCAATTAAAAAATTTGACCTTTTATCTTTGTCACAACAAAAACATCTGTTCCCGTTTCTTTAAATTAATCCACATAATTCAATTTAATTACATTTATTATGAAGAAATGAGGGGCGGCTCAATACGTTTGCACAGTACTCTTATTCAATTAGTGACGTGGAGAGGTTAGCTTGGTTAAAATTTGTTGATGCAGACTGTGGCTTACAAAGCACTGTAATGAAAATTTTATATGTCGCAATATTTTGATTCAGTGTGCATATTTGATCTAATCCTGTATATATACAGTGGTACCGCAGCATACAAATTTAATCTGTTCCAGGCGAAAGATCGTATTACGAAACACATTAGGAAATAATGTGAATGCAGATAATTCACAGTTCAAGCCACCAAAAATAGAACCAATATTATTAATTCTCAACACTATAATATTTTTTGTGCATATAAAACAATCAAAACATTTAGAAAAGACATGTTAAATATGAAATAAATAGACATTAAACCTCACTTAACCTTAATTTATGATTCCTCTTGGCTTGGCACTGACTGCTTTAAAAACGAAACTGAAAGTGGCTCCCTTTTCTTTTTGTAATTGTGCTTGCTAACATCAATACTGTAGGAACCATGAATCATACTATAGGAACTAAATCTTTCACACACACACACACACACACACACAAAAAAAAAAATTGCAAAAAAAAATAAAAAAAACCTTAACCTATACAAAATATAGAAAGTGCTGCAAATAAGATGCATGCAAACTGTAAAATAGACATCATTACTTTGTTGATTCTGATTTACTTTAATAGCAGAGATATCCAAAACGCAACAATCTCAATCTATGTCTTGTCTTGTGTCACACATCAGTCTAGCCAGCATGTGGAAAAATGCCTGCGTCCAACCCACAGCCTGTTTGACTCACTTCCTTTAATTGGGCTGATTCAGAACCTCGATTCTCTCTCAGACTGGTTGTTTTAATTCACACCTGATCCTGACAAACCACACAGAATGTGTAACTGTACCAGCATTTGATTCAGACTGACTAAACACTCCATATGCGAGAGTGCCCATAGAGAAGCAAGCTGCCCTGAGCAGGAGGCGGATGGGTCACAGTGGATGGGAATGTGGGTGGAACCATAGAAGATGGAAGCATCACAACAGAGAAAGACACAAACATAGGAGAAACATATAGTGGCTGAAACGAATAGCTGGGGATATAGAGAAAGCTACAGTACGCAAAAAAAAAAAAGAAAAGAAAAAAACTGTCTTCAGAGTAATTACTTTCTCTAATATTTATACGTAGGTCCTACATTTGAAAAAGCAAAAATGTTTATCAAGTAGCTAGCAAGCTAGCATGTTTTTCTGCTATGTTGTAGAACTCTACTGCTTAGTTGTTGTGCTTGACTACAGTCAATAACTGAAGCTAGTAATGACAGACCAGCTCACTGATTTGGTCATGTTTTGTATTTTAACTTGTATTTAGGTACCTGTATATACAATCTGCAAGTGTTAGCTGTTTAAACTAGCACTGAATGTTTTAGCTAGCTAGGTATCAAATGTTAGCTAGCTAGTACTTTTTATTAAATTCATTAAGTTGTTATTAAGTTTGGTTGTAACGCTCACAACTGACCAGCATTTTATATTTAGAGTCAAACAAAAAAGGTATACACACTTCAAGAAAAGCTAAACAGTATGATGCATAATATATTCATATTATATTCATAATCATCATATTATTCTCATAATATCATATAGATTCTCTCTCTCTCTCTCTCTCTCTCTCTCTCTCCAAAGAACAATACATTTATAAAATATGTATACAAGTTTGCATACATTTCTTGGTTGACTCCATTAAAAAAAAGGGTAACACAGGCAAAGAAATATCATCATGAGTCATAAGATTTTTACATTTTATGGGTGCTTTTTGGTTGTTTCTGTGACCTAATAATAATAATAATAATAATAATAACACATGCATTTTTAGTTTCGACATTTTTGTAAAGCCATTGCTATATTCCACGAAAATTTTTATTAAAATAAAGTTATGATTATATGTCTGAAGCTTCCTTGTTAACACACACCGGCAGGACTTCTGTATAAGGGGTTGTTTTTTAAAATTGGTCCAGTGCTTTGTTGCCGCATGGATCTGTGCTGCTTGAGTTTTAAGGGTTAAGCTTCCTGTTTTTTTTTGTTTTGTTTGTTTTTTTTAAAGAAGTTAATAAGTGTGAAACTGTGTTTCTCTGTAGAGCATGTGTGACTGTCAGTTCTCCATTCTTCTACTTTTAAAGGCAGCTGGCATCCGCTAACTTTACTGCCTCTCAGTACACAGCTACCGCTCCTGTACCTGTTTATTCTGCTAGCATGAGAACAAACTGTCTGCTACTAATTAATCGATCGAAGATGGGAGATGGACAGATTTCTAAAAAGGTTGCGCAAATATACTTGGGCAGCCATCAATATACTTGGGTGGCCCGCTCAATGTGTGGAAAACACTGGTCAGAGCGCAGGGTCAGTCATTATACGTTGACATATAAAGTAAAAACACAATTAATAAGTTTGAAAATTGCTATTAGCTGCATAGGTCCTTGTAGAAGTGAAATAATTCTTGAGAAATAAAGCATGAGAAACAAGAAAATAGGAGAGATGCAACACATCAGGTGGCCTGATCCTGATTCAAAGCCAGGAGCAGATGGCTAACACACCCTAGGAGAGGGATCTAAGTCTTGATCCAGCTCTATGTGGGACTGCTGTGAAATCACCAACCCTCCAATGCATGAAAGCAATGACACTTGATTTGTTTACTGACCACTAGTTTGTAAGACTTTACTGGTTGAAAAAGAAAAAAGAAAAAAAAAATTTTTACTAATTGAGTAAGTTGGTGTGGGTTAGAGATTAAAGCTTTGCGATATGAATCAGAAGGTTGCATATTCAAATCCCATCACAAACAACTGCCAACTGGTTGGATCATTGAGCAAGACTGTTAACCTTTAGCACACTCGATTATGTGGATAGTGTGAGTTTAGAATAAGTAAGCAGGTATATAATTTAATGTAAATTTATAGAAGTACAGTAGCTGGAAAAAAAAAACAATTACTGTTTATCTGGAACTGACTAGCAGTCAGTTCTAATATGCTCTCCTGTTATGCAACGGCTGTCTGAACAGCGTTTCATAACTGACTACTATGGGGGACATGGCAGTGTTGCTATGCACTGTCGCCATGGAGGAGCAGCAACAGTGAAGGCATGCATTTGGCACACGTTCCCTCCATCAAGGGGGCGAGGCACTAAAACAAGTCTGAATGGACCATTACGCTGCTCAGCCCTCCATGAGTACACAGCCAGTTCAGCTGAGGGAGCATCTCAAAACGTTAAGCCCAAAGCTAGAAGTAGACAAGCAGTTAAAACGGTGAGATATTAGTATAAATAGGATGTTATCTCAGAATAAAAGCAATTCGTAGAATGTGCTTATTCTGTAATCAGATAGATCAACAGAGAGGATGAACAGGAGAAAAGGCTTTATGAAGCATCGCAGTCCTATTAAGAGAAAAAAAAAAGTTCCTCTGGGTTGACAGAGTAAGGAGAAAGACACACAAGGAAATGGAGCAAAAGGTAAATCTTGTCATCTCCATATAAAATAATTCTGGAAAGATTAAGAAGTGTTCCGCTCTCACAAAACCTACATTTTAAATCCTGGTTATATGCAAACACATACACAGAAACATATGTACATGCAAACACTTAAAAATACTATACCAAAATAGGGAAAATGTATGTTTTTGGCTTGTATGCACTCACAATATTCCAACAATTTTCAGGAACATGATTTGACAACTCTAGGACAATATGCTGAGTGCCCAGTCCACACCATTGCCAATTATCTAATTTATCAAGCTGCTTTGCTTCAGGCAAAGCACATCACGACCAAATTCACATACACAATCAGTTCAGACAAGCACTCAGTGAGGGGCGGAGAGGATATTTCTAACATGATGACCAGTATGTTCCTATAATTAGCAATGCTATAACAAAAGTATGTGCTGAAACTAAAGGCCAGCGATCTTGTAAGGGAACGTTTCAATCTTTTTATTTAAATGGAAGTGTACTTAAATTGACATTTAGCTTCACTCTCACCACAGACCTTCAACTACATTGTGTGTAAAGTCAAGTGATGTCAAAAAGATCACACACAGTAAGATCTTCCCCCTTGGCCCTCAGCTACACACACAAGCAGTCACAAGAAATCAAATAATACTGGCCATGTGAGGTATTGCAGGATGGTCATGCTTAACACTAATCTGATTAGCACACCTGAAATAGTTTAGCAGGATTACAAGTCTGAGCAACAGGATTCTAAAAATCCCTGAACACACTAGCACAATAAACATCGGCCGGAGTGCCTTCATGTTGTGATGAAGAGTATAGCGCATAGGTGGAGCATCCTTAAAGGTATTATACAGTATGACCTTAAAAAATGGGAAGAAAAAGTTAACGCCTAAGTGATACACCTTACAGAATTATTTTTATAAGAGGATGTGAAGAGGATGGAAACAAAATATTGGTACTCATGAGTATTCTAAGGGCACTGCTTATGTAACAGGGCTCAGCCTATGCATTGGTGCTGTTGGTGCAGTGTAGTTGACTACCATCTGTTCGACATCTATACTCTTACAAAACATTTCCATCAATCCCCATAAGGTTTCTTTAATTTGTCCCTCCGGGGAAGCTGTTAAAGACTCTTCAACTTTGTGTTGCTCTGTCAAGTGTTTCCAAGCAAAGCCTCTTTAGAATACAAAGAACCAATAACTATGCAAAGAACCTCAGAGAAACCACTCATTTCAAAAAGGTACTTATTTCTTTATTTTTTATCAGTCGTTGGCAAAATAAATGGTCTAAAAGACTGTCTAGTTGGTGGTCTTATGACCTCATGAGACATGTTACCAAACAGCTGTTGCACTCGTGTAAGAAAATACACCAATGTTAGTCTAATTTTTCATACAATTTGATGTTTGCAAGCTGTATGGAATTTCCAAGTGAAACAGTATTTTAATGAAGAATATACCGCTTACCTCAGAGAGATGTGGCATGGGGTTAAAACCACAAAGGTTGCACACAGTTTTCTGGCACTCTGTACAGATGCTGTAATTGGACACATCTCCTGTTCCCATGTTCAGTTCTACTTTACAGAGTGGACAGTTGGATGTAGTCTGAGGATCTCTTGTTTTGGTAGTCTCTGAGGTGGGTTTATCTGCTCTGGCCTTCCCATCAGTGGACACAGGCTTGGGAGAAGCAGCATCTTTGGAATAGACTGGTGGGGTGTCTGGGGTCGATTCAGAATCTGGAGGTGAGCCAGGGGACAATTTTACTCCAGAGTCGATGGGGGAATCAGGCAATGACCCTGGAGGAGCCTTTGGTTCTTCCCCAGTGATGAGGTTGGTGGCTGAGCTAAGGATTGAAGAACCAAATCCAAACATCTTTCCGGACACTCCATCAGTTGCCTGAGAAGTGGATACTGGTGGCTTGGGTGTTTCTGTCAGGCCACTAAACCCGCTGAAAAGCTTCCCTGTAATTGAGTCACCCGTTTGTGCTGCAGTGCCATCTTGTGGTTTGGATGAGCTGCCAAAACCACTGAACAATTTCCCTGTAACTGACTCTGCAGGGGGTTTTGTCATGTCGGTCAATCCTCCAAGACCAAAGCCTCCAAAAAAGCCACTTCCATCCTGCTTCTGGGTGGTTTTTGCAGGGGAGGGTTGAGGACTACCCATTCCACCATGTTCAGGTTTCTGAAGTGAAGGTGTCTGCTGTCCACATTTTTGTCCTGGTTGAGCTTCCTCCACCCCTTTAGGGGGGTTCTGTTGTGCCACTGAACCAGGGGCCTTGTGTTTTGGAGTTGTTGGAGGAGTGCTTCCTTTTCCTGTATCAGACATGGTTTGCTGCTTGGTCAGCATTGGAGGCTTCTTCCTGGGTTCATCCTTTGAGGGCAATCCAGCAGGTGGTTCCTTCCTCTGTGGGGATGGAGGGGCCGAGCCCTGCTTGGGAGGCTGTTTCATCATTGGAGGACCAGGAGGTTCCATGCCCCCGATTGCCCGTTGCATTTGGCAGTTTAGACATAACCACTCTTTACCCTGAAAAGCAAAAGAAACAAACAAACAAACAAAAAAAGAAACAGATCAGGGCAACTGAAAACACACAGGAACTGAACACATACACTACAGCCATAAGCCAATTTATGAACAAAGCTTGTTTAAATTTCCCCTCATTAAAATATAATGCACAAAAGATTGCATTTCCAATCAGGAGACTGGAGCTCATAAGTCTAGGGGTCAGATATTCATAGAACTAATAGAATGTCATTCTAGAAGAGGTGCAATATAACAGTGTAAATGTATTAACATGATCAAGATTATGATTGTATGGATTCAAAATGTCAGGTTATGTAACGTATTATGTTTAATAGACCATTGTGCATACTAATATTCTAATACACAGGGTCTGGAATAGTATCTGCACTGCATGTCATGTGGCATCATGGCATATATGATTGGTTTCTTAGATGAAATTTCATTCGCATTTAAAAGTGGCTTAATTTTTTTTTTACAGCAGTTAAACACGAAAACAAACTTATGCAGTGTTTTATTATGTGTTATATAGCCTAATAGACATTGGAGTGGTGCATGTTATGGCGCATTATAAGCTGCAGCTCAGATTATAACAGAGCTTCTGTTAGTGCAAACAAAATCATTGGTACCTACAATTATTATTAATGTATTATTTAACATTAGGTTATTATGTTCTATAGTAATTCTTTATAAAGAATTGCGCACCTAACTATGCTGCTACTACTACTACTAATAACAATATTGTTGTTAATTGATGATGATAATAATAATAATAATAATAATAATAATAATATTAACAATACATCTAGCCATTATCTATACTGATTATCTTGTGCAGGGTCAGAGGGGGCCTGGAGCTTATCCAAGGGAGCTTACAGCACAAGGCAAGTTGCCAACCCATGGCAGGGCACAAGCATACTCACACACTCAATCATACACTAGATGCAGTTTGGAAACACCAATCAACCTACACCCCACCTAGCACAGGGAGGAAATGCAAACTCCAAAGTGATACGACAAGGCTAACCACTAAGCCACTATGCCACCGTACTACTACTACTACTACTACCGCTAATAATAATTCATACAAATCATTTAGTCATTCATTTTATTCTAATTAGATTTGGAGTAAATCTAGAATTTAACATTGGAACACTGGGTGTTGGTTTGCACCCAATGTTCTGATGATAAATTTCAGATTTACACCAAGCCTAATTATGGTGGTTTCATAATGGTTTATATAAAGTGTTACTAACAGTTACTATTGTTACTAACAATAAACCTATCGTTCATTCTTTCAATGGTAAAGTACACTCCCTGACCAAAATGTGCCATTTCAAAAGGATCAAATAATTGCCATTTAAGCAAAAAAAACAAACAAACAAAACAAATAAGGAGATTTAGATTATTCCTTAGTACACATTAGTAAAACCTGGAAGAATAGTGCTGAACCATCACCTTTGCGAAAGAAATGTGGTCAGAAAAAAAAAACATGAATAGAGTTCACTTACAAACTTGGTGAAGTTGCATCATAAAAAATAGGAGAGTAGAAATAGAAAGCTATTTTAATAGTAAAAGTTAAAGCATGCACAATGCGATGAGAACTCACAGAATTGGGACTAAACAGGTGTGTGGATATAAGAAAACCAATATGTTAGTAAGGTTAATTAAACAAAGAAAGGATTGGATTCAGTAGGGAGCATACAGTAAAGATTGGACTCTGGAGCAATGGACAAAGGTCATGTGGTCTGATGGATCCAGATTGACGGGCTGATGGGTCAGGAGAAGAAGGAAAGCGCATGAAGCAATCATCATGCATAGGCCACTGTACAAGCCTCTGGAGGAAGTGTTATGATCAGGAGTTGCTTCAGTTGGTCAGGTCTAGACTCTGCAACTTTATGTGCCAATAAAATGAAGTCAGTTGATGACTTGAATGTACTGAATAACCAAGTTATCACAGTATTTTTTTTCCCCTTTATGGGACAGGCATATTCCAGAATGCAAAATTTTAAAGAATGGCTCTATAATTGATTATTTGATACAGAATTGATTGCTACCATCATAAATAAAAATATTTCATGGAAGATTAATGCTTTAGAGTAATTTTCTAAGTTGCCATCCTGTAAGGATGTTTTCTATTTTCTTTTCTTAGTAACTCTGAGCTAATGATCAATAACAGGAGGAACAAACTGTGAAACAATAAAATCCAAGATAAATCATTACTATAGAACATAGTGTTATTCAAAATTTAGAAAACTTGTAAGTTTTTTTTATTGGATTAAAAGTCTCAATGAACACATTCTTATTCAAGACAATTTAAAAGAGACATTATCCTATTATCTCTGCTGTGTACTATACTGTTAATTATTTCCACCTTGGTGCCTCAGTGCAGGTATTCATTAAAGGTTATATAAGTGGTATGGTGAAATCTTACCGCTGAATCAGGAGGACTAAATCCACACAGACTGCACACCTGTTGTTTGCATTGTGTGCAGGTGCTGTAGTTGGGTGGCTGGTCTTTGGCCTGTAAGTTCAGCTCAGTGGTTTTACACAGAGGACACAGCAGTCCACCAGGCTTTGCAGTCCCACCAGGCTGAGGTGAAGCCTTGGCTGGGCTTTGCTGTGGCCCACTAGGTTTGCCTGATCCTCCTGTATCTGTTTTAGCAGGACCTTGCTGCTGAGGCACAGCATCTTTAGGTTTAGATCCTTGCTGTTGAGGCCCAGGTCCAGGACCAGGGCCAGGCCCAGCAGGCTTTCCTCCAGGTCCCTGTGGTGCAGCTGCTTGTCTCTGCCCTGGTGGTGCTTGTCCTTTGGTCGAACTCTGCTGTGGGCCAGGGGTTTTTTGTCCCTGTTTGGATGCATCTTCATCATCATCACCAAAAAGGCTGAATTTGGGAATGCTGGCAGATGAGACTGCTGAAGAAACCCCACTCAGAAAGGAGGAGGAAAACATGCCGGTGCGAGGCTGCTCAGGGTCTTTGGGCTCTTGCCGAAAACGGGACTCAAGAAGGCTGAGGGAGGAAGGACTGCGACCTGGCTTCGGCTTGGGAGGTGGACCCTCTCCGAATGCGTCTACCGTTCGACTCTTACTGAGGCCCCCAGCACCTCTTCCTCCAGATGTCTGGCGCTCTGAAGACCTGTAAACAAATAATTAATCTACATTAGTAAGAACTGAGATTGGTATTTTATGCCACAGATTACACAACATAGCTAAAATCTTTAAAACAACTTTTGGTCTAATGTGGATAAGTGATCCAGACTTGCTGATTACTGATGCCAGACCAAAATATGAACTGAGACACTGCATGACAAAACAAAGGGACAGCTGCTGAATATACAAGCGTTGCTTGGTGAAAATATTCGATATTGACAACCCAAACAAACAACAGCTTAAATCATCATCTGGCAATTACTTATATTTGACCTACTTTAGAGGCCCAATACTCTGATGAACACATACAGAATCTATCGTCCTTTTAAGCAGTTGTTCGAGCATAGAGCAAGTCTTGGCATTACTATTTCTACAACAAATACATAGGTACATGTATGGAGATGTGACACTGCCATAGAAACAGGAAATAACTAACTTTGAAGTACATTCCACAATATTACTAAAGTGATAATTTGTTAAAAAAAAAAATCAGCAACACATCTACTGTGTAATTCCACAGTTCATCATTGATTTATTTTTCTTTAACAGCACAGCACTTGGTGGTTCATTCCTTTCTTATTATCCACCCCAATGTATAACTCCATACACTGTTATAAAAACCTTAGCACAGACATTGTACAAAACTACTTAAACATGTGCCTGGTTGATATGGTCAGCAGTTGGGTGGTCTTAAGTGTCACTTCTAATCAATAAATACTACATTCTGATCAATATTTTATTCGGGTACAGTGAGTTGCACTTTTAATGCAGTTCTATGAAATATTTAATCCACCAAGAATTATAGTGTGACCTAAATCTACATTGATCTTTGAAAAATACACTGCATGAAACTGTCTACTGTATGATACTAATGCTTTCTCACTTTGCCAGAAAACCACTCATGAGGCTTGCACAAAAACATTATCCGCAAATAAAATATCACATTACATATAGCAATCTTTAAATAGATACTTCATGCACAAACAATATTAAGTCAGCGATGTGTGCACCTTAAATATCTGTACGTCCAAAGGAATTCAGAGAATGGATGCTAGCTTAAAATAATGGTCTTGGAACAGATTAGATACTTTCTCATTTAATGCACTGACGTATTTGATTCTGTAAGCATGCCGTGTTGGTAACACGAGGCAAATAATGCATGTAAACACCACTGCAAATTTCTTAAAACATGTCACCATCAGACCATCAGCTTAAAGATGCAAGTACATGCGTTCAAGTATAAGATTTTTTTTCCCCTTTTGCACTTTTAGTATACATCTGGTTAAGTGTATATATATAGTACCATTAATTACCAAACAAATAAAAGCTTTAAAGTTTTTCTTGATACCTAATTATGATAATTATACCCAAATATGACTGATTTCATATTTAGGTATAATTATATTTATTTCACTTGTATTTTCTTCACTGAAAATAAGGAACCTGAACCTCTTCCAGCATGACACTGCTTTTGTATACAATGTGAGCTCTATAAGAACATGGTTTGCCAAGGTTTGATTAGAAGAACTTAAGTGTCCTGCACACCGCCCTGACTCCAACCTCACCTCCAACTGCTGAATATATACAGTACCAGACATCCTTGCCCCAACATTAGTGGCTTCTCTAATACTCTTGTTTCTGAAAGGGCACAAATTTCCACAACCAAACTCCAAAATCTAGTAGAAAGCCTTTGCAGAAGAGTGGACACAATTACAAGTACAGATTTGTCCATTTCCTTCTTGAGAGTGTATTAATTATTGAAAAGTGGTATTGGCACATTCTTGATTTAAAGGAGACAGACACCAATTTTCTGTAAATAAAAACATAGGACATCAATGTGGATACAACTAATTAACTGTTCTAGCAACATTTATCATATTTTAAAACTATGCAATGAACAAAAACAAATTGAATTTGCAAATGTTGAAATCAAACAAATGTGTTTTCCCCAGTTCTCTGAGTACCCATCGTGTATGATTTTCAGCACCATGGAGAGCGAGCTTAGAGCCAACACAGGCTCCTCTCCATCATCGCTGTTTCCTTATACTGTAACCTTCGATCTCCTCCGCCTTCAGCTGTAACATTACACTATACATCCTTCACGAGAGAGAGAAAGAAAGAAAGAGAGAGAGAGAGAGAGAGTCATGGCGCGTCACGGCATTCCTGCTCGCCGTGCTATATATAGTGTTTTTAACATGTACATCCCCTCCCCTTTTTCCTCCTTGGAATAAAAACTATTTTAAAGAACAGCATCATTTCGGTATCGATCTTCCTATTGCACTTCTGGCTTTTTTTCGCGGCAGCACAGTTTAAATATTCTGCTTTTGCATTAGGACGGTTTTGATTCGGACGCGTTCTCGTTTTGCGCCTTATTCCAAGCCAGTGGTTTCCACAGCAGCCTATGACATCACCCAGCCAGCCCGTAAAGAAGGGGGTGTGTGCAAAACGAAGAAACCGAAGGCCAATCACTTACAGATCGACAAATAATACGAGAGGACAATAACAAGGACCTCTGGAGAAAATAAAGAACTGGATGGCGTCAGGAATTTTACCATCAAATACGGGTTTTTGCATTACATTATTGCATTTCCCCCCTCATTTCTTCCTTGTTAACTATTTACTGCTATGTGCTGAATCCAAGGAATCAGATCCAGGTCCAAAACAATGATAAGAAATAAAGCCTATTTGAAAGGTGCATTTCTTTTTGTTGTTGCTTTAGGTAGGAACCATAGGAACCAGTGGCACTCCTTCCTTGCTCTGGTTTCTGTTTGAAGACAAGATGGTTGTGATCTAATGGCGTAAATTAGCCATGAACGGATCATCAAAGCCAACCATGGACTCCTGGTGCACTGCTCTATTAAGCTGATTGAGATTATGCATCGTAAACGGGTGTGTTTTGCTCTGTCGTGAGGTGCCAACATGCAGCAAGCTTATTCAAACCACCTCGCAGAAATCTCTCTCTCTCTCACACACACACACACACGCACGCTTGCGCGTAGTATAGCTGCGCATCCATCCCTTCAACACCTAAAAAAGGTCTCTCTCCCTCTCCCGGAATAAAAAACTCGCCTGGCCTGCGCCTCAGCCATGGTGCTGACGAGCCTCCTCCGCTCCTCCTCGCTCAGGCGGCTGAGCTCCGCCTCCGGTCCTGTGAGCTCCCCGGCAAGCGCGCCGTCGCCACCCTCCATACTCGCCTCGTTCCCCATGATCGAGCCCTAGTCACCTTCCTGGAGCTACCTTCCCTTTCAGAGACACGGATTCACAGGTCGGGGGAAGGCTCTGAGCTCGGGGTCCGCGGCTCTCCACGGCATGTTACGCCGTCCTCACATCCGGACTCGCTTTCCGAGATCTCGGGTCAATAACGCGCATCTCTGTTTTTTTTTCTTTTAACCGAAGAAACCCCAGTCTCTGCGCGCGGCTCCGCTGGTCCTCAACTCCCTTCCACTGTCGTGCGCATGCGCAGACCGTGACAAGCGCTGTTGAAGCAAAATTAAAGGAGACCGGCTGCGTTTATAACAAGCAGCCCCCTCCCATCCCATCCCAACACCCACCCCAGCCACCTAAAACAAGTCGCATACTGTAATCTTCCAAAATACTGAGTGTCCAGAGTGAATAATTAACGCCTTAATTAGCCTCCTTCCCACCTAGTGCTTTTCTTCATTATAGGGTTTGATCAGTTTTAATTTACCTAAGTGCCTCATTAATTTGCCACTGCCACACCTTATTAAAACAAGAGAGTAAAACCTGGATAGGATAGAATGTGGTGTATTCATCAGCGCATTGCCTAACTCATGTCTAACTTGATGGTCATGGTTCTAAAATTCCCATTTCAGAATGCACAATAGATCTTTTACTGGTTTTTGTACTCAAAAGCCTCAAGACTGAGCTTTAAATGTATACAATAAATAATGCATTTAATTATGCGTTTACGGAAATGGTGGCTGTCATCCACTGATTGGAAGGTTATGAGATTAAATCCCTGTGGCACATCAGGCGATGGATACTCCCCACCCTGGAGATACATACATCGTTTCTGTGGCAGTCATTTAAAGAGGCAGACTACCAGCTCGGCCCCTGTTTTTCAGTTACACACACCCAATACGGGCAATTTGGGAATGTCAATAAGCCTAACCTGCATGAAATGTGGGAGGAAACCGGAGTACTTGTAGGAAACCCACGAAGCATGGCAAGAACATGCAAACTTCATGCACACAGACCCGAGGCGGGAATCAAACCCGGACCCTGGAGGTGCAAGGCAACAGTGCTAACTACGCCACAGTGCTGCCTTGAGCAACACCAATAACCCTAAATTTCTCACTTATACTGTATCCTTGATATAATGTCTGTCAAATGGGCAAATGCACATTTACCTGAATGAACACATCCTAACTACAGTATTGCAGAGCATTCTCCAAGATGTAACTTGCACACACTTAGTCATCGGTCATAAGGTTTGGAGAGTGAGTCACCTCCCAACAGGTTAAATCATCAAACAGCTGCAGAGATCATATGCTCGTGACTACACCTACTCACAGGCACTCAAATCCCACTCAGTATGCTCCACCAGTCCCTGATTCCATATGGACACATCCACACAATAGTGAATGATTTGGAGGAGGCTAGACACCAAATATTATACATATAAGAGATAAGCTCTGTTTCCTTACGATTGCATTTTACTTGTCTTAATTCTTCTTGTCGGGACAGTTTACTTTTTTAACAACCTATACTAAATTTAAAATAAATTTTAAACTTAACTATATTTTGAAACATTGCTAAAATTAGATTCACTGGTTCCTTAAGGATTCGTTTGATAATTAAGGACTCAAAGCATTAGAAATGGGATGTATTTCTAGTAGGGAGACAAACTGCTTCCTAAAAACATCTCCCTGAGAGGGACAACCAAAAGTTTGTGTTTATAAGAATATAGTCAATACAGAACAATTTACATTCCATTCTGAAAGTACTGGAACGGTAAGGAGAATTATATGGTTTCTGCTACTGTATGCACTGAAGACATTTGAGTTTTAGAGCAAAAGATAAATATAACATGACATATCAGAATTCTAGCATTTATTTACTAATATTCATATCTAGTTGTTTGAACCCACCCATATTTTTTTTTTAAATTATAAAATACTGGAACATGTCACTGACAGGTCT
Source organism: Clarias fuscus (assembly GCA_030347435.1). NCBI lineage: Eukaryota > Metazoa > Chordata > Actinopteri > Siluriformes > Clariidae > Clarias > Clarias fuscus. The sequence goes on along the minus strand of CM059224.1, from coordinate 19,702,836 downwards.
TTCATGTTGCCCCAGTGAGCCCTGATGCATCAACTGTTTAAACAATTAATAGCAACCAGCATGACAACAAAAGCTGTCTGTGGGAGAGAAGCCATCCATTTTGAAGGTGAAAAAAGAGGAAGAAAATGACACTGCACAAGCATTGGGCATCACCAATGCAACAAATGGGAACATCTTAAAAAAGAAAGAACTCCTCCCTTTGCCAATACAAGAAAAAGTTGTTCAGTGACATCACCAATAACCTCCACAGGGTAGAACTGAGGTTTATCATAATCCACCATTTGAAGAAGAGCCACAAAAATGTTAAAACATAGATTAACCTCTACCAAAGTGATGACGTGTACAGATGCCATTTTACAGAAAAGAACATTCTATATACAGTAACTAGAAGAAGCCTCATCAAAAAGCAAGACCCTTAAGACACCACCAACAAAAAAAGGGTAGGGGGCGTTAGACTAGCCAAGAAAATCTCACCTAAGCCATCTTTATGCAAAGATCAATGTCAGATCAGTGTCGGGTTTAACATGTTAATTAAAACAGAAAACGTTAAGTCCTCAGTGAAGTTGTTGTAGAATTACTTGCAGCAGAAAAGTGGACAAAAGCCTGATCAAAAGCATGTAATCAGAAACAAATGTCTGCAGTCAGACTGGAATCTTTAAACATGGTCATCAGCTTTTTGATTTTTGAAAGTCAGCAATATTTTAAATGTTATAACTTTATTAGTGGTTGAAAATATATATATATATATATATATATATATACATATATATATATATATATATATATATATATATATATATATATATATAAAAGGTACTTATTTCAGTTTATAAATGTGTGCCATTTTCAAGAAAACATAGAAACTTAAAACTTAATCAGGTAAGGTTTTTCCCAGGATGACACACATAATACAAAAAAGGAGGACATCAGTGTATGATTTCAGAAAAAGATCAGACTCTCATTGAATTAACATGAATGTTCTGCACTGGAAAAGACCCACAGACACGATTAACGTTCTCAAGGTTGGGCGATTGTTTAGCTATTATAATGTAAATTCTCCACACCCTTTTTTTTACCCTCACTGCAGAACAGATTTTGTCTACACAGAAGCACCAAAGTCTACACAACCTCAAGAATCTTACCTCTCACTGACCATAGAACTGCAGACTACACTAATGGCTGTGGGATATTTTCTAACCAAGGGGTATTAGTACATACAGGCCTTCAGTTGTGGTATATAATATCAAACCTGTGCACCTATAGTTCAGCTACACTGTATTACAGCCTCCACAATCTCCCGCTTTGAAGTCCCTTTATCTATCTCTATCAATCCTTGACCATAAGAAGAAGCTTTATATATTGTGTGTAAGTCATTGTGCTCAGGTGTAAATGATGAAAAATCAGGTAACTGTGAACATGATGCGTTGTGCGTGTTTGCTGGGAAGTGTAGTTGCTGGTGACCATCTTTGTAGGCTGTGGTGCTTTCTGGGAGTTTATTGGAGTAACTGATTCTGGTGAGTCTGTGACATAAGTATGAGTATATTGAGGAAAGATTACTTTTATTGGTAGTGTTCTTGGAGATACATAACATCTATTTGACAATTGACATAAAACTACATGAAAAAACAGCAAACATTAGCTAACATAAAGACAGTTTTAACGTAAATTTGTCATAACACCTGAGATAAGCTGCGTCAACTGAAATAAGGTTGTGATATAAGGCCTGTCAGAAAAAAATGAGGTAAGCTATGGAATAAAAGCATGACCCAGTGTGATCAATGATGGGTTGCCACAAGAAAAAAAGTTTATATGTTAAAATTTATTTTTTTATTCCTTTTATACAATAGAAATTATGTCACAGTTTATTTATAGATATTATTTTATACAGTTCATCCGGAACTTTTTCACATCAATTTTTCCAACACTGGAGCTCTTTCAGACTGACTATAGGTTTATTGGTCACTTCTCTGACTAAGGCCTTTCTCGTATCGCTCAGTTTGGCCGGGTGGCCTGCTCTAGGAAGAGACCTGGTGGTTCCTAATTTCTTTTATTCACAGATGACGGAGGCCACTGTGCTCATCTGGACCTTCAATGCTTCTGTACCCTTTCAGAGATCTGTGCCTTGATAAAATCTGGTCTCAGAGGTCTACATACAATCCCTTTTGAAATCATGTCCAATCAACTGAATTTGTACGTGTCATTTGTTTCTGTTTAAAAAAAAAAAAAAAAATACATTTTCAAATATTTAAAACAAACTTCTTTCACGTTGTCATTATGGGGTATTGTTTTAGAATTTTGAAGAAAATAATGAATTTAATCCATTTTGGCTGTAACATAACAAAATGTGGAAAAAGTGAAGTGTTGTAAATACTTTCTGGATGCACTGTATAATTATATAATTTATGTAATTTGTCTATATATTTATATTTGTAAACCAATGTAGTTCCTGTTATTTATTATACATTATAGCAGTTATAATGTATAACACTTAGACTCCTTACAAAAATGTTAAATATCACCACATAGGAAACTAGGAAAAACACCTACGATATGCTTTGAAGCTGAAACTACTGTCTAAGCTGCTCTTATAGAAAACACATTTTTGATCAATGAAAAATCTAAAGTTTGGTTTTGATGTTTGGCAAAACATCTGATGTACTGTATGTAAAGAAGGACAATTTCATGAAGGATCATATTTTAACATAACAGCCACGTCTCTTGATGATCTATGAAGGATTTATGTCAGCTGACACCTTCAAGAATAAACTTTTAAATTATTTATGACATTATTTCAGTTGACTCATATACAGTAGATGTCATATAGTCCTGATTGGTTATCCACTATGCTAAATTTAACCTAAAATGCAGCTAAACCTAAAATATAAAATGTCATTAAAGGAGCTGCAAGACCACAGCAACTTTGTTTGAGAAACTTTAACCCAAACATATCTCTGTATTTTTTTCTTCAAAAGGAATTTATTTCCCCATGACGTATCATTGTTGCTGACGTGCAGACACATCTGATATCATCTGCATGGTCAGCCGAGCACGAACATATGCCTTACAAACTTACGACGTCAGCTGCATCCCAGTCACACAAGTATTGATCTCCTTTGACACAGAAAGTGAAAAGTATCTCCATCCACTTCACTCATCAGTCAGATAATTGAGGACATTTTTTAAGCTCAAGGGTTGAGTTGTTCTTTCTGTGTCTGGGTTGAGAACATCCCACTGGCCCTTATCAGTGTTAGAGAGCAAGAATGACCTTAGCCCATCAGTTAAAGAGATCTAACCGTATTAACGTCAGGCTAAGCTGTCCATTAGCATTAACTGCTGTTAGCACCAGAAATACTATCACAGAAACTGCTCCATGGTTTCCTTTCCCTCCATCCATCTCTCTCTCTCTCTTCAATAGAGAGTGAGAGACAGACAACTATTCCGAATAACAGTTAAGCAAACGGTGCAATAAGACAATGTAATGCTTTTAATGTTGTCAACAATCCACGTCTATGTTAAGTGATACAAAGGCAACCACAGTTACCGCAGACATGTGTGCCTGACATATTTGGTGTACTGTATATCGTGAGTGCATACAGCTGCAGTTCATGAGAAGTGTGTAACCGAAGCCTGACACCTGATCACACACACCATGACCTTCATTAAAATTTGAATATGCACCTCTATCGCCTAAATATTGTGTGAAGTGGACAACGGAATAGAAATTGTCTAATACATGTATTTACTCTCATGGATAAGTGTGGAGCGAACACTAACGTAAACACACTAATGCTCAATATTCTCTTGAATTAAACAGCATCTCTGTTTCATGTTTCAGTGTGTCAACATTAATGCATAAATACTTACAGCATGGATGTAGATCAACACAATGACTCACACACATCTATAGACTATGCACACGGAGCAAAAGTACAGGAAGTTTAGGATTCTATCATATCACATACCTTCACAATGTTCTATGTGTCTTCCATATAGAGATATGTGTGTAGACAAGTTTTCATCAACTGATGGCTCGCTGGTCCCTGCACACCCCTCTCAACAGTTTCCACACTCCTGATTCCACCCTTAACGTCCCGCTCTGCTGATGATGACAATTGAAAATTGCCTGACTAAAATAGCCCCTTAAAGGGACAGTGAGACATGTGTCTCTTCTTCCCTGTTGCAGTTCACCTTAGCAATAGGACACACCCCATTAAGAAGCCAGGCCTAATCTGCCTTCTTAAGATCCAACAGCCAATGAGAGAGTTAAAGGTAAGATGGACACACACAGACACACACACACACACACACACACACATGATCTTAATACACAAAATATAAATATATAAATACATCAGATAAAGTGGACATGTTTAAAAACACTATCATTTTCCTTGTTCAAAAGGTGAAGACAACATTCTCAGCATCATTACATAACACTGCAGTGGTGTTGGTATTTGGAGTGGCTTTGATTTTACCCTTAGATCTAGAGGTTGTAAAAGAGTGGGTGGGTTACAGATGCTCATCTCTGCTGTTCTCATCATTTACACAGACACTGAAGCAGCCCATTAGGAAGAGGAGTGAAATAGAGTGAGTTTGATGTATGAAAAGCGAGCATTATCAGCTTCAAATAACAGACACACTTTGGGAGAGCTCTGAGATCTACAGTATATTACAAGGGTAAAAAATGATCCACACTCAGGTTATATTAAAACATCTGCCTTAATATAATAATATAATATAAAACTCATCTCATCAACACATTTTGTTCAAGGCTACTGTCTCCCCAGTCACTGCTGTGCAGTTGTGAATGTGTTACATCAGTTCATTTGTAATTGTATAGTGATGTGCAATAATTGCTTTTTTGTGGTCTGAGGGTATGCCTGGTGCCAGAAGAGCATAACCAATAGAAATGCCAACCAAAGAGCGTGGTGATCTTGATCACGTCCCCACACTGCAAAAATTTAGTTTCGAGATGTTAAAGCATCCACATTATAGTCCTGATCTTGCTTCATTGGACTTTCACCTGTTTGGTCAAGCAGCCCTACAAAGAGGAAGATTCACTCAGAAGCACATTATTAAATGAGGAAATACAAAAGATTGTTGACAGATGAATGATTGATGATGGAATATTATGTCAAAAAATGATTAAGTTAATTAAAATAGATTCTACAGTCAAGAGTGCACATCTTTTTTGACTCACCATCTTATGTTAAAATAGAAAAAATATGGGATCTTTAAAGGATAAGGTATGAAGTTCAGTAGCCCTTTATTACCAGACACTTTTGGTTTGTCAAAACATTGTGACAATCATATTAACACTGTTTGTTTTTGAGATTTTTTTGATGAAATGATATGTTGTTGATGTTGCTGATGAAATAAATGTTGGCTACCAGACAGTGATGCTGAAGGAATGACCCCACATTTGCTATGTTGCAAATATGACTTCATACCTTAATGAAATACTTAATTTGATCTCTTAGCTGAACTACATCCTTGTAATGCTTATTCTGCTGACAGTAGCAATTTTTGCCTCTCTGTTCAGCAGATGCTATAAGCTGAGGGCCTGAGCGAGACTCAAACCACGGTCTCAACAGACACTAAGAGCGCTGAGTGCTAACTATTGGTCCATGAAGGAACTTGCTACTGTAAATGCACATATATTGCTTTGTGAAATAAATGCCACAAAATAATTTATTCAAGTAAAAAAAAAAAACAGCTCAGGGAGCTAAAATCAAGAAGCAGCTGAAAGTAAACAAAAAAAAAAGCTTAATATTTGGAATCTGTTCTGTTAAAGCTGGTGTTGCACATTGTGCAAACATCATACAGTATTTCACTTCAGCACTATACATACTTACAGTAGTAAAGCTATATGGGATGCTGCAGCATAGCTGCACAGTACTTGTGTCACATACTTAAATAATAAGTAAGATCATACACTGGTTTCCCACCTTTGTGTCTTTTTTTCACATCTATATCGACACTTCTTCTTTGCCTCTTTCTGCTGCTATCACTAGCATGGGTATGGCTTGCTTTTGGGAACGACGATAAACGTTAGAGTAATATTTAATATAAAGATAATACTAATATAAAGAAAATAAAAAGACAAGATAATGCTACAACACTCAAGAAACAGGTGCGGTATGTATAAGAGTCATGAGTAAATGTGAGTGGAAGCTCAGTGTGTGGGAAGCTGTTGTGTTATACTGGTTTTCCAGTTACGATTTCTGAACTCTGTTCAAAACATAAAGGACCATGGAGGAAGCGTCTATGCAGACTGGAAATTGTGCTACAATGACATATAATGTTATACAATGTCATATAAATATACAGCATAACATTGTTTTTCATTGTAGCACAATTTCCAATCTGAATATACGCTTCATCCACGGTGCTTTATGTTTTGAACACGAGTTTACTCATGTCTCGTATACAGTACATATCGCACCTCTTGAGTGTTGTAGCATTACCTTTATGTAGGCTTTACAGATCATAAGTAGCAGACACATTTCAACATTAACTGTTCAAAGGAAATTATTGCATATTTTGGAGACCTTCAGCATTGGAGTTAGAAAGAGATCCCAAAACGTTTGAGCAATACAGTATTTGTTTCAACTGCCTTAATAAGGGAATGTTGGCAGACATTGCATTTAGGACACCTTTCAGTGAGTATCTATCAAACTTAAGTTACTTATACAGCTGTTTCTTCTGACCGGGTAGTCTGTTTGGACTCCTACTGTACCCTTCAATTCACAGGTCAACTGTTAAATGTACACATGAGAATCAAATCAAATGTCAATTAAAAGCACAAAACTATGAAATACCTCAGTGAATTCGCACATGAATGAATTTAAGCGTGACGTATTTTACTGCGCATGCGCAGAAAGGCGAGTAACGATGAGTAGGATGAATTGATAGAACAGACGGTAATAGCAATGGGACATTTATTGTACCTACTGTATACAGTACGTGTCCCACAGGTGTGGCACGGGTGAAAGGACCTACCAAAACTCACATTCAAAACCAGTCATGGAAGTCACTTTTAGCAAGAAAATACATGTGATAACGTTATGTCATCCTAGACAACATTTTGTCTACTTAATAACTGCTTCAAATACGTTCCTAAAGTGCTTCCATGTTGCTGTTTTTTTTAACACCGAAATCAAGCTACTACAACGCTAAAGAGCGTCTAAACCGAGGCGGAATCCCAAATCCCTCTGTACACCCTAACCAAGGGCACTACTTGGTGTGTGGAACAAACGATTATACACACTTCAAGAACACATTAGCTTTCCCATTTAGCGCTATTTGGGATTCAACCACAGAACCCGGAAGTTACCAGAGCTGATACGGTATTCTAAAGTGTAATAAATCGAAATATAAAGAAAAAACAAGATTTTCAGGACTGTCCACCACCTTCATGTTTTATTTTATTTTAGTTATATAGTGCTGTACATACTTATAAGTACTACTTAGTACATAAAAAAAAAATACTTTAACCCCTGTTAATCAAACTGTCGAATGCCAGCTCTGCCAGTTGTGGTTATTGAGCTCCGTCAGAAGGATAAGTGTTGGTGAAGCAAAATAAGTGTTTAAGTAAAGAAACAAATAATAATCTGTTGATAATAAATAATATTTGTTGAACTGCTAAATAAAAACATCATCACACTTGAGGTCATGCTGTTGTGCTGAATATCAGCATGGCTCTGATAACCAGCACAACTTTGAGTTTGATATTGCTTAAATATTAGCTAGCTTTTTTTTTTTTTTTGACTGTCTTTGTACATTGAAACGTACAAATTCCTCATGTTTCTTTCTTTCATCCTTCTCTGCGAGTGCTATATGTCAACACATCCTACATTTAAAATCCCTTTGTGCTAGTACTTAATAAACTAGAGAGCATTCAGACACCATCACGTGTCTCCCGTTTGGCAGCTGTGTCCAAGTCTATTAACAAGCGTGTTGAAGTTCGGCAGCCACATCAAGTAATTCTTCCCTTATTTTAAACTGAACAGGTAGCTACAGTAGGTTGTTTACACACACTGAAATGTTGATTTGCATGCAATGGTTTCTGGACCAAATAAGCACTTCAGTGAGCAACTGATGTCTGACTGGGACAGTATTTATCTTAGAACTGTGTAAATTCTGGGTAAGTATCCAGCCTACTTAGAAAGCCAGCTAGCAATTAGAACATACTCAATCTGATTACAGTATAATCAAATAAATATTTAAAAAAACCTTTAAATTGGTTCTGACATAATTTTGTGCAAAAGTGCAATAAAGGGACAATTAGAGACAAAAGGTAGGCGGTTAACGACCATATACAACTCTCAATACTCTATCTAAAAATCAGGACAAAATGGACTTAAAGCTGTATTTTTTTCGTACATTTAAAAAGTGTAAGGACAGTAAAATAAGACAAAGAAAAGGGAATGTGTGGCTATAGCAGAGCAAGGGAGGATAGCTGTGTTGTGGATTGGGTGTAATATCCATCAATTTAGAGCAGTAGTAATGTGCTGAGTCACCTTATGACACACACACACACACACACACACAGTTATGGGCAAAAGTTATACCCTTACTGGCTCATTTAAAAGAACACCTGTCCACCTGGTCATTACCACACGTATCCAATCAGTCATCAGTGCCTTCAGCACCATGCAGAAACAGGTCAAATACTTTGGGTTAATGTTCGGATCAGACATCAGAATGAGAGACAAATGTGATCACAATGACTGTGACAGTGGTATGGTTGTTAATGACAGGTGTTTTCATATTTCATAAACTGCTGATCTTTTGGGATTTTCACACCCAAGATCTTGCACAGAATAGTGGGTTCACTGCAGGTCACCACACTCACACACACACACACACACACTCACCATCGCACATCGGAGCCATTTTAGAGTCACTAATTTTTCTACTAGGATCTTTAGAATAAACCCACCTGGATGCGGGGAAAATGTTAAACTCCACAAACTCAGATTCTGGAGCTGGGAGGTGTACACCACTTTGGCCCAGTTATGTGTCTGCTTTCTTGAGTCCATCCATCAGGCCATCCTGCTATAACCCAGTGCAGCGTTACTATGGTTACTTGGCATTTCTAAACACCTGGGGTCTGAAATTCCCATGTGTTTAACACACTTTTTTTTTTTTTGCAATCCGGGGCATGAGTGAGTGAATGTGAACCCGTGAGTGCGTTTGTGTGTGTGTGCGCATTTTCCAGTTAGATCTGTATAGTCTATTATTTGGCCAGTGAATACTGTTAAAATAATGTCAGCAAAAAAAAAAAACATTGTCTGCCCTGGTCAGCAATTATAATCCATTTGTACTTACTTTAGCTGGAAGGAGAGAGAGATAAGGAGAGAAAGTGAAGGTAAGAGAGCGAGAGAGAGAGTAGACTTGCTTGTTTTCCAGCTGACCTCAATCTACTTGTTTTCCTAGTTCATCACTTCACTCAGAATCCTCTGGGGTGCAGTGTGAGTCAGAGTGTCTGATGTGTCCTTTGATTGGTGAGTCTATATATTCATGGATACATGACAACAACTCATGACAAAGCCTGCATACTCATCACACACATCATACATGTAGATAAGAGATATGGACAGGTTTATGGTGGGCTACTGACTCTCTCATACACAAGAGCTGCATATTTTGAGCAAAAATCACACATCCATTGCAAACACAACATGCCTCACAGCATATTAATAAAACATAATGGGAACTAATGTGTCACTGTGTCACATTATTTGATGAATTTAGATTTTTTTCACCTGCAAATTTCATGTAATCCGCTTGAAAATGATATAATATCACAGGTCAATATTTAAAACATTATAATGTCATAAATGGTGGCACGATGGCTTAGTGGTTAGCGCTGTCGCCTTGCACCTCCTGGGTTGGGGTTCGATTTCCACCTCAGGTCTGTGTGTGTGGAGTTTTCATGTTCTCCCTGTCCTTGGTGTGTTTCCTCCCAACAGTCCAAAGACATGCCGGGGTAATCAAAATTTTCCTTAGTGTGTGAATGAGCATGTTTGTATGTACAGTATGTGTGTGCCCTATGATGGATTGATACACTGTCCATTGTGTATCCTGCCTTGTGTCCTTCTGGGATAGGCTCCAGGCCTCCCGCAGTATAGGCAATGAAGTCGACGATGATAATGTCATAAATATGGAATATACTGCAGGTATTTCCTATACCTTCGTTAGATAATGTTTTCATAAATATTCTTTTGTATATACTTGTACAGTATATTGAACCCACTATTCCCACATTTTTGTAGTGTTACAACTTGGAATACCTGTCTTGGAACAGATCCTCTGGTTGTTGACTCCATATACTAACATATTCAGGTTCTTATATTGAATGACTCTGATTCTGATCAAAATGAGCTAATGTATAGTTTTCACAGAACCAGAGCTGAACAGATAAATATTGCATTTTTTTTTTACTTAATAATTGTTTTTAAAAAGTAGATTCCTAATGTGCTATCCAGATTTAGTACATTTCAGAAGCTAATGGTAACACTACACAATATTGAAAAATGCCACAGAGGTGAATACTTGTACAGTATGTGAAGCTCTATCCCATGTTCAGGTCATTGCCTACCACCTTGTGGTGAAGTCGCGTTACTGCATCATGGTCTATGAGACTTTTTCTTTCTTTCTTTCTTTCTTTCTTTCTTTCTTTCTTTCTTTCTTTCTTTCTTTCTTTCATTAACAATAATAATTTATTCATTTTTATGTATTTTTTTTTATGTTTATGTTTATGTAAATCTCCTGAAAACAGGAAACGAATTCTTCTACTTTACTGTGGCTGATGGAGATTTTCCATGGAGTGCCTGGGAGGACCTACATCTACAATAAAACACTGAATTTGCTGATGGGCTTTGATAGAAAAGACGGAATAAAGTAGTAAAATTTCCTCCAGGTATATTACCGCCTCCTGTAATTTTTATATTAACCACTAGGTGGAAGTATATCTTAATTTTTCCTTTACTAGGACGTCCCTGTTTAGCTCAATGACATCCTTTATTCTAGAATATAAACTGCTTCTATTCAACAACAACAGTCAGTAGTCATACAAAGATCAGCTGTTCTGAAACGGTTTTTGCAAGAACGGTTTTGTGCAAAACCCGTCATGACGAAACCTGCTCTCACGAAGACCATCCCAGGAAATCAGGATCAAGACTTATCTCTGCTGCAGAGGAGAAGTTCATTCAGAGTCACCAGTTAATAACAGAACCTCAGATTAGAGCCGTTATGAAGGCTTTACAGATACAGTACAGTATCTCCATATCAACTGTTTAAAGGAGATTTTTTTTTTTGCAGATTTTGGATGCTTTCATTATTGTTTACAATGTGGAAAAAAATTAAAATGAGGAAAGTGCATGAAATTAGAAGGTGTGTCCAAACTTTTGACTGGTACTGTATATAATTATAATTAAACATTATCATAGGGGCAAGAGTCAATACTGAATATTAGCATGACTTTGATATTGGTAAGAGTATCGTGTGTAAACTTGTCATGATAAATCCTGTTCTCTTTCTTGAATTTTCTTACCATTTAGGTGATTGCTTTAGGTGTCTCACACCAATTTCTCACAACCTCTTGTTTACTATGTCACTAGTGACAGTGACAAACTGCCACAGCTACCAAGATGGCTGATACGCAACAAAATGCAACATGTTCCCAAGTCCTATTGATTGTTGACTGGGTGGCTTTCTAGCACACCTTGATTTATACGTTTCAGTTAAAAGCGCTTTCAGGGAAAATCAATTGCCTTCCTCCTTTTCCTCTTTATTTTGGATCAAAATGTAAATTCACTGTAAATTCGCATCAGTGTTTGGAGCAGACGAATACAGCGGCCATACTGTACATTTACAGACACACGCTGATGTAATCTCAGCGACGCTGACCCTCTGAACTTGATTAATGAGCTCACCCTGGTGGAGAGTGTTGATAGCCTGCTGTGGCAACATAGCAGCAGCCAGAATGTAATCCACCAATTTCATTAGAGACCTCTTGTGCGTGTTTAAATGTGCATTAAATTTATGACCTGATAAAATGACACGCACGCTAGCTGTAAAAGCCAATGTGGTAGAGACACTAATGGTCTCACTGGTGGTCCATGCTGATAAAACTCTGAGCGTAAAAGCTATGATGCCATGCTGCCTACGGTTCATTGATCTGATCCTCAGGCAAACGTAGGTTATATTAATAACACAGTGGCTCAGTAGATCCTGACTTTTAATTTAATACCCAACTGTAGCATAAAATGTCCAGTACAGAGGTTCTACAGGGTCCTATATCCTTATATCATGGCCATGAAGTGTGATATGCTAACCAAGCAGAGATGGCAGGTTTGGCTTGAACATGGGACAAACACTCAGACTATTTTTCTGCTCTCTCTTTTTACAATTTTGTCTGTAGTCATCACTAAATACAGTATACTTCTGTAAATTATAAATTTTCTGTAAAAAAATGTTTTTAACCACTCCAAAAGCTTACTCAATGGAATGAGACTTGGCTTGTTTCCTATGCAAGGCTTATACTGTATACATAAATACATACATAAAAAAAAAAACGTACATATGGTTGGTATGCTGGTACCGAATGGTCCAGTAGTAATGTTGGGCTTGTTGACCCTAAACACTAAAAGATATTTGAGTCTGTTTCAACCAAAACGCAAAAGAACTGACCAAGCTTACATTTTTTTCCTTTGGTAGAACATGTCTTTGAGTCTTCCCCTTGCAAAGAAAAAGACTTGAATTTTAACACATCTCCTGTTACACTGAACTTCCAGTACACATTATTATGCTGATCAATCCCTGCTATCCGTTATCACCCAGATGAGGATGGGTTCCCTGTTGAGTCTGGTTCCTCTCAAGGTTTCTTCCCATTACCATCTCAGGGAGTTTTGCCTTGCCACCGTCGCCCTCGGCTTGCTCATCAGGGACAATCAATTGACTTGACTTGACTTGACTTGAACCTTTTCCCCCAGTAAACCTTGGGGAAGAAGAGAAAAACCTGAGAGAGTGGGTCTGACTACATGACTGTATGCGGAGCTTTATGGTTTTCCACTGATGATGCTCCTATAGATCACATTGCAATACATCTGATTGAGTGTTGATGGTAGCCCTGTTACTTACTAAACTTGCCAGTGTTCCATCTGTTGATTTTCTCTCTCAAATCATGTCTCTGGCTCGTGAGCGTGCCCGCAGCATACTGGTACAATTGCAAGAAGTAAAGCACAGTTTTATTGATGGGTATATTCCATGTGTGGAGTGACTGTGTTCAAGTACAGTACTGTACAAAAGTCTGAATCCACCCCTCATTTCTTCGCATTTTGAACCAGACTTTCTTGAATTTTGAAAATGTATTTTTGGCAAGTTTATGGCTCTCATTTTCAGTCCAGTCCTTGTAAACAGACCAGTTTCAGAGAAATGTTTTTTTTTTTTTTTTTTTTTGTCTACAGTATAAATCATTCAAGCGTTAACTTAAAGCATGAACCAGTGAGACACAGGTGCAGATGATGACAGATGATCAGGCTGGTGATTAGTATATACAGTAAGTGATGCTGAACGCCAAGTGGTTAGGACAGATGAGAGGGGAAACGAAGTTGCTGCTGAGGTTCTTCCATAAACCACCTGTAAGTTTAGTTTAGTAAGGGGTTAGTCCTGTAAGTACTGTTTCCACAGTACTGTATGGAAAAAATGTGTTCTCGCCATAGATTGCATTTGGCAGCCATTCTCTCTCAACCATTCTCTTTCCCCTCCATGCAAAGCCATGTTCTTGACTAAGTGCTAACGCTGGTTCCCATTTGAACCAAGATAGGTTTTTGAGAGTGCATACAGTATCCATGTAGAAACACAGACTCCTTTTCAAAGGTACTGGTACTACAGCAGGTTGTGCAACCTTAATCTATTTGCTTTTGCTGAAGAAAGAGTGATCAGTCCCGGCCTGAGTCCAGTATGGTCTATCAAGCTTCACTGCCAGCTGATGTGACTGCCAGCTGATGGGTCACTGTCTGAATTACACAGTAGCTGACGGACAAATGGTAGATGTGAGTCTTTCCTAAGCACCTTAGACGTACGGCAAGAAAACGCGGGAACACAGAAACATTAAATGGCAACATATAATGATAGAGGAAATATTTATTTAGACAACCGAAACATGCAAGAAACACCCAGTGACAGTTATAAGAGCTCCTGTCTCCCTTTGTTTCCCCATCTCTACCAGACAAAACATGTCTGAAGCAAAAAACACCGGGAGCACTCTGTATTGCATTGAAACATAATACAGTTAATGGGGGGGGGGGGGGGGGGGGGTTGTTTTTTCTTTCCTTTTTTTTTATTTTTTTTATACAAAAGATTACAGCTTTATAATGCACCAAAAGGGGGCGGGTATTTTTATTGTCTTGTTCAAACGAAACAAAAATGTTCGCATCTTTTATATTCATGGAAAAGACATTATCACACACAAAACACTGACAGTTAAGGGGATACGCTAGGGTTCGAATGCACATGCGGTTCGTACTCAGTGGCTGTCGGTCAAACGTTTAGCCTACACATTTCTACAGGAAGTCTCACATCTAATGGCATTCTTACAAATTGTTCATAGCTCCATAATATTTTGTAATTTCATGAATGAGTCATTCATACAAATACAGAAATATAGACAGATTAATTTTGGGGGGGGGGGGGGGGGGCATTACAGAGAAAAGATGAAGAGTAAAGAGAGACAAAGAGGTCAGTGACAGGAATTGAAGGTATGAAAAAACGAGTTTGCATGTTTCTCGGTTCTCAGATGTAATGTGTTAATAAGTTCAACATAAAAAAAAAAAAAGGCAAAGATTATTGGTCCATCCATGTGCTTTATCATATTTCATTCACTTTTGTTTACATTTGAGCTCAAAACATTACAATATCAAAAATAACTGTAACCCTTTAAAAATCAGCAATAAATAGTCATGTGTTGTCTGACTGTATATATTTACACTTTCAGCCTAAGCTACAACATAGACTGCGATAGCACATTTGTATGACACACACACACACACACACACAAAAAGAGAGAGATGAGATGGCGATAACCAAATATAGCACCTTCAATGCAATGGTTGGCACAAGACATTTTTTTAATGAAATAAAGTACTCAAATTCTTAAGACCCCCTGCAATTTTAAACTGTGTTTTGCTATGCAATTTAATTTAGGAAAAAAAAAAAAAAAAAAAATTCGATTAAACATCATGCACAACATATTTAGGGCAAATAATTTGCACGAGTTCTTCAAGGACTTCTTCGTCCTCTTGGGCGAGTCATTTATTATGAATATACAACAAATAATTAGGCTAACATTTAAGTCAAGGGGTTACAAGAGGCGGACGGGCTGGTAGCAACACATGCCTATGTTTTATCCAACCACGTCTTGTATGCATGGATACGCAGTTATTTTCCTATACAGTGTCCGCTATGGTTACTCCTATAACACTGCCATTTTGAATCGGACTCCAGTTCCCGTAGTTTTGATTAAAAAAAAAAAATTATATATATATATATATATATATATATATATATATATATAATTTTCTTTAATGCTGGAAGGCAGTTCAAATTGTCTGATCCAGAGTAACAGGTCCAATCCTCCAGGAAGAATTTGAGTCAATAGTCAACATTCAGTTTTTATTCCTGAATAAATCATCTTGGTTTTTCCATGTAAGATTTTTTTTTCGACCATGGATGTTTCAGCAGAGGAAGCAGTCATGGAAATGGCGATTCCCCTCTCTCTCGCTCCAGGAGCAAAGAGTCTTAGGGGACTCATACACTCTAGAAACATTTCTATGTACAGGAAGGTGTATCAGTCCACAACTACACACGTCACCGATAAATGTTTTCACCGTTCTGTCACCGTGATTGTGCTTCCTCTGGTCAAGCAGTGACAAACTTCTTCCACTAGTATGACTAGTATTTTTGTGCTTTTCTTTCAACGTTTGCAACATTCACATGTATGAGGGCTGCTGAAATGATGTCGCTGTGTGTGAGTGAATAGATCTGGTGTGTGTTTGTGTGTGTGTGCGCGTGTGTGTATGTTATCTTGTCTCACACACTGCGAGGTGGTCTCTGTTGCTCATGCGTACGCCGGTTGCGCCCCCTCTTGTTCTCCTGGAGCTGTTTCCACTTGGCTGTGCTGGCTGGTGTTCTTCGGGCTGGTGAGTTGCCCCTCTTTCCCTGACTATGGGTCTGGGTCGCTTGAGCATTTGGGAGTTTCGAGGTGGTGCTTGGACTCGGCTTGGGGCCCTGGTTGTCCGTGCTTGTGGTCCCCTGTGGGACTTGGCTTCTCTGCGTTTTGGGCAGATTTGGAACATTTGTTGCTTTTGGGCCATCGCTCTGAATCTGAGCTGAAGTCTGTAAATTCTGCCTACTCTCCTGTGCCTGAGCTTGAGAGTGGCCGAGTCCTGCTTTTGGAACTTTCTTGCCACGTTGTTTGCGCTCCTTTTTCCAAACTTGCTCGCAGAACTCATCGACACTGTTGAGGTCCGGGTGCTCCAGCAGACTAAGGACGTCTCGGTACCAAATCTTCTGTTTGGCAGGTGAGTCACGATCGGCAGCACCGGTCCGCAGGAGCAGCTCCCCCACGCGTTGAGACGGGATGACCTGCAGAGTGAGGCGCAGGAGCGGCTGGATGAAGCCGTGCTCCACAGCATGGCAGTGATACACTCCGGTGTCGGCTTGCGTCAGGCTGCGGACCAACAAGCCACGCTCGGTGTGACTCACCCTCTCATCCAACTTGATCTGAAACAGACAGTTAAATATGTAAACATACGCAACCCCGTTGCTTACTGCATTCTCTTTACACTGATCTATAAGTTCTGTCGTAGAATTCCTAATAACTGTAACTGTTTCTGCCTGCTGGTTTCTGGGGGTTGAGGGTCATCTGTGGGGTAAATGTATGGTTGAAAGTTAAGTGAGAAGGCTTTCTTTCACAGTGGGAAGGATGTAAATGGAGAGTTATTAAATTATCATCATAACTATTTCAGGGTCACTTCAGCACTGTTTAAGATTACTATCTTTAAAAGCAATACAGCTGTGTGTGTGTGTGTGGGTCGGCGTTGGGGTGTCTATAGGGCCTTAGATCAACTTAGGTTTAAGAGCTACTAAGAGCAACACATTAAAAAAGTATTATAATAATTGATGCTATTTGGAAGTGCACAATTTCCTAGCATTTACAAACTTGTCTTTTCTTTATTTTTCTCATTGTTAATTTGCCATTTTTTGTTTATATGGAATATTAACCATCCATCCATCCATCCATCCATCCATCCATCCACTGTCTAGACCTTACACTCTGTAGGGTCCAGGCAGAGGTGGAGCCTATTCCAGGCAACCAAGGGTAAAATGTGATGCCCAGCCCTGGATGCGGTCACAACCTATCGTCGGGCATGAGCACACAGGGCAATGTGAAAACACCAGTCAACCTAGACAGCAAGTCATTGAACTATGGGAACCCTACCAAGCATGGGGAGAACGTGCAGGCTCCACACACACAGGACTAGAGCTGAGATACGAGGTGACAGTGTTAAGTCACCAGGATGTCAAATCTAACCCACATGTTTTAATGCTAGCTAAATCATTAGCCTCAGTCAT
Source organism: Clarias fuscus (assembly GCA_030347435.1). Classification (NCBI taxonomy): domain Eukaryota; kingdom Metazoa; phylum Chordata; class Actinopteri; order Siluriformes; family Clariidae; genus Clarias; species Clarias fuscus. Next base: position 19,685,193 of record CM059224.1, on the reverse strand, counting down.
TATCTAGTTCACGCTCTATGCCCATATTCTCATAAAACTAGCAGGGGCTACAAATTAGGTTTGAGATTAATACAAATTATGAGTTATTAACAATCTGTGCCATCATTCACTAGAGGTTTATTAACATTTATGATATTTGGCCTGCATTTATTTGACTTCATTTAGTGTGTAACATATACTGTAGTAATCACAGTCACAGAAAATAAAATGCAGTGGAAAAACTTCATCTCTCTTTATATATTTACTAAAGTAAGATTGCCATGACCCTGAATACAGGAGAAAAAAAGCGGTGTAGATGATGAGCGAGTAAAATAAGATTGAAATTTAATCCTCATGTGCAAATGAAGTATTTAGAAAAAGCAACAGTTGTGCATTGTTTTACACAAGATAGAGATGGCTCATAATAGAGAGAGAGAGATCTGGCTGAGGCCCTAACTCAGTCAGAACTCCGAAAGTCAGAATAACAGCACACTTTTTTCTTCTTCTTCAGTCCATTAGCTAACTATAGCTCGTTTGGCTGTTCATATGAGTTTGCTTTCACTCTGTGGTCTCGCTACAATGAAATTACATGTGCATTCACCAGTCTGTTTCACTCACTCACTCACTCATCGTCTGTACCGCTTTATCCTGTCAACAGGGTTGCGACGGGGCCTGGGGTCTATCTGAAGAGACTTAGGGCACAAGACATGGGGTACACCCTGGACGAGGTGCCAATCCATTGCAGGGCACACACAAATACACACGCTCATTCTACACCGTGGACAATTTGGACCAAGCACAGGGAGAACATGCAAACTCCATGCACACAGACCCGAGGTGTCGCGGGTGACGCGGGGCGAGACGAATCCAAGCGCAGATGAATGACTGCAGCGTTAATCGGAGAGGGCGTGGTCGGAGTGTGGATGCACGGGTCAAAAGCCGGGGGATCAGTCAGCGGAGCGTAAAAGCCAAATCGCAAACGAGAGCCGTAGTGGAGGGGAGAAGCGCGAGATCGGAAACCGGGAAATCAAGCAGCGAAGCGAGCAGTTTAAACAAAACGTAAAACGAGAGCCGTGGTCAAAGGAAGCGCGAGATCAAAGCCGGGAAATCAAAATAAACTTGGCAACGTGAAGACGATGAAACAAAACGCGAGAGAATCAAGGCAAAAAAACACTCAATAATCCAGCGATTTAAGCAGCGCGCAGTGCGTGCTTAAATCACTGGAGTAATCAATGGATGAGATGAGAGACAGGTGCGCAGACGGGGAGGAAACGGGGGCGTGGGAGCGGATACGTGACGGACAGGGAAAACATGAGCACATGGGGAAGTGACAGCGTGGGAAAAAATAAATAAATAAATAAACAAACAGGCCGTGGAAGGACGTGACACATGACAGTACCCCCCCCCTTACGAACGCCTCTGGGCGTTAGGGCGGGGAGCCTCAGGGAAGCGTTTCTGAAAGTCTGATATGAGCTTGGGGTCTAGGATAAACTTGGAGGGAATCCAGCTTCTCTCCTCAGGCCCATAGCCCTCCCAGTCTACCAGATACTGGATGCCTCTACCTCGGCGGCGAGCTTTCAGAAGTCGGCGGACAGTGTAGGCTTCACCGCCATCGATGATACGGGGAGGAGGCAGAGGGTGGGTGGGGGGACTTAATGGGCTTGAAGCGAGACGGCGTAGTTGGGACACGTGAAAGGTCGGGTTGATTCGTCGCATGGTTGATGGGAGCAAGAGCTTGACTGCACAAGGGTTGATAACCTTGGTAATGGTGAAGGGACCGATATAACGAGGGGAAAGCTTGCGGGAGAGGGTCTTTAGAGGGAGGTCTCTGGTAGACAGCATGACTCTCTGCCCTATCCTGTACTTGGGGGCCTGGGAGCGCCTACGATCTGCCTGCTTCTTGTAGGCTCTGCCTAGTCGTAGTAGCGTTTTCCTGGCTCGAGACCAGGTTCTCTTGCAACGGCGGATGAAGGCTTGTGCAGACGGGACGCTGACCTCTTCCTCCTGAGAAGGAAACAAGGGTGGTTGATACCCCAGGCAGCACTGGAAAGGAGACAATCCGGTAGATGATGAGACTTGGGAGTTATGAGCATATTCGACCCAGGGTAGAAACTTACTCCAAGAGGTGGCATCCCGGGAGGTCATGCATCTGAGGGCGACCTCGAGGGATTGATTCTTCCTCTCAGTCTGACCATTGGACTGTGGGTGGAAACCGGAGGACAGACTGGGTGTGGCTCCGATAAGCTTACAGAATGCCTTCCAGAATTGTGACGTAAATTGCGTGCCGCGGTCTGAGACGATATCCTTGGGGAGGCCATGAAGCTTAAAAACATGGAGAATCATGCGTTCCGCAGTCTCTTTGGCAGAAGGGAGCTTAGGCAGAGGGATGAAGTGAGCTGCCTTGGAAAACCGATCTACCACCGTCATGATGCAGGTATGGCCTTTCGAAGAGGGTAACCCTGTGACGAAATCCAGTGCGATGTCAGACCAGGGCCGATGTGGGATTGGTAAGGGTCTGAGCAGGCCTGCAGGGGCTGTATTGATGTGCTTATTCCGTATGCAAATGTCACATGCTGCCACAAAGCTGGAGACGTCCTCCTTTAATGATGGCCACCAAAAACGTTGCTGGACTTGGGACAGGGTTCGGGTTGACCCAGGGTGGCAGGAGAGCTTGGAGTTGTGGCCCCATTCCAGGACCTGAGAGCGTAGGGAGTAGGGAACGAAGAGACAATTGGGGGGTACATTACTGGGCCCTGGTTCGTGAGACTGAGCCTGCTTGACCTTGGTTTCTATGTCTAATTCAGCTGCTGCAAGCAAGCAGGGAGAAGGGAGGATAGTGTCACAGGCAATGGAGTCTGGTTTGGGCGTGAACTGCCTGGAGAGCGCGTCTGGCTTGGAGTTTTTGGACCCAGGACGATAGGAGAGGACAAAGTTGAACCTGGCGAAGAAAAGTGACCACCGAGCCTGACGTGGGTTTAGCCTCTTGGCGTTCCGTAGGTACTCAAGGTTCTTGTGATCAGTCCAGACCAGAAACGGGACCTCTGATCCCTCTAACCAATGTCTCCACTCCTCTAGGGCCAACTTGATGGCTAAGAGCTCTCGATCGCCGATGCCATAATTTGTTTCAGCAGGAGTTAAACGATGTGAAAAGAAGGAGCAGGGGTGCAGCTTATTGTCCTGTGCAGACCTCTGGGAAAGCACGCCCCCTACCCCTGTGCTGGAAGCGTCAACCTCCACAATAAATTGTCGTGATGGATCTGGGATGGTGAGGATAGGAGCAGACGTGAATCGTCTCTTGAGCTCGGAGAAGGCCGTTTCAGATTCCTGATTCCAGTTGAATCGGAATTTGGGCATGGTCAGGGCCGTGAGTGGGGCAGCGATGGAGCTGTAGCCTCGAATGAATCGCCGGTAGAAATTTGCGAAGCCCAGGAACCTCTGAAGCTCCTGCCGTGACGTGGGTGTGGGCCAATTCGCCACTGCTTGGAGCTTGGCTGGCTCCATCTTGATGCCTGCAGAGCCAATGACAAACCCGAGAAACGTGGTCGACGTGACGTGAAATTCGCATTTCTCTGCCTTAACAAACAGGTTGTTCTCCAGGAGCCGCTGAAGTACTTGGTGAACATGGTGTTGGTGCTCCTCCAGGTCTCGTGAAAAAATCAAAATGTCATCCAAGTAGACAAAGACTGATACGTTAAGGAAGTCCCTGAGTACATCATTGATAAGAGCTTGGAAGACGGCCGGGGCATTTGTCAGGCCAAAAGGGACTACTAGGTACTCATAATGTCCTGTTGGGGTGTTGAAGGCGGTCTTCCACTCGTCTCCTTCTCGAATGCGGACGAGGTGGTATGCGTTTCGCAAATCCAGTTTGGAGAAGATCTTTGCACCCTGGAGGAGTTCAAATGCGCTGGACATCAACGGGAGAGGGTATCGGTTTTTAATTGTGATGTCATTCAGACCTCGATAATCGATACAGGGACGAAGGGACCCATCTTTTTTTCCCACGAAGAAGAAGCCAGCCCCCGCAGGGGAGGAGGAAGGACGGATGATCCCTGCCGCGAGGGACTCTGTGATGTATTGGTTCATTGCTTCGTGTTCCTTGGGTGATAGGGAATAGAGACGGCCCTTAGGTGGGGTGGTGCCTGGGAGCAGATCAATGGAGCAGTCGTAAGGTCGGTGGGGGGGAAGAGAGGTGGCGCGAGACTTGCTGAATACCGCCCTGAGATCGTGGTACTCTGAAGGAACATTAGTGAGATCTGGTGGTTCCTTCTCGGATGTAGGACTGGGACATGGCGTGGCAGCAGCTCGTAAGCAGGTCGTGGAGCATGATGCACCCCAGGCTAAAATCGAGTTCCTGGTCCAGTCGATCTGTGGGTTATGGCGGGTTAACCAGGGCAGGCCCAAGACGACCATGGCGTGAGACCCTTCCATGATAAATAGTGAGGTCCGCTCAAAGTGGTTGCCAGAGACTCTTAGGTCCACAAGCGGAGTCCTGTGGGTGATGGGTGGGAGGGGGCTTCCATCAAGAGCCTGGACCTTAAGATGGGTCTCCAAGGGCAGCGCAGGGATTCCTAAAGCCTTGGCTGAGGCTGCGTTGATTAAATTGCGGTCTGAACCTGAATCAATTAAAGCCTGTACTAGGTGCGTCCGTTGTTTGTGGATGAGGAAGACGGGGAGCAGATGGCGTTGGTCTGGAAGTCCTCTTAGAGCCGAGCCCTCGAGTGCTCCCAGCTGAACTTGAGGGGCCCTCTTTTTTACTGGGCAGCTCTTAAGTAAATGGCCCAATTTTCCACAGTAAATTGTTCCACCCACACGAGATAGCCAGTGTTTGGAACTCAATGGCGAAGTCGTAAGCTGAACGAGAACCCTGACGGAGCTTCAGTAATTTACGTCCAGCTTCCCTTCCATGACATGAACGATCAAACACTCTCCTCATCTCCTTAGAAAAATTCTCAAAGTTAGAACAACATGGGTCTTGGGCATCCCAGAGTGCAGTGCCCCACTCCCGGGCTCGTCCTGAAAGAAGCGTGATCACGTAAGCCACCTTGGAGCGTTCAGAGGTGAAAGTGGAGGACTGCAGCTCAAAGATCAGTGAGCACTGGGAGAGGAAAGAACGACATGTGCCTGGGTCTCCTTCATAGGTGGGAGGGGCAGGTAGACGAGGTTCTCGTTGCATGTTGAATTCTCCATCCTGAATAGGGGAGAGTTGGAGTCGTTGAAGCTGGGTCATGACGTCAGCGAGGGTCTGCTTGGCACTGCGCAGCTCCTGCTGGTGAGCTCCGAGAAGAGCGTCTTGTCTTTCCAGCGCCGATCTCATGCGGTCAAAATCTGCTGGATTCATTTCGATGGCTGGATTATTCTGTCGCGGGTGACGCGGGGCGAGACGAATCCAAGCGCAGATGAATGACTGCAGCGTTAATCGGAGAGGGCGTGGTCGGAGTGTGGATGCACGGGTCAAAAGCCGGGGGATCAGTCAGCGGAGCGTAAAAGCCAAATCGCAAACGAGAGCCGTAGTGGAGGGGAGAAGCGCGAGATCGGAAACCGGGAAATCAAGCAGCGAAGCGAGCAGTTTAAACAAAACGTAAAACGAGAGCCGTGGTCAAAGGAAGCGCGAGATCAAAGCCGGGAAATCAAAATAAACTTGGCAACGTGAAGACGATGAAACAAAACGCGAGAGAATCAAGGCAAAAAAACACTCAATAATCCAGCGATTTAAGCAGCGCGCAGTGCGTGCTTAAATCACTGGAGTAATCAATGGATGAGATGAGAGACAGGTGCGCAGACGGGGAGGAAACGGGGGCGTGGGAGCGGATACGTGACGGACAGGGAAAACATGAGCACATGGGGAAGTGACAGCGTGGGAAAAAATAAATAAATAAATAAACAAACAGGCCGTGGAAGGACGTGACACATGACACGAGGTCGGGAATCGAACCCAGGTCCTGGAGGTGCAAGATGACAGGGCTAACCACTAAGCCACCAGTCTGTTATTTTCTACATTATTTAAATGTAAATATAACTATGTATTAGAGGGTCATTATATTTGATCATTTATGGGCCGGTGTATCATGTTTTAACCATTATATGTCAAGCAAAATCATTAAAAAGTTCCATCTGAATGCATCAAATCACCTCTAATGCAGGCTCAACAGAACAGAGCTGCTTATTCATGCATTGATCCAATTAGCTATTCATGTGGCAGGAGTGCAACGCATACAATCATGCAGATACATTTAGAAGATGCTTTTCTGTTCACAGCATTTTTAATGAGTGGTTAATTAAGTATCTGTAACATTTTTAGTCCATTCTTGGATCATTCTATGTACTGTAAACACTACGGACTATACTGTAGTATAGTAGTGTAATCTCAAGAGATCCGCAGTTCCTGAATCACTCAGACCAATAATCATAAAAACCTTCAAATCAAAAGGTTTATTGTCATAATTGGACCAAATGTGTGTGCATGTGTTACCTCAAGCTTTCGTTCGTCACCGGGCTTCTGGAGCTGCCAGTAGATGAGAGCTCTCTGAGATTTCGAGCTGCACTCCAGGAACATACTGCTGTTCTCCACCCCGTAGACATTCCTCTTTTCAACACTGCTGTTACCCTCCAGATAATCTAAAACAAACGCACAGTATGTGTTATGCGACATATACATATGCATTCAGTCACCTGTAATACATTTCCTTTTGGTTGATCTTTTTGTGTGTGCACTTCATACTGTATGTGTGAACGATTTTACCATTGTGCTGCAGATCGGAGCATTGGGACAGAGGATCTCCGTTTCTGATATCTTGGCGCCTTGTTCTCCTGAAAGACAAAAGCCGAAGCTTACTCTTTCTATTAGTTTCACTGTACTACTGAATAATTTAAAATAGTTTCTAAATAAACAAACAGTATGTTGGCATTCGATGGCGCATGCATAGGAAAATAATCATTGGTGCGGTTGTGTAATGTAACCTGAAACAAAACATGCTTTGTTCCTTTTACTGCGAAGCAATTTGCCAACAGAACTAAATTATTTTCCATATATAGTCACAACTTTTGCACAAAGATAGTTAGTTCCTGTCCTTATTTACGTTATAGCAGTTATAAGCAGTCATTTCCTCATCAACCTCTGTTTTTATTCTTTTTGAAAAAAAAAAAAAACCCAACTTGTCATGTACTGTAACTGAGGAAACTTTAATCCACTTTCCAATGTTGGAAAAGTTTCAGCTGGACCTTTGGAGATTACAAAGCATTCAATGCTGAGACTCCTTCCAAAACTGCTATAGTATATAAGCGGCGTTCGAGTCAAACTGAGACCTGTGAGGAAATTTCTCGTAAATGGAGGCATAAAAAATGTTACATTTACAGAAGGCTTCAAGCACAGTACGGTGATGTCTCTCTTAACTGCAGTAAACCGTGAATGGTGCAAGAAGGCTGGACGTCTGTGAATGACGATCCCAGCCGAGGTGGCTCCGAGCCTGCTGCAGATGTTTCAGCGAACATTCAGCGAGTGGAACGCCTGATCCCAGAAAATTGTTGTCGCCAATTTAGGGAAGAGATGTGTCTGTCTGTGGGAACTGTAACCACAATCATTCACGAACGCAGGAGTGTTATTGCCACATCCCTGTACAGTCCTGACCTCGCGTCAAACCATTTCCGCACGTTTGGGGCCATTAAAGGAGGTCCTGGGAGGCCAGTGTTTCAGACGTGATCAGGCAGTCCGATCATGGCTCCAGAATAGTTAAAAATAATACAAATTGACCTTAATGGTATCCAAGCACTAGTGAAATGCTGGGATAAGTGAATTAGTGCAGCAGGAAACTATATGGAGAAATAAAGGTAGTTTTCACTATGTTCTTTTGTTCTGCATGGTGGAAAAAGTCCCGGTTTGACTTGAATGCTCCTTATATATTTGATTAAAACAAGAATATTAATATAAGCATTACAGCTTGAATTTCTGTGGAAGCTGTTGTTATGGAAAATGGATTAGCAATCAGCACCAAACGCTTGGTTAATGCACGTTTCCTGGCTCACATTTTTCCCCAGTTGTGAGAAACGGACCACACAACACCACCAGAGTGCACTGTTGCACTAATCTGGGAAATCAACTTCAGAAGCGATCGTTACGTCTTAGCCGTGGAAAGAAAATGCGCTGGCAAACGCACCAAATGCTAGAAGGCCAGTTGGTGCACAAAGCAAAATGATTCATGGCTGGGAGACTTTCCATTGATTCATTATGGGCCTCCACACTGCAGTCCCTACTGATGTCCAGTTAAAATGGGAGTCTGCAGTCTTGGAAACCTCTTTCAGTCTTGAACCTGGTCCAGGCTGAAGTTAGGCCTTTTATTGCAGTAATATGCTATCTTTGTGCTGCCACACTTTGGAGACGGAGGCACAAGTCTCACGTCCCTTCATTTTAGAAATGCGTAAAAATAATTACAAGCATTTCCTGCCCTGGATCATGTTGTGGTCTTTTAACAGGCATTTTCGGGAAAATGCACAGATTAGACGAATGGCATAGCCAAGAATTAAATTTGGGGGATGGGGAAATATGCTGAATAAAAATCACAGCATGATCTGTACAATTACACTGAAATGGGCGACAGGCTCCTGCAGTTTGGTGATGGTATTCATTATTCCGCATTTTAATTATTTAAGGCAGTAGTTCTCAGAGTGGGGTCTGTGAAGCATATCCAGGGGGGTAGGTGATTTTTTTAATATTGTTAAACAGTGGAAAGCACAACCCGCTATTATCAAAGTGGTATTAATTATTAATTGTATTCTCATAGTTATTAAACAGTTTGACTGATGCCTTGAATTAAATGAGCTTAATCCAAGCCTCAATAACTTAGCAAGTCAGTGAGATTAATATTTGAATAGTTCATAAAATGAAACTTTGATAAAAGGTTTTATAGGATTTTCTTCAGAGATACAGAGGTCCCTGGCTACACTAATAATAATAATAATAATAATAATAATAATAATAATAATAATAATAATAATAATAGCATATTATTATTATTATTATTATTATTATTATTATTATTATTATCAGTCTTACTATATCTATAATGTTATAATGTTAAAGTGTGTCAAAAATGTTTATGTGAGTTTCACTTAGTCAGTGGGCTAAAATGACTCCTAATGCAGAACCAGATCTTCCCATATTTTATCTCCTCCTTCAGCAAAACACCAATCTGTCAATTCTTTCAAACTGAGATAAAAAAAAAAAAAATTGAGATGGCCTCTAACGAAAGGTCTGTAAACCATTTATTACTATAGTGAGCACAATGTCTATGCAAAACCTGTCATGTTGGATGTATGTAATCATCTGTGCTGCTTGTGTGCTACAGTATGTTAACCACTCACGGAGAATTTGAAAATGAAAGTGTAAAAAACAAAACAAAAAATTCACGATGGTTCAAACCTGAAATCCCACCAGCTAGACCTCTGGATCAGATTTACTTTGCATAACTTGAATATATCACTATTTAAATCTTACATGGCATCTTACTCTGTCTTGATGTGTCACACCCTGTAATTCCATCCATTCACACGCACACACACACACACACACACACGAACACATATCCCTGACTTACAGGACGAGTGTTAAGCATGAGAAGTCTGTTCTTCATTACTAAGCTGGCGCAATTAAATATTTCGTAGGTATTTGATGAGGAGGGTGTCGCCGTGCCCGCATTTCCCAAAAAAGGAAATGCCTGAATATCATGGCTGCAAATGGTATCCGCACTAAAGTGGTGTATACTTGACAGTAGTGAAGATATGTGCTTATGGTGAAGAGCTCAGAGAGCAGTGTGTGTCTTATATAGCCGATGCTGAACCGTGTGGAACTCCTATCCTGTGGTATAAGCGATGTAGGTGGTAGATTATATTTAAAAACTGCAGAAAAGGACTCTGGGGGTGGTGTATGGTGTATGTATAGTATAACAGGGGCATAATGTGTATATTTTGGGGTAGAGTTTGTACTGCTTGGCTTGTAAGTTCTCGTGGAGTGATGTGTGGCGGTCAGACTGCGGAAGGTTGACTGAATGCTTTAAACGCTGGTTTATTTCCAGACAGGCTGATTGCCTGTATGAAACAAATGAGTGCACGATTTCGAATCGTGTATGCATTTCGGATGACAAATGAAAAAATATTCTGATTACAAAACACTTTTGTCTTATTCGGTTTCCCCTAAGGGTATGCAGCGCTTTGCACTAAATGCAAGCCCTGACCTCTTAGCGGTGGGGAAGTATCTGGAGCACTTCGTGCCGTCCCAGGCGCAGTACGGATCTCTGGCCAAACAGCATTCAGCACACGCTTTGCCATACACCTCACAGCGATGGAGTGGCATCTGCGATATTCCCGCAGCTGATCCCAGGTACAGCTGTTGCTGTTGGAAGGAAGCACAAGCTAGTGAGTTTGGACCAATATTCAATTTCATAAGCCAAACTAGGTTTACACTGCAGACTTACTTGCTTAGTGGAGAGTTCCATAGCCGTGATAGTAGTGGGTTCCTACAAAGGAATAAACAAATTAGAGTAATTTATATACCACATACATACTTCTATTCTGTATAGTATAGATCAGGGAACTACAGTACAAGTCTGCTGTAGTTTGGAAGCTTACCCTAAACACCGTCATCTCCTCCAGCACCACCTCTTCCAGGTCGTGCCAGCTCTCCCTAGGGATGGTGACCACCTTCAGAACTGTACCCATATCTGTACATACAAATATACAGTACACTGAACTCATTGGCCCAATGACTCATTGGCCCATTGACCTAACATTCTAAACCAACTGAAAATACTATCCACACATGTTCAGAATTATCCTTGGACACTTGGTGGCATTTACGACTACTCTCATTTCACAACTGGTCAGTGAATTTTAGTGTGACATTTTTTTTGTTTATGCACATATATGACTGATACTTTTCCAGAGACTTTGCACCAAAATTGATTAAGTAGCGTCTTCATGATGTTCTTCTTAACAGGCATGCTCTCTAGCAAAATCTGAAGCTTTCTAGGAAAAACTTGATTTGACACTGAAATCATACAGCTCTCCATTTCAATAGTCCTTGCACCAGAACTAATTATATACTACGTATTATTCCGATTAGGTGTAATTCAGTTTCAGAGCGTAACAATGCAAAATGTGAAAATAGGTCAAGAAAGGTAAACACTTACAATACGAGTCAAAAATTTGGACACAAGTTCAGATTTATTTTCTACATTCTAGAACAATAGTGTTATATATTCATAATATAATGTATTCCCCCCCCCCCCCCACCCAAAAAAAAAAAAAACTATGAAATAACGTATATGGCATTATATAATTAAGTAACAACTACAACTTAAGTAAGATCTGGCAGATCTTTGGTGGTGTTTGAATTTATGTTATTCAAATAACGTTATTTTAAGACATGAAGGTCAGCAGTTCTGGAATAGGGCTTGCAAGAACAGTATTGTCAAGTGCATTTGCAAAACCCATCAAGCACCATGATGAAACTGGCTCTCATGAAGATCTTCCCAGGAAGGCAAGACCAAAACTTAGTTCATTGAGAGTTACCAGCCTCAGAAATCACCAATTAACAAACAGCATCTCAGATTAGAGCCGTTATGAAGTCTTTACAGAGCACAAGTAGCAGATATACATCTCAATATCAACTGTTCAAAGGCGATTATTAATAAGTATTGATAAAAATCAGGAATAAGACCATGGATTTATAAGTTGTGTCCAAACGATTGACTGGTAGTGAATGCAAGCTGTGGTAGTACTCCAGCTGATACACCTACAGTAGACAAGCGTCATGGCATTACCATGTTGATGTTACTATGCCTAAAATGTCCGTTAAACATAATATCTGCTCCAAAGCAATGTCTAATTCCTCAGGGTCATGATGAATAGTTACTAGCCTGTGCCGATGAACATGACATCATACTGCCCGTCCTCAGGCCTCCACACGGTCCACCACCAGCTGACTGAACTGGTACTCTGCATCTGTGCGCACCACGATGGGTCGTCCACCAATCGGCTGCACTGGGTTATACATAGCAGGGTGCAGACGGGCGAACGTAATAACATCATCTGGCAGATCTTTGGTGGTGTCAAAACCCCCAAATGTTTTACTGGGGCACTGTGGAAGGTGGAGAAGAAGATGAAGTTAATTCAGCTGTGGATGCTCTGGTCTAGCCATAGGTAAGGAATAAAATGCAACATGACATGAGGCTTATTCCTCTTAGCAGCCTGTTTTTTTTTTTTTTTTAAGTTAATAAGACAAAAATAAATCAGCTGGTCATATTAATGAGAAAAACGGAAAGTGCAAAGTCTTCTGTCTTGTGGATTTTTTGTCACATGTTGCAGTGTGAGAAAACTGAAAGTTACAGCTTTCAGAAAAAAAATTATATACCCAGTGCACAGTAGTTGTGTGTACAAGGAGCTTAAATATTCAAGAGTGATATCATTTTATACTTAAGTACAAAATGAAATATTCTAAGGAAGCAACTCACTGTGCCAGGGCGGGGGTATGGGACCCTGCCTTGGAAGGGCACCCACTGGTAATTTGGACCATCTCTGTGGGCATAAGGGCCCAGAAACACCCTCCTGATATCCGCCATGCTGTACATGCAGATCGCTGACCCGCGAAATATATTACTGTCCAGAAAAACAAAACAAAAAAATAAATAGTTTAATTAACAGAAGAAAGAAAATTTATGTGTGTTTGAAACTTCAAAGCATTTAAACAATGTTAGTTTAAATTATCATACTGATTCATTTCCTATGCAGTCAAGGTCATAGACCCATATACACACATACACCCACACACACACACACACAGATAAAACATTGATCCAGTGCTGTAGCCTGTAGGTTCATTAAGCGGTAATATTAAATGCCATTCCTCAGAATGCACTTCTATTCATCTCTCGAACAGAGCACTTAGAAAGCCAATTAAAGCAGTCTAATTCCTCAAAGCTGGTAATTGAATTTTTGAGGGTTGTGTTCTTTGCATATATTAGATATGCGGCGAGGCGGGAGTGCTGAGTTCGCTCTGGCTGACCGCACTGCTTTTCTTGGTGCTTGACAGTAATTAATCATGATGTGCTTGCTCTCTTCCTCATATCTCACTTGCATAAACACACACACACACACAGGCAATATGTGTGAAAGCACTGCGTGCTCATCCATTATCCTCAAAGTCTGGCCCTCTCATGTAACTAGTTTGTCTGCTTTTGTTCCACTTGGCTTCCCATTTTAATCTCATTTCCTCCAGACTGGGCTGAGATGCTACTGATCATGATCAGGCAGTAGGTACTGTAAATAGGAGTTTGAATAGGAGAAAAAAAAAAAAAAGGAGGACAAGAAGGAGACATGTCTAAAGAGCTGAGCTGCATCATGGTGTACTGTATATGTGTACTTGTGATAAGGTGAGACAAAAAAGACAGGAGATTGCTTTTACCTGGAGGTAGTGAAGACCGCATAGATCACAGGGTTCTTTGGATCTTTGGCACTCATTATAAACACGTCCTCTGAAAGGACAAAACACATCAAAGTTCATTACTCTTGGACGTTAAGTAGTTTTATATACAGTAGCGTAGCTCTTTCGAGTGTAAAAATGAACACCCACTTACGGAGCTCATCGAAGTGTGTGTCGATGCCGTTGAGCCCAGGGACGGAACAGGTCAGTTTAGCTTTTAGAAATGTAGTCCATTTGTTTACCAAACTCCTATGTCCACCCTCATCGTTCTGGATAAAAAACACAAACACACACAACATGTACAGATATAACGAATAGCTAAGGATTAAAAGTTTTTTTTTTCCATATTTTGCCCAATTTGGTCTTGCCAATTTTCATCCGGTAGCTAAATCGCGATGCTACTACTACTGTTACTACTACAGTAACCTGGGAGGATGAAGACAAACACATGCACAAGCCAATGTTTACATATTTTGACATTTTGACTGATTGACAGGCAAGGCACTACTGCATCCTTTCCTGGACAGCGGTGATTCCCAAACATGGATGTACAGTATGTACCATCATTCTGCTGTTGAATCCAAATGTCCTTGAACCATTTACTAGCCAAAAGGTCATAAATTTGTCAAGAGGTTCTGCTTGTATCAAGGTGTGGAGATATGTGTATTGTTACCTTACACAGTTGTGCTATTCTGGAGATGGTGGCTTTGCCTGTGTGTTCTCCGTCCATGGCATTCTCTTTGAAGAACAGGAAGATTTTGTCGTCCTCTGGGTTATCGCTCTCAGGGATGAGGTGGATGCCGACAAACCTTGGGTCTGGCAAACATATATTAAAAAAAATATTGGATATAATTCATGATTTCCGTTACTGTTTTTTCACCTTAACTATTAAGAGATGCTGGGACCACACCATGACAACACTTAACGTCTCTCTGATGGAAATCATGCCCATGGACTATTGGTGCTGTTTAACACCATTCCATCATTTAAATGAAGTGGAATGGACATATGCATATCATCATATAATACGTGTCTGGATCCGTATCAGTAAATGTATTAACAAAAATGAAATGTAGATCTACCCAGCCTTTGCAACCTCAGTAGAATCATTTCTTTCTTATTCTTATTGTTTTAATGACTACGTCAGGTTGCACAAACCTCACATTAGCAAATGTTAAATTAAACTATAAAATAGAAACTTATAATTGATTCAAATAAGGTAGAAATGTGAATCCTGAATGCATAGTGAAGAGCTTATCTTAAAAAAACAACACAAATGAAAACGAGTAGACAGAAAAAGCTTCTTTGATGCCAGCAGTCAATGGCTCCTGAATACAGCGCATTAGTTTTGTTAAGAGACCATGTGTCTGTTGATAAGGGCTTGATAGAATGGCCATCGGACTAATCCTGTGAACGGTACTGGCTCTTTTGTGATGGAGAGACAGCATTCAGAGAGGCACAATGAAGGTGAGATCTGACGTATCCGTGGCAACAGATGACAGGGATTAAGGTGTGAAGAATACCTTTACAAAAGCATCTTTTCTCATGACAATATGGCAGTGTTTACGGCAGCGATGGTGACCCAGGGACTGGGCGTTTGATGGCTGAAATAAGAACCGATAACAGGGACAGACGAGAGGGGGGATTAGCATCCTGGGAAAATACGATGCGGCCTCTTAAAGACGAGATTGACCTTTTGTGTCTTGTAAGTCCCAACTAATTCAGACAATCTGTTAGAGGAAACATTCAGCGGGAGTTAATCTCCTCTGCAGAAATGTTTCGCATAGACACACTCTCACCTCTCAATCATCGGCTGTCTGCCTTACCGTTTAGCCATCTGGAATCGTGCTGCTCTGTCCGGATCGGATGATGATCTCCGAGGGTTCGGAAAATGGCAAAGTCTCGTCCCATGAAGTCTGCCGAAGTTCCAGAATATAACTCCCCATCTATCAGTTAGGAAAAAAAGAGCACTGGTATGAAAGCCAAGCTATGAGTTAGCAAAAGTACCTCAAGGCTTTTTGCAGAAACCCACCAATCAGCACAGAGGATGACAGCATTTTCGGGTCGTAAGGGCTTTTCCCACGGCCATTCTCAAAGTGGGATGTGTCCAGCCTGAAAATATTATCCTGGAAAAGAGGAGCTGAACATTTTAGAAATAAAAATACCATGATTAAAATTGGTAACATCATGTTATCTGTGGTTTAAACTTTCTAAATTATACTAGGCTATCCTAGGAGTAGTATAAAAACTACTTGTTGATGATGATACAGAGAAGTGTTCCTTTACAAGACGTTTATTTAATTCTGCTTTATGTCACACTGTGCCATCGTCGATTATTTTTATGCCACATTGTGTTTACCTTTCTTAATAATTTCTCCCCCCTCATGGGTTTAAAACATTAAGCTTATTTCAATTAAGATTTGACAGATATACAGTATAATACCAGTCAAAAGTCTGGACACAAGTGGATTTATGTTCTACATTATAGAAAAATACTGGATTTTTCAAAACTTGAAATAGCACATACGGCATTATTTAAGTAAGTAATAACAACAACAACAACAACAACAACAACAACAACAACAGTCAGTTATTATTTCAAGACCCGATGGTCAGCCTGTTCTGGATTAATTTGTGCAAGAACAGTATTGTCAAGTGCATTTGTAGAAAACATCAAGCACCATGATGAAACTGGCCCTCATGAAGACCGTCCCAAGAAAGCAAAACCAAAACTTACCTCTGCTGCAGAGGAGAGGTTTATAAAGCGTTACCAGTCTCAGAAATCACCAATTAACAAAGAGCCGTTATGAAGGCTTTACAGAGCATATTAGCAGATCTCAGTATCAGCTGTTCGGTTTGCAGATTTTGGATGCATTCGGCATTGCTTTACAGTGTAGAAAGAAATACAAATCAGTGAAGGCCATGGAATAAGAAAGCTTGTCCAAACTTTTGACTGGTAGTGTGCATAAACCAACGAAGTTATTTCTTCTGTTTTAAGTAAATCGACAAGGCTTTTTAAAGCTCTTCGTTTCCGAGTCCAGTCTGGCAGCGTTATTTCTGTTAATGCTAAAGTTCAAGAGATCCTGTAGTGTTGCCAAATGCAAAATCATATACAAAATATTCTTGTCGTTACAGTATAGTATATTCTCTATTTCCAGCGATTCAATTATCCAGCTGTGTAATGTTCTATATTGACCATAATCATGAACAAAAGAAGTCCCATCTCTAAAATGAAGCAGAAATACAAAATATCAGGCAGAAGCATGGCTAGACCAGAAAGACCAAGCTCACTTTCCTGATATGAATCACCATTTCTCAACAAATGTGCTTCTCTCCCTTTCGCTCATGTTGCACTTTTCTGCTGAAATCATTCACAAGGCGTCAGCGGAAGTGTTAACCTGAGATTATATCCTCTGAATAATTAATCTCGCTATCCTTATAGAGGCAGCGTGTGAATCTGTCTGGAAAACGTGTTACATGAGAGGCAGATAAAATATCTTGTTAAAATGATAAGTGATATAGTATTGCAGCTCTGAAGGATTTATGTGTGTGTGTGTGTGTGTGTGTGTGTGTGTGCATACCTCTGCTCTTTTGCCTATCTCCAGGTAGGCACATATGGGGTGAAAAGCTCCTGTGCCACACACGTATAGGTGTGTTTGGTTGAAGGACTGCAGCACCCGCACAAAGTTGGAGCACTCTTTCTGAAAAGGACATACAACACAGCGTGTGAACCAACCATGCTTCTTCTCTATATGATTGAACATTTTTTGGCATGTCATTTCACACAATCTTGCATTATATTTTGGATTGCTGCCTGGTAAAAGGACATGTCCGCAGACCTTTTTTATTTTAACTTTCCATTCCATCTTTTATACCCTACTACCCTGCTATAATAGAAAATAATATATACGAGAGGTGTTCGAATCAAACCGGGATTTTACACTAATGCACTTACCCCAGCATTTCACTGAATTGCTTGAATACCATCAAGGTAGAAAATGTTTTCATTACATCAGAGCCACTATCACTACTGCCTACTTCACGTCTGAAACACTGGCCCACCAGGAACTCCTTTAATGGCCCAAACATGTGGAAATGGCTTGGAGCGGGGTCAGGACTGTACAGGGGATGTGGTAATAACTCCCAACCGAGTTCCTGTAATGTGCGTGCGGTGTCCGTGAATGATCGTACAGTTCATCAAGTTGTCAGTCGATTTTCAAGGATCAGGTGTTCCACATGTTTCAGGGACGTACTGCCTTACTACCATTCGCATTTCACCGCGGCTAAGAGTCTCAAAAAAATGTCTTCATTCACAATCCCAGTTTGACTTGTACGCCCCTTACGTATATATACATTATGAGAACATGTAAGCATACTGCAACGTATACATACAACTGCCTTTTAAACGTAACATTTTAGCATGAAGTGTCATTAAAAATCCGGGGCGAATTCCCACAGAAGGACTGATTACAGTTCAACCCGTCCTATCCATCTTAGTCTCACAGCTCACTCGCATTAGTGTGTATCTGGATTTGATGAGACTTAAATGGACAGCACATGTGGATAATCCCACTGCGGTACACACGAGTCAGAGAGGAAACCGATGTGTGCGTGTGATTGCTTAGTCCATGAAAGACTTCAAGGTTCATTTAATTAAGAGACATGTGAAGGATGGATCCCACAATAATAAACACACATTACATCGTGCAAACATTCATTTAACACAGGAAACACTCAAACCAGATGATTATGCATGTAATGATGTGTGCGTAACACACATGTCCATACACAGTCACAGGCACAGAGGTATAGATTCTTTTGTGTGCACGTTCAAGGACACATACTTCCATGTACACACACACACACACGCGCACACACACACACACACACACACACACACACACCCTTCTTGTTAAATAAAGGAGAACAACCCATCTGTTTAAACAGCGATAATTCAGTCTGGTGGTGTAGGCTGTCTGACAGAAATGTCATTTAGTGATGTTGCCATCTGTCTCGTTTTATTTTCTCTTTCTCTGATTGAAACATGACGAGAAAAAGTATGGACACCGAAAGTAGACAACATGGGCAAAATTATATCAGAAGTTAAAACCACGCACCAACAAAGCAGTGTGAAAAAGTAGGGAGAAAAAAAGCTGTAAAATATAAACTGGTGTAATCACAGAGTTCACTCACACACTAACAATGTCAATAGATTCTCTGGCAATCGGAACGCTATCCGCTCACCAAATGTACACACACACACACACACATAAACACACACAAACACACACATACACACAAACCTACTGTTTCATGACGTCCCACCCAAAGGAGATCAGAAAAATAAGTGATTATAATCCCGTAAATGTCACACACACACCAATGCTACATGTTACTATGCAGCTGTAAAGTACAGTACTGCAAAAGTTTGCACACCCTTCTTCCAAAACGATGGATCTGAGAAGATATTTAATTTGAGTCAGATTTCACACATTTGCTTTCATTTTCACAAGTACAAAATGACACATGTTTAAAATAAAAAAGGCTTTTGTCAGGTCGCCTGCTGTTAGTTTCAGTTATCTTTGAAGCTCTAAAACAGCTTGTGTTAGTTTTGTAGTGTACTGTACAGTATGTACAGTACTGTATGCATGCATGCCTGCATCCATGGCGTCCACCTTCTGCTCTCCGTATCCATGTTTCATCCACTTCCGAATGAGGGCTATCACTCTCACGGTAGTAACAATCTCCCTAAAGACCTTGGTATTATTTTACCCCTTTCTGTTTTAGGTTCTGTTAAGGTTGTTTTGCCCATTCCCAGTAGTGCTTAACTTGACTGCATCTTTTCAATGCAAACGTCTTAAGATTTTGAGCCTGTATACACTTTTTAAGTCTTAAATAAGCAAACACGCTGAACGTTTTGAATCAGCAGACAATTAAAAAAAAAAAACACACACACACACATTTAAACGATGACTATAATATACCAGATAGGAATGCAAACATTTGAGCTTGGTAGTAAAGGCAGTTTGTAACAGTATTTTTTTTTTTTAAAGGAAAGCAGCGTTTAATGAACACTACACTCTGTATTTATACTTTTTGTACTCATCTGTAAGTACATGTTACATGTTTATTCCTTTCCATCAGTGGAAGGATTAGCAGCTGATTATTGTGGCACACCAGACGGTGGAATGGCTGCTGGAGCTTTAGGTCCAAGAGGCTCTGCTCTGCTCAACCCTCAACTGGCTCAACTCCAGATGGAGGTCCACAGGGAGACCTCCAATGCCAAATCTCAAGAAAGTATTAAATCCCATTTTTGCATGTCTTTTTTTATTTATTTTTTTTTAGCCCTGAACTCTCTGCCCCATTAGCCATGTTAACCCTGCACTCTGTCCTGTTCACCTTGCTAGCTTAGTCATGTTAATGTTAGTTCATGTTCATTTCTAGTCTTGTAAACCAAGAAATGGTTCCCGTTAGAGATATTAGCCTGGAAATATTTTTAGCTTAGAAATATTTTCTGATAGCCCCATTAGCCTAACAATGCTTCCTGTTAGCCAGCCTACCCTGGCTAACCTGAACTCATTTTTTTCCCCCTGTTACCCTATAGATGCTTCTTGTTAGCATGAACATGATTCCTGTCAGCTGTTTATGACCTAAGCACTGTTTTGCTTTGACTGAGACCAGTTCTTGCCTGAATCATGCTATGAGACCTTTTAGAAGTCTGCCAAGTATACCCAGGTCCGGCAGCACAGTGGCTTAGTGGTTAGCATTGTCACCTTACACGTCCAGGGTCAGGGTTCAACTCTCACCTCAATTTTTTTTTTTACTCCGGTGTCTTCCCACTGTTCAGTTCTAATTTGCCAGTAGTGTGTGAATGACAATCGGGCATTGAGCCGGCAACATGACCCCTTAAGAAACAACAAATATATCTCCAGGGTTGGAAGCATCTGTTGCCCGATGTGACCAAAACACCTCAGATCCATATCCTGTTCCATATCACACCCTGTCTGACATACAGTATACCCTGCTTTGTCCAAGATAAGAGCTGGAATGCTTGAGCCTTGCCTTGCCTCACCTAAGCCTTGCCCTACATCATCTCATCCAGGCACTGCACAATCTCAGCCTAGCCTAGCAGGACCCTCTGTCAATGAGTACTGCATTTTCCACCATCTGGCTTGATACATCATACCTGCAGCTCAGCCCAACTTCGAGAGCACCATGCTTGCACCTACTGCCAGTTTTCCAGGACATCATTCCTGCATTGCATCCTGGCTTTGAGAGCATCATGCTGGCACCCCTGGCAGGCTTTGAGGATGTCACACCTGCAGTGTGCCCCAGATTTGCAGATTTTATGTTGGTGCCATTGGAGGGCTTCAGGTATGTTGACACAGCGTCCTGGCTTTGAGGGGGTCATACTGGCACCAAGATATTCCCAAAAGAACATAAGGTGACATCTCAACTCCAGGCCCTGTGCCTGTGCCAAGCTCCAGTTCCAGCACTGTGCTCACACCCAGGTCTGGCCTAGTTGTGTTCTGTTTGGTTTACTGTTTTGATTCTTGTCGTTGTACCTGTCGGTTTATTCCTGGTTTGTAGTGGTTTCGCTTCTGTTTTGTTATTAAACGTCAACATCTGCATTTATGACCAATCCCTCTCTAACATCAGAATTTAAACTTCTTGTATTATAAATCAATATATATATATTTTACATCATTTAGACTAAATATTAAAAGCAGGTTTAACAAAAGAGAGCTTATTAGAACTATCCATCCATCTAGGAACTCTGTTGTCCAACTAGGGACCTTGAAGGCCAATGGTGACCACTGGACTATTATTACCATTATTGCAACCATGGTAGGACCTCTGGTCAACATTCACACTCATTCGTACACTACGGACCTGCATGTCGACTCTGGGACAAAACCAAAGCATGGTGTGGATATGAAAATTCAATGCACACAGACTTGGAGGAATCAAACCTGTACCCTGGAGGTGTAATGCAACAATGCTAACCGCTAAGCCACTGCACCGCCAATTATAATCAACACAACGATTACTATTCATTTTTGTATCTCTTAGATTAAATAGTACAAACGCACCCTAAAAAAAAGTACCATTCGTATGAAGCCAGACGTACCACTGACTGTCAGACATTTATTTGTGCAACTTAACCATGACTTGACCTCTTTAACAACTGTATTTAACTAAACTAGGTATTAGCAAGGCTTCTTAGTGTACTGCTTGGATCATCTACAGCCACACACAGAGTATAATTACCTCTAATCCTCCTGATTTTGCTTCATCAATTCGGCAAATACAACAAAGCGTTATAAAGCACCTGTATATTTCTAGCTTTGTTTCACTAAACAGCACAAATGTGCGTGCACATTCCTAACAAATTCATTCTGGACAAGTTACAAAACAAGACTTCTCTCAGTGTTGACTGACATGTTTGAAATTTCCTGTAGCTGTTATTGTGTGAAAGGCTCGGCCTACGTGCGCTTGCCAGACAGCACTCGGGGGTGGGACTCGGGCTCAGTGAGCTGTTCTGCTGGAGCTCCCTGCTGCTCTCCAAACACACAAAACCTCCGACACACACTGGGGACCACCTAGTAGAGCTTTTAACTAATTACTAATTACTGTATGATTACACGTACACAATACGCCTGCTACGTTAATGGCCGGAAACATGGCACTGAAAATCAACTTATTAAACCAGAGAAGCGCTGAATTTTCAAATCTGATTTGCCAGACGGTATCGACTAATGTTCAATAACAGCACCGTTACTAGTGCAGATGAACCACAGGCTCTTATTCTATATTTTTCCATAGTCATTTACAACTTATGTAACTTATTCACAATTGCACAACCAGTGAGAATTTGGATCGTTCAACAGAGGATTTATCAATTTACTGCAATGTAGAGTTATCACACTAAGCCATGTTACGTTTAGATTAGCTTTTCTCTCTCTCTCATTTGATCAGAATTTAAGAAAACTGCTGTAAATAAGCTTACACTCTTGGCGTAGTGGGCACAGGATACACACGCCCGGCTGGTCGTTGCTGACCATTGGGGTCGACGGCGCAATGGGTCGACCATTTGGGTCGCGGAAATAGGAACAAGGTAATCAGAAACCTGTTACTTAATTAGAAATGTTCAATCAATGCATTTTTCTTTTAGTTATGAGTCCTAAGAGCCCTAAAAAGGTTCTACTTGAAACAGGAAACTTGTCTGTTATAGGGTTCTAAACAGAAATATAAGAGGTTCCTGCAGAGAGACAACAACAACAAAAAATTGCACCATATACAGTAAACTCTCAATATAGCACAACATCTATTTTGAAATTATACCAGCAAGCTCTTTCCTATCAGTCAACCACTACAAACCACAGTGGATGAAGGCAAACATGTGTTTCCTCCAAAACATGAAAAGCCACGCTGCAACCACAAAACATTGTACCACATTTGGAGGAAAGTGCTATCAGGCCTCTTCCACATACATGAGCTCACAAGACATCCACGACTGGTTATTTTCCCTCTGATTGACATGGGATAGGACGGCAAAGCTCTCCAACTTGTTTGTCCTCCTGGCTGCCGGTGGCAATCTCCGGATCTCCAGAAACAACCTTAAGTTTAAAACTAAACATTAAGGTTGTAAACGTCAAATCATTTTATTGCTCATTCCCATAAATGGCGCCAATAATTCTGTAGCTGAATGTTTATAAAATAGATTTTCTTCATCCATTATGATAAGAACTGGAGTGTCTAGGAATTTTTTTGGTGCCAAATACAGCGTGGGGTAGAATAGTCACAATAAAGGCTGATTTATGGTCCTGCGTCAAGTCTGTGCGGTAGGTCTTTTGTAGTTCGTCCCCTATGGCATAGCCTGACGTGCGCCTCCGTAGAAATGTAACAACCCTGCAGATTGCGTCAACTGTGATGGTCCACCTGGTAGCAACGCATTTCCAGCTTCTTCTAAAGAGTTCTGGACGGAGACTAAATGAATTGTATCCAAGTTTGTAAATATTTACAATTCTATGACTCCATCACACTACAAAGACTCCTAGAGGCGATCAAAATTCTTACCGAGACATTATCAGAGCAGGACGAAGAGACTCGGCATAGTGGCATAGAAACCCCACAGTCAAAACCAACGGTTTGGCGGTGTAATTGCAGAGCGACACAAACGCACAAGTATACATGCTGACAACACCGTAGGCCATAATGGCGTAGACTCCACATACCATAAATCAGTCTGGCGGGTGTTTTGGTGTTTTGGAATGACAGAGACTGCATTTGTACAGGAAGTAGACATTCGCGCAGTTGCTCTTCTTAGTATAAGTAACTCTAGAGTTTTGAGCAAGATCGCGTAGCGGTAAGCGGACGAGTTCAAGACCCAGAACAAGACAAGACAAAATAAGGGAAGCCACGCATTAGACATATTTAAGGAAAGCTGACATTTTAAAAGGCCAGGAAGATGAGGAAGAACGAGACCTAGAGTTGGCGGTGACCTACTGGATTGTAACCAATTCGTTTTTTTTTTTTGTTGTTGTTGTTGTTGCAAAAAAGAAGTCAAAAAGGACCAGCCTTCTCTATCCTTGCGCCAAAAATAGAATCCAGAGACTCCTGACTATAGAAAAGGAACTGGTTTAGTAATACTGTAATAAAACATTCTCACTCACTCTCAACATACTACTTTCCAGAGTATTTCCGCTGTATGCATTTGCCTTCACGCGGCCTGGCTGGAATTTTGTGCTACAGTGTGTATTTACTGTATGCATATCTGAGAGGAGCATGTAAGAACATTTTCTCATTAGGTGCATGATTAACTTGTGAATGTGCTTGTGGGTAAGAGTGTGTGTGTGCTTGTGTGTGTGTGTGTGTGTGTGTGTGTGTGTGTGTGTGTGTGTGTGTGTGTGTGTGTGTGGAGCAGGTGGTATGTGTTATCTCTGATAATAATGCCCCCCTGGTGCCCCTCATTTCACTACAAAAGAACTCATGCATGAAATTGGCATTAGATGCTACACACTACACATGTACACACACACACACACACACACACACACACACACACACACACACACACACACACACACAAATAGATACACACACTGACAGAAAGCAAGAGAATGCTCGATTTGCTGGTTGAGTAAATAAACTGTCTGTGATCAAGGCTAGGCCCCGAGAGTTCTGGCTCAGCTGCCAAGCACGGCACTCTGGGTAAATAAACGTCCAGCAGGAACAACAGAGCAGACACCCATACACACACAGACACAGTGAAGACAACACGAGTTCCCATTACCATGCCCTCTTTACACGCAGTGTAACATATACACCATGCACATCCATACACATTCCATAAACACAGCATTAATGCACAGTGATGTCATTGTTGTAAATCACAGGCTCCACACACGCCTGCCTGCGGTTTTTACTTTGTATACACCAAACAGTACAGTATACCGAAAGAGGAGCTACTTACTCCCTGGTCTTTTCCTGCCCACTTGCACTCGTCTCGTTTTGAAGGTGTGGCCGGCCAGGCGATCTGCAAGACAGAGCGCGTTAATGTATGACGCCGACAACACAAAGAACTGCAAATGACTGATTACTAAATGATGCAGGCTGTAAAATAATTAAAGATTAGTATCTGCCATCCTTCTGCTGTCACCATCTGTGGCTAAATAAACGAAAGATCCTGAGGGACCTGCCACTGAACAAATCTCAGGAGTCCATGTAACACACACAACCTGCAGAGCTGAGATAGCTGATCATTTTGTTATTTTAACAAGATATCTTATCCTTGAGCAGAATTAATTAGCAAATTTACAATACTAATCTACTGTTAATAATCTAACTATAATTATAATGGAAATGCACAGCAGAAATAAAAAATTCCTCCAGCAGGCGACACTGTTACGTATTTTCTAACTTTAACAGAATCGAATATTCACATTAGAGAATATTCTCAAAATCGCTGAGCAACGTGGATGACAGGTTTTTTTTTTTTTCCCTCTTCACTAAATGAACAAATTGTTATAGCCATTATATAAATTGCACTGCACAACAGCTTTAAAGGCCCTATTCAAGCTCACACAAAAACAGCACTTAATAGCCGTTTGGGTCTGCAAAAATAAATGATGTGATAATTGAATGCACACTGAAATACAATGTGCTCCGTAAAAAATAGCTGAAATGTAATTAAAAATGTGTTTTTATAGAATCAAGTGTTCGTCGTTTATGTCTGTTTTCTCATCATGTGTCTAAGAGACTTCTGATCACGATCATTAAGGATTTCTTTCCTGAATTTCTTCTGCACAGTTGACCACGCAGCACTATCCTGCTAGGGATTCAATAGTGTCAGCAATTTCAGCTTAATCTCCTTAATTGTTTTCTTTGCATGCCTCATGCATGCCATTCATTTGACCCTTCTGAAACACAGTAACATCTTTTCCATGACCACAGGATATGCCTTCTGACATATTTGATTAAGAAAGGAGAATCTACTACTAGTGCATCAGTTGAGGTTAAAATGATTGTTGAACAGCTGAACCATATTAATCCCTGCTGTAATTTTGCAATTACATGCTCTTAATTTTTGATTTCGTAAATCCTAATCAGAGAGAAGCTAAATAGTGTCTTGTCCATGGTTATCACTAGTACAATGTAGACTAGACTTTAGTAGTTAAACTTCAGCTAACTGTATTGCAGATTAAGCAGAGCAACAGCCTTTAAAGACTTGGAAAGACATAAAGTAAGAGAACCCAAGGAGTAAAGAAGAGTGAGAACACTAGCTGATCCAGCTTAAATTTAGGTCTAACTGAGTAAAGGAAATCATGGAACATACAGTACAGTACAACCCTTCAACCCTGTTAATCCTGGGTTTAAACTCATTACATGGACTTTTGCCCTCAACTGGTTTCTGCTTCAAAATTGTTGTATCATTGTCTAAAACAAACCCAATAGTTTTTTTTTTTTTTTTTTAACTATAAATGTTTCTTCATAGCATTTCCTGTACACATATTGTCAAGATTGGTTTGGTGTCCGAAGAACTATACGGAAAATATCTACATACAGTAAACACCCACTCACTTCGAGTGGAGCTGTGTTCTTCTGTATATTAAACATATTGAATTATTTACCTTTTTGTGACTGTTTAATCTAAAATGCATCATAGGTAAACAGTAGTAGAGGGAGTCACTTGCCAGATGTCGTTAAGTCTGAGCTCATTCAGCACTGGAATTTGGCCAGAATTGTACAGTATATACTTATTCTACAATGCTGTTGAATTCTTGCTTCTGATTGGTCAATTCTGAATTTTCAAAAGTGCTTGCTGTATTTCAAATGATTTGTTTAGCTGATGTGTGTGTCACGTCAAACCAGGACTGTGGATTGTGCAGAATAGCAGAACACATTTAGGAGAGTAAAAATAGCCTTAATTTCTCTATATAATTAGTACACTATGCACTTATCCTATTCTAGTACTATTCACTAGTACTCGGATAACATCAAGGTAGAACGTTTTTCAGTACACCAGAGCCATGATCAGACTGCCTGCTTCACTTCCAGGCCTCCCGAGAACTTCTGTGGAAATGGCTTGTAGCGAGGTCAGTACTGTATGGCGGATGTGGCAATAACTCCCAGCAGAGGTCTTGTAATGTGCAAGTGGTGTTCATGAATGATTGTGTGTACAGTTCCCACAGACAGATGCGTCTCTTACGCAAAGATCAGCGGTTCCAGTCTCTAAATGTTCCCAGAAATAACTGCCGTGGGCTCCGAGCCACCTTGACAAGGATCGCTATTCGCAGATGTTTCAGTATGTTTCAGTAGGTCTTCAGTATGTCAACTGGTTTTATGCCTTCATTCATGAGAACTTTCTTTACAAGGTTCACTTGAACTCCACTAATATACAGTCATGTGTGAAAGTTAGTGCCCTCTCTAACTTTTTTTTTAATGTTTTTTTTTGTTGTTGTGTAAAACATAATAAAAATCATCTGATCATAACATGTTTTAGTATTCGGCAAATACTACCAGAGACAAATAAAAAAACATCGTATAGCTATTTTTACTGTGCCATTATTATTTTAATGCAAATTAAGCGAAAAAGAAACAAGACATACAAGTAATACTAAGCACCTCCTTAATGCTCCGACAGGATTTAAGAGGGTAAATTGCAGCCAGGTGCTGCTTGTCATCAGGACGTGATTAAGTGATCATCAGCAGGTGTGCATACCTCGATAAAAGCAGATGTTTGGGCATTTTGCTTGTCTGGAGCATTCAGGTGTTTGTTAAGACAATGCCAAGAGGGAAAGACATAAGCAATGGGAGAAGCAATTGTTTCTGCACATCAATCTGGAAAGGGTTATAAAAACTTTTCCAAACATTTTGGAGTTCAACGTTCTACTGTGAGAAAGATTTTTCTTCAAGACAGTTGATAATTGTCCCAGAAGTGGATGCCCCAATACATCCTCCCCAAGGACACATCTCAGACCCTTTAGGCCTTACTAAGCATGTTAATTGTCCTTTAGAGTACAATTCGAAGAAGACTGAACAAGTACGGTTAGTTTGAAAGGGTTGCCAGAAGGCGGTGGGGGAGGATTGGTGATTTGGGCTAGTTTTTTGCAGGCACAGGACATGGACACCTTATAGTCATTGAATTGACCACGAAATCCTCTGTATACCAGAGAGTTCTAGAGGCAAATGTGAGGCCATCTGTCCGACAGCTAAACCTATCAAAATTGGGTAAGATTAGATTGCAGCACACCGGAAAATCTATATCAGGATGGCTGCAAAACATAAGAATTACGATTTTGGTTCCTTAACAGAGCTGTGCAGGTGCGAATGCCCAAAACCTTAATAAACTGAAGCAATGTTGTGAAGAAGATGAAATCATATGTCAAAGTTATCATATGATAAAGTCAAAGTTATACGATGACTTCAAGTTAATGCTGCGCAAGATGGATTTACAAGCTATTGAATCATGAGGGCGGTACTTAGTATTGCCAAGATTATGTTTTTATTTTGGCTTTTTTTTTTTTTTTAACAAAGAATGGCACAGTAAATGAAAGTTAAGTGACTGAGGTTATATCTGTACTAATATTAGTATTAAACATTAAAATGTATTAAGATCAGATACATTTTTATTATGTTATTTACACAGAAAAGCGTAGAATTTAAAGTGGACCACTAACTTGACTCTACATATACCTACATAAAAGAGTTATGTAGACATCTAACTTCCACACATTTCATGATTTAGTTATATAATGCTAAACTATTAGCGTTACCCATCCCTTTTTGGCAATAGAAGCATTATCCTTGAAGCTATAGAGCTAACCTTCTGGACTTCAGACCTCAATCATGTCTTGGATGATTGACTGCATGTGGCTTAAAGTTCAAACTGTGTTAATTTAACTTCCCCCCTTTAATCAGCTCCTCTGAACTCTCTTCGCCCTGTTTTGGGTTTTTACCAATGCCACTTATATGATTTGCTAACAATGAAATGACAGACTTGCATGTGAAATGCTATACTGCTCTCTACAAAGTGGTGGACCCATGCCAGTTTTGTGGTGTGGTACATGTACAAATCTTTTTGCATATCATATGCAACTATAACCTAGTACACAGAAACAAGAGACTGCATACACAGCTTTTGCATGACCATATTTTCATAGGTTCTAAACTTCTTTACTGGGACTTTGGGATACCAAATGCTTGAATGAAATACAGTCCACTGGAAATGAAACCAAACACTGAATGCCAGTGTATGTACAATTAGTTTATTAGTGATAAGACAATGTGTGTGTGGGTGTGTGTGTGTGTGGGTGTGTGTGTGTGCGTGTGTGCGTGTGCGTGCGTGCGTGCGTGCGTGTGTGTGTTATTTTTACCTGTTTGATATCTCTGTTAATGTTGACGAGGTCTAAAGAGAAGATGTGGTCCTCTGCTCCTACTAGTAACCTCCCACGCTCCTCATCCATTAGAAACGTGTCGTAACCTGAACTGTTTGTTATTCCAGTAAAAGTCACTAAATTACTGGATTCCACCATTTCTAAGACAGAGAGAAAGAAAGAAAAAAGGGAAAGACAAATGAGGCTATGAACAGTATTATTGACTACTTGATAAAATCGAGATGCCTGACTACAAGTTCACATCCATACTGTATATTATTATTATTTTTAGCATTTCTGATTTTATCAGTGCAAACACAATTTTGAGACATTTAAGTCACTGATTAGATCAGTTTCTGAAATATCAAACTACCATTAGTAATGATTAGACATTGTGGAAAAACTGCAGTATTCTAAACAAGTCCATATGTGTCATTGGCTGAATCCTTTAACCATGAATGAATGTGTGGACTTTGAACAAACATGTTGCACAATAACTTGTTTGAAGAAAATCTTGTAGTTACTTTCTCACAATGTCCTCCCTTTGCATAAGGGGAAATTTCTTTAAATAATAATCTTTTCCCATTTTTGAATGAATATTTTACTTTAACTCAGACTAAAAACACATGAAAACATAATAAAAGTATCAAATGTTAAAAGAACTTGTTAAACCCTTTTCATGACCCATTGATAATTTTGTATGCATTTACCAATGTCCGTTTATCTGTTTAAAATCATTCCCAAATTATCTATATATGAGAAACTAAACATATTACTATTATTCACATATTATTTTACTTTTAAACATAAAAAAACACAATATTGTAAAAAAAAAAAAAAAAAAAAAAAGATATAAAAGTTAGGGTTAAAATTTGGGGCAGAAAAGTAAAACTACTAATATTAAGAAATATTAATTATTACTTAAATAAACCATTTTTAAAAAAAGTAAATGTGATTAGATGCAAACACTTTTTAACTTTTATATTTAATATATACTGAAATTAAAGGTGGGACATTGTTTTCCTTATATATTGTCAAAAATGATAATTAAATCATTATATATTTATTTTTTATTTAATTTTAATAATTATACTTTTAATTATATGTATAGTTGTTTGTATTATTATTTTTTTTAATTAAAAAAAGTTACAATGCAGAAATACAGAAATGTGATTGTTTAGTAAACAGTGAAAAGAAAAGCATAAGTTATGATACACTTAATACAAACTTTCACGGAATAATAAATTAGTTTCATTGGTATAAATGCTGTGGAAAGGTTTAAACGTTTAAACTTTCCCCGGGAAAATTGAAATATCCTAAAATGATACTTAAATATAGTAACAAACTATGAGAAGACATTTTGATTAATACATTAGTTTTTCTGTATAGTACATGTTTTGTGTGCTACATAACCGGAATACCTTAAGGAAACCCACCGATCATATGGAAAACATGCAAACTCCATACCCACAGACCTGAGGAGAGACTCAAACCTCCCACCATGCAGGAATGATGCAACCATGCTACACATTAAGTCACCATGTTACTAAGTCACCAAATAGTTTTTTAAGATTTTAGCAGAATGCCTAAAAAGTCTTTAGCACTTTACTTTTCCAGTAGCAAAGAAATTATAGTATGATTTCTGATGATCTCTATGGTGTAGTTCATATGTTAAAGGGGGGAAAAAAAAACAACAACAACAAACACATACATTTTCATGATACAGTCTCTAAAAGTGGGCTTGGTTTCTTTAGTATTGGTGGCGTAATGTACAATGAACACTACTTAAAATACATGAAGAATTTATTCAATGTACTATAATGCATAATAAGTGAAAAAGGAAGCTATAAAGTGTAAGGCATTTACAAAAACAATCTCTCGATGTGTTTAATGCAATATGGAAGTTTATTAGAAGAAATGTGTGACAGATTTTTTTTTAGGATATGACAACAAATCATCTGCATAATCCATTTCAGTGTTTTATAGCAGAGTTTGAGAAAAGTTCTTTTGAACCTTACCTATGATATATTTTTTCAAAGTTCTAGTTAGATTTTGACAAATGCAGACTTTAAAAACAGCCTGAAGATGTCTAAAGATGTCTAAAACCTTTATTATCAGATACTGGCCATTAAAATGTCTGTAATGCATCTGCACAGTAGTCGCACTGAAATCAGATTGAAATTACTCTATGCTTGCTTGCACATGCACAAGAGACACATTTCTCCGTTCTGTGGTTCTATACTATATATAGTAGAAAAAAGAAGAAGAAGAAAAAAAAACATGTGTAGGTTGTTCCAAGCTGCAACAGTAATATTACTGTCTTAGCACATGCTAATGTACTTTCCAGCTTTGGTTAGGGGCAAATATATTGTTTGATGAAGCCAAATTAAGTCCAACCACATCTCTGTGATTTTGTACAATTTTTTAGTTATAATGAGAACTGGTTCAATTAGTGAAACTGCAGTACATTAAACTGCTCGTACCAGCAGTAAGGTTACCAAAGTGTAAAGACAAGTATGGCAGAGAAGGAGAGGTGGAGATGAAGTGCAGGAGAGGTAAATGAGGTGAACTTAAAGAAAGCCAGGCTCTCTGTAATCATTGCCAGACTGTGAAAAATCCCCACTCAGTCCGTTCCCGGCACCTTTGCCTATTCCGCGGGAGAAGCGAACATTTCGGCAATGCTTGGACAGCGCTCAGGACAGACTGTCTATGAATCATAATGATCAGTGACACGTAGAGACTGCAGTAAGTCTCCAGAGCTCATATCGACGTGCTGCTGTAGTAGCCATCTGCATTTGATTCTGGACATCTGTGAGCTTGGAGAAAAGGAGAGAGAGGAAGAGATCTGATTGAGAGAGAAATTAGAGAGAGAGAGAGAGAGAGAGAGAGCGAGAGCTCATCTATCACCGGTTAAGTAAATGCCCCCATAGGGGCTACAGGACAATTGTACATACATCACGGGAGAAGGGCTGGAATACAGAACAGCTTTTTGTCCGGCCTGTGTATGTGGCAGTAGCCAATAAGCACGTAGCACATGCAGTACAGAAACATCCCAAATGGATCTCGTGCAGTTACAGAGAGCTGGAATGGATTTGTAAAGGCCCCAAATGATCCATCGCATGGTGAACAAACATTTTGTTTAAATGTCCTGAAGTAAATAGAAACCATGATGGTCTCCTAAATGAAACTCAACTGGTGTGGTACGTAGGGATTAAAAACTTTGCAGGAAATTAAAATCAAACCAAACATTTTTCATTAACTGTAATCAGGAACATGAGCACAATCGCTCTAAATTGTTCCAGAGTGAAAAGTGTTTAAGTGGTTTAAGAGAATGATTTAAAGTGAAAAAAAAAAAAAAAAACTCCGAACAGGTCTGAATTTCTCACTGGGATTCATCACTTTGTGCAAGCCTAGCTACAGTACAAGAAGAGGTCACATTTTCAAAGATGGGGAAATAGCAGAAAAATTGCAGAAATCATTCTATATGCAATAAATTGCTCTGCTCTCCAGACAATGTTAAAAATAAAGACCACTTATGATTAATTTCAGTCGATCCAGTGTTCATCTAAAGTGAAAATGTAAACAGTATTTATCTATTCTATTCAGAATAAATTATTTCATTCATTCGTTGTCTATACCACTTATCCTGTTACACTTATCCTGTTACAGGAGACCT
Source organism: Clarias fuscus (assembly GCA_030347435.1). Taxonomy (NCBI): domain Eukaryota; kingdom Metazoa; phylum Chordata; class Actinopteri; order Siluriformes; family Clariidae; genus Clarias; species Clarias fuscus. The sequence continues at coordinate 19,652,192 of CM059224.1, read as the reverse complement.
TTGGGGATAAGGTGGGGTAAACCCTGAACAGAGTGCCAATCCATCACAGGATCATCCATCTCTTTGGACTGTGGGAGAAAACTGGAGGACCTGGAGGAAACCTACAGTACCAAGCACAGGAAGAACTTGCACACAGACCCGAGGCAGGAACTCAATATCTTGACCCTGGAGGTGCAAAGCAACAGTGCTAACCACTACGCCGCCATGCCACCTAATCAGAATAAAGCTAAGCTCATTTAAAATGATCACATGATGTACCTGGCCATACAAAAATACATCAGGAGCTAAGCAGAAATTAATTAGTAATTCTTCATTAACACTCATGTCATCCTTTTAACTACTAAGGACTGTTACTCGTTTTTAGATTTCTCCTGCAGAACTACCCATACCAATTATCCATAACATCAAAGCCTTTATGCCCAATATTATGTAGGTTCTCCTTGGGCCACCAAACCAGTTCTGACCCCTCTAGTCATGACTATTTACAAGTCATTTACAAGACCTCTGGGCTCTGGTGTGGTCTCTGGCACCAGGACATTATCAGCAGATCCTTTAAGTGCTGTAAATTCCATGAGGGACCTCCATGGATCAGACTTTTTTTTTCTTTCTCCAGCATGTCCCATGGATGCTTAATCAGATTGAGATGTAGGGAATTTGTCTGCTATTTGCTTGCGAAGCCCCATACACTGCAGGCTGTGGTGCACTGGGTGTTCTGATACCTTTCTATTGTTTTTCAGCCATTTGTACTACATTGGCTTTTCTGACAGCCTGGCCTTTGCTCCCTACATGTACAAATGAGCCCTGGGTGCCCAAATTGTACCCAAATTTACAAAAAAATACCTTCATTTCGTAGAGCCTTCACTTTACATAGTGCATATTGACCAGATGCTGAGCAAAGCATTATTTCTATTTAATAGTCTTTAAATTCAAACTATTAATTTGTACATTTGTGCATACTTTTTTTTTTCGCATCCCATCTTAGAGAATAAAATCTAATAGTACAGTATTTCTAGTAAAATTTTTCTAGTAAACTTTTTCTAGTACTTTTTATATTATGTGGAAGTTCCCTAATTTGAGGAAGGTAAATATACTGTAGTTCCCTAGCTTACTTGGCCAGCTTCACAATTTTGCAATTTTTACCAGAAATTCCAGCAGCAATAACAAAACTTCTGGTCTAAACTGCACTCAATTCTTGTTCCAATCTAAATGCAGACATTTTTGTTCAGTAGAGAAAACAGAGCTGGTAGCCAGAGGTGTCATTTGCTAAAATCTTACTCGCACAGATTTACAGAATTTTTGCAAATGCAAACAAAGTTATGCGCCCAGATATTTTTTCCTCACTTTCTCTTTGTTTCACGACCTGAGCCATTTTCATTTCTAATCATTCCCCTAACATGTTGTGTTTTGCTTCTTCTTTTCACCATTCTCCTTTGTTCCATTCTGGAACAAGATCTGTCAAGGTTCTAGTGTCTCTAAGCATAAGGACTATGACTGCTGCTTGAACTTTAGGGGGAAGGCATTTTTTTCTTAAAGGTCATCACAGAAGGTAACCTGCAATTGGGTTGTGATTAAACACAGTCTTACACACATACTTTAACATAGCATGTCACCGTGCTTACACACCATCAATGGGTCAACAGCTTTATTGCTATGACATGATTTTAAAGGAAAAAACGTTCATCTTATCACAAATGAATTTGATTACCTAAGAAACAGCTGGTGCCTAAATGCTATAAAACCTGCATGCTCTTTCATTAAATGCATCTAAAAAGCATCTACTTTCATTTTAACTCACCACTAACTGCTTCAAGCATAAGTTGAAACATGAAACATGAACATAAAATTTCATCGATAATGATACTATATATAGCTGCTAAAAGGTCATTGTTTCATGATGCTCAAAAGAAGTGTGACTGAGGAAAGCTGATCAATTAGTCTGAAGCTTCGTTTGTAGTAAAATATTTTTGGGTGATTAAAGAATGCATTAGTTTCCTTGCAAAAATTAATGAAGCAACAAAAAAAAAAAAGAAAAAAAAATACTGTACTTGTTTTGGATGAACGACTAGATTTGAAGCTAAATGTTGCATGTTCTGCGCTGAAGCCGAGAGACCCTCCTCCTAATCAAACTCAGGAACCGGCCATGATACAGTAACTTGGTATTAAAATAGAGCTTATTGTACAAGGAATCTGAAATTCAATACCTGATTTGATAGGTCACAATTTATCGTATGACCATAATTCAAACTATTCTCATTATTTAACTATGATCTGTATTATTATTGCTTATGTATTAGGAGCGTTTGAATTATTACAGTATTAATACATTTGAATAAAAAAGCAAGTAGATATATATATATATATATATATATATATATATATATATATATATATTTTTTTTTTTTTTTTTTTCAGGCTTACTCCCTTTTTGCATGAAAACCATAACACTTAGTAAACCACTCAAGTAAGACATTGCAGAATGCTTCATGAATGCCAGAAAGTTCCTTCAACTGTAATGTTTTGCTGAAGTCGTTCAGTGGGATGCATTTGAAAATGCAAAACAGACAAGCGCTATTACACAGAGGATTATTGTAGGACATTTTCAATCAGTCAAAACAGCCCATTTGCAGTTGTGTGTTCTGTGTGTTTTAGGGCTCCTCCGTGTCTGTGCAGACTGGCCATTTACTGATGAGAGAGAGAGAGAGAGAGAGAGAGATGAATAAAGAACATAGCAGTATTTCAGATGGTTTTGGGCGCTACCTATTTATTTAAGACAGAACAATGGCGCACTTCAAACCACACGCCAGCCCCTGACCCGGTTTTGGCCCCAACCTTACTGCCAGACAGCTCACTCACATCCTCTCCAGTGCTTAGCAGGCAAAGTGTGTGGTGCGGTTTTGTTCAGTGTTTGTTCAGTGCCAGAGTTCACTAAGCTTTTGGAAACTTGGACGTTCGCTTTACATGCTGGTTTCAGTGTCGTTCTGAGACTCTAGTTTTGCTTCACTACGCTTGGCGCAACCTCTCCTTCGCCTAAACCTCTCTTCATACAGTACTGTATATCACGCTCCGGCTGCAGGTTTGTGTCTGTATCCTCGGTTACGAAGCTGTGCGCCAGGCTATGAGGGCGTTTTGATTGACAGCTCAGGACCGGCGGTTGAGCGGAAGCAGACACCCGCAGAGTCATTCGACTCCCAAAGACACCAATAGTGTCTGACACATAATCATTGTAGACGATAGTCCCCAAAAGACAGTATGTATGAGCTGGAGTGATTTATGGCTTAGAAGAATTACTCGAGGCAACAGTGCAATCAGTGAGCTAACGCCTAGCATCTATTTACCTGGAGATAAATACAGCTGAGTGCAGACGTTTACATCCCCCAAGGATTCTGGTCACATGAACTCCACATGTTTATAATAATGCATTTTTGACTTATTTTTTAATACATTTTTTTTTTTAATTTCCTAATGTTATTTTTCAACAAAATATTTTTCATATGTTTCTTTTCCATGTGTTTCCTTTACATTTGACTTTGATATCATTTTATTATTTTTGAGTCTTTTATTTATGAAGTTTCATCAACTTTTTGCATAACAACTTTTTGGAATTTTTACTTGGGCTGTAAAGATTTCATGGCACAGCATGGGGAAATGCACCTTCGCATGTTTTTCACATTATTGCATGGTCTTTTTCACATTCTCACACGTAAAATATATAGCATGAACGTGAACAACAATGCAGAATATGGCAAAATCACCAGAGAATCTAAAGGCTGTTCAAAAATGTATGTATACTGCGTTTTTCTTTTTGGATACACATTCGTTAGTGTGTCTAAAAATTCCCAATTCCTTGCTGAATTCCTCTTTTTTCAGACTGTGAAAAAGTGCTGGCATGATATCCCAAGGCGGTCCTGCCTGGAGAGTGTGTGGAAGTGTTTAATTACTCCTGAATGTGCCCTGGACATGCCAGGCAAACCGCAGAGAGTGCTCGAAGCATGCCGCTGGCCACAGAGCATGCAGCCAGACACTGCTGAGACAGAGCTTACCTCTCCTCCCTAGTGTCCTAGATTACACATTGACACACAAAGAGAGTGAGAGAGCGCTGGATATCATTAATATCCCTAATGGACTGGGCGCTACAGCAAGAAGGTCTATGGTTGGAGAGGACTGGGGGAGCGGCCTTAGGTTTTCTCATAGCAGAACCAAAAGATTCTTAGTGTGGACCATATTCGCACAAACACACACTGACACACATGCCTTGTGACATTCAATACTCCCAAAGCGCTTTTCTATAGATATTGATATTCCAAGACAGGTGCACTAGTTCCTGTCACACAGCACCCAGTGTCCAGTCTGTAATCAGATATACACCATGAGACACAGGTGTACATACTAACGCACACTACCGTCTATATCATCTTTACATCTGCCTCATAGAAGAAATGATATAGTTAAGCCAAATGAGGGCTGATAAGATTTAATTGAACGGAACAGAGTTCAGTGAAAAGGTCAGGCCTGATGATTAGGGCTTTCAGCAAAGAAAGCAAATTCTCTGTCCAGATGCAGAGAACACCCACCACACACACACACACACACACACACACACACACACACACACACACACACACACACACACACTTAACTTCAATCTACTTTTTAACCCAAAAGAACTGTCCTTAGAAAGATGAAAGGATAAAAAGAAAAAAAATACTTTTAACAAACAGTTTACCAAATACTGTATAAACCCAAGTTATAAATTACAAGTTTTGGCACATAATTGTTCAAAACATGACTTTTACTCAACATTTTGATTTGAGCCGCTAACACTCTCATTTCGAATATTTACACGCCCTCATCTCGGACTGCCGCGGATACAGTATGTTAGCGCTAACGACACGTGTTTTATGTCATAGCGGCGCTTCACATTACTGCTTCAATTAGCGACACGGTTTCGGAACGTATGAGACAAACTGGTTTTAAACTTCCCGCGGGAAAAATGAACATACAACGATCCGTCCACACATCTCTGAAGATTCAGTTTTCATGAGTTCATGAAAGAGAGAGAGAGTTTTTTTGGAGTAAGCCATGCCGTGTCGCGCGTTTGTTTATGTTTTGTGAGAATTTTGAAACTTTGTAGGGGCATTACGGTTGTTTCTGTCTTCTGCAGACTGGTATTTACGGTAAACTATCGTGTTGATTGGCTCTGCTGAGAGACGTGTATAGCCACGCTCACTTCGAGGGGGCGAAAGTGCTCGACGGTATGAACGCTGTATTCATTCAAAAAAGGGATGGCTGCTGTGTTGTCATTTGGCACAAAAATGCTCATAATGTCCTTTCTAGTCAACATTTTGATTTAATTTTTGGCGCAGGTATAACCTCAGGCTAATACCGAAGGACTGCAAAGTTTCATTAAATTCTGTCGAGCCAGTTTTGCGGGATGCTGTTACAAAATCGACTGGACAGGCATAAAGACAGACAGACAGACAGTCATACAGAGAGAAATGTTTTGAGACTGATTTTGGGTCCTCCGATGTATGAAACATAATGATATCATTGAAGGAGCAAGGTCTGACATTAAACAAAACTTTCCTTGTATGTATATAGATTCCTTTATTTTCTATACTGCTTTATCCTGTATACAGTGTCGCAGGTGGCCTGGAGCATATCCCAGGAGACTGAGTGCATGAGTCTCATCAATCCATCACAGGGCACACAATAGACAATTTGGGAATACCAATTAAATACACCAATCTATACAGTATGTCTTCTTTGGACTGTGGAAGGAAATCATAGCACTCGGAGAAAAGCCACCAAGCACAGGAAGAACATGCAAACTCAAATCAAACCCTTGACCCTGGTTGTGCGAGGCCACATGTTCCCCTTCACCAAAAAAATTATATGGAAAATCACAATTTCTAAACTACAGTTCTAGAAAAGGCTTTTTAATGCATACTATGGCCCTTAAGTAACTGCTACAGAAACTATGGATATATCTCCAGGGTGGGGAGTATCTGTCACCTGATGTTCTGATGTGCCTAGCACATGGACAGACCAAAATACCCAAAGAAAATTGCATACTATATCTTTCAAAACAGCAAGAGGTCAAATCTAAAATGCCTGAAGGTGAAACTTTTACAGAAATGTTTCCCCATTTGAATGGGGTTAAAACTAGCCTATCCTTTGCTAGCGGGGTGGGGGGGGGTGGGGGTAAGAACCCTAAATATCATTGATATTATTAATATCATTAAGTCTTAATAGTGTACATTGTTTTGGGAGTAGCATCCTTGGGGACCAACATAAAAAAATTGTGTTAGCTGGTATTTTACCCTCATGCTGGCAGGACACACCACATTCACCTCATTGTTTATCTTCAGAAACTACTTAAATATACAGATTTTCCATTTACAATCACTATCACTTAAATTACTCTCTCTCTCTCTCTGTATACCACTTATCCTATACCGGGTGACAGGAGGCCTGGAGCCTATCCCAGAGGACTCGGGGCACTAGGCGGGGTACACCCTGGAGGGGGTGCCAATCCGTCGCAGGGCACAAGCTCGGAACACAAATCAAATTGGAAACGCCAATTAGCCTAATCTGCATGTCTTTGGACAGCACCGAGCATGGGGAGAACATGCACACCCACAGACACGAGGTGGGGCTTGAACCCACAGCCTTGGAGATGAGATACCTCCATTTAAATTACATTTGTGTTTATACCAAAAAAAATTGAATGTGCATGATTTCTCATACTTTCTGTATATAGGATAATGAAAGAACCCATTGAAGAACCCTGGAGTAGGGAGAAAATAACTATATATGAATGTATGCAGGCTTGTAACTTGTGGCATGGTGGCTTAGTGATTAGCATTGTCTTGTCGCACCTCCATGGATGTTCTCTGTGTGTGGAGTTTGTATGTTTACTCTGTATGTTAGGTTTCCTCCAACCATACCAAGATATGCAGCGTAGATTGATCTGTATTTCCAAATTGGTGCATAGAGGTGCATGATTGTATCCTGCCTCATACCTTCAGTTCCCTGGGGAAAAAAGTCCCAGTCCCCTGCGGCCCTACACAAAATAAGCAGTGTACTGTAGATAATGGATAGATGGATAGATGCTGGCTTTCAGTTTAACTGTGGAATAGTTGCACTGTGGCCTGATAATTCATTTTGAGCAACAGCTTTATACTGATCAGGGTCATGGTGGAGTCGGTAGGCACCGAATCCACCTCCCATATGTTTATAGCAATTAGGTGGAAAACCACACAGACGGAGAATCTCCACACAGACTGCACACCAAAGGCAGCCTATTAAACCAGAGACCCTGGATCTGTGAGGTAGAAACATCCCATTCATGGAAAGTGGAATGTGGTCTAGGATCTAGTGATCTGTCTCTGTTGCGGGCCCAACAATGCGGAACAAACAAATACCCTGACACGGATAAAATAAAAGAGAGTCGAAAAGGAAGACAGACTGAATTGATAATGTTAACTGCTGTGGCTTGTTGGTGAAGGCCGGGACAGACTGAACAGTTCATAAAGAGTGTGGGAGAGAGAGTGAAATGGGAGAAATAGGGAACAGCACAAATGCCTCCTTGTATAATAGCTTCCATCCCTGAAGCCTGGGCCGGTGCCATCCGGCACTTCCTTTGTCAACAAGCGAGCAGTCGCTATTACAGCCCTCGTCCAGACTGCACCCAATGTCTATTTCGGAAGATTTAGGCTGAATTCTGATGACTCAGAGTGGCTCCCTGTTCCAGCTCCATCCCAATCAATCCCAGGATGGCGCTGGCCAGGGTAATGAGATGGGAGGCCCTGCATAATTACTCTGCAGTGAGTAATTATCAGGTTGTTTCACAAGCTCTTTAAACTCCTCCGCGCATGCTGGTTGGCCGGGACTCGGCGACGGGGTTGCCCTGTTAAATAAATCGACGTCTCTGTGGGCTGTGTGCGCACAATGCTGCCTGCAGGGGGCACTGTTTTCATTTCCACTAAGAGGGAGCCAGACATCGAGAGAGGAGCAATTCGAGAGGGGTTGCTCTACTTATGTGTAGGCATCACAGGGTGGCTGGGGGGAGCCTTGTACCTGTGTGGAGTATTGAGGTTGATTTAGGAGTGTATTGGTGTGCCATGTATAACGTGTGAAACAATGCAACGACAATTTTGACAGGAGCAATTTTCAGCCCCTGCCAACAGGAAGAGCGGGGTGAAAAAATAAAAGGCTGGCGGAATAATTACAGGGCCAGCAGACAGACGAGAGTATCCATCACCTGGCCATCGCTCAACAGCCGCACTCTTAGAGACGGTTTGACAGGCCTTCCTCTAGGGAACGCTGCCGTTACTGGCTGTCACAGAGGATACAAGCCATGATAAATCTGCGTAGTTTGTATGCGTCTGCGAAGAAAAAAGAGACCAGCCCTCCCTGGAGAGTGTGTACTCCTCACGGTTGTTTAAGAGCGCGTCCCTCGAGAGAGGCTCGGCACATTTATTTGGCTTAATTACTATGGTGTATTCACGTGGGGGGGGGGAGTGCGAATGAATGACACTTCACTTAACGACCAGCCTCGTCTGGCCAACTACTGTCTGCCGGCTCCTTTCATTAAGCCACTCTCTCTTTCCCTCTCCATCCCTCCATCCGTCCGTCTCGCTCTCTCTCTCGCACTGGCTCTTAGACAGTGTGTGGGTGTGAACGCCGATCTGTCACTCCGCGAGGCATCAAAAGAGCCATCAAACACCTGTGGTCCACTCAATAATACACACACACACACACACACACACACACACACACACACACACACACACACACATAACTCTATCACCATGGCCAGGTGTCTAATTATCCTGTATCCTCACATCTCTATCACCAGAAACACATCCTGATCTCCATCCTTTCCAAAAAAAACTGTGTATGGTTGTACCAAACATGGCACCAATGTGTGTGCGCCTGTGTTCAATTTGTCAGTCCATTTAGTCCTTTTGGATGTGTGAAGTTATCCGCCACTTACTTCATACTTCACCACTCCCTCTGTGCGATATCAAAGATGAATGGCAACTAAAGTACCAGACAAGGGTTATTTGTTTCTCCTCTTTTGTTCATTAGAAAAGCAGCTGCTTTGATGTCAGAACACATTTCCCACAATCTTTTAGGCCATCCTTTAGGTATTAGCTCTGAAAGGCATTTGATTGGCTACAGGTGGACATGCACCTTTTTCATATTAAAGCCTCGCAGCCTGTTTTTTTTTCTCTGGAAAAACCCATGCTGGAGCGCAGATCCCAAACACATTCCAGCCTGGTACACTAAAAGGTTTTATGTATATTTACTGACTTTCGCCGAATTTTAACCAAATCAGTGTGCGCATGTGTGTGATTTCTCACACCATCACATTTTTGGGGCACTTCAGATGACAGGCTAGGGTATCAAAATAACTTGCGCCATCTATAAAAGTAATGAGAGGGTGTTTTAATGGCTCGTGCTGGAGGAAAGCTATGCTTTGGACTAACCTTACAATCAACACCAATGCTGGGAGACGTATATACACACCAATGTAAGCTTTAAAAAAAAAATGACTGTGAGAGAGAGAGAGAGAGAGAGAGAGAAAGAGATTGCCATATCAAGTCATACACTTTTAGCTGTGTGTCTGGACAAAGAACCGCAGCGGCTTGCCTAGCTGACAATAAAAGACAAACAGCCAAAAATATGGCAAAAATGCTGGTGCCTATTTCCATTTGAGATGAAAGAGGCTGGCTTGCAAAAAAAAAAAAAAGACGTTGTGCTAGTTTTTGGTTCTCCACAGTCTCCATGTAAAATAGCACTCTGTCCCAAGAATAATGTTTCCTACCACCGCTACCATTCACGTCTGTTTTCTCACACTACAGCGCATTAACAGTAATGCAGTAATGATGGTTTATGAGGGCATGAGGGCACTTCCACACTAACTATATACAGTATGCATGTGTGCACTTAAATCCATGTGACTTTTTTCTTTTTCTTTCTTTCCCTTTTAAAGCCTGAGCACAGAGCCATTAAACTCAACAGCGCAGGATCGCTGAGCGTCCATTCGGGATCGTTACCCCAGGAGACAGCTCTTGGTTATGCATGGCAGCTATAAAACAGGGGACTGGGCACAGAGTTCAAACCTGAAGAGAGATCTCAAGACGGGCCAACGCATACAGCTAAGTTTCCCTGAGACCTCCCGGAACATATGGAAACAATCTGTCAGAGCGAAATGAGAATAGACGATCGTACGGCAGCGAAAGAGAGGGAGAGAGAGAGAGAGAGAGAGAGAGAGAGAGAGAGAGAGAGAGACAGACGGAGAGAAAATAGACAGAAATGAAAGAGTAGAGAGACAGAGTGGAGCTGGTTAAATCAGAGAGGTAAAAATAAAAACGAAGGGTTGAGTTGTACAGACAGCAGACAGAGGGAAGGATGTATACAGAGCTATGATAGATAGATAGATAGATAGATAGATAGATAGATAGATAGATAGATAGATAGATAGATAGATAGATAGATGGGCATTTGTAAGTTCTAATAGAAGCACATTAAATTCAGCATACAACTCACCCTTATAGGACAGCCGGAGCCGTGGAACGGTTCTCTTGGGGTTCTGCAGGGCCACTCTCCCGGGCAGAGCCGCCAAGCCCAGCAGGACTACAATCCCTAGCAGGTAATCCATGGTGCTGGAGCGCCGGTCTCCAGCCCACGGGGGGCTCCCGGCCCACAGCGCCCAGGAAACAGTACTTCCGTCCTGAGTGAAGATCTCTGCAATTGCTCCTCTCCTCTAGCTGCGCTCCGAGGCAGATCCAGAGCTGTGAGCGTCTCTACAGGAGGCAATCCGAGTCAGATTCCCGGTGAGGCAGGCAGGAGCTCACATGGCTCCATGTGGCTGGGAATGTAGGGGGTGGGGGGGGTGTGTGAGGTGTGTTGGGGTTGAAGGTGTACTCCTCTTTGGCTCTAGAAGGCGCTGAGTGCGAATCTGTGACCAGGGACTGGAGACTCATGGATCCCGTAACATCCACACTTCCCAGTCACTCACACACACACACACACACTCGCATACACACTTCTGGTCCTGTCCACTGCACGGGCAGACTGAGAGGGAACGACAGAGCACTACACCATCTACAAGAGTGGAGGGGAGGGGAGGGGAGGAGAGAAGGGAGGGAGCGAGGGAGCGCAGCTGAAGGTGGAGGAGGGGGGGTGAACGAGTGAAGAAAAGACACCCTTCTGAACAGGTCTAACGCCGTCTCAGGCTCCTACTCGCTTACTCTGACTCTGAGTGTGCCTTTGTATTCTCAAGTGATCTGTATTATTAAGTCCATTTTTTATTTTTTATTATTTCTTTTGATAGAATTACTCTTTTAATTAAAAAATGACTTTACAACATTTTAACACATTTTTTTCTTGATTTCCTTCTTTCAAAAATGTGTTTCTTTTTCTCTTTTATTTCTTATTTGTGAATTGTTCAATTTCTGGTTTTCTTTCATACTTGAATTATTTACTTTATGATATTATTAATGAATTATTAACCATTTCTTTCTTTCTTTCTTTCTTTCTTTCTTTCTTTCTTTCTTTCTTAAAATAACCTTTTGGATTACTTGAATTTTTATTTCATTCTTGACTTTTTGAATACCCAGGATGAATTTTCTTTCTTTCTTTCTTTCTTTCTTTCTTTCTTTCTTTCTTTCTTTCTTTCTTAACTTTTTGCCTTCCATTTTAATTCTGTCCTTTCTTCTTGACTAATTGAATATTAGTCTATATATATATTCTAACTGAATATTAGAGTATTAGTGTTTTCTTTCTTTGTCAACATTTTAACAATTACTTTTTAGAATTTATTTTTTCATTCTATCCATTCCAGCTTTCATTCATTTTTTTTCCTTTTTATCAAGTTTTGGCTTATTTTTATTATTATTTTTTTAACTGTTGTTTATTTTTGGCTTCTTGAAAATCCTGTCTTTGTGTTGTGGTTTTCTTAATTTTTTTCTTTCTTTCTGACTTCTCTGTACTTCCTTATTCATTCTGTCTTTTCTTGACTTTTTGAAATTCCTTCCTTCCATCCTTCCTTCCATCTTTCACAGTACACACTGATTCAGATGCAGACTTAAAGGACAGATAATGTCAGTGGGACACTGGACAGATAAAAGCCATCGTCACTTTGTTATTATTATACAGGTACTGGTGCTGAACTTGGCTAATGGCAGTAAAATGCCCGTGAGAATCCAGTGAGCTGTAAAACCTGATCTACAGTAAAAGCAAAAGTATATGTCTCTCTCTCTCTCTCTCTCTCACTCACACACACACACACAAACACACACACACACACACACACACACACACACACACACACACACACACACACACACACACACACACTCGCACACACACACACACACACACACACACACACACACACACACACACACACACACACACACACACACACACACACACCTGAATAAAAAAGACACTGCATGCTGTTATGGGATAGTGATTAGTGGTGGAATGGTGTGATGAAGCCCTACATGAAGCTACATGAGTTCCTGTTAAACCATAAAGCTTCTTATTATTTATTATCAAATTGCAGAAACACCCGGAATCAGAAATGGACGAAAGATGTTTTAAAGTTCTTCTTTCTTTTCCTTTCTTAAATTTCAGTTTTACTTTCTTTATATGCCTGAATTAAAAAATTAATTAATTTGTTATTCCTGTCTTGACTTATCTCTTTTCGACTAGGTACCTTTCTTTCTTTCTTTCTTTCTTTCTTTCTTTCTTTCTTTCTTGTTTTCTTTCTTGCTTGCTTGCGACCGACTAGATCCTTTTCCCGGACGCACATATGTACACCTCCTGCTTGCGTGAGCATGTCCACAAACATCTGATCACGCCGGCCCCAAACACTCTCTTTAGTTGTTTACACCAAATCCAAACGAAGTGTCGGGAGAGATGAGAGACAGGCCGCAAACATCAACACCTCCAGAAACCCACAGCGATCTCTTCCCCTGCCAAACATCCTGGATCATTAGCGAGGTTAAGAGCAGCATGGACTGCATCGATCAAGCAAAGCCGAGGCTTTCGGCTGTGAGCGAGATGTGTGTTCCTGTCTCTCTGTTTGCGGAGGCTGGTCCAGTATTGGTGCTTCGTGTAATGAATGATGTCTTAATAAATAACGACGTGGCAGTGTGGGTATAAAGGGAGAGAGGATACCGTAAACGGCGATTCTTGGGGCCTTTCAGCGGCAGGGCATCAAAAATAGCGCCGAAACACACAAAGATACACACAGGAGCTGTCACTGTGGAGATGTCTGTCAGCCAGAACTGTGTCAGTAGAGCTGTGTGTGTGTGTGTGTGTGTGTTTGTGTGTGTGTGTGTGTGTGTGTGTGTGTGTGTGTGTGTGTGTGTGTTTGCGGCCATAGTTTAAGACCATCTGCCACACACACACGCACGCACGCACAAACACACACACACACACACACACACACACACACACACACACACACACACACACACACACACACAGACACACACACACACACACACCACACAGGAGATCCAGAAAGCCACCCTTCCGCTCTTCTCATGAGGTCTCCAAAAACTGCACTCTAACATCCTCTTAGTTGTTCGTCACACTCTGATACACCCCAAATATCATGATACGTGCGTGCGTGTGTGTGTGTGTGTGTGTCAGCTGGAGGTGGGTTGTTAGCGTGTGAGTGATGTCTCATTCACATCATTATCATCAGGACCGCCTTGGTCAAGGTCCTGTATTATCCATTTCCTGTTTGGTGGGGGGGGGCGCAATTCCTGTCCGGGTAGGACGTCATCCTAATATCTAATCGCCCCCACAGGTCAGTCCACCCTGCTCACTGATTCAGCAAGTATCAACACACACACACACACACACACACACACTAGGATAAGGGCTGTGTAATGGGAAAAAAACAAGGAGAGGAAAGACAAGTGGAAAAAAAAGACAAGAGGGAGAAGAGAGATGTGTTATATTTGGTTGGCACCAGACTACACACTCGTCTCCGCTCACATCCTCTTTACGCAGTGATGAGAGCTCTGCCGTTACAGCCTTCTCACTCGACAAATACTCCAGCTTAATAAGTGCGAGAGTGTCAGAGAGCAGGAAGAACACGGAAACTCATCGCCTCATAAAACCGCCTTTAAAGGTCACAGACTAGTTAAAGTACTACGGTAAATGTTTCTGGATTTCTATTATCTATGATATTTTCTATCTATGTAGAAGGGCAGTTTCAGGAAATCAACTCTTGATGTACTATATGAACGAAAGCTAGTACATTACTAGTTAAAAGTAGTGACCACACTACATTACACCGACACCTTTTGAGGTTCTGATATAAAATGACTAAGAGATAAAAATGAACAAAGAATGAGAAATTTAATAAATTAGGCTGAAACAGAAATGAACAATTCATGCCAAGTAAACTCCCCCTTGTTCCATTAGTCATTTATAATACTGTAAAATAAACTCAAAAAATTTCAAGCCTCAGTTAAAGTAATCTGTCAGTTGCGTCCCGAAACCTTTTATCGAAATATTGCAACTTTAACTCCTGACATACTATAGTTCAATGAAAAGGAAGCTACAATAATTATCACCAAAAAAAATCAAATAAAAGGAGTGAATCTTTCAATAACAAGACAAACGCAATACAACCTACCTGTTGTATACTGTACATCCTGTAATGGGTGAAAATGAACCATTTTTATTTAGTGTATAATTTCTAATTTGTATCATATTATAAGAACATTCATAATAACAATATTTAATAGCTATAAAGCTTGTAGAATTGGCGACCTTATTTTCATGCAGGATGGAGCACCACCCTATTTTTCTGTGTTACTGTGCGTGCACGGTTAGACCGGCATTTTCCAGGACGTTGGCTGGGATGACGCAGACCCCATGAATGCTCTCCAAGAAGTCCATGTGATTTTTGTTTTTCCCATGGGGCTACACGAAGGAGGAGGTGTACAGGACAAAGCCTTGCACACTGGAGGACGTGGAGGTTCTCAGCAGTCTTCCTTGAGGAGACTGTGCATCCCATCCCAGCCGTTTGAGGAAAGTTGTTGACGCCACCGGTGCCTACGCTGAAATTTAGAGATTTGAAGTACATGTACAATTTGTTTCAATAAATTTGTATTCGAAATATGGACTTTATTACCAATTTTAATGCCTAGTTGCTTTTTACCCATCCTGTATTTACAAACGTATTAAGACAGCATATGGCCTGTGTTATAGTCCTACTGTGCACAAAATAGGAAATGTCACTAATTAGTTGAAGCCTATCTACTGTAGCTGATGAGTTGTACTAATTAGAATCAATTGGTTTAGTTAATGGATGGAACCAATGTGTCTCAGTACTTACTTTACTTTCCGAAGTCGGGGGTGTTTCTGTACATGATATTCAGGAAGCAATCAAGTGCCACCAGAGTACTGCAGATGTCTTTTTGACTCTATGCATTGCCAGATGGAGCACGTTTTGACAAATGATTGACTTCATACTAAATATTGATGGTTGTCGAGCAATTTCATTGCATAAAATAACAAATGATTCTTAAATTATTAAAACATTACATTTGACTTTTGTCTTAAACTTTTTGGCCACCCATACCAATTTTTTCCCCCAATATTTTGCCACAAAATTTAAAGTACATAATTGGGATATAGTAATATTTGCATATGGATTGTTTTTGCCTGCTGTAGCGTTACTCACTGGAAGTAAGAGGCCCAAACCTGTTCCAGCATGACAGTGCTCAAGTGCATCTAGACATGATGTGTAAAAGAGGGAGTGGAAAAACTTAAGGGTCCTGCACAGAGCCCTGACCTCAACTCCACTGGACACCTTTGGGAAGTATTGGAATGCCGACTGCACCCCAGGCCTCAGCACCTGACCTCGCTAATGCTCTTGTGGATGAATGAACACAAATGCCTTCAGCCATACTCCATAATCTAGCGGAAAGCCTTCCCAGGAGTTATTATGACATGGAATGGGCCAAGTTTACCAAGATGTGTGAGACTGAGTGCTAAACATACTTTTGATATTTTAATTTGGAAATCATTCTTAGTTAAAAGGCTACCTCCCACTATGGAATAAAACAAAATCCTTCATTAGATGAATATAGCACTGCCTGAGATGGTCAACCATGGATGTTTAAAATGACTCAAAGCCTATACATTAAATGCTGATTAATACCTAAACAGGCCAACCGATCACAAACACAAACAGCTAGACATCTCTTAGTTGAAACATATCAGAAACTTAGAGCCAGAGCCTCTGTGTCCGCGAGTCACACAGCATTACATTCACCGTCCTGAACTACCGCCATGTGTGATGTGTTCATAGCTGCCTGTAAGACAAATCAGTAGTGGGGTTCAGTGTGCACTTGTGTCTGCTCTCGTCAGCTGGACTCTAGGCAAATTAATCACAGGAGAAGACGCTGAGAACGAGCCCGGGATGTGATGTGAGACTGATGAAGCAGCATCCCGAGAGCTAGAACATCACTATCGCTCACGCTATGAGCTCAGATAGCTTTAACAGAGATCCTTCTAACTGTCTGGAGAAGTGACTCAGTCAGCCTCCAGGTCATTTACTATTAACCACTTTTTTTTTATATATATATGTGTGTGGGTTTTTTTCCCCCCATGATTAGAATGTCCTTTAGTGCTTGTAAATCCTAAGGTTTTATTATTTCATAAATTTTCAACATAGTGTCTAATAAAACATTTATGTTCATAATTACAAACCGCAACTGTTTTTATTTATTTATTTTTCCTGGTGAACATTACATTGTACTCCTGAATTATTAGACTATAAAATTAGCAAATGTTGTAACTAGTACCTGCATAAGAACTTTTTGCATACTTTTAAAGTAATCTCATTACTCAATAATTATATATAAACTAAATATATAGCTGAAACTAAAGGAAAATTAATAAACAGATTTACTTTCCAACCTCCCATTAATTTCAACGATGCAATTTCATGCTTAACATGACTTGTGGGAAATTGTCAATATTTTTGAAGCGTGAATGTGTTGAATGTTGCAGGACTTTAATGTATATTTCCCTACGCCTATAATAAATTACTATTGGGGAAAAAAATACGGTTTCAAGCATGAGGTGCTAAATGGATTCAGTGGTGGACAAAAGTATTAAGACAACCATATGCCACATATTATGGTTCTCCCTGCGCACAAAACAGGTGATGTCACTAATTAGTTCAAGCCTACAGTATTTGGCTGGAGAGATGTGCTAATTTGATTCAGCTGGTTTGGTTAATGGATGGAACAAATGTGTTGAAGCCGGGGTGTCCACCTCTGCACAAGAATGCCTAAAGCTAGGGAATTCTCAAGTGAATTGCAAACTTCTGTTGTAAATTTCTGTTCCTAATCCTCAGGAAGCAATCAAACAGGCATGGATTGAGCGCGTGTCACCAGAGTGTCTTTCGGAGCAATCAGATATAGCTGGTTTTAAAGAATAAAGGCTTCATAGTAAATCTTGATTGTTGTATTATAATACAATAAATTATTCTTATTATCTTGATAATAAAAATAAATAAATTGAGAATGTCATTAAAACATTGCCTCCCCTGTCCAAGTCTAATTTTTTTTTTTTTATTGTAGCCATCACTGTATATTAATGATTGTATTTTAGGGGACATTTTTGTATTTTGAAGTATTTTATGTAATATAAAAATGTTCTTAATATTTAGAGCTATATTGAATATCTAAAGTATGCACATATGTAAGTTGGTGCACGATGTATGATTTATATGTTTTTTTTTCTCCTTCACATACATTTTTGTAAAACTATTATCAGTAATGCACGTATCAAACCTTATTTGCGAAATTACCCGTTTGCAAAACATGCTTTACATGCTCTACTGGAACAATTGTCTCATCCTGGTCTCTAAGAATTTTATGGCGTGTTAGATTCACTTCGCTCCACTTGCCCTTTCGCGCAGCGGTAAACTGGTGTCCTGGATCTCTCATTTCATCAGTGGCACACAGGTCAGAGGTCAATGTCTGTTTTTATAAAGAGGGTCAAGCCCTCGTCTTGTGCATAATGAAGATTTGATAATCCCCCCCCCCCCCCCCCTACCCACCACCTCAGTCCTTAAGTCCCCTTCCAGGCATATTTACACAATGAATCAGGACAAAAAAAAAAACCTTCACATAGCAATAAACATGCAATCAACCGAATAAACAGTTTTAGAACGCCGTTTTAGTGTAAACAGCAGCTGAGGATGGATTGCCCCGAGAGCAGATTAATTTGTCTGTCTGCAATTTGTTTCCATCGATCATATTCCCTCGGAGTCTTTTCTGCAGATGCCTCTACTCTGACAGTGAGTCAGCGCTTTATTTTAGTTTCACGAGAGAGTCACTTTGAGGGCAAAGAAAGAAAGAAAGAAAGAAAGAAAGAAAGAAAGAAAACCCTTCTGTGTGATTCAGTAAACGTGACAGTATCTTGACAGGACTTGCCTAGCAGGTGAAGTGACATAAATGGAGAAGTAGGAGATGCGTAAAGGATAGGTTCTCTGGAGATCAGATATTTTTTAAGCACTTTGCACAGCATGCGTGTGACTGAACGTCCAACTGCACACCTGCTTCTACTTGATTCTGACATTTTGGGTTGCTAGTTAGCCAAATAAACACATACAACAGCTGCGAACTGCATCCATAATGGACCCAAATGACTCGTAAATGCTGTGTGAGATAAATGTATAAACATGCGCATTCTGTATCATCTGATCCGACAATCTTGAATTAAGAAAACAAAAAACAAAACTGCATTCTAGAAAGACAGATTTCTCTCCAACAACAAAGGAGAATTCAGCACTTAACACTACAATGGAGGTTTTGACTCTAAACTCCTGATCAAAGGCTACAGAGTGTATTGGCGGATGAAGCTCCCTATGAAAAGCGTTAGTGATGTGGAAAGGTAGCCTGGCTATCTGAGGAGGCTGAACTAATCCAAATGCCAAAAGGTCCTCTTTTAAATCTTATGTATATGTAAATGCGGAACGTCGTCAGTGAATGCCCGCGCTGAAGAGCTTAACTCGAGATCGTCTGAGACAACAGAAAAGCGCTCATTATTCTCTCTCTGTAACCCAATCAGGAAGCTTAGGCAGCAGAAAATCTGCCCCCCATCCCCCCCCCCCCCCCCCCCCCCCCTGCCTTCCCCATCAAGGTGAATAGGAGCTCAGAGGGACAGGCAAAGAGATTTACCTTCCTCACTTAGCCGGTGTAATTAAAATGTAACTTAATCAAATCAAGTGCTGTGTTTCCCTGGGGAGGAGGGGGTAATGATGGCATTCAAGGCATTATGGTCTTGTTTTGAGATTAAGAAAGGCTCTGCTAAGAAAAAAAAGAAAAAAAAAGAAAAAAAAGCAAGGGTTCTTTCAGGGACTCTTAGAAAGACAATCCAAATGCCAAGACAATCCAAATGCCAAGTTACATAGTCCAGGGGTCAATAAAAGTGAGGACAAAGATACATTTATTTAGGACTCGATCTTTTTCTTTGTAACAAAGAAACCACGTGCAGGATTAATATTATCATCAGTGTAATTCTCGCCATTAAAAAAAAAATGTACATACCCAATTTATTTGGATGTATCGAGATGTTTTCACTTGATATCAAAGTGTTAAGATCAAAGAGTTAGTATACAAATCAGTTTTTGGTAGTATTAATAGTTTTAGAGAATATCAGGCCCTAAAGGCGCAGGCGGATGCAAATGAGACTCTTCTTTATTACACGCTGTGAAACAAATCCTCAAAACAAAAGAACAACAACAGTGATTATGGCTACTGAACACTTGAACACTGACTATGAACACGAGCTGAAGTGATAACGATCAAAGAGCACAATAATGCCGAACTAGAACTTAAATAATTCAGGTGTTCTGGGATCAGTAGCAGGTGACATGCAACAATAACAACAACAACAAAAACAACCTCCTCCTCCTCCTCGTCATCATCATCATCATCATCATCATTATTCAAAATTGCTCTTCATTTTAAATAAAAATCTCAAAGATTTCAGATGGTCAAAGCATGCCATTTACAGTATAAAATGTATTAAACAACCATCTAAATCGTAAATAAAGTATGCCTATGTACAAGTCCTTTAATATGAATCATGAAAACATGAACCGGAAAAAAACGATCGTTGAATTAGCATTCCAAATGTTCTCTCTCATCATTATTCCACAATTTATGGGTGATGTAAGAAAAATACTCCATTGCCTGAGGTTTGACTGGACGAGCGGTCAGCCTGCCTATTTATAGCATTTAGAGTTTTAAATGTCATGAGTGACAATTCACAGTTAACATTGAACTTGCAACAAGTTGAGTATTGTGCTCGCACTTTCTTCTTTTGGTAATGTTGTGAGGTGCTATTCTGAATTAGTTGAATCTTCCATGAAAGAGGCAGGTACACCATGTTAATATAGTCATCATTACTGTAGCCCAAACCTGGAAGTTACAAAAACAGACACTAGCTTTTCAGCAATTTGTAGGATTTTAGATGATACAGTAATGTATATATATATATATATATATATATATATATATATAAAGTTTTTTTAATTTACATTTTTAGAAAATATAATAAAAAATCATCGGATTGTATCAGTCTTAGTACTAGGCAAATATAACCTTAGATGAACAACGACATATAGCTTTTTCACACTATGCCATTTGTTATTTAACAAAAAATCAAGCCAAAAAGAACAATACGTTAAGGTAATATTAAGCACCCCCTTACTGCTTCCACAGGATTTAAGAGGATATGTTGCAGACAGGTGCTGCTAATCATCAGCCTTTGATGAACTGATCATCAGCAAGTGTACAGACCTCTATAAAAGAAAGTTTTAGCAGTTTGTTGATCAGGGACAATCAGGCATAAGCGATGGTCTTGCTTGCAAAGGGTTATAAAACCATTTCCAAACAATTTGGAGTTCAACATTCTACAGTGAGAAAGATTACTCACAAGTGAAAAGCGTTCAAGGTATTTGCCAATCTTCCCAGAAGTGGACGTCCCAGCACATTCAACCCAAGGTCAGACTGTGCAATCCTCAGAGAAAAGAAGAAAAAACCAAGAGCTACATCTCAGACTCTACAGGACTCATGGAGCATGTTAAATGTTAAAGTCCATGACAGCACAATTAGAAGATGTCTGAACAAGTATGTTTTTTTTTTTTTTGGATGAGTTGCCAGGAAAAAGCCTCTTCTGTCTAAAAAGAACATTAAAGCATGACTGGGGTTCACAGAACTGCATCTGAACAAACCAGAAGGTTTCTGGAACAATGTCCTGTGGACAGATGAGGCCAGAGTGGAGTTGTGTGGCCTTAATGCCCAGCAAAAACTAAACAACATTTTAGCAGAAACACCTCATACACCTACTGTCAAGCATGGACTGGATGGGCTGGCCTTTAATCCCCACAAGCATGAATGATCCTTGGGTGCCCATGATCCTGTAATCGGTTTACTGGTGTCTAATTGATAATGAGTGTTATTCAATTTTTCCGTAAATTACCTGGTGGTAGTATTCGCTGAATTTGAGGCTGAATAAATGTGGATATTAAAAAAATAGTAATTTTAAGCACATAAATATTACACATAAAAGTGATGACATATTTCCTGATTTTATACCGTATTTATACACTGTATGATCCATCAAATTATACCGTATGAACAGATATTTTATTGCATCTCTGAAAAGGAAGTTCAGAATGTGTGTACATTTGAATTAACTTTGGTTCATCAACCATTTATTTTCCGAAGACATTCTCCAGGTTTTTTTTTCCACCAACTTTGCGCTCCTGTTCCCTCCGTGTATCCCTTAATGTGAACAAAGAAGTGCAGAAACCGAGCTCTAGCCTGGGGTAAATTTATTATCTTGAGAAACTCTTAGAAAACTGCTGTGAGTTTACTTTGCAGGTTCTGGGGGTTTGTATATCCGTGGTATAAAGCACCGAGCACTTCAGAGCTCAGAAAACTGACACACTGATGCTGCAGTCCATCATGGACCACCATTAAAAATTTACAGACTTTTGAAATGTTTAACTGTCCGCTAGCAGTAAGGTTACAACTAGCCGCTGAAATAATATCCAGAGAGAGAGAGAGAGAGAGTTTTAACTCACTTTTGCGGTTGTGAATTATTTATTTTTTTACTTTAGTATCTGTAGTTAAATCCTTTTACTGCCTCTACTCAGAGAATAAGTGCAGTACTAAATCTGCTTTTCATTAATAGATACCTGTTCACTATTCATGGATTATGTGCAGTGATGAAAAGACTACAAAACACAATGACCTAAGCGAAAGTACTGTTACTGTCGTTATTCATTTACAAAATAATAATTTTAATAATAATTTACAAAAAGTAAGCGAGAGAGGAAATGAAGTCTTCTAATGAAATTATGTTACAGATTAATTCTTTATAGTTGACACATACAGTATAATCCATAGATTTTTGGACAATTATGTTAACTAACCAAGTGAGCTCTGCTGAAGAGAACATTAACCTTGAATAGCAACAGCATAAAAATAAGGTAATGTTTATTGGGGTTTCACTAGCTTGGTAGATTTATAGATACTATATATGCATACGAGATTGGATGAGATTTTCCCAGGCACATTGATACAGTATGTATCCTCTAAATCACCTGAGACTAAACTCTAAGTGACCTTGCTATTTAACAGTTACAGTTACAGTTAAGAGTTTAAGCATTGAAGCAGATTATAAACAGGGGTTATTGAATGTACTATTTTGACCTGCTCAAATGAAAAAATGCACAGTAAAAAACATGGAATCGCATGTAATGTGTAAGCAGATCTACATTTCTTGTCTTTTTATTATTTACTTGTCTAAGGTACGTCATAAACATTTGTAGTTCCTTAATTACAATATATAGCAAAATAACAATGGTTTCTTACTGTAGCTATATGCATGTTTACATATAAGATAAGTAATATGGTAAGTAATATTGTAGCCTCTTTGGAACATTTCCAACATAACACACCCAGAGTGAATGAGTGCAGTAGCTATTTGTCATCGATTACGTGTGCTGTTACACCGAGGTAGTTATGGTTTTTATCAGTTATGGTGATGTCCAGTGGTCTCCAGTAAGTGCAATAATAGTAGATTCGGCCAACTGCCTCACTTTCACAGCCTTTTTCAGTGTCTTAAATTTAATGTACGCTTGTAAAAAAAAATAGCTCCCAGAACTTTGGTTTTATCCAAACGTTTATAATGAAACTTTCCATTCAGTACACCTAGTGATGTTTCCTCAGGCATCTTATTTTCCACCTTAAACGTGCCATTATCACCCACAGCCGCACTGCGATTATGGGAAGCCATTGGGGTCAAACTTGGTCATATGATTAATTTTTGTAAAAAAAAAAAAAAAAAAAAGTTAAAATGTCTTCATTAACCAAATGCATTAACTCATTAATATTGACAGCCCTAGATATTTTATAAACTGACTGGGGTTGTTAATCTGTCTCCACTGTTTCAAAAATTATTGCGTATGGCTAAATATTTAGCAACTAAAGTGTATTTATTTAGAATTTGCACAATTTGTTGACAGTGTTCTCTGATTAAATGTATTATTATTATTATTATTATTATTTACTCAGTAACAGTGATCAAAAATAAATATGTATCAGAAGTTAAATATGAAAATGAATTATTTCATGTTGTAAGGACTATTAGAGTGAACCAGGAACTCAATTGCAATTACAAAAGTACTAATAGTACATTACATTAACTTAGCAACTTTGACTGTAAGCTTGGGACAAACTGAGATCTTTCATTGTATAATGCACTTTTTAAAATGGCGATGAAAAATACAGTACATCAGTGTGGAAAATATCAAGCCATGCTTACCGGTGCCATTTGTACACATTGAACATTTCCTGCGAGAAAGCCATTAATGTGCAGTGGCACTGTGGTGACTCACTAGCTAATTTGCCTCGGTGAAGAGATGCAGCTGTAACCACAGGATGGCACGTTCACTTACATGTGAGGACGTATCTGGGAATTATCTGCATTTTTAACTGCTTTAAGTACTGTACACTGTATAGGTTATCTATTTTCATTTGTACTCACTGACTATATGGAAAGAGATATCTCAATATTTAAACCAGGCCTACTGGAAAAAGCATAAATATGTAACCTGATTTGTTATCCTAACCTGTTTCCTTGCATGTAGGTGAAATATTATCAGCTCTCATCTCTTTCTGTGTACACAATCCTACACCAAGGACTTAGAGGGTTAGGCTATAGATGTAGACTTGCTTCTGATGTAGGGTCATGCTTCTGTGTTATACCCTCATAGTATCTCATTGAAACCACCTGGTGCTCAGACAGTCATGATGTAACCTCTGAATCTGTCTGTCTGCATAAAAAAAGTACACTTTATAAAATTCCCAATGTGCTTTCGCTGATGTGACAGACCGCTGCGCTGCCTCCCACCTGCACATTACACCAATGGAAAACTCTGGGATTGTGGAACTGGAAAAATCTGCTCCAATTATTTCGAGGTTAATCTCCAGTCCAGGACATGTGAAACCCACACATGTGAACAACGGCAAACACTGTGAGGCATTCACTGAAAAAAATAAAATAAATTATGCAGTGGAAAAAAATTATCATGTGCTTCTCTTTAAGGTTATGGTTTTTTTTCTTTTTATTTATTTATTTAGCATACAAATTAAATATCTGCGTGCATTAATCCACATCACTGCCCATGCGTCAGAGTCAACCACTTAGTCACAATCCAAGAACATTATCTCTAAACACAAGTCTTTAAACATGCAGCTACGTTGCAAATCAGGTAGTCAGGTTTGAGTGATAGAATGCACAGTCGATCAATACAACAAACTCAGCTTAACTAGTTCATTTAATTATTCTGCAAGGCAATGTCTTCTCTACACATGCTTTGTTAAAGCAGTAGTAAGTAGTAAGTGGGAGCAATGGAGGGAAAACCTGTGTTATGATATTTTCATCTATTTTTAATGATATTTTTAAGCGTATTTTCCTCATCTGATATTCAGACCACTTATTAGAATACAAAATAATATGCTTGTTTTATGCTTGTCAGAAGGTGTTGATTCATTGGAATTATCTTTGGGATCAATAAAGAATCTATCTATCTATCTTTCTATCTATCTATCTATCTATACACATCATTTTGTTGTTGATGCCTACTCTTTTGTATTACTGTATTATTTTTGCATATCTTTTGGCTTATTTTTCATGGAAATGTCACCTTTAATACCCAAACCTGGCATGGATTTAGTTTTTTGTTTGACTGCATTGATACTAAAGATGATACAATCTTACCTGACATGTGGTTCACACTGAAGAATAATGAAATGTACAAAAGATAATACATTCCATTCAAGAACAGTTACTTAAACGATACTATCTCGGATCCTGTTTTACTATATATATATATATATTAAAAAAAAAAAAAAAAAAAAAAAAAAAAAAATATATATATATATATATATATATATATATATATATATATATATATATATATATATATATATATATAGTACAGACCAAAAGTTTGGACATACCTTCTTATTCAAAGAGGTTGAATTTGTATTATGGCAAGAAAACAAAAGCACCTAAGTAAAGAAAAACGAGTGGCTATATACACACGTGGACAAAATTGTTGGCACCCTTTGTTCAATGAAAGAAAAACTCACAATGGTCACAGAAATAACTTTAATCTGACAAAAATAATAATAAATAAGAATTCTATGAATGTTAACCAATGAAAGTCAGACATTGCTTTTCAACCATGCTTCAACAGAATTATCAAAAAAAAAAAAAAAAGAACTTATGGAACAGGCCTGGACAAAAATGATGGTACCCCTAACTTAATAGTTTGTTGCGATTCCTGTAACTGTCAATGAGACTTCTGCACCTCTCTGCAGGGATTTTCCCACTCCTCATGAGCAAGCTGCTCCAGTTGTTTCCGGTTTGAAGGGCGCCTTTTCCAGACAGCATGTTTCAGCTCCTTCCAAAGATGCTCAATAGGATTGAGGTCAGGGCTCATAGAAGGCCACTTTAGAATAGTCCAATGTTTTCCTCTTAGCCATTCTTGGGTGTTTTTAGCTGTGTGTTTTGGGTCATTGTCCTGTTGCAAGACCCATGACCTGCGACTGCGACTTTCTGACACTGGCCAGCACATTTCTCTCTAGAATCCCTTGATAGTCTTGAGATTTCATTGTACCCTGCACAGATTCAAGACACCCTGTGCCAGATGCAGCAAAGCAGCCCCAGAACATAACAGAGCCTCCTCCATGTTTCACAGTAGGGACAGTGTTCTTTTCTTGATATGCTTCATTTTTCCGTCTGTGAACATAGAGCTGATGTGCCTTGGCAAAAAGTTCCATTTTTGTCTCATCTGTCCATAGGACATTCTCCCAGAAGCTTTGTGGCTTGTCAACATGTAGTTTGGCATGTTCCAGTCTGGCTTTTTTATGATTTGTTTTCAACAATGGTGTCCTCCTTGGTCGTCTCCCATGTAGTCCACTTTGGCTCAAATAATGACGGATGGTGCGATCTGACACTGATGTTCCTTGAGCATGAAGTTCACCTTGGGGCCTCCGAGTGGCGCAGTGGTTAAAGCGCTCGCCCTATCATCCGGAGATCGCTAGTTCGAATCCCGGGTGATGCTGTAACCTCTCGCAGCCGGAGGTCTAGAGAGAGCTGATTGGCCGAGCTCTCTCAGAGGGGAGGGATGAGAGGTACTTAGTGCTTCTACATTAATCACGGCTCTACAGCCAGTCAGGGGCGTCTGTGAGCTCGCGCAACGGAGGGAGCGGATAGCGCTGTCCTCCGAGTGTGTTACGCCGCCCCCAACGGTGCGTGAGCGAGCAGTTCGAAAAGATGCGGTCGGCTGGCATCACGTGGTTCGGAGGAAATACGTGATAGTTTTCGGCCCTCCCGGCTGAGTGGTAGTAGTAGCCTTAATGTGGAGCCCCCTAGTGACGGGGAGGAATTGGACACGACTAAATTAGGGAGAAAATCGGGGAAAAATCCAAAAAAAAAAAAAAAAAAAAAAAAATAGAAGTTCACCTTGGATCTCTTTAGAAGTCTTTCTGGGCTCTTTTGTTACCATTCGGATTATCCGTCTCTTTGATTTGTCATCAATTTTCCTCCTGCGGCCACGTCCAGGGAGGTTGGCTACAGTCCCATGGATCTTAAATTTCTGAATAATATGTGCAACTGTAGTCACAGGAACATCTAGCTGCTTGGAAATGGTCTTATAGCCTTTACCTTTAACATGCTTGTCTATAATTTTCTTTCGAATCTCCTGAGGCCTGTTCCATGAGTTTATTTTTTAAAAATAATTCTGTTGAAGCATGGTTGAAAAGCAATGTCTGACTTTCATTGGTTAACATTCATATAAATTTTTTTAAATTATTACTTTTGTCAGATTAAAGTTATTTCTGTGACCATTGTGAGTTTTTCTTTCATTGACCGAAGGGTACCAACAATTTTGTCCATGTGTGTTTTATATATATATATATATATATATATATATATATATATATATATATATATATATATATATATATATATATATATATTACATTAATAATATTACCAGAAAAAGTAGTTATTAAGGAAAAACCATTACAACATTAATATATATACAACATTAATATATATATGTAATCTTCAAATAATTACAAACTACCAAATGTTCAATTATATTATAATAGGAATTTTAATTGTACTATAACAATTTTAGGATTATAACAATTAGATTTTTATACAAAGCATCGCCTGACAGTAAATAAAATTTCCAGTGAACACTTACTTCAAGCGTGTAGTGAACGTGTCAGTAAAGTGTAGATCCTTGCTCACTGTCTAATTTAATTTAAGCTCTTACTTCACTAATTACAGTTTATTAACAAAAGTAAAACAAGTGTTATCCCAGTGGTGAATTAACAAATTCATGCATCCTATTGTACAAGAAAAGGAGCCATATGACCAGAGTGAAGTGAACTTTGATTTCCATTGTGCCATCCTGCCATTAACCATGGGAGGTAATTTTACAGGAGAAGTGCTCTATAGCATACTTATATCTACTGTATGTGTCACAGCGGGTTTGCTGACGTGTTAAAAAAATTATATTTTATTCATTCTTCAGTGGTGTGCCATCCATCTGGGACCTCTTGGAGCCATTATGCGGTTGTGTTAGCCAAACACAGAAGGGCTCCATTCAACAACTGGCAAGAGCACACATGATAATTGTAGCATTTTACTCACAAAGTAGGCATTGGTTTTTGGCTTGACTTTGACATTTCTGTACGCACTAACATGACATATTTCACAGCGGTGACTTTTTTTTTTCCAGTAAGAATTGGTTTAAGATACTAAACTTGAAATAATATTTGAGGGCAAATTCATGTTTATTCAAATTTATGCACTTTTAAGTTTAGGCATTTATGCAATAGTTGTTATTTAATAGAGTTATTTATATATCACCTTTGTAACACTAAAGATTTTTTTCAACAAATCTTTCAAAGAACTCAACGCAAAACAACACAATAAAACTTAAAGGCATAGAAAGAATTTAATAATAATATTTAAAAGATTAATATTAAAAATATTGTGTGATTTTTTTTATATTTTTGAGAAGATTATTCAATAATTATTAACAAATACATGTATAGAGTGTTATACATATACAGAACTGTACATACAGCATTGTCTAATGTGCATTAAGAAGTATAATTATAATAAATAGTGTGAAAAACATATCACCATATTTCAAATTCATAAAAATTGTTTACTGTCTTTCTTTTGCTTATAGAGACTACAGTATAAGGCAAGATTTGTCTGCAAATTTGTACCTTTCTTGACCTCAGATAATATTTAAAATCTTGTGGAATACATTTGCAAGCATAAAAGGTATCAGAACTAATAATATTTATATAATTGTAACTGTTATAGAAACAGATTATAAAATGTATAATTTATAAATTGCATCTGTGAGCTCTTAGAAAGGCATTAAGTAATCAAGTCAAATATACTGCAGGTACTAACAACCATAGAAACCTTTGTAATACATAATGCATAACGTAAATAATTCATGATGCATAATAAACACTGCACTTTGCATTTTCATAAATTAATTAAAAACATGTATAATGTTTTTATTTTGTAAATGCTTGTGAAAGAGATGCTTGATTTCAATGGGACTTCGTGGCAAATAAATAAAATAAAATAAAAATAAATAGATAAGTCAATGAATTAACTCCTTTCTCAGGTTTCTTAGAAAAAAGAAGTAATAATAATATTTTTTATTAATATGTAATGCAGTAAATGTGTGCAGTAGATATAGAATGGATAAGGTAATGAAATGGGAAATTATACTGTTATATAGAAAAGCGTAAGTATGTTTATACAGTATACATACATAAAATACACAAAAAAATACTATGAAACTACAATACTCAATGTACTCAAATATATCCAATAACACGGAGCCTTTAGTGCGTTATAGTTAACATTCTCCTAGATAAGATTCTTTAGTCTTCAGCTGGCATTTTGCATGAGGGACACCACTTTGATGTGAGTTCTCGCTGATTGTAAAATAAGATGCTGCAATGGAGGTGCTCGGGGCAAGAAAGCCACATCAATCACCTGCGCGAGTGAACCCTGAGACAGACGAACCTTAACCACAACCAACAAAGTGCATTCCACACTTGTCTTGTCTCCTTTGCCTGAATATTACAAAAACACATATGCTTTTGACATCCGCTTCACTTCATCAGCTCATCTAGTTTGTTCACAAAGCAGCATCCGGGCCACCTTTTTTTTGTTTGTTTGTTATTTTTTTTAGAGAAAGAGACAGAAAGCGAGAGAGAGAGAGAGAGAGAGAGAGAGAGCAGGAGGTATGTCATGTATAACTGTGTCTCCGATGACAGCAGCAACCTAGGGCGACACACTCAACCAGCATGTCCTCATTAGAGATACTGCTGACAAAAGGACATGCCCCTCCATGTTTGTCTCTGTGCACCAGTGTTGGTAGTATGATAAATCACCCAAGATACTACAGTTTTCTTGTTTGGCCTTGGCCTTGATGACTTTTGTTTTGGATTAGATTACCTTTTGATTTAATTCTGTTTCTGTGCGTGGAGTAATACAATTCTCAGTGCTGTTTTGGGGGATTTTAAAGTAAACTTTTCCTGTGTTTTTTTGTTTTTTTGCTGCTATATGCTATATTTCATAAAATATATTATTAGCATAATAAGGATATACAGTACAGACCAAAAGTTTGGACACACCTTCTCATTCAAAGAGGTTGAATTTGTATTATGGCAAGAAAAAAGCAGCAAAGTGAAGAAAAAAAAAACGAGTGGCCATCATTACTTTAAGAAATGAAGGTCAGTCAGTCCGAAAAAATGGGAAAACTTTGAAGGTGTCCCCAAGTGCAGTCACAAAAACCATCACGCGCTACAAAGAAACCGGCTGACATGCGGACCGCCCCAGGAAAGGAAGACCGAGAGTCACCTCTGCTGCGGAGGATAAGTTCATCCGAGTCACCAGCCTCAGAAATCGCAGGTTAACAGCAGCTCAGATCAGAGAGCAGGTCAATGCCACACAGAGTTCTAGCAGCAGACACATATCTAGAAGAACTGTTAAGAGGAGACTGTGTGAATCAGGCCTTCATGGTAGAATATCTGCTAGGAAACCACTGCTAAGGACAGGCAACAAGCAGAAGAGACTTGTTTGGGCTAAAGAACACAATAAAGAAAACTCTTTGAATGAGAAGGTGTGTCCAAACTTTTGGTCTGTACTGTATATCTATATATAGTAGAAACCCATTATTAATAATTATTTGATAATACTCTCAAAACAAAAGCCACAATACCAAAAAGTCCTTTAAGACAGATTTACAACTTTTTTTCCCCCTCTAGAATCTCTTTTCATAAGTTGATGACACGAGATGATCGAGTTTCAACTTGAAAAGTCTGTTTTGGAAAAAAAAAAACATGGCGATGGAATTCCGTGTTTTCTTGTAATTCCTTAAATAGGCTTTAGGAACCCAAAACAATCTGTTCATTGTAAACTTTTGTGGCGTTGAGGACATGTTTTCCTACTTCAGGTAATTCCGTTCGGATTAGCACAGCTTCAGATTTGTACATGGCAGGATTACATTAAAACAACATCTGTCAAGAAAAAATGTCTCACCAGTCACAATCCAAGCACCAGGCCTGCCCTTTATCTATACAGCATTCACCACATCTAATAAAACATGTTATATGTTAATAGAGTGCTAGCTTTAGGACTGTTCAGCACACCTGCCTGTCTAATATAGTGTATATAGGGAACCGCCCTGAGTCAACATCTCCTCTCTATGGTGACTGTCAAAGATGAGACGAGTTGGGGAGGATCACAAATACCATAGAACAAAAGTGAAGGAAGAAGAAGAAGAAGAAAAGAAAAGAAAGCTGCTGCTGTAAAATTATTGGTTAGAGACAGAACACACACACACACACACACACACACACACACACACACACACACACACACACACACACACACACACACACACAGGAAGAGCCGCACACATTATATCTCTTCAGCCACTTGTAAGCTCAGCCTTGCCTTGTTGGAGGTCTGAAGCTCTCTGGTCTCACTGGGAGGTGGGTCAGAGGGTGAAGGATTAGCTCAGGCTGCCCAGGCCAAACACTCTGGAAGCCCCACCAAAAAACCAGCTCCAGGCCCTGAGCCCTCCAACTAATCCAACCCCAGCTGCACCCAATCCGCCTCGGCCTGGCCCGCAGCCCCTAAGCCCTTCATAAGAGGCTTGGAGAAGTCCGACAACCTGTCAGGCTGAGGAGTTAATTAACCATGCAAAGTCAACCTGGCTAATTGAAAAGAAAAGATTTTCTCAAGTGCAACCATAAGAGCGGGCATGCTTAACAAAGCCTATTGCCAGTTCTTTTTAGCTCGTGTTGTTTTAACCTGTTTTAAACGCCCAGGAACTGTTGGCAGGCACAAAAAAAATGGTTTTTGTTCTGTTAAAAAATAAACCCTTCAAATTAGCTTCACTGAAAATGCTGAGGGCTAAATTCTGGGTAAAAGGTTTGGGGTACATGGTGATCATACTGTAGATATAAACGAAGAACTGCATTATTAAAATTTGTTATAGAGTCAAACCCCCCAGGCTGAATAGGTTCATGGTGAATACAAAGAGTGTTCATTATTCTTTATAAATGAGTAGAATACGTACCGTGGAATAAATCATTCAGTAGTCTAAATTAAAACCTATATCAAATGAGTCGCTCACACATTCACAGCTCAATAAAAAAGCTTATCTTTCCTCCTGACAGTTAATAAAAACAGCCAAAAGACACATGTTCAACTGTGCATGAACTTGTTTGTTTGTGCAAGGCGAGCCCGTGACAAAAATTCAGCTAGTATGGGAGAGTTTTAGGAAGGCACTGCTAACTGGATGACTGGCGCTGAGGTAAAGCAGAGTCTGTCCTGACCTTGCTCGCCCCTTTTCCCTCTCCATTAACATAGAGTGTTTAAGCCTGCCATCTCCTTTCCACCATAATGTGTTTAGAAATGTCATGTGCACTCCCCAGTGCTCAATCAGCATAATGTGTTTGACTTGTCCCCCTCACTGTAATGCATAAAGAACTGGCATACAGTCGAACGCCACTCGATCACTGAAAAGTGTCTCAATATGCCAATATCGTCCCGCTTTAATGCACTGCAATCTAATAACATTCTTCTTTCGACTAAAAGAAAGTGTGAAACAGTATTAATCTGCAGTCACTGATAAGCAGATGTGCAGTCATTCATACAGTGAACTTGAATGTTCTCTGTGATTTGGTGTAATGTGTAACCTGTCCCTGTAACCCCATGGCTGACTGCACCAAGACTTTTCAAGTGGGTCATCAAATTTTCCTGGCTCACAGTCGCCGCGCTAATTCATCCCAAAGGTGTTCTATTCGGTCAGGACACAAAACTCGTGTCATTCATGTCTTTATGGAATTTGCTTTGTGTACATTTTACGTCATTTAACACACACATTCTTATCCAGAGTGACATTTTATCGCATTACACATATGAGCAGTTGCGGGGGAAGAGCCTTGTTCAAGAACCCAACAGTGCCTTGGTGGTAATGGCGTTCGAACCGATCAGTAGTCCAGGATCTAAACTTTTGCCCTACCCACTGCCTCAGTGAGGTTTAAAACACTTAAACTGTTTCTTGTGCTGTTTTACTTATCTATTTCATGCTAAACAAATCTGAATGAAGCACATAAATCACAAGCAAAAAATTTGGATAATTCCCTCCATTTTCTGTACTACTTATATAGTGTAGGGTTGCAGGGAACTCAGGGCAAAGCGAGATGGCGAGGTGGGGCGCCGACCAATTGCAGGGCATAAGCACAAACACAACAGACAATTTGGAAACACCAATCGGCTCACTTAACTGCATGAGAAAACCCTGAGTACCTGAAGGAAACCCACCAAGCATCACGTAAACTCTATGCACAAAGGCAAGGGCGAGATTAAAACCCACAACCCCAAAGGTGCAAGGCAACCACGCTAACCACTAAGCCACCATACCACTAGTCGGACAGTTTTATTGCTAATTCTGGCCAAGGAAAAAAGTTCTGACAAACCGCTTCAAAGTAAACTCGCTAATTACTTGAAAAAAGTGATGCAATGGATGTATTCCAGTCTAGTAACTATATCATGCTTTACAGTAAAGCATGATATAGTTACTAGACTCTGGTGTATATCTTTTAGGTGAACCGTCATTATTACCCCTCTCATTCTATTCTTTCTTTTAGGTGAACCGTCATTATTACCCCTCTCATTCTATTCTTTCTGGCTAGTTTCCCTTCTAATAGTCATTATATAGTACTTAACCATAGATATTTTGGCCATTTTGTTGCTAAATGCAAATAAAACTACCGACTTTTACTAGAAATAAGCCTTACTATAGACATAAATGGCCAACAACAATTACGTATGACGAGGTTAAATACTGTAGGTTTTCCTATGAACCTATTTATACAGGAGACGTTTTGAAAATCTTGTTGTGTCATTATCAAAAAAAATCTCCTGAGATTGAGGAGACTGCAACTTTCATTACCCTGTTCACCCAAGATACCAACTTGCCCCCAAGTACTTGCTCTCTTTTCTTGAACTTTATGCATCTTGGTCAACCCTTTTTTTTTCTCACCTTGGCTAGAAAACACACACTCACTCATTCACTCACTCACACACATGTTCACCCCCTCCTCCCACCAGCCTGCCTGTTTTTGTGGCTGGGATAGAAACACAATGATCCGTAGCTGAGATGGCCGTGTTCCAGAGTGCTGCAACTAATGGCGTGTAGCTGTTAACCTCCAGAGGTCCAAGCTCATAGCAGCCATGGAGATCACCCACAAAGAAGTGGCTGATAATTATTACTGGCACTAATTCTTAGATTAGGATGAACCTGAGTTTGAAATCGAACTCCAAAAATTTCCAGCAATAACTCCACATAATGATATCCCACAGAAGCATTGTGAGATATGATTTTTATGCTCCACAAACCAAACATGGAGTCGTGCATGAATACTGATTTTATCTCAGCTGAGTGCATTCTGCAACACTTCATATCCACTTGAAGGCTAATGTGGAATCCAGGCTTCTAAATGCACAAAAATGTCCCTTGTCACCAATTACACCATTAGTACGTAATGGGGCTCTGTTTTATATCAACAAGACTACTTCCAGAATCAGAAGAAATAACTTAACCCTTTAAACAACGACTCATTTTGACCTTTCGAAGCAACACATGGCCACATGGATTTCAAGAATTAGATGTTAAGTTAGTATGTCGGAGAAGTCTGATTGTGAATATTTGCGTCAAAGGAGTTTGTATGTATATGTGTGTGAGGTTGGCTTCCAGAGGAGTCCCATGTGGTCATTCTGTGACTGTGGAGGGCCTGACATTAACAAAGCCCAAATCAGCTCATATAAACACTTCATTGTTCTTTGATGTGGTGCTGCAGCCATGCAGACGGTGAGAGCCATACATCATCCTGAGCCACACACAGGGGGCACGGCTCCAGTCTTCCAGGACACCCCCCTTCCGGCCAGCCAGAACATTATACTACTCTCAGAAAATCACCTTTTTATAAGTTTGAACCTCAGGTCAATAATGATTGTCCGTGTTTGAATAATGGCCTACAGTAGGAGTGGTGAAATTACCTTCTAGCACATCGGTCACTTGGAACTTGAAGCACAAACTGATTAACAAACCAACAGCAGTGGGTCTCACTTATCAATCTGTTAGAAATGTGATGTGTCAAAGATTTATGTGTCTGCTGATAAATGTTAAACATTTATAGTCTATAACTATAGTTGAACCTGAGTACATAGTAAAATAACACAGAATTGTATTATCTTCCTATAATGCAGCTCAGCCAATGCAGTGGGTCAATGCAGTGGGTCAGCTACAACAGACACAGGTGGCGTTCTACAGACTATACAAATGACGTCACTTACAGTATGGCAAGTGCATTTGGTCTTTGTGCTCAATCTCTATACCAATAAAGAATCTCTCGACTCTCTAGACAATTTAGGCTTGTGGGAAGCCTGAAGCCTATTCCAGAGGATTCAGGACACTGTATAGGATGCCAGTCACACACACTACAGGGAATTTGGTCTGTTGGAGGAAACCCACCAAGCACAGGGAGAATAGTGCAACATCCACATATCTGAAGCTGAAAGGAGACCCTCAACCCTGGAGGTTTGAGGGCACCGTGCTAACCACTACACCACCACGCTGCCCTGATAAGTATGCATTAGGATCCATTAAGGTTTACATATAAATGCAAATTTATACAAAAACTCTCACAAGATGAAGTTTTAGTGGACTAACTGGATTTCCGTGAATACCACATTTCTTTCTCCTGCAAACGATATAATCTATTTGTACCAAGATTTCATAAATGAGGCCGACTGTTTGTGGATGGCAAAGTGAGTTAAAGTAATGTTATACTGTAAATCTGATAAAACAACAAAGGTACAAGTCTATTTATTTATTTATTTATTTATTTCTTCTTTTTTATAAGAACCCAAGCCTAGCTCTGTATGCTGAGGGTTGGTTTAAAAACATTCCTTTAAGTAGTCTTCATTATGGTGCCAGTGATTCATGTGTATGGTTTATTTCATGTGGTGTAGGATCTGATTGTTATCACACTTTTTCAAAATACATTCTTTTATCCATCTTCAGTCATCACTTTATCACAGTTTGCAGTGTTTATCCCAGTCTATCCTTGCACAGGATTTTATTTTATGTTGCCAATCCACTCATCCATGTTTTTTTTTGGGGGGGGGGGGGGGGGGGGGGGGGTGCTTAGGAAAAAGCTGGATTACCTGGAGGAAATATATATGAGCATGGGATTTAAACACAGGTTTACATACAATTACAGTATATGTGATACTTTCTCTGTACATTATTTACATACCACAGGGACCTGAATTAGCCATGATAATAATGAATGTTTGATACATTACAGCAAAATGGCACAGGGCGGTGATTATGATGGATTCACCACAAAACCCAATCACAAGCATTTTAAAAAAAAATGAAGTTGTAGCAAATTGTAGCCTACAGCTACAGCCTATAGGCTACAACACACATGAAATGATGCAGTATGAAAATTGGTTATTTACTTTGCATGTTGGCACGGTGGCTTAGTGGTTAGCACTGTTGCCTTGTACCAGCATCATCCTAGATTGATAGAATTTGCATGTTAGGCCTTGTACTAGTTTTGTTGTCATAATAGCAAAGAAATCTAATTGTACTGTAGACTCACATGAAGAACCAACCGTCTTTGCAATTTCCTCCCAATCTGTAGTTCCTTCATGATGGAGCTGTACACACTTAATAAAAAGGTTTTAATAGAATATGACAGGATAAGATGAAACCAGAGTCAAATTCTGCTTTGGTCTTTGTGCGTCAAACAGTAAATGGGACCTAATTGCAGGT
The DNA here is from genome assembly GCA_030347435.1 of Clarias fuscus. Taxonomy (NCBI): domain Eukaryota; kingdom Metazoa; phylum Chordata; class Actinopteri; order Siluriformes; family Clariidae; genus Clarias; species Clarias fuscus. The sequence goes on along the minus strand of CM059224.1, from coordinate 19,615,132 downwards.
AAGTACTTACTGGTTTAAAAAAAAAAAAAGAAAAGAAAAGAAAAAAGCACATCCTCTCTTGTTTCAGTGTAATTAGCTCATCATGTGGCTGCTACTTCAGTCAGTGATGCTTTTGCCTGAAAGGTAGCCCTGCAGAAGTCACCCCGCGAAAAAATCCTACAGCAGCATTTGAACAGGGGTCACTGGTTCACCTCAAAGCCTACTAATGGACATAGGGCAAAAAAGTGAGGGTCAAAATGTCATGTTTGCTGTGCCTGTGGCTTATCAAAACACGGCACACCAATAGCGGAGACGCAGGGTGCTGAAAGACCTTACGTTTGGACAAGCTGCTTCATATCAACATGAGAGAGAAAGAAAATGAGAGAGGGTGGGAGGACAAATAACAGCAGGTTGAAAGAAAAGTAATGCCACAGACAGACAGAAACCAGTGCACGAAAGATTGAAGTAGAACTTATTTGCTAGGGATGGATCCGAGACACTGAGCGAGCTGGAAGGAACAAGACATAGACAAACAGAGTTAACAATAAAAGAGATAGAGATGGAGGTGAAATGCGAGCAAGCTGGTCCTTATCAGTGTTTGTGTGGAGGGAGAGAGGACAATAAGGTGCTGACAGATTGGCCTGATTGGTGTCCTCTATCAATCACTGAGGGCCATCAATCAGTCTGCTGATGGCATAACAGGTTACTGCCTCATCCACAGCCAGGGCTTTAAGCTCTCTTTGAGCTCGTTTGCCAAGCCTTCCATACGGCTGATACTTTCAGCAAATTCTCATAATATTGCGACCTATCGTATTGTATGAATTGGAACAAAAACATAATTCAAAGTAAACTTCAAGTAATAAGAATATTTTTCTTTATGAGCATGTTCTGTCCATATAAGCTGTTGCCACTAAGGTGTCTGTATTCATCCTGTGCCTTTCGCATAATCTTCTGCAGTCCTCCAATTTAGACAAGTGTACTGCTCACACTGAGATTTTAGCTGTAAAAGTGCAGTAATCCCAAATCAGTTTTTGGAAAGTATTAAACATTATGCTTTTATATTCGACTCGTGACCAACCAAGTCTTTTATTATGTGAGATTTTAAACTACTGACTTCAGAGGGCCACAAATAAAAAAGTCAAGGGATATTAAGTTTAAATCTACTAAATTTTTCTCTTGTTAGATTCGAAGCAATCTTGGGTAAAAAATAAAATACCCTGTATGAGTGCATTGTATACAGTATGATATACGTTGCTACAGTCATGTGTAAAAATGCACCCGCATTGAATTCTGTTTTTTTTTTTTTTTTTTTTTTTTTGCAAAAACTCATTAAAAAATTCATCTGATCATAGTGTGTCTTAGTATTATGCAAGCACAACCCTAGACAAACAACAACACATAACCTTTTTCATCCTGAAATTATGTATTTCTGTTAAAAATTTGAAATCTGTTGAAATGATGTATTTCTGTTGCTTCGAAAGAAATGGTTATCCCATTGGATGTAAGCTGGCGATTTCGAGAATTTCGAAAAGTGTCTTTTCCAAACTGCCGCACGATTCAAAGACCATTTCTTGTACATAAAATGCACTGGAATTGTAAATAAGATTTAAGGGCCTGCAAAGGTTTATGTACACATATTTGCACCAGCACCCAAGCTGCAGAGAATATGTTTATGGGAATGTGCCTTTGACAGAGGCTTAGAGACATGCTTCGACATGAAAAAGGTGAACCAGAACTATAGCATAAAAGCAAAATGGAGTAGTTTGATGATGTGTCAGAATAAGGGGCAAGTTTTAAGACCCTTACAGTATATGATTCACCGTCGAAGCATTACAAGACCAGCGAAATGAGAATGAATTCTTCAAGGATGTTCTGGGGGTGGAAAACGTAAGGTAATGTGAAACAAATGTCAATAGGTTATTGACAGGAGTAAGTAAAAATAACTAAATCCATTTTTGTAGAATACAATATTTCGCTTCTTCGATCTACCATCTGTACTGCAGAGGAACACATAGCTTTCATCTACTGTATGTTTCTGTGTATTCTGCATTTGGGTTTGGTTTGGTTTGGTGCAAAACGAGCTGTGTAACCCCCCTCATGTGGAAAATATAAGACAAAAAAGATTTACAGTACAAGTTTAGGGAAAAGGAGACACTACATACATCAAAATTTTATTCCAAAGTTGAACCTTGGTGGTGGACGTGCAGTACTGTATACTGTTATGGGAAAGCGTTGCTGCTTGAGAGTCTGAAAGGCCTGCAGTCACCGAGGGAGGAATTATTTCAGCGTTGTATCGAAATTCTGTAGCTGTAAATCATGAGCTCTGTCTGTCAGACTTAAAAGGGGTTTGGTCATGCAACATGTCAGTGTTTCAATATGCAGAAATAACTCAACAGCAAGGTGAAGATGTAAAAAAAAAAAATCAAGTTTTGACCTCATTCCCATTGAAATGTTGTTGTGTGATGGAGAGCAGGCGGTGTGAGAAAGACATCTTTAAGACATACATATGAACCCTTTCAGTTATATGTAGTGGAGTAACTTAAAGTAATGGCTAACCCATGAAGATCACAGATCAGGAATTAGAAAAGGTTTCCATGGGTATCTGGAAATACATTTTATTAGACAATTTGACCTCTGGCGCAGCTCCAGGGGTCCGAAGTTCAATCTCTTTATTGTGGCTTAAACACTTTATTTTTTTCAATCAATGAAGCTGTGTAATTCTGCTGACAGATGTTGATGTACCAGAGTATTACTGCCCTGTGTCCGTCAGTGAGTATTGATAGGTATTTGTGCAGACCCAACATTGACCTGAGCTTCAAGGTCTGCTGAAGCTGACCCATCAATGCTATTGATGTCCGTTTTTTCCACTTCAGATCGAGTTAATTGAACATTGCACGTACAGAAGATCACCCACAAAGCAATGCAGTAGCTGGCATGGACATCAATCTCACTGTCGAAACTTACTGAGGCTGCAGTAAGTGATTCTAATCAAGTCTCTTCCTACTTTAAGTGAAGAGTGGTAAGTATAAGATGTTAATAAATAGTGGTATCTTGGCGCATTGTGGAACCAAGCGAAACAGCATCACCAGTGCTCGAACCTGGATCTGATTCTTTCTAGTCTAGATTGTACGTTGTTTAAACAGCCTTCTAGTGACAGGCCTGCTTCACCGACATGTCCTCAATGGTGTGTATACACGCTCGTATGCACATGCACTCTCACGCACACACACACCCTTTAGCGGGGCTTGGGGGAGCAGCTAACAACAGACAGGACCAATTTTCTTCTAATTGAATCTCCGGAAATTGCACCTCATTTTATTTTACTGCCGCTCAGATGAGGAGTCATATGATCCACTATGACGCCCACCATTCCCCTGGACTGCAGGTGTGAGGGTGAGAGAAGAGAGAAAGAGAGAGGGGTGTAAGAGAGCGAAAATGTGACACTAACCATTTTTTCACACACAGGTGCAAAAGGTCAGGCCTCCGGACATTAATACGGCTTAAATACAACATGAACTCTGCCACGGATCAGACGCACGGGGGAGAAAACGCAAGTCAACTGCTCCCATTGTGGTTTTCCATCACCAGACTTTAAAAACTGCCGTGCTAATTCAATTGATGTTCATATTTTCCTTTGAACCCCATGAGGGCAACAGTCAGCGAATTTCCAACAACTGTCACAATATTTTAGGAATCACAAGACACCTCTAAGTATTTAAACATGCTGTATTTATCTGCGTGTCACCAGGCCCAGTTCATCACTCCTAATGTGGAATTACGTATGTCAGCGGCATGTGATGGTTATCGGCTCCTTACTCATGTGGACTGGGAGAATGATGAGAAGATCAGCTTTAACTCTGCAATAATAACATTTCTAAGGGGATTATTCTATTAGCCATGACCTGAGACCTCTATGGGGAAATGTCCTACTTCCCGGTACTTAGATGAAAGTAAACAAATGCTAGCATTGTTACTGCAAATATGATTTTGTTTGGTAAGTCTATTTCACATGAGAATTACTTAAATACATTTTAACAGTATTTGTAAAACCTTACAACAAATATTTTCCATGAATATTTTTTTTTTGACCTTGCACTGTGACCTTGCACCTCCAGGGTTGCGGGTACGAGTCATGCCGTCGAGTAGGTGTGCATGGAGTTTGCATGTTGTTCGGGTTCCTTTAAGAACTCAAAGACATTTAGAGCAGGCTAATAGGCATTTCCAAATTGCCTGTAATGTGTGAGTGGGTGTATGCTTGTGCCCTGCGATAGTCTGGCACCCTGTCCATGGTACCCTGCCTAATGCACCAAGTACCCAAGGAGGATGTACCCTCGATGCCCAGAATCTCCTTGGATGAATGACTAAATGAATATAATTTATAACCTTTTTCTAAACAAGAACTAAAGAAAGAAAGAACACTGATCCTTTCTTTATTTCCTGAATTCATGCTGCCATTATTTGCATAATTTTTAGAACAGAACTATATTATTATATTACTATAATACTTAGAACATAGAATTCATAATGCAATCTTAGAAATGAATATTTTAAAATGCCATCTTTTAAAAGGAAGTCATGTTTTTTTCTTCTTCTGATATTCTTACTTCGAATTATTTCACATGCTGAATAACTAAACACACACTGTAAAAACTTATAAGACTTACTGTCTTATATTATTAACATCCTCATCCTCTAATATAGTTACAGCATCCCAGGTAAAGAAAAAAAAAATCTAGGTTGTCCAGTGATTCTTCATTTTAAATCTATTGCACTGTGTGTGTGTGTGTGTGTGTGTGTGTGTGTGTGTGTGTGTGTGTGTGTGTGTGTGTGTGTGTGTGTGTGTGTGTGTGAGAGAGGTTTAGAAACTGGAGTTCAGGGATCCTCAGGAGGCCCCAAACCCCAGAGACAAAGTGAAGAGATTCATTCATTCACTGATGTTCATTTTTTATTCTGCTCAGAGTCATGGTGGATCAAGAGCCTGTTCAGAATGGAATTCAATTTGACAAGGTTTTGGGAAATAGAAATAAAAGTATATTGGAGTTAAGATTGCACTTCACAATTATAGACTGCAGAATCTTGCATTTCGAAAAGTTGAAGAAGGCTATAATGTAATATAGTCATTATATCTCATATTTTTTCATCACACTGGTCCTCCAGTCTCATTCTCGCTCTTTTTGTCCTGAACTGTTTGTGTCTCTGCCTGCTCTCATTATTGTTCCAGGACTTATAGAGTTCACCATCTTGCCGATGAGATGTCAGGAACGTTTATTTGGAATTGTGTGAGGTTCACCACATCTTTGACAGTTTATATTCTTATGGAGAGAGTAACATTACTTGATGATGGGTTTAGTTCTGCATGTTTGCTTCCATTTTAATGGTAGTGAATAGGATATTTGATGGAACATCTCAGCGAGCTATTTCCCTGAGGTCAGAACCAAGCCCTATGTGGTAAGAATCCACCATCCAGAGTTTATTTACTGTGGGACTGGGGCAAAAATATGAGACCACCAAACCTAATGAGAGGCAAATGAGGCTGAAATTTTGTTCTCACAGCCACACACATGCACATATGGTCCATACAATGGCGCATAAAAGTACACACCCAGAGTGAGAGAAAAATGCATAGCTGACCTTCTCTGACATTCACATTTGGTCATGCATTCCCAAAAGGCTCATTTCTGATGCAGGATCAATTGAGTCATGTTTTAACACTGAATCTCCCGCTGATCGATACTCAGACAGATCCAAACACAGATGATTATTGGTCCCTCTGTCACAGCTTTATCTCACATTCATCAGCAGCTTGATCAATGGACATTTCCTTCATGATTTGCGTGCATCAAAATGTTTATCAGAGACGTGTTTGCCGACGTTGCTGTTTGCCAGGGTGTAAAAGCATGCGGAGCTTTTTATCACTTTCAGAGTGGAGTTATTGAGTCTTTGGCCTTTCCTTTATGAAATGGCAACAGAAACATTCAAGGCTTAAATAAATCCTCTTTTCCTGTTAAACCACGCGGGTCTGGTAACACAAGCTCTCTTTATTGATTCCTGGAGTCGCACAGCATGATGCACATCACATACCTCAAAACAAATTCTCTTCTACTGCAGGTTTACCCATTTCTATAAGCACACGTTTTAATATTAGGCTTGCTATTATTAATACATTGTCTCTTAAAAATAATGCAAGTGTTAAAAATTCTGTCACTTAGAAAGAGTTTCTCAATTCTATGCTAATTACGACGGGTGTTTCGATAAAATCAGTAAAAACCAATCGACATTTAGAAAAGACCTCAAGCACAATACAGTGATGAGACTTTTAGCAACCGCGAAACATTTGAATGGTGCAAACGTTTTTAAAGAAGGCCGTACATCTGTGGAGCATACATTCGGCCAGAGCCCATTGCATTGGTTCCTGTTAGCATTCAGCTCGTGAATGCCTGATCCTAGAAATTCGCCGGATAACATGCCTGCAACTTGTGGAAGACACAAATGCATCTGTCTGTCAGGACTGTACACACAATCATTCATTCCACAACACTTGCACATTACAGGAACTCTGCTCAAAGTTATTTTCACAGCCCCCATACAGTACTGACCTCGCTCCAAGCCATTTCCATATACAGTATGAAACACGCAGCCCGATCATAGCCCCGGTGAAATGAGGAAACTTTCTACCTCGATGGTATCCAAGCACTAGTGAAACACTGGGATAAGTGCATTAGTGCGGCAGGGGATTATATAGAGAAATAAAGGGAGTTTTTGCTCTCATAACTGCGTTCTGTTATTCTGCATAATCAAAAGTCCCAGTTTGACTTGAACACCCCTCAACAAAGCACCAAATTTAAGGAATTGTCTCAAATGTGTGGTTTCTTATTTTCTGATTGACAAGCTCACTAAATTTGGGGCTAAACATTAGGAAGAAAAATGAAGCTTGAAATGTTTTGAGCCAGTAGCCAGAACTAGCCTTAGCACTTATTTTCAAGAAAAAGAAGTAATTTCAAGAAATGAGTGATTTCCTGGTTTTTAAATCAATGGTATTTCCTATTTAGCAAGCATGAAGATAAGGAAGACGACAAAATTATTTCTGTAACTCTCCCTCTAGCTCCTTTGCTAAATGCTACCAATGTTTGTTTTGTTAGCATAACAAGAAGCTAGTATGAACCCTAACACATAAAGTATGTCACATTTAATTCTAATCTAAATTGAACAAGTTAGCTTTTGAAGGTTTACATATAGATGGAAATGTTTCTTATTGGAGTAAAAATAAGGACACTACAGGTCTACAAGGTTGCTACACAACCACAAGCATTTGCTTCATGTTCACCACACACAGTACAAGTTTTATTACACGATATTACATTGCTGTCTTCTTAACTTATTTGTGCCACTCCAGTGATTTTTCAAAAGTCTATTAGAAAGAAAGAAAGTCATGTCTGTTCAGTGGCAGGGAAAAAAAAAAAAAAAAAAAAACTCATCAACTGCTTTCGGCTAATTAGGAAATGCTTCACTAGTTCTCAACACATCTGTGGCCTCTCCATTGCCTTCAAAACTTTCCCAATTCTGTTTTTGTTTTGTTTCGCTCTGTCTCCCATCTCAGTAAGAGCTATGGGTCAATCAGTAAGAGGGTTTTTTTTTTTCCCCTGACACCTTTCTCCCCTGTCTGTCTAACTACTTACTACTCTCTCTCTCTCTCTCTCTCTCTCTCTCACTCACCCTCTATGTCTATTTGCCTTTCTGTTTCTTTTTCTCTCTCTTTGAGTGCATGTTATTAAAGCAGATGTCTGTGACCGTAAAAGTGGTCTGCTGCGAATGATATAGCCATCCATCACAGAGAGTGGTATGTGTCTCCTGAGGCTCTCTCTCCTCTTCTGCCCTTAATGAAGTACACCAATCGCTCAAAGATCTGTTCTCCCACTGTGTGTGTGTGTGTGTGTGTGTGTGTGTGTGTGTGTGTGTGTGTGTGTGTGTGTGTGTGTGTATGTGTGCTCAAACGCCATAAAACTCCGCTCAGAAACCCATTCACTTAAATGCCTAATCATGCCCAGGGACTAATAAGGTTTAATGCTTTTGAAACACACTCACCATGGATCCTTGCTATGAGCTTGTTTGTAGAATAAAATAATAAAAGTAAATACTGAGGAATATGTTGTAAATGTTAAGAATAGATTCAAGTGGTATAATTACTAATGTGGACTAACAAAGATTCTTTTTATTTAAGATATTTAAGTAAATGTATTTTATTGTCAGTATGCCATTTAATTTAAGCTCCATCTTGTTAACATTCTTTTTTCATGTTTAAAATTAAATGCAGTTTCAAGGGTCATGATTTAGCAAATTTTATTTGTTTAATGTCTTGAAAAACAAAAAGGAATTGACCTCAACTATTATTATTATTAGTATTATTATTATTATTGTTGTTGTTGTTGTTGTTGTTGTTGTTGTTATTTAAATTATTATGTATTATTATTGAAATTTTGCATTATGCACAATAATATTATATATATATATATATATATATATATATATATATATATATATATATATATATATATATATATATATTAACCACACAATAATAATAATAAGAGGAAGAAGAAGAAGAAGAACAACAACAACAACAACCAGTCTACAGTTTACTGATACTCTGCTGTATAAACATAAGGTGGCACATATGTAAAATCACATATAAAATCAACCATGATTACAGTATATGTAAAATCAGAGTACTATCAACAAAGATGGTTGTTTGCCTGAAAAATTAGGTAATGGAAATATATAAAAATGCACAAGAGGAGTTTTAAGTTTTAACATTTTAAGTTTAAGGAGTTTTAACATTTAAGATCTTAATAAATAGTTTTGTATGTCTGGTACAAATTGGAAATTTTCAAGGAGTTGGACCCATGATCAAGCTGCCATCCATACACAAATATTAGAGGAAGAGATGCAGTGATGCAATGTAGGTTTTGCAAAATATTAGTTGCAAGGTTGAAGGTACCTCTTTTGACCCCCCCCCCCCCCCCCCCCCCCCCACACACGCACTATTTTATGGGTCAGCAAAATGGATCACTGTGTATTTGATGTGGCACATGTTTTAATGTTTGATGACCCAAATTAGGAGAGATGCAGCACTGATGTTGGCTGGGTGGCTGGTTTACTGTTCTTTAAGTACTACAATACCATGTTGTTATGTGGAGTGGGCAGAGCAAGACCTTATCCCAACTACCTGTCCCAAAAATCTACTGAATACAAGACCCTTGAGTTGGGGGCAGATATTAATCTTAAAAAAAAAAAAAAAAAAAAAAGAGAGAATGTGGTCTTAGGCAGAAGGCAAAGAACTTGACTGGTCCTGACCTCTGCCCCACTGAGCGAATGAACTGGAACTAGTGTATCATGACCAACCATCACTGGATTTATATACAATAAATCCTTCATATAAACATTTATAAAAGCCCAGTGAAGTTACTCTATACTTGACTCGTGACTAAGCAAGCCGCTAATGTGCAGAGCATCGTTCACAGGCACATCTACACACTTCTTTTTGAGCTACAGGATTAAAAGTCTTAAAAGGATTCAAAGGGGACTGCTTAGACCCACTGTTGCAGCCTTCTCAGAAACTAAAATATTTTATTCAGCCATTTCTGCTGGGCGACAAGATAAACAGGGAAGATAGCTGAAGACTGAGAGGTTATGATAATGTTCAAAAGTTCTGAGGATTTTCTTTCAAAACATTCTGCCATTATTGTAGTCCTTGCTGTTGTTGTTCTTTCCTTTTTATTCTTCTTTAGTGGCTTCTATTGTTTTCTCCGTTGCTCTTTTTCTCTATTTAGTCTTTTGCAGAAATCACACACAATTGCTGCCATGCATGTATTGGCCAGTCCAATGCTTACCCCTGTGTATGCATATAAAATATGAACCCATGCTCACCAGTTTGCTAAATTCTCTTTGTTGATATATGTACTGTAACTCAGTTGCACGTCTCCTGTAGGCGAAATGTTAGTGTGCAGAAATGAATCAGTGCATTCACTGTACACTAACATGTAAGGCAAAGCAATGCAGTAGCAGAGAGCAGGTCAATGCAGCATTGAAACCTTCTTTCCAGCCCAAGCAGTACAGTGCAGCAGCCTGTCCACAAACCCACACTCATGAAAATGGTGATGCTGCCAAAGCAATTATTGCGTTACTTGTTTTTAAAACAAGTGCACAAAGTAAAGGGTTCGGCGAATTTGACCAGAAAAGGGGAGAGTGAGGTAGCGTAGAAGCAAACTACCGTATTATAAGAGTTTACAGTGTTTTGTAACAAGGGCAAAAGAGAGACAGCAGGATATGGAGATGAGGAAAGTTTGAGTAATGTGGCTTTAGCTCAGTGGAACTTATGTATAAGTTTTATTTAAATAAACCATTTATTCAGCTGTCTCTTCTGGAAGAACAGAGAGGCGAAAGACACAGCACTGAGGCTCAGATCCAGGACACACACACACACACACACACACACACCTGAACCCTTACAAACTCTAAAATAACTTTACCAGGAAAGCAAGATTAATAAGCATTATGGCTGTCGGAATGTCCCAGAATGACCTTTACTTTTTAAACATTACCTGACTGTTCCTATTTTCATAATATCCACATATTCAAAGCAACAAAATTCTTTTTTGAACATTAAGCAGAAGCAACATTCTTAATTAAAAGTGTCTCACTTATTATTATTATTGTTGTTGTTGTTGTTGTCCTCACTCACTCACTCACTCACTTAACCTTTATACAGCTGGATTCTATTGGTACTAATTACACACTACAGCAATTTGGAAATGCCAATTAATCTTATCTGAATGTCTTGGGTGGAAACCTGGTGGAGAACTTGCAAACTCCATGCACACAGACCACAAGGCGAGATTCAAACCCAGAACTTGGAGGTGCAAGGCGACAGTAACCACTAAGCCACCACTCCGCCTATTATTATGATTATTACTATTAGCCAATGACCCTAATTTCATTTGAAGCAGATTTCATTTGAGGGCCATGAATAATGCATTATTTTCACATATTTTAAAATGATGGACTTCCCAATTATACAGTCTAAGCAACATATTTATTTTTTATTGCAATCACTCTTTTTTTTTTTTTTGTTGACCTAATAGAGATTTTGTAAGAGTGAACAACACAGTTTTTATGCATTAGATTTTAGTGAGCATGTGGACTGAATTTCTATGTGAATGCACAGGTGTAACAGAACTTTCATAGCAATCATGCATGCTTGCCATTCAAAGGCTACACATTTAAATGACACAAAGACAAAGACTGCCAGTCAAGGGATGCCCACAGTGTTCGAGATTATGAGAGTGAAAATGACTATATATGTGCCACCACTGAAATAGCCCTGGAAACATCACCAACCTTTAACCTTTAACCTTAGAACTTGCTTACTAATTACTCAACACCTCTCCTGTTGCTGGAATGTTCGCTCTTAGGAAGAGATGGAGGAAGGGATGTAGTGTTGCTTTTACTCATCTTTAGGTATGCGTGGCGGGGGTTGAGAGAGAGAGAGAGAGAGAGAGAGAGAGAGAGAGAGAGAGAAATATTACCATTATGTAATGTAGAGGTATGGAAAAATGGGGTCATTGACCTTTGGCTTGAGACCTAAACAGAAGTCTGGGCCATATTGACTGTAAACATAGAGAAGAATGATCTCATTGACGAAGAGAGCGTGTGTCCTGATGCAGAACGCAGCCCCTCAGGAGTTACAGAAACATATACACAAACTCTCTCCATGCTCCATTTCAGCCAAAGGACTGTCAAAGTGAAACAGAATGTCTCAAACCCTCCTGCATTTATTGGCCTTTCAAGGACATCATGTCAACCAATCATGAACATCACCTAGCTTTCACTGACCCACTGAGCTCCTCTGACACATACACCCTCACCCAAAGGCCAACGCAGCCATCCATCTCTTTCCATGTTTCCCCTCCGGCCCTTAAAAGTAAAGACATAAACTTCAGGCCTCCTTGATAGAATTCTCAGTGATTGATGGTAATTGCCAGCACCTCAAAATGGCAGTCTTGAGAACTGTGTAAACCTGCCATTTCCCATCTCTCAAAGATATGTAGCCTAGAGTGGGGTGCGTCACCCATCCAACCACCGGCAAGTCATGTCACATACTGTATACAACTCAAGATTAATGTCCACACAGATGAATGAGTGTTTCTTCTAGTGCCTTATTGTACTCAGATTAAAGCTAGATGTACAATCAGGTTAGAAAAGACTATTGTGTAGTGTGGGAAGGTAGAATATTTTTAAGACCTCATTTAAAATCTAAACCAGATGTGTGTGAAGCAAAAGAGTGAGGTTGGCCAGCTCCTGGATGGTGATTTTGGGGCAGCATGCGAGTCTGTGCTGGATATCTAAGAAATGAGGAAAATGTGGGTTGCATAGGAGCCAGCAACACATTCGGGGGGTGCAGGAGGTTTGCTTGTGTACTGTATGTGTCTGTGTGTGTAGTCAGGAAGAAGTAATCAGAAACAAAACACCAATTGTTGGAGAAGGAGGAGATGGGGAACAGAAGAGGATTTCGACATTCAACAGCATGGCATGGCACATCAGGATTGCTCATATTCTGGAACAGTTTCTAGTCACATGACACTTCACAATCAATGACATACATACTGTATTGAACAGGAAATTGAAGATAGCAGATATTACTTGGATTATAAAGAGCTAAATAGTGACAAGATGAAATAAAACTATATGACACAATTGTGCTCCCTATTATCCTGATCAATATCAGCGCTTGGTTTGTCCCGCCTGACCCGAATATCTGAGCCAGAGAGTAACCGCATGTAATCCAGCATTACTGTATGTAATGTACAGTAGGTGGTAAAAATAGAGACAAAACGCTGGCTCATGATCACGACAGATCAAACCTTAAAACAGAAAAAGGAGTCTTCAGACAGATAGATAATATAAGAATATTAGGTAAAAGGTAGTAAAAAAGCAAGAAAGGGAGGTGTTAGATAAACATGCATGAGAAATGTGTAGAGGTGACAGAAAGATAAATAGCAGAAAATGAGCTGAGGTCCAAGGGGAAGGCTAGAAAAGATGCTTTCCTCTGAAGGAGAATATTTATAACCATGAGGCCGTGACATAGCAGAACTCCTGGCGGAAACTGTCACAACGTGACATCCTGAGTTCATATCACACTAACAAGGGAGAGTCCAGATCCGTGTCTCTTCATAGGAACACATCCATCAGGCACATACCCCCCCACCCACTTAACTACTGTACGGTTATGCTGCTTCAGCCGAGGCATTTTCACCTCAGAATAATCATTCGCATCATGTTACACAACATATTGTTTAATTCCATTTTTTTTTTTTTACCCAGTTTTTTTTTTTTTTACTTAATTGCTCAGAAGTTGTTAGTTCATTTTCAGTGGCTTTATCAGCAGTGATGTAAATTAGGAAATTCACAGGTTTATAGGAATGTGTGTTTATTCTAATGTAGCAGATACTCCAATTAATCTTAGGCTATTTCTCTCACTTACTCATTGTCAATACTGCTTTATCCTGTATACAGGCTATCCCAGGAAATTTAGGGGTTGAGGCAGGGTACACCCTAGACAGGGTGCCAATCTATCGCGGGGCACACACACATATTACACACATTAATTTACACACTATGGGCAATTTAGGAATGCCAATAAACCTAATCTGCATGTCTTTGGACTGTGGGAGGAAACCCACCCAGCATGGGGAAGTAACCTGCATACTCCACTCACACAGACCCTGGAGGTGCGAGGCCACAATGCTGGCCATTACGCCACTGTGCCGCCTACATACAGTTCAAACATTCTGTGTATATTATACAGTATAATTCATAAAAGGAACTAACTTCTTTTGCTGATTTTCTGAAACATTAAATATAAGTATTAAGATGCACAATCTTTAATCATTAATTATACATTCATTAATACATTAAATACTCTGTTGGCAAACTGCTGAGGTATAAGAGGAGTAGAACAGTGTAGAGCATGCTGTTATAGCAAAAGAATCTGTTTTTATGTAATAACATTTAATCCACTTAATCCACTTTGGGGCTAATAACACTACTCCATTTTACTGCATTATACCCTTGTATTCTGTAAAGATCCAAGATCTCCAGTTTCTTACATTATATAAGTGTAAAGCAGACTCCTGTCCTATTATCATTTCATGCCGAATAAGCTGTAATTATTTTTAATTATGAAAAGTGATCAAGCAAACACTTCATAAAATATCAGCTTCAAATATGGCAATGGAAATACAGTATGTTCCGGGGCTCTGGATTGCTGATCGGAGGGTTGGGGGTCCTGGCCCCCTCACCGCCAGGTTGCTACTGCTGGTTCCTCGGGCAAGGTCCTTAACCCTACGCCCCATACAACCCAGCCACTGCATGCAGTTATGGTTATAAAATGGGAGGATTTTATCCTAGATTTTGTCCTAGATCTTGTGGTTTTAAATGAATATATACGTACACTTTTTATCAGGATCTCATTTTTCCCCAATAAAAATCCCAGGGTTAAATTCACAGTGATCATATTTTTCCTTTTCTGATGTTTAAACACAAACCTTACATGGATTAACATTACCTGAAGCTCTTGACATGTTCCTGCATGATTATATGCATTGCACAGCTGCCACGCGACTTTTTGATTGGATAATTGCATGCATGAGCATGGGCACAGGTGTTCCTATTAAAGTGGGAGTGAATGTAAATTCCCAGCTTTATACATGTAAATTAAAAGCCTTTATACAAACTACTATACAGAACACTGCACTACCCAGAAATGAAACACACTCAGATCTTTTATAGATCATTGAATAAAGAGCTTGGTCTCAGAAATACCCCTAAGGCTCAGTCCTGCACTGACCACTCTGAATTAATGACTCCTTCACTGTATTGGCTACTGTAATGTATTGACCATTTCACGGCAGCGTTAGCCATAAGGGCACAAGCAGTCCCTAGATCCTACAGTAAGTAGTGGAAAATATCGACCTCCATTAAACAATGTTTGCTACAAGCCATTGGCTGAAAGATTGCTTTGTGACATATTACACCCTGGAGCAATAAATTGAACACTGAATGCTGAGCCAACAGCTCTGTAAAGACTCAACCGCTTTGCCTCTCCACATCATTTAGTCTGTGGGCACCAGCTCTAGTTGCCTTTATTCCCTTTCCCATGTGGGAGCTGTAATTCATTATGTGTAAATCAACATTATAAATATATATATATATATATATATATATATATATATATATATATATATATATATATATATATATTCAGGGGATGGTTTGATTAAAGCCACAACAGCAAGTGACTTCAAAGAATTAAACTAGAAACCATGAACAGATTGTGTTTAAATCTGTGGTTTAAGACCAAGATGCAAGATGATTTCAACTCATGCAAAGTTTACTTGCATTTACAGCAAAGATTGGATACCTTAACCATCTCCTTATTGAAAAATATTCGAACGTATGTAATAAAAGGTGACAATGGAGTGACTGATTTGGACTGATAGGAGGTAGTATACGTATATAACCACTCCTTATGACTGCGATGAACAGAAAAGAATATCAGAACACACACAATGGATGATAAAAGAGGAATTCTGTGTGGTCTCCAGCTGTTGTAGCCCAACTGCTTCAAGGTCCTTTTTCTTGAGATACATTTCTGATCATCACAGTTGTAAAGGGTGGGAAATGGATGGGAAATCACTAGTTATCCACATCTGCCAGTAGCCATCCACATCTGCAAGCTGTAGCTCTTAAAACCCAGAGCATTTTAGACATTTTTTGCATTACTATGACTTAATAAAGCAGCACAGAGGCTTAGTGGTTAGCACTGTCGCCTTGCACCTCCACGGTCTGATTCCTGCTTTGCGGTCTGTGTGCATGGAGTTTGCATGTTCTCCCTGTGCCTGGATGGATTTCCTTTTTTTTACAGCACAATCTAGGCGATATGAGGAATTTCATTTAGTTTCAATTGAATCTATTATGCAAAGGCGAACAAGAAAAACGTATGAAAATGAGTCGCACAGGCAAAGAATAGTACCGATACATATGATCATATGATTTTATGGTTGTTTTCATTTGTTTCCATGAGCAAAAATAATAAGAGTACAAGCATTTTGTGAGTTTAAAATTTTTGCAACATCATTTTCATATGCATTTTAAAACTAATGATAACTTAATGTTTCACCCATCACATACTTGAAAACCCAAATGTACAGTACAGGAGTTTAAAGCCTCCTCTGTCGACACACACTGCAGGTCCTCTGTATAAGCAGTTAGGTTTTTGAAATTGTTCATTAACCAATGCTGTGTTGCTGGCACGGATCAACAACAAAAAGCTAATTTCATTTCCCCTGAGTGAAATGGTTTGTTGATGGGTGCTGGCCTGCCTGGGTATGAGGAAATGAAACACAAATGTCCTTTAACCCTGATATTACAAAAACAGAGATGGTGTTTCACCAACATCGATGTCATTGTAGCATCAGAGCTCTTTGGAGCTGGCGGAGTCCTTTTATGGTCCCTGGTGCGGAACGGTTCTCTGCAATGAGACTGTGACCTTCGGTTCACAAGACACTCTGTGATCAGTGAGTGCTCACTTTAATAACCATGACCTGTGCCTCAGAACGGAAGGTACTGCAGAAAATAGCTGAAGCTTATTTATTTCTTATTTTTATTCTTTGAAAAGGAAATCTCGTCCTTTGTTGGAAAGCAGGTTCTTCAGTGAAATGGGTCAGGGATTTTGATGAAGTGGCAAAACCAATACAAGTTACAACAAATGAGCATGTGCATGGAACTAGATCTGTATTCTGTATTCTTCAACACGTACAATGCCCTGGCACGCTTCATTAAAATGAGCAAAAATGTATATTTAAAAATAATAACATATTCAGTAGGAATTTTTGCTGAGTTTAATGTTGTAAAACACAGTACGGTGGTAGCCCAGAATACAAATTTAATCTGTTCCGGAGGCGAATTCTTAAGCTGAAATTGACTATAACACATTTTCCCATAGGAAATAATCTAAATGCAGATAACCCATTCCAGCCACCCCAAAATATTACCAATATTTCCAATATTACCAATATTTCCAAAATTATCGTCATATTTCCTTATATAAAAACAATCAAAATATCTAGAAAAGAGTCAAATATAAAATAAATATATATTAAACCTCACTTAACCTTCATTTGGCTCTTTTTTATTTTTCCTGCCCTTCTTGGTAACATTCTTGCCACCCATGGTGCTAGGTCTTCACTAGATCTTGTGCAAAAAAAATTAAATAATTAAACTCCCGTTGCTTGGCTTTCCACTAACGCAAACAAGATTCCATTAGCAACTGAAAGTATGCGCAATCAGAAGTATTCGCAACCAGCTCAGTCACTCGTATTCCGTTTTTAAAGTGAAATTATCAAGGTATACTGTATGTTTTTTTTTTTTTAACAAATTGCCATCTGCATAGTGATATATTGTCTTGTTACAAAAACAACACAAAAACTGATAATGTCTAACAATTTTTGAGACACTTTTCTTCATCCATTTTTTTCCCATATTTAATATACTATATTACTTCACTTCAAATTTATAAACAATAAATGAACAATAAATAGCTTCACCTTTTGCTGCCTTTTAAAAAAAAAACCATACAGTATGTTTTACTAAAAGGGTGCGAATAATTCTAGACTACACAATATAATAGTGTTCTCAGCAGTTAGAAAGTAGTTGTGAATGGATTCCAGTAACAATCCTGCTCATTGGAAACAAGGTGCCAAGTAGGTCTCAGAACAATTGTTCCATCTGAGAGGAAAGTGTAAAATTAAACACTGTGTGACTATTTAGCTGAAAATGACGCAGTCTACAGCCCCAGAGGGACACTCAGGAGCAGCTCGGTCTGTTTTTGTGCTGCAATTTGAAAGTGTCTCTAAAACACACATGAATGCACGAGCAGTAAGCTGGTTGAGAGGTTAATGTTGGCATTGTGGGGATCTTTTTGGCAGAACAGTCCTGCAGTCTTTTATGGATTTGGTTCAAATCTGAATGGCAGTGAAAATGTCACCACACAATAGCACTTCCTGTTGGGTTCCTGACTTCTCATTTAGCACATATGTATTAGTCAAAAAAATTCTGATATAAAAATAATTACAGCCTGAGAAAATGACATACTGTAATCAAGGGACAAGACAATGTGTAAATTTACTGGTGAAAAAAAAAGGATTGAATGAAGCCTTTTGACAATATTTTCTGTATTCTGCCTGTTATCATTAAAATTAGATAAATGGAAGAAAAATGTTTAAATGCTAAATAAATGGAAATGTAATATAATTATATATTTTTTTCATCATTTAATGAAACAAATACTGGATTCTAAATACTGAAATGTTATATCCTTTTTGTGCATTACTGACATAACATCTTTCAAAATTTTGTAATTCTTAACACATCATTATTTCCCTTTATAATAATTACATAAAATAGGTTTTATATAATAATAATAATAATAATAATAATAATAATAATAATAATAATAATAATTTGTGTAATATTTTTATGTATTTTGTTTTAGAAATAATTTGACTATATACTATAATGTCAATTAATGTCATAATTTAATATAAATATAACTATTATTATTACTTATGTTATTATTATTATTATTAATAATAATAATAATAATATTGTTGCTGTTGTTGTTGTTATCTGCCAGGCAACAATAACAACAACAACAGCAACACCAACAATAATGATAACAATAATGAAAAACAAATAATAATAATAATAATAATAATAATAATTGGTGTAATATTTGTATGTATATTGTTTTAGCAATCATATGACTACATATTAGAACTTAAATGAATATTATTAATTTAATATCAGTGTAACTATTATTAGCTATAATTGTCAGCTTTAAGGCAAATCAATAAAACTGTTCTTAAAAAAGGGGATGGGATCTAGTTTCCACTTTATTAAATGATACTTTTCTACACCTCTAACTATTACAGAGGATAAGAGAGCACATTTTAGGACTGCAGAATCTGATCACCACACTTTCTTTCAGTACATTTTTCTTTGTGAATTGGCCAAAATTGCAAAGAAAATCCATCCATCACGTTCTGCTAAAGACTGACTCATGAATACCATGAGGACACGGTATGTGCAGTGCAAAGGGGAAGAAAGTAGCGAGTGGGAGATGAAGTGAGCGTGACAGTGACCCAGAGGACAAGGCGAAGGCGTGGAGAGTTATATGAAGGCTGGCTTTAGTGCTGCCTCAGCAGCCGAGGCTTCGTCTCATTCACCATGCTGATTGCATTGCACTGGCCTCTTGTCTGCAGCAGGATTGATCTCACACCCTAACGCTGCATTTAAAAAATGCATCTCTCCCTAGTTTCCCTTTCTCTTTTCCATCTTTGCCACTGTGCTGTCTCGCCTCTACACATTCACCTCACATTTATTTCCCCTACCTCTCGCAGCAGTCTAAAATCCTATTTTCGTAGTGCTTTTTTTTTTCCTCCTCACATGACTCCCTTGGCTGATTCCTCACTGTTATTTTCTTTTATTTTGTGCCAAATACTTCTCGTCTGTGTCTCTTTGGATTCACCTTAGATCACTGATTCTGTAAATGGTTCACCGGGTTTTATAACTGAAATTTTGTGAAAATGAGAGTTTTTTTTTTTTTTTTTCTTAAAGCAATCAGTTAAGTGCAACATGAATCAGTTTCAGCCATATGCAAACAAGACTCCATATACAGTATGAGTCGTTTATTTCTGTGGTATTAAGATCCTGATACACATGTGTTGTACTGTATGTGACTCATTTTCTGCTGTTTCACATCATTACATTAAAGTCTCACCCCAAACTGTTCATACCCATGTGACACCCTGCTTCAGGTAGATTAAACCCTAGAGCATTTTAGCAATTCTTTGTTTTGCTGTTTTTTTATTAAACATATTTGGCTCAGGATTGTGCAGTATAGAGTGTATATCCTTTTTTTTTTTCAGCAATAAATGGGCAATATGATGAGCATCATAGTTCATTTTAACCGACTACTACCGAAACATGACTAAGCAAAAAAAATGTTAAATAGGTCACATACTGTAGGTAACGAAACAGCACAGGTACACATGACCATCTGTTTTTATAGCTGCTTCCCATTGTTTCTATGACCAGAAAATAATAATATTATGCTTATCTTGATGGGTCTACATTTTTGCTAAGTCATTCTTCTATTTTAGTAGTGGTAGCATTTATCTTTGATAAAAGTAATGATAACTTTTGTTGTACCTGACATATCCAAATACACAGTTTGAAGTCTGAACCCAAGTGAATTTTTTTTTTTTTTTTTGCTAAGTATATTAAATTCTAGCATGCCAAAGCATACATAAGTGTACTTGCAGTCAGACTAATGACTAGTATACTTGACGTTTTCTATTTTGTACTATGTGCATTTAAGTTGTAATTAAATTGTACAAAAGCACAATTTGAAGTGTTTCAGGTTCCAGATTTTTCTGGAAGTAACCACATTTACATATACATAATATATATATAATATTTCTTTAATCCGATTGAAATGATTCAGAATAAAGATTGCAACTTAACTGTTTACTCAAAGCATTAAATCCCCCCCCCCCCCCCCCCCCCCCCCCCCCGATAAATCCCACCTTCTGCATTATGATTGGTTGCAAGAAATCAGGTCTCAGCCAGTCATAATGAAAGCAGCCAGTCATGTGTCACGAGCTTGTATATGAGCTTAGATAGTGTGTTTTTTCTGAGAGGGTCGCTCTGTCCTGTGATGCACATGTCTATGTGGAAATACCCTGGCTGGTACAGTAGCTGTCATATGATAGGGGAGAGCTGGTTAGTTGGGTGGGAATTGGCAGGTGACCAAGCTAGTGAGCAAGCAAAACAATGAGAACAGCATTTTTACCAGGAATGTGAAAAAACAAAGAAAGAAATTGGCTTACATATATGAGGGCAGATCTTGATTTCACTGGCTAACGTGACATCAATGGATTCTTTGTTTCTAACCAAGAAGCACTGAAGTTTTTCTTTCTTTTTTTTTCTTCTTCAAGCACACTGCCTTTAAAAAGAAGGTTAAAGAACTTTTCATCCTTTAACAACAAAGTACCTCGGTATAATCTCCTATGACAGGTCCGGACTGCCTCCAGTATTCGTGTCACCATGGAGAAAGTCAAACACAGAGGCGGTATTATTCTCCACACTCGAAAGCTCCTGATGTGGTAAATACAGCTCTGTCATTTATCATAGACCCATCAGAGTGCTTGGAGAGCAAGGAACACAACACCATGCACTGAGGTGGGAACAGTGCTCAGTCGACATTTACGGACAATACAGCGGAATGTCACCACGCCTTTGAAGTCCTGAAACCTTAGCAGGGAGAGGCGCTAAGATCTTCATGAACATCCGATGATGGTTTCACGGAGATATGTGACACGCACACACACACACACACACACGCACACACATCTACAGTATGACTGGTTGTTCGGGATCTGCCTGGCATATTTCAGACTTGGTCCAGAAAACAGAGGAACACAATCTGTAGACGTGCCAATTCGATCTGGACAGCCTGAGAATGCATCTCAAGCAAATTTACTCTCACGGGCCGTGCAACAAAAATCAATACAGTAATTTTCTACTTAGATAACCCAATTCTTGCTGAGAGATTTTCTAATTTCCTCCAAGAGCATCTTCGATTATTCAATCAGGGAGCCCATTCTGGGCCGCTTCAGCACTGAGGCGATAGTTTTCAAATCTGTCTCGCAAGTCAATCGACTTAACTGCTATGCCACCATCTGCGCTTCACACTGTGGTTTCATTAGCCACCAGGTTGGCCCTTTTGGCGGACTTGTGCATCACTGCACTCTGCCAAATGACAGAAAACCACCAGGCATATTTCAGATCAGCAGGAACCAATAAAGCAAAATTGTCTAGACGTATAAAGCTGCTTGTTTCTCCTTGAGCCTACATGGGGGTATGAGGTTGGTTCATAACCGCACTGTAAATTAAAACCCCACACATATGTGGTCTAAAGCTTAGTTGGAATGATTTTGTGTTATGTTCTGCTTTATTAAAAATGAAACAGGAAAGGGATCGGGGTGGAAACATTGGTAGAAACCTGCTGAGGTGTCAGGAAGATGGAGGATAAAGGATGGGTGGGGGGGGGGGGGATCTAAAGTCTGTCAGCCTCGACTCTAACACACATTGTGACTGGGCTGAGAACTAATAAAACGGAAAGACAAAATCATTTATCAAGCTTCGTGTTGGAGATAAGCTGCTTCCTTTTTACTAATCTTCCTGGAAGCAGAGAGGAAATTAATTAATTTGCTTTATCTAGGCGCTTTCAATTAACCAAGACACTGTTTCACTGGAGCAACAGAAAATGTCTTCACATACACATGCCAAAGCGTGTCTTTTCGAATGTACCCTGGAACACACACTGAAGGAGAATGCTGCAAGGTTAAGTTTCATGCATTTCACTCTGGTTTGCTGTTGGGTGAGGTAAGTGTGAAGTGATGCTTCGCAACAGCTGCATAGAGCTCATCTGTCTCTCACAGAATCGTTTCCTCTTTTTCTGTCCAAGCTCAAAAATCCTCTTTTATTCCCTTGCCTTCCTTGCATTGCCAAAGGAAGTGAACAAACCATTACCAGACCTCCGTGAGAGATAAAGCTACCTACAAGGCCTGCGTTGCACATCTGGATCTGATGAGACATCTATAGGTACCCCAGTTCCATGAGTGACCTGGTGATTGCTGCATTCACTCCTGAGCTGTTCCACACCGAGCAAATAGCCAGAAGAAGCATGCAAAGTAATTACAAGGGGTTTCAAAACCTTCCCAGTGCTAGTTGTTCATCGATGGCAAAACTGTAAAGAAAAAAAAAACTTCTATAGCTGTAAAATAATGATTAATAATAATAGTAATGATCATTTTAATGAACATTGTGTAGAATAATATTACAGTAGATTGTATTTTTATTATTATTTGAAAGTCCATGAAGCTTGAGTAGCAGTACAGTACAGTACAGTACAGTATTTCTGAACAGAACACATTGGGTCCAGGGTGACATTATTCATAGGCCCATATTTAACTATAATATCAAACTCATTGGATCAGCTATATCGAGGTATAAAACTCATTAATAAATCTAATAAACTGATTTCCACCACTGCAACTAAATATAAAAGGACACATTTGCTTAGCTTCATGGACTCCTAGGCTTCCCTAGACCCCAATTTGAGAACCATTGATGCAATGTATATCTTGGAGACAAAAAACAGACAAGTCTCGAGACTTGAAGAAACAACCACAGCACATTTGAGTCGATTGGGAATTCAAAAAGCATTTTGATTCCCCCCCCCATCCATGTGTTATAAGGGTGCACGACACGATGCTTGAGCCATTAGTTGTAGCCAGTGGAAACACATGGGTTGATATTACATCCCCTTGTAATAATAAACCTGTTTCATCTCAGGCGAGATGGATCGAGAATTCCGACAGCACAGAGTCATGAAATTACATCCGCAATGCTGAGGGCATCTCTCCAAAAATGAAAATGAAATCCTAGAGCAAACAAGAGGACGGGGTGAAGACTCTCATAAAACTGCATTATAGTGTACACAGTAAATGCCACCATTAAAGTCAGGCTTAAATAAAGACATCTTTTCATTCACATGAGCACGCTCGCTAGCACGCTCGCCTTGTGCTGATCAGGAAGAAACCTGGAGAAATAATGAACAAGGAAATGGTTTGGCAAGGCTGAAATGGAAATAGTGGCAGGAAGTGCCAGTCTACACAGTGCCAGCTGTACGAATATTCATTCCCATTAAAAAACAACGGAAACTGTCTGACAGAACAAAAACATGCATGGAGAAGTTCCCTAAATTCACGGCAGATAAAAGCTGCATCGAACCCGCGGTCTGTTTGGGATTCGATGAGGATTCAACACAGGAAGTCGTTTTCTCTGCTAGTTAACTACAGTACATTTGGCAGGTTGTTGGACCACTGGACTGTGGAGAAGACTGTGGGCATCTGTTCCCTATCACTCGTCATCAGTGTACTCCCAAGGAACTGAGGTTAAAGGTTACAACATGGGAGGGCTGGTTGCAGATGCACTAACCTGTTTTTATACCTCTGTAATATGAATAAAGCGAATAGAACAGAACCTAGCATTATCAGTTACCTCTTACGAGGGATTACTGCAAAATCTAATAATCCAGAACATTAAAACACAAACATTATGTCCAATATTGTGTAGGTTCCCCTTTCAGCTCTGGCCCTCATGTACTGTATGACTCCACAAGAACTCCGGGGGTGTGCTCTGGTGTCTGGTGCTGCGATGTTAGAGGTGCATCTTGTGGAAGTTGTGTATTTTCAGTGCATTCCATGGACGCTCAGTCGGACTGAGAGAATTTGGAGACCAAATGAACAGTTATTTGCCTGCTGAGCCCCATTTATACACAACAAGCTGTGATGCACTGAGAGTTCTGATACATTTATATTATAGCCAGTATTACCTTCCAGCGGTCTTTTGCTGCATTGGCTTTACTTTGGGATCAGATTGGACAGACTGGCTGTCTTATACCGCACATGCATAAATAGACCTTTGGTTTCCATGATCTTGTTTAAGATAAGACCAAATTTTCTGGTATATAATTGATCATCAATGTTATTCAATTCAGCTGGTTGCAGTGTCAATGTTGTGGCTGATAGTGTACAGTGTGTAGAAGAATGACAAACCTACATGCCTTGACTGGAATCAATTTGCTTTAAAAGTGATAACTGAATCCAACCTGTTAATGTGAAGTACTGTACAATACTGATAGTGGTGTAAGATGAATAAAACACTTTGGGATGTGTTACTACAGAGAAATGATCAACTGGTAATAACAGCAACTCCGGTCCTCATCCACCACCATTTTATTGATTATTTTCCTTTGCTAGCAATCCTAAAGGGCTAGAATTGTTAGTCATGTGAAGATCTTCCAAGGGACCCTTTTTTCTTCTAAGAGCATTTGCAAAAGATCTGCAACTAGTTTCAATGCTCCTGACACCAGAGCTTAGTTCAACATAGTTATTTCTCTTCTTTTCTTTTTTAACGGATATTGTTTGCACATTAAACCTGAAACCTGGAGTCTCACACACTAATATTTCCATATACTGTACCACATGCACAAAAATCTCACCACACTTTCTATAACTCTACACAAATCAAGACCACCTTGACAGAGGATGAATGAGCTTGGCGAATCCAAGCACCTTAGCTTCCAGCAGTAGCATCAGAGCCAAGCCCAGATATCAACCAACCAGGTTACCTTGGGTTACAGAACGTGCAGCTGTTGGACTGCATAAAAAGAAATCTGCAGTGATTTGATCTACAGAATAGCGACAGAAAAAAAAAAAAATCATGAGAGATTTGTAAAAATCTTGTAATTGAGCCTACAAAGGAATCATATCCAACAGAGTTATTGAAATGGTTATCTTTGGAATGGGTTTTTTTTTGTTTTGTTTTTTGGTCATACCATTTTAGACCTCTTTGTATTTATTTTTAGTAAAATTTTATGTTGTGTAAAGGCCTCCAGGGTTGGTTTTTTTTTTTTTTCCATCTCAAGTTAGGCTAAGGTTTGGCTAATTGGTGTCCCCAAATTGTCTGTTGTGTGTGAATGGCAACTGCCAAAAGTAACTGCCATAGAAATGATAGATATATCCCCAGGGTGGGGAGTATCCATCATCTAATGTGCCGGATGGATATGGTGCACCAAATGGCAAAAGATCAAATTAGTTCCATATAATATTCACTAAATTACAGCAGTTTTACAGTTTCCATGATTTCTTTTTTCTTTGTTAGAAAGGCAAGAAATCTGTCATGATGAAGACTTAACCATGCTGGAACACTTCATAGTATAGTGTTGGTGTTACCTGCACCTCTTACAAAATAATAAAATTGGAGACTATTAAAAAAAAAAGATTTTGTGATGAAATGGAAATTTCCCTTACAGTTTAAAAAGAGCATATTAATATATATATATATATATATATATATATATATATATATATATATAGCTTGTAACTGGTTAATCTGATTTATGAGTTCAGCACCACTGTGGTGTAAAGAAGCTTTGATGCTACAATCATGACTGATGTACAGCTTATCCTGTGTAAAGTTACTGGACACCCTTGGGCAGGGCAACCCATCGCTGGCCACAAGCACACACACACTGCAGGCAATTTGGAAACGCCAGTCAGCTTACAATGCATGTCTTTGGGCTGCAGTAGGAAACAGGAGGGATCATCAGTGGTAGTAGTTTTAAAATGTTTCAGACTTTGGGTTGGCACCCTGTAGCTCTCTTAAAAACCACTCCATTGTATTGACTTGGAATCTCAACTCACCAATTCTTGTTTTATGGCTTCCTCCAGTTTCCCAAAGCGGCATGGACAGAACGTCTCCACAGCTCCTACCAACATGATGACACGAGACAGTTTGCCAAAGTAAACTGGATGAGTTGATGATGATGATGATCGGGCAGACCTCAACTGGGAAACTTGGATTGTCAATGAGACTCATTCATATCTGTTCATTTAAGAGAAGGTTATTTTTTTTTAAATTATTGTTTTCAAGCAGTCATCAACATGAGTGAGCTGAATTATTAGCGGCTAGTATTAGCTCTAGCTAGTTCGCAAGAAATTAAGTGAGTGAGTGTGTGTGTTTTGTGTGTGTGCGTGAGCATTTATATAATAATGTAATGTATTTTGAATTTTTTTACTGACTTTTTAAAAATATATATATAAAATTTATTTATAAATGTTATTAAAAATATAAATATTTTCCCCAGAAATTATGTTTTTTTTTTTTTTTTTTAATTTAGGGTTCTTTTTTAAATCTTGTTTTGGCATCTTGTTGCCAAATCATCATCATCATCATCATCTATACCACTTTATTCTGTATACAGAGTCATGGGGGGCCTAGAACCTATCCTAGGAGACTTAGGGCATGAGGGAGGGTGGACGGGGTTCCAATCCATCACAGGGCACATACATATACACATTCACACACTATGGGCAATTTGGAAATGCCAATCTGGTATTTGGAGGAAACCCATGAAATACGAGGAGAACATACAAACTCCATGCACGCATACATGAGGTGGGAATTGAACCCGCGACCATGGAGGTGCAAGGCAACAGTGCTAACCACTACGCTACCATCCTGTGATTTCCTTATGATTTGACCAGTGAGTCGTGTAATTTCATGACAAAAAACCCACAAGGGACGTTTACCTCAGGTAACGAGACAGAGACTGATGTAAATGCTTCGGGGAAAATGAAAATGAGAACACAACTGTCAAACTGTTCAATATTTTTATGACATAATTAATGTTGTTTTGTTTTCCAGTGGTAGAACTACTATTAAGGTAGAGGTGGGGTTTTGCTTTCAGTGGAACTGAAATGCAAATTTCTTTCTTTTTACTTCACGGAATGAATCAATGGTTTTCCATTACTATATCGATTTAATTGTTTAGTATGTGCAAGTCATACAGCTTCAAAGTTAACGCCACTCTGGAAAGTATGCCTTACAATTTGTAGTGGTGAAACTCACAAACATTGCTTTTGGACGAAGTCATACTTCAAGACACTGTGCTGTGTGGAACAAAAAGTAACCACCAACTAACTTTGTGATTATAACTACAATTTCTCCATTCCAAATATCTGCTCTGGCGTGTACTTTTCAGACAGGATTCATAAATCACTGAATTAAATAAACAAACAAACAAAAAAACTTAGATTTATTTCCTTCATATCGGATTGAATTTGGTATACAATCGAAGTTCTTTTTATAATCCTACAATGTCGCTTAAGAAAACAATACTGCAGTACAAGGCATGGTGACAAGTTTTGTCATCTCGCAGACATTTTAAAAGCCATGAGGGCCTGCTCAATATGTTATGATTAGATTTGATTTTTCCTAACAATTGGCTATGACTAAAGAGTTACATTCCAGTGATTCTTGGCTGGTGTTTCAATCGTTAACGGTGCCGAATGACAGCTGGAAAGAAACCTCGTGTTGAGTGATTTGAAGAATTGGGGGGACTTGTGAGAAGTGGGTTTCTCACCTCTTCTCTCGCCTTTTGTCACACAGTGAGTCCCTCACTTGGCTCTTATTTCTGTTCGTTGCTAACAGCCTGGCCTCATATAAATACAACTGCTCTTGTTGGCTGAAATTGGGCTTGAACTTAACGAGATATGACTGTTTTTTTCAGCTCCAGTGTGGTTGGAAATCTAAATTCCTTTCTGCGTCACACTTTAATGCCAAATCAGTAGACGTGTCCGTATAAATATGTCATCTTCGGGTAATTCAGATACATCTGACATAAGCCTGTGGTGGTTTTCTGCCTAGAGCAGAAAATCTAGATTTCATAGATTTTGTATAATTTGATCAAGCCTGGAGCTTTTGCCTACATTGAATCCGTATCCATCTAGAATTATATTGGCCTCTGTCAGACCCCAATTGGATCCAGATGCACTGCAGAACACGCTCAACTAGGGGTAGCATGGATTGGTATTTGGCACGCTCCTGAACACCCTGAGCAAACATGACCTTGGGGTGACCCTGCCCCTTGCTTTTGTCCCCTGAGGGTTCAAACATGTCCATTAAACCCCTCCTGATATCCTTCGGGCTGACCTGCCTCATTTCAAACTCAATCGGCGTACCCTGTAGACGCCATTGCCATACCCAACACTGTGGTCAGAAGATCAAAGCAGTGCTGTACTGTAGCTGTAAACCAACAAAATGCATACACGGCATAAACAGACATGACTGAAACAGATCTGAAAGGAAGGTCTAAAGGGTTTGCAAGAGCTGAAATCCTGTTTTCAACAATAACCAGGACACACATACTGTAATTAGGGTGTGGGCCAATTCTCTAAAGAGTATTGCACATCCAACAGGCCTTCCTTAGTTTACATTGTTCACAATGTTGAATATGTGTGCTTATTTCCCCTAATACATTCCCTCTGCACTCAGACTCAAGAGCTTTGGCTTTCGCTGTCGGTTGGAGAAGACACCACGGCCCCGGAAAATCAGCAAAGCTTCCATTTGTGGATTCTGTATGTGTGTGAGAAAGAAACAGAACGTGGTGGACACTGTCATTTATAAAACAGAACAAAGACGCGGATTATGAAATTGGCTCGATCGAAGACATGCATGTAGTTGAAGCAAACGGTGGCTTCTTCTTTTGGAGCCTTCTACTTGTAGGGAATGATATGAATGACAGAATAAACGCTTAGATGTTTGGAACAAGAAAGGCTTAATTATTTATTGTGCTTTCAGTAAAGCAAATGTTTTTTTCTTTCTTTTCATTTTAACCGCAAATAAATAGAAAAATCACACCAATTGGTACATTTGAATAGAAAACATATACTTTATGAGTTAATGTAACAATTGTAGTCAGTTAGCAAACATTATCATTTAAATCTTATTAAAAACAAAATTGTATGACTTCATTATAGAAAAATGAACAAGGTCTGTCCAGAAAGTATCCAGCCCTGTAATGACTGGATTGAATAAACTCCTGATTATAGTTTTCGTTCTCGCACTTTCAGTCGCCGGTCTTTGTGCATTGCAGCTCGTACTCTATAACGTTATAGTGTATACACCTTTTCAGGTGTATTATTTAGCAGGTGTGCTAAATGTCCGATTCCATTATAAAATGCTTCAAGATATGCAGTAAGTTTGGATAAAAACCAAAATTGTGTGTTAAAGCTACTTTTGAGGGGAACTATTTTTTACAAGAATCCATTAAATGTAAGACGTGGGAGCGGTGACACAGGTGGCTAAGGCTCTTGCTTGTGGATTTTGGTAGTTGCCACACCCCATACAACCCAATCACTGCGTGCAGTGCCGGTCCCATTCGAGAGATTTTCATTTAACATTTGTTAAATGTTAATGAATGTATTTCAAATCTGTTTATGTTTATAATACAAGTAAATCTCACTCACTCACTGTTTATACCACTTTATCCTGTATACAGGGTCACGGGGTGCCTGGAACCTATCCCAGGGGACTTAGGGCACCTGAGAATCGAACCTGGACTCTGGAGGTGCGAGGCGACAGTGCTAACCACTAAGCCACAGTGCCTGATTAATTTTTTAAATAATTGTGTTTAATCACAGATAGATAAAAGAAAAATTCATAGATTTTCAGCACTAGTATATACACACATAAAACAAATCAGTATTAATACTTATTATGCAACATTCAGTCATATCGTAAATTTAGGGTTTAAAGCAATGCATTTTTTCATTTTTTTTTCCTGTTGCATATTGGTCACTTGGATTTTCCTACATTACTCACAACGTCCCACTGATAGTGTTGCCTGCATTTTCTCCACGCTTGTTCAAACTAATATGTTTTAAAAGTTTTGTGCTAATACCACAGTCTCAGATTAATGCCATCATTCTTCATATCTCATACTAGCCATTTTGGATGCAGATCACACATACTACTTCAGCAGAACTCGTATTTAAGGGGGGGGGGGGGGGGGGGGGGGGGTTAAAGAGGTTTCAATACATTTCATTACAGTACATACTACCCTTTCTGAAACTTCTCCAGGAGTCATTCCTCAAATAGTGTTGGGTTATTAATGATTAAAAAGGCGTTAACAAACAAAAATTAATTAATTAATTAATTAATTAATTAATTTAAAAAAAAAACATTTAAAAAATCTTCACAAAACCTCTGTAGAAATGCAATGCAAACTGTAAGTGTTGGCACTTCTGAATTGGTCAGAAGACTACAGAGTTGTGTTGTTAAGTATTACTCAACATGGCTCACGCATACATCATTTGTTGTACAAAGTTTAAAAAATTAAGAATAAAGTCAGTGTTAGAATGAAGTCAATGTTAGCGAATTTTCTAATAATTTTAGTATTAAAATCTAATGAAATCTAAACACTAATATATAATCATTGTTTAGTTGAAACTGTTGTCATTGAATGATGGACTTTACTGTATGCCAGCCACAATGTTGGGGGGAAAAGGGGAGAAACAAAAATGTTATGTGGAAGTAGAACTGTTGGTATGTAAAACTTTCTCCAAGTTAAACTCTTATAAGAAACATCTCTAATTGAAGTAATGAAAAATGAAATCGATATCAATAGCAGGCTAAGTGAGTTTAGTTTATTTTGGAGATGGATGTGCTTTCTGTTCCACTGGAGTCATTATTCCTGGTTAGCTGAGTAGATTAAAGAATTTACATTGTGATAGTTACAAAATTAATAATTTATTCAGCTTCACAATCCATCATTCCTGCTAATTTCACCATATAAGTTCTTAGGCAGTGCATTAGAAGAAAAAAAGGAAATCCAGTCAACCGAATGAAACTGCATGTTAGACACACATGGATTAAATTCATTCTAAAGGACCAACACGTCCTAAGCTTCATTACTGGAGCTGATTGCTTAATAATGTCAAGAGGAATCAGGCAAGTAAAAGAAAAAAAAAAAACATTTCTCTACACCTGCCAACTCCCACTGGAGTGGAAGTTATTCTGCAGCTTCCACGGAATGATCTGAATGCTCATCAAGGGCCCCAAATTGAAAACCACAAGTAGCATTGAGTGGTTATCCAAAAAAAACGCACCCTGCTAAATCAGATTGGAGCTTTGGAGAGTAGACCAGAGATTTTTATCCGTACTGAAGCGAGAAGAAAAATCACCTAACCAGCAGGAGTCCTCGAGCTTACTGTAGGTGGAACACCTGCCAAAAGACATTCCACTTAACTTAAACAGCCCGTGATTCCTGCTGGCCTCTAAAATATGACATGAGGTGCTGTGGTGCCATCCCTAGACTCAATTCTACATCAGTATGATTAATTCATTTTGATGGATTACAATAAAATAAGGAGTAAGCAGATTTGGTGTTTGCTCCAGGTTTGATCCTGGACACAGGTTACTGTGTGTGTGTCATTGTCCTATCATTTATAGGACAATAGTGTCAATACGTGCTAGCAAATAGTGGGTTAACTGGTTTAACTAAGTTCAACTATTGTATTTCTTATTTAACTCTTCCCATTTTATATTAAAAGCATGTGTAGTGCTTCTGGCTACAGTAGAAACCATGACAGTGACAAGCGACATCATGTTTAATCTTATTTTGAAGATCTGCTCTATGTGCTTTATTCACTCACCTTCCATTCATTGCTTTTGCTTGTACAAGAGACTTATCTCCTATCGCAGGAGACTTAGGGCATAAGGTGGATGGATTGGTACCCATGCTGAACAGGGTACCAATCCATCATAGGACACGCACAAATACACTACAGGCAATTTGGGAACACCAATTAGCCTAATATGCAGGTCTTTGGACTGTGGGAGGAAACCAGTGTACCTGGAGGGAACCCACCAAGCACAGGGAGAACATGCAAGCTCCATGCACACGGATCCCTGAATCGAGCCCTTGACCAATGGAGGTGTGAGGCCACAGTGCTAATAATTACGCCACTGTGCCACAGACTGTTTTAATTATCATTAAATATTCTATAAATCAAACGTTTATTCACAAAACCGAATGATAAATGATAGCGGTTATCCTATGACGTAAAGAGCAGTCAAAGTGAAACCATAAAGACGTCATGGACTGATAAATAAGTTCTTTTGAAGGGTCAATCGTCATCTGTTTTTTTTTTTTGGTAGATGTTAACAGTCTTGGAACAAACTTTGCTCTTGTATCAGACACAACACAAGCCAGACGTTCATTACTCAGAGGCTTTAATCAGCCGGTTCCTGTCCGAAGGCAGGGATGTTTACTGGAATGTAGAACTTGAGATGAAACTGAGCAATCTCCAAACATACAGTATTTTGACTGTTTACTTGCTCATTCAATTAAATTTCCTTTTCCTTTGATGAAATAAACCGTTCAATTAGTCAGTATTGATGTCTGAAGTTACATATATACTCAAAGCTAGACATAATAAATTATACAAAGTTGTCCATGCTTGACGTGTAGGATTTGTCTGATGATGTTGTACATAACATGGCTTAAACAACTGCTATGCAGATGGCTGATCTTACTGCGTGTATATATGTGTTAATGTCCCGAATGTTTTGATCAGCTGGGTCGTTATTTACGGCATCGTTTTCAAGCTTCGCTCCTCGCGTCCGAGTTTAGATCGAAACCGTGCTGCGTCATTAACAGAGTTCCTAAACATTCGGACGCGTCGGTTTCAATTATTCTCAGATCCGTGAAAGCTGCTGAGTGTTCGAATGGTTTGGGGAGTTCTTCTCACATTGCCTGCCACTATCTCATCAGACAAGCAAATGGGTTCCATGTACCACAGAATTCAAAGTCGTGGTCAGGATTTGGGTCCAGTTTAGCAACATTCTTGCCTGAATAACCACCAGAGAGACATAACAATATGTCTTAAGCCATCAGAGTATCATGGGTAAATGCATTTTTTTTTTTTTACCCCTGCATAAAAGGCAGGTTCAAACTCTACAAGAACTTTGAGGTCAATCGACTGTTTCTTTCCATTGTAGTAGAAAACAACTGATTAAACTGTATTGTTTGAAATTGTCTCAGCATAACACAGAGTAGTTGGAAACAAGCTCCCTTTGAAGCAAACGTGGCCATCTGAGAGCTATTACCCAGCATGCTTTGCTATCTGATCCATATGGGAGAAACCCTTGCGAATGCTCAGCCTCAATCTCTCTGGCTGTTTATCATTACAGATTCTGGCCAAATCAGTGTTTCATAAACTGGACGGAAGCAGAGACGATACCTGATAGACAGAAAGTGACAGCCACCTGAAGGATATGAGAGGAACGAGGGGGCAGGAAACCAACCAATAAGTGTGTAACGTCTCCTTGAGGGTGGGCAGCTTGTCAGTGAACAGTTACTTGGATTGGCCAGATGATTGCATGTAACAGAATACAAAGGCATATAATTTAATGAAGTGTCTCGCAAATCTGCCACTAGTTTAAAGATGATGAATTTATCCGACTGAGTGTATCTGTTTTGTCTGTAGTAACGTAGCCTCCAAAACCAGATGTGTGCCCAGTGCTGAGCCAGTTGAAATGTTTGAATGGATTAAATTGGAAATGCAATCTGATCTAATGATTTGCATGTTGCATCGCTCGACCCTGTGGAAGTGATTCAAACCACCCGTTCTGTACAGACTCTATGCAGTCTACAGGCCAAACCGCTAACAGAGTCAGGGTTGAATTTTATTACAGCGCCTGGCATTTTTACTGCAGGGAAGCTAGACAGGACTAATAATGCAGACAATATGGAATGGTAAGGTTTTCGTTTTCGTACTTTTTGTTAATACCTAAAGTTCCAGGTATTAACCAGATAAGAGTGTACTACAAACACCAACGTACAGTGTTATTATAATTGTTCTAAATAAAAAAAGAAGAAGATTAGCGACTTAGTGGTCCGCACGGTTGCCTCACATCTCCAGAGTTGAGGGTTTAAAGTCTTGTCCCTGGTCTGTTTTGCATGGGGTTTGCATGTGCTTTGTGGGTTTCCTCCAGTTACTCTGGTTTTCCCCACAAACCAAATACGTGCATCGTAGGCTGATTGGACTTTCTAAATTGGCCGTAGTGCACGACTGGATGTGTGAATGGGTTTGTGATTGTGCTGTGCAGTGGCTTGGCACCCTATTTGGGGTGTTTCCTGCTTCGTGCCCCGAGTTCCCCGAGATAAGCTCCAGACCACTCATGACCCTAAGCGATATGGGAAATTAATGAATAAAGTCATCTTAGCTAAACTTGACATGCTTGACATCCTCTCCATCTAAAACAGGTAAGTATGCAGTCCAAACACTGGGGCAAAAAGATGGTAGTGCAGCAAAGTGGCACAGTGTGTGTATCTGTATATGGTTAGTGCTCTAAATATCTGTATCTATAATCGGATATAAATACAGAGTTGGCATGGCTTGAACCATTTTAAAAAATATATGAGCTCTACATTGAACATCGATTTGTATTTATTATTGTTATTATTATTATTATTATTATTATTATTATTATTATTATTATTTTTATCATTATTATTATTATCGTTAATAATACTACTACTACTTCTACTAACAATAATACTACTATTACTACTACTAATAATAATTTATGTTGTATTTGTTAATTCTGACTTTTCTCATTCATGTAATTCATACAATGAATAATAAAAAATGCACTTAATTTCACTGTAGTACAATGAGGACATTATTATTATTATTATTATTATTATTATTATTATTATTATTATTTATTTTGGCTTGCATTTAAAAAGCGGGGAGAAATTCACTTAAAAACAAAAACATACATGAAACCCACGCTAAATGATAGCAGTTACATCACTGGATGCTTAAATGTGTACATGCACTTAATAATATGTCTGTCACTCTGCAGGACATGTTTATAACCATATATAATTTCACGTCTTCAGGAAGACTAAGCAGATATTCAAATGTGTGTCTGCAAGCAAACTGTATCTCATAATAACTCCCCGTATTAAAATACGCACCCTGCGTCAGGAACTCTTTCGGTCTTGAGCAGAAACCTGTGAACCGCCTGCCCAGCTGAAATGACAAACTCAAACAGCAACAATACACACATATGGTAAAACAATCAGTCAGTCTGGATGTGTGAAAGAGAGGGGTGTTTCCTTAAACACAGTTAAATACAATCATTATTACTTCCAGGGAATGTTAGAGAGAGAGTGAGTGTGTGTGTGTGTGTGTGTGTGTGTGTGTGTGTGTGTGTGTGTGTGTGTGTGTGTGTGTGTGTGTGTGTGTGTGTGTGTGTGTGTGTGTGTGTGTGCGTGCACGTGTGTGTGTGTGTGTGTGTGTGTGTGTGTGTGTGTGTGTGTGTGTGTGTGTGTGTGTGTGTGCGTGCGTGCGTGCGTGCGTGCGTGCGTGCGTGCGCGCGCGTGTGTGTGTGTGTGTGTGTGTGTGTGTGTGTGTGAGACCAGACGGCCAGAATCAAACAGGACACACCAGTGCGTGGACACAAATGGTTGAGTGATCACAGACAAGGACATCAAATGGCTCCCCCAGGACCACTTTCACACGGGTCAGCTGTCTTTCTAATTCCACACACTTCAAACCGATCAGGCCAACACTTAAAAGGACGAAGGTTCTCATCTCATGTAACGGAAGCCAGTGGCTGCATGTACGAACTGCAGAACCGTACTAATTTGTCATCTGGTCAATGAGTTAAGACATATGCTTTACCGAGAAAAAAAGAAGTAAGCTTAAGTGATCTGTTTTTGAGGCTTCGATTCGCTCATAGGCTTTAAATAGAGACAGTCAAGCATCTACTCAGAGGGGCCAAATAGACTTGGGATATTTATTAGTGTCCAGGGATGCCGTGACCAACTCCGTTACACAGTGCTATTAGGTGATGTTCCGGTTTTACATTTAGAAATACACAGTACCTGAGATAGCACTGTCACTGCTGTCAGTCAAAGTGGCTTGATGACAATCCCAGAACGGACAAACTTCAGTTTTTTAACAGATTTCCCAGATAACGACAACGTGGACTGATGGAATCTTAAAAGCCAAGGCCAAGAGTACATTCAAGGAAAGCGTCCTTGATCCTTCTTCACCTTGATATGAATAGTTGGATTAAGACAATATGTACGTTTTACCAAATGAGTGTATGGAGTGTATGGTATAACTACCTCTAATTGATAATTAATGTAACATTTTTGTGACATTTAGGTCGCAATAGATAAAATAAAATTGGCAAAAGAACAAGAACAAGAACAATGCTATGTTTTAATCATTCTTTTCTCAACGTTGTGGAACATCTGTAAAGCAAGTTACATGCTGTTGTTGCTCACTTAACTGCAGGCATTCCCTCTACAGCTTCTTTCTTTTTCCTTTTCTCTTGAAGATACATTAAAATATGTAGCTTCTCATGACATGATTTTTCCATGAAGGACAACATAAAGTTTTACAGGTATCTCCAGTTGTAAAAAAAACACTGACAGTGGAGACTCCTTCAAAGAGAGAGAGAGAGAGAGAGAGAGAGAGAGAAGTAATGGCTAAAAAAACACAAATACATAAATTACCATAAAAACATGCCATAGAGGTTGTCACTTTATACTATATACCATACCAGACATACTTCTGATATGATGTAAAAAATTTTTAAAAAATAACCATGCATGTGTCAAAATTATGCTAATTGAAATAGTCTTTAAAAAAAATT
The DNA here is from genome assembly GCA_030347435.1 of Clarias fuscus. Taxonomy (NCBI): domain Eukaryota; kingdom Metazoa; phylum Chordata; class Actinopteri; order Siluriformes; family Clariidae; genus Clarias; species Clarias fuscus. The sequence goes on along the minus strand of CM059224.1, from coordinate 19,577,884 downwards.
CCTAAGATGTCGGTTGCTAATTCAAATCAAATTTGGGTCATTCTGATAGACAGCAATGGCACTACAGAGAAAAAACAAAACTTTGCACTCTATTATGATAGTCAGGTTATCCTAGGAGATTTATATTTATATTAATAGGTTTAAATGATAGCAAGGTTATTACTACAGATGCTTCTATGTTCTTGGTAGTACGCACATGTAGTTATGTAACAAAGGATTTGTTTATGAATTCATCTTCAATTATGGTAAAACTACAGTATAATAAATTCATTTATTCCTTTTCTATATGGCTTATCTTGTATACAGGGTTACGCGGGCTTGCAGCCTATCCCAGGAGACTTAGGGTACAAGACAGAGTACAGCCTGGTCAAGGTGTCAATCTATGTAAAACATAAATGTTATTTCTATTTACAGTATTGTCTTAAGAAAGTCATTAAAATTAATTATTATTATTTATTATTGATTGTATATTAAGGAGTGTATTAGATTTTAAGGCAGTATAAGCTTCATTAGGAACTCTTTTCCTGCTTTATAAATATTTAAATATTTACGTCTAACTGCACATTAGACTATGCACAACAAATTATATTAATGTAAGTGGTTTGACCAGTGCACCTCCATCAAAATTGAAACCTATGTTTTGTAGGAAAACCAAAATGTTTTCCATCTTGTTAGGTAAACTGGCTAGGCATATCTTCCCTGTACTGTATCTCTTAACTCAGAATTGTACTTAGTGCAGGGTTTTGCTCAGTCTCTAATTAGAAGGGGGGGGGGGGGGGGGGGGGGGTAGCAGAGACGAAGGTGGGCCATTTTTCTTTGTCCTAATATATGTATGTAGTTCTTTAGAGATGGATTCCAGAACACGAAATCTGGTATGCTTTGTTTCCGTGGAGACCGCGCAACCATAGCGATAAATGCCAGGTAACCATGACATGAAAAAAGGACACTCCCCTCCCCAAGTCATGCATGCAAATGTGAAGAAGAGATTTAGCATTCTGAGATAATAGGAAGAATATTCAAAGAGAATGAAGTAAACAGTGAGGACCTATGATGAAAATCTGCTGATCTAATGGGACAGTAAATATTATATATATAGTGAATTATTTATGAACAGCAAATTTAACGTGACATATTTATGATTTTATTTTTTTTTAATGCTTACATTCAGGGCAGCTAATTGAATGCATGTCATGTAACATTATATTACTTCTGCACTGCCAAAGCACTATAACGATATTAAATGAATTGTATTATACAAAGGTATCTTTAGGATTCCTGTATATTTAACCAACCCAAAGATCAAATAAAACTATCATGAAGCCACTAGAAGCTCGTTAAAACTACTATTGAAGGGGCTCTATTATTTATTATTTCTATTTTACTACAGCCATTTTTATTACAAATTATATTATTGACAACAACTTGAAATCAATATGAGAGTTTTGTAGTATCATTATATCATTCCCATTTAGCTTTAATGACCGTGTTCATTTGAGCTGGCATGGACACCACAAGTGTGTGTAAAACCTTATGGTGCATTTTAGATCAAATCTGCTGGAGTGTCATCTGTAGACATGGTTTAACAAATTTGGACATTAGATTAATTGTTCAAGGCAGTTAAAATGCTTAATATCACGCATTTGCCTACATTTAAACAGGCACCTAGAAGTAGTGCAGAATATCAATTATTTAAGATATAAAAATTGTAACGTTTCAGAAATGATCAAACTTTGTTCATTTCCATTTTGAATGTACTGTTAGCAGATTATTGGACCCCACTGTGTGTGTGTGTGTGTGTGTGTGTGTGTGTGTGTGTGTGTGTGTGTGTGTGTGTGTGTGTGTGTGTGTGTGTGTTTGCGTGTGTGTTGTGTGTGTGTGTTGGGGGGGGGGTGACGTGGTGGGTGGTTGAACCTTCTTCGATTTAGTTCCACAAATGCATGCAACAAATGAAACAGATTATGCTGTTTATAAATCAGCAGAGTGTTCTAAAACAAAGAGATGCACCCAAAGGGATTTTTTTTTTTTTTTTTTTTTTTAAGAGATGAGGAAACCTTGTAGATTTTATTGTGCTTCAGGACTTTCAGATGAGCAGATGAGACTGAGCACATGGTTTTAGGTTCATTTATGTGGATGTAGTTGTTACTAAATGAAAAAAACTCAATTTTAAGTGTTATTATCTAAGTTAGTATGTAAGACAAATACTGAAAAGACACTCAGTTTGGCACTCAATTAAAATTCTTGAGATCACCGCAAGGTGGCAAGGTGGCTTAGTTGTTAGCATTGTCGCCTTGCACTTCCAGCGTCCGGGTTCGATTCATAGCCAGGTTTGATTCCCGTCTCTGTGTGCATGGAGTTTGCATGTTCTCCCTGTGCTTGGTGGGTTTCCTCCCATAGTCCAAAGACATGCAGATTGGGCTAATAGGTGATCCCAAATTCCCCCGAGTGTTTGCACTGTATGTGTGTGATGGATTGGCATCACATGTACCCCGCCTTGTGCCCTAAGTCCCCTGGGATAGGCTCCAGGCCCCCCGTGAACCTGTATACAGTATTAGGTGGAATGGATGATGAGTGCGTGAGTGAGAGATCATTGCACTTATGAATTACATTTTACAGCTCATGCAGTTATATAATTTATCCCCTCTAAAATAAAGTCTTAATTATGCCACTGAGTCAGACGTGACAACGCAGTGTGTGTGTGTGTGTGTGTGTGTGTGTGTGTTTGTGTATCTGGAGGGTGTAAGCCCTCCTTCTGTCAGCCCTTAGGGTGTGGGACTGTACTATCTCCTATAAATAGTCCTGTCCCTGATCTTTGTAGCCTCCTCATTTTACACTCATATAATTGCCATCCAGTGCATGACATTCTGAAAGGCTTTAACCCTCGCGTATAAACCAGCACAATAAAAGTTAAACAAGGCTGTCAAGAGTCCGTGCATGTGGTTTTGAAGTCATGTCCACTGTGTCGACGGGCGGTGAGGAAATAAGCCCCAGTGTCAACAGTTCATCATGCACAGGAAGGGCCGGTATGCGTGGTGTGTCTCACGCTCCTGCTCCACATCATGCTCTGGCATCATGCCACAGCATCTGCCACATGTGCCAATGCGCCTGAAGAATAATTACATGTCACATGTAGAGCAATGACTGTAATTCATGTGCTTGAAGAGGTTTTTTCAGGAACACATACCCCTGCCTCTGCCTGTGTATGTTTGCGGAGAGAGGGCGAGAAAGCGAGAAACAGGAGGAATTACAGCTTGTCAGAAGGGAAAGTGCAAGAGGAATGTCGAAATTATGACAGGTATTAATGCATGGTAATGAGCAAGGCAGCGAGGAATGGGAGGGGACAGATCTGGGAAATGGCGATGGAGATTAGGAGTCGCTTTGTACAAAGGAGACGACAGTAACCTAAAGATAATGGCTAAAGGTAGCAAAAAAAATGTGTGACAGGAAGACAAGCTTGAGCTTTCTAAACTAGGGAGGATGGATAGATATATAGAGAGTTAAGAGAGATCTTAATTAGAGTTACATTTATCTAGGAGTTATCATTATGAGATTATGATGAAAGCAGATTTGCTGTAATATATATATATATATATATATATATATATATATATATATATATATATATATATATATATTTTTTTTTTTTTTTTTATCCTAACCTTGGAATTTTATTTAAGTGCTAGCTTAAGTGCTTTCTTTGAAAATAATGAATTAAACTAAATGTAAAGGTAATGTTCCAGATAAAATAAATAAAAATGCTTAGTAATCGATTCGGTAATTGAATATATTTCACAATAATCTGAAAATGAGAACACAATTGACTATATTTAAAAAAAAGTTTTTAAATATACTATTTCTGTAAATTGTTCACATTTGGGGGTTGTGTGAACACAAAGCATGTTTTAGCAGGATTTGTAGTTCTTTACATGAACCTTGTGTATCCTCTATCTCATCCGCTAATATTTGAGACATAAGATCATTATGGATGTACAGTACAGTATGCCAGAGCTTTTACATGGTATTGAAAATTCGCAATTCCAAAAGTGGTATTTCTTGATATGAGATGTACTATTATGTTTAATCCAACCTGGTGTTTAGATCCTAAATGTAGATCTTAATAAATGTTAAAAAGTCACAAAATGCTGTAATATGAAAATGATCAACAGCAGGATGAAAGCTTCAACAGGTGTTTCAAAGATTTTTTCACTTATTATTACAGGTAGCAATGATACACCCACATTTCATCTATAACATCAGAATAAATTAGATTGTGTATTTAGACTTTTTGAAGAAAAAAAAAATGAAGCACATAAATGTTTAAATCACTCATCATCTATACCGCTTAATCCTGTATACAGGGTCGCGGCGGGCCTGGAACCTATCCCAGGAGAGTTAGAGCATGAGGTGGGGGTACATCCTGGACAGAGTGCCATACTCATACACACACACACACTATGGGCAATTTGGGAACGAGAATTAGCCTAATCTGCATGTCTCTAGACTGTGGGAGGAAACCGGAGTACCCGGAGAAAATCCACCAAGCACGGGGAGAGCATGCAAACTCCATGCACACCAAGGTGCGAATAGAACCTCACGCACTCACTCATCATCTATACCGCTTTATTCTGTATTCTGCATCGCATGGGCCTGGAGCCTATCCCTGAGACTTAGGACACAAGGCAGGGTACACCCTGGACAGGGTGCCAATCCATCACAGGGCACAGACACACACATACACACACTCACACATTCATTCACACACTACTGGCAGTTTGGGAACGCCAATTAGCCTAACCTACATGTCTTTGGACTGTGGGAGGAAACCGGAGTACCCGGAGGAAACCCACCAAGCACGGGGAGAACATGCAAACCCCATGCACACAGAGAAGGGAATCGAACCTATACAGTTAACGTTTAATATTATATAAAATATTTCTATTGTCTGTTAAAGTTTTGAATGTGTACTACAGTAAATAGTGATTGTGTAGTATATAGACATGTAATATACAGTATACAGTACAGTAAGCATGTAGTATATAAACCTATCTATGTCTATATCCCCGATTAGAAACTACCTGCTGGCTTTTCCTCCCTTCTTGTTCACTGAGCAATCAAATAAAGTGTGCTACAATGAAGATCTTACTTCTCTGTATATCTATTCTACATGCTATTGTAACAGCAATGCTTCAAAGTCCGACAAATGCCACATACTTCTACAGTAGGTTCCCTTGGGAACGTTCACTAAAAGCATCTAAAAATGGATCCCGAAACATGGGAAACAAGGTGGGGGTCAAAAAGGTGGCAGGTCATAGCCAGTCATCACATGCCCTTAGTCCTCGCCGATGGCTTCATCAGATGTTAAGTGTTACGTTATCAGGTTTACTGTCAACATGCCTATGTGAAGTATAGTCTCCACTGGAACCTCTTAATAAGCCCCCCAGTTAAGCCAGAAAACCAGCGTGTAATAAGAGAAGGAAGTGTTAAAGAGCGGACATGGAGGACTTAAACTGGGACAAGTGCACCCGGATAGAAATCGGGAAAGCAGACACTGTGGCGGCGCTCAGGCAGGACACTGTAGCGAGATCCTGTAGCTTAATGATTTTATTTAGCTTGGGTGATGATGGGAGGGTGATGATTTATTAATAGAGAGGGATTGAGCCTAGCAGTTAGATTACCATGTTTATGCTTAGTGAGATTTTCCTGCCTATTTCAGGTGTCGTTGAGAGACGGCATGCAAACGGGGGTCGTCTTTCCAGCCTGCGTCCTGGCTCGGATTCCTTCCCCTGTGTACTAACCTTTTGTCCTTTGCCCTGCACATCACAGTGAATTCCCATATCGGCACTCGGGTCATGACCTGGAATGGAAAACTCGAATGGGAAATGTGCTGGCACCTGATTTTCTGCCAATCTGTCCACTCTGTCATGCTTGCTCAGCCCCTCTTGGCTGCTTTTCTCACCCCGTGGGTCTTTCCCTGCTATTATTTGAAGGTGAGTCCTCTCCATTACAGGAATCAGACACTGCACTGGAGGGGTCTGTAATTAAACACATCCAGTGTTGGTCATTACCAAATACCATCTCTAATTGCCCCTTATCTGAGGTAATTACTGCCTAACAGGAGAAAATGACTCCATATCATGTGGCGAGAGGCTGTGCAGAGGTGTGTGTGTGTGTGTGTGTGTGTGTGTGTGTGTGTGTGTGTGTGTGTGTGTGTGTGTGTGTGTGTGTGTGTGTGTGTGAGCGTGCGTGTGTGTGTGTACGTGAAAGAGAGAAAGAGTAATTGTGATATATTTGCAAAAAAGAGGGTACCGAGGGTGAGGGGATATGAGAGCTGCCTGTAATGCAGTGGTAATGACCTGGTTCTGTACGTGAGCAGGTGCATTAATGTTATAAAACACACACACATACACACACCTATAATAAACCGATGATCAGAAACATAAGAGTAGCTCAAACATACACCTTGTTGAGCGTAGTGTTGAAAAAGGCAAACACAATAAAAATATGTTTTTGGTGGACACTATAAGGACACACACACACATACACACACAGAAGATAAAAGAGCTGAATATCGGCTTTGTGCCTACACACACGGATTATGCAGTCTGAACCAATAGATTATACACAGATGAGTGAGCTCTACCTCTATCTCAGCGATTTTTGGACCTGCTGCTGCTCTAAGCATATCACTTGCTCAGTGTGTGTGTGTGTGTGACTGTGTGTGTGATACACAGCGCCTGAGGATCGATGACTATTCTGTCTGACACAACTATGTCGATTCAGCATATACCCGAACAAAGACACACACACACACACACACACACACACACACACACACACACACACACACACACACACACACACACACACACCACGCCAAACTTTTGCAAACGCTCTCAAGGTCGGTTCGCTCATTACAGCAGCCCAGGGGATCTAAAAAGCCATGTCCTACTTTAAAGCCATGCTCTGACACTAAAGGTGAACTTATTAAGTAGCGCAAAGAGTCAACATGAGTCATGAAGAGTGCTTCTCAGTTCAGAATGATAGTTTCCTGTCTGTTTAGGGGGGGGGGGGGGGGGAGAACGTTCTTTGTATTCTGTGTTGTTAAGGGTACCCTTCTTTTTTTTCTCTTTTTTTTAAACCTAACCTCTATAACTGACATCTATACTGTACTTGTGATTAGCATATGGACAACCTACTATAGATAAATGAATAAATCTATGTATAACAGCTTTCCCATATCTGTCTCTGTCATTTTGAATTGGTTTTATACACTGATCAGTTGTAACACGACCCCCCACCTAATATTGAGTAGACCCCCCACCCCCACCCCACCCCACTTCACCCCACCCCTTTTGCCACCATAACAGTAAAGCACTGCGTGTTCTGACACCTTTCTGTCACAACCAGTATTAACCTTTTCCTCTGTTTGAGCGACAGGAGCTCTTCAATTGAATTGACCTTCACTCCCCATGTGCATCAGTGATCCTTGGCCGCCCATGACCCTGCCACCAGTTCACCGGTTTTCCTTCCTTGGATTAATTTTGGTACAGTATGTCCTGACCACTGCAGCCTGGGAACATCCTACATGACCTGAAGTTTTGGAGTTGCTCTGACTCAGTCATCTAGCCATCACAATTTCACCCATCTCACAGTAGCTACGTTTTCAATATCTCGTTACAATGGTGGCTGGAAGTGGGTGGGATATATTAGGCAGCAAGTTAACCTTTTTTTCTTGAAGTTGATGAATTTAAACCAAAAATCAGCCAGCGGATTTGTAAGGATTTGAGTTACTTTGACAAGGGCCAGATTGTGATGGCTAGTCAGAGCAATTTCAAAACTGCAGCTCTTGTGGGATGTTCCCAGGCTGCGGTGGTCAGGGCCTACCAAAATTAATCCATAGAAGGAAAACCGGTGAACTGGTGGCAGGGTCAAGGGCGGCCAAGGCTCACTGGTGCACATGGCGAGTGAAGGCTGGTTCATGTAGTCTGATCCAATAGAAGCGCTAGTGTAGATCAATATGATGAAAAGGTTAATACTGGTTGTGATAGAAAGGTGTCAGGACACAGTGCATCACTGTTATGGTGGGATCTACTGTACTTAATATTAGGCAAGTGGTCCTAATGTCATGGGTGATCTGCGTATATTCATATATTTGAAACATTTCTCACCCACGTTCCAAAGCTGCCCTTAAATTTGCATTATAAGTGATTTTCTGACTAAACAGATATTCTGTTAATTTCCCAGTACAGGGTCTGACTTCTTGTTCACACATACATTATTCATCATCTACAATGGGTAGAAATTAGGTTGCAAAATTGTAGAGTATTCATTTGAACGCAGTGATTACTATTGGTGTAATTATTATTATTATTATGCAGAATATAACCTCTGTATATCCTGTGTCCCTGGAGAAAGCGCTTTACTCTCCTACCAGTTGAAAAAAAAAAAAAAAAGAGCAAAATTATATTAAAGTGTTTGCCTGTTATTAAGCAGCCTCCCCCATTATGTGTGTGAAATTGGATGGAAAGTGACAGCATGAGTGCATCTGACAAGCGCTAAAGTGAAGCACTCAGAAAGCCATAGTGCTCCTGCCTCACACACTCGCTCAGATAATGGCATTTCATTAGCATAGCGCTGGTCTGATTCCTTCACACTAGTGCTGAGGAAGACATCTGTTGTGTGCCTATATCATGAGAAATGTCTCGTGGAAGCACTATAAAGAATGAATTTTATACGGACTATGGTACTTCCTCCGTGCAGACAGCTCTCCTCTTGCCTGTTAGAGCGGAACGACTGCTACTGAATAATTTTTTTTTTAAATACTATTTGACTATTGAAGGGCAAAAAAAAAAAAATCACATAAAAATGTTTAAGATATCTCGTTATACACAAACTTGTTTGCTAAATAACCCATGTCATGTTATGCAGGAAAATCAAACTGGGATTTTTTTCCCCCAGTCTGTCATATACAGTACTAACATTATCATAAATCTTGGACGTTATCAATTTTTCTGCTCTGCACATGGATTGTGAAGTTTGTTTTGGGGATGTTGTAAAAAAAAATTATTGTATCTTTGAAAGATACCAACTCAGCTGCACAAGCATCATATGAGTCTCAGCTGAACTCTAGAATGATCTTTCATGGACCAAGGGCTATGGAATTTGACCCTGATTACTTACATTCTTCCGGGTGACAAACTTCACAGTCGGAGCTGGAAAATGTATAAAGGCCGAGACTTATGGTAATAAGTATGTACTTATATGCACCTCAGTTCTGATTTAAGTCTGACTTGAAAACCCCTGAACTATAAAAGCATATTTAATCTAAAGTGTTTTAAAGTTGAGAATTAATGTTCAGTTTTTATATTCAAGATCTTATTCGTACACACTAAAGCAAGATCCTGATTTTAACCACTTAATATAGAGACCAAAGCAAAGCCAAAGTTGTAAAAGCTTCATATCCATATGGTTAAGATTATTACGATGGGAAATGTTTGATGTTTTTTTTTTTAAACAGTTTTTTCACATTTTCATAAATTATGACATTACTACAGCCTGTTCATGCTGGCTTTCTTCTTTCTTTAGGCCCCCTTTGATTTTCTCCCTAATTTAGTCATATCCCATTCCCAACTGTCACTGTTAGGGCACTCTTCCATCAAGGCAACATCTACCAACCAAGGAGATTTATGACTATGACACGCTTCCTCTGACACGCTTTTAACACGCTGTTGCTCACACAATGTGAGATTCTGCTGAAAGCATCATCCACCCCTTCACAGACCAGCCATGACTGGTTAGGGTCGCACTGATTGTAGTGATAGTGCAGGGATGCCACCCCTCCTCCCGCTTGGCCAATGTCCTCTAGACTCGGAGGCCTCCAGCATCACCTGGGAGTCAAACTTGAAATCTCTGTATGATTGTGGCAAAGAAACACTTTACCACTGCGCCGCTCAGGAGCGTCTTATCATTTTCCAGTCTGGGTTATACCCACATTGTGTTTAAAGGTGAATACAGTTACAGTAGATACTTGAAGCACTAAAAAGATCAAGATACAGATAGTGACATTGCTGCATGCACGATCACTAAATTAACCTATATATTAAATGACATTATATTAAATGAATCATAAATAAGAACATTATGTGAAAATAGCAAACTATTTCCGAGAGGAATTAACAGTTGTTCTTAGAGGTTTGTTTCCAAGTTGTTTGAATGCGTTCAGAAAGCGATTTACCCGCGTAAAGTCAACTAATCATGGGCAATATTGGGGTATTTTATATGCAGTAAATTAAACTGAGATGTTTGGCACATATTGAACCAAAGGATGGCTCTGGATGTGATACACAAAATGTTTTTTTTTTTTTTTTTTTTTTAATTCTTTACATTTTCTTTTATTAATATAGACTTCAGATCTGTTTTAGCTGATTTTGAATGATTTCTACATGGTCGTTTAGTGCTTTCAGTGTTAATCTAACCAAGCATGTTTTCAGACCGACACTGGCCTTTTTTTTTTGTTCACTTAGATTCAGTGGAAAACTAGTCAACTTCACTCTGATTTGGGCTCAGTAAACAAACCAATAGGTATGAAACCGTCTTCTAAAATCACTCACTCACTCATTCACTTATCACTTTATCCCTTACAGGGTCGCAGGGGCCTGGAGACTATCCCAGGAGACTTCGGGCACAAGGTGGGGTACACCCAGGAAGGGGTGCCAATCCACCGCAGGGCACACACACTCATACACTCACACACACTCACACACATTCACACACTACGGCCAATTTGGGAACGCCAGTTAGCCTAATCTGCATGTCTTTGGACTGTAGGAGGCACAGGAAGAACATGCAAACTCCATGCACACAGACCCCGAGGGAAATTAAACCCAGAACCTGGAGGTGCAAGACGACAGTGCTAACCGCTAAGCCACCAAGCCGCCCTCTTCAAAAATCATCCTAATGGAAATGTAATGAACTCCAGGAGTTACAGAATGCTGTTGCGTGGTGAACGGAAAGCTGTTTGGGATTTAGCCCAGGTGTGTTTTTATGACAGACCTTTGGTAGTACAAGCTGATTTTTTTATTTTTTTATTTTTATATGAATGTTAGGTAACTAAATATTAGGTACTATAGATAAATAGAAAATTCTAAAAAAAAAAAAAAAAAAAAAGAATGTCCTCTGCTCATTACTTATTTTGTATCTACGCTCAGAAATCTTTGTAATCGAAAGTGCTAGAAAAGGGACACATTTTTTTCATTAAAAATGGTACGAAGACAGAAACACTTAAGCAGCCATGTGCATGTCAGGGTGCTTGTTATTTCTTGCCAGCTCTCTCCAAGTACACGACTGATGTCTCATGTCTCCACCTCCCCGTGGCCCTATTAAGCAGCACAGCCTGTCCAAATGTCTCTGCTCTCCCTTCACAACCTGAACAAGGTCTGGTCAGGGCTAAAACCTGCCATCCCCCAACCTGACTCAAACGAAACACGAGCGCTGCAACAATACAGTACGATCCCTGTGCAAGGTGTCCTTTTCTGCCAGAATCAAATCAATATCGACTTTCTGCCTCCGCTCAGACAAAGTGACCATCAGCTCCGGGTCAAAACATCTGCCTGAGGGGTTTAAGTCCACATTCATCAAGATCCATCATAATATTTACAGCACGCAGCACTATATGAGATTTGCACACATGTCCCATATGGAGGAAAGGGGTGGGGTTGTTTGACAGATGGGAGAAGTTGACATGTAAAAGTGTCTCTCATAATTTCTTACTCTTAAAACGATTCCAAGGAGTCTGTTGCTACTCTGGTCCTCACCATAAATGTGAAGTGACATGGTAGTATTTCGGTGTCACAGAATCCGTGGGAAAATGTGTAGGATTTAGGGGACGATTTAGCACTTTAGCTTTATAAAGCTATCCAGGGCACGGCGCCAACAATATTCTGAACAGGAAAAAAAAATCCTGTCAAGCTGACATGTGCAGCACATGACTACCAAGGCACCAATAAAAAACAAAACTAAATATTTCCTGCAACCTTTTACAGTTCCTTCCAAAAGCTAAAAAACATCCTGTATCCAGAGTCGTCTCATGGGATTGTTACGTTTTGAAGCAGGCTCCTGCTCTTTCTTTCATACTGTACATTAATGAATTCCAGTGCTGCACAGGAAGCGCTAGAGTGACGGCGACTGGGGTGCAGAATGCACTGTATAGGTTACTGGTTTGTGCTGAGTGGAGATTATTAACAAAACGTCTTGAACGGGGCCAGAAAGAGACGAGATGAAAAGACGAGACACGACAAGCTTCGAGATTATATGGAGTACTTTCATCTGCCGGGAAAGATGAGAGGTGCAAATAGCCCATTCGAGGTTGGAAGTTCAAGTCTCTCCTACAGAAAATGTTTTGAATAATTAAAAAAAGGAAATAATTAATATCTAAATAATACGAAATGGCCCACTAGCCTAGAGTAGATGAACAAGGCAATGAGGATACTATATGTCGGGACTGTTGCATGCTGGATGAATAGATGCAATTATCCTCTACTCATAGGAAAAAATCTGACCACTGATTTGGTGCACATTTAATTAACATTGAATCATAATCATAATCATAACCATAATAATAATTATACGCCTGTTTCCCCCCCTTAATCTTTATTGATACACTACTAACTAAGTAACTAGCTTACAGTCCTTATGCTAATACTACCATGTCTTACTTAAGCAAGGTTTCCCGGCAAACAAAGCATGCTTTAAAGCTTCCGTGCATTGTGGACCTGCTATAAATGTATAATTTGTCCACCCTTGGGAAGCACCTTGAAAAAAAAAAAAAAAAAAAAGCCAGCTGGGACACTCGTTTAATCAACATATAATCTATTCTAATTTGGTTTGCACTGATAACCCCCATCACCCCAGGACTGTGAAGAAAAACTACACACACCGAACAAGTGGCCTTCCACCCAGCCTGCTCCTATTTATCATCCTGAAAAGGCTTTCTTATAATTGGAGGCCCCTCGCTTTATTAAGCAGGAGAACAGATATGCGGTCTATAGGAAACGCGGCCGTGCAGTCGGATGCCGAGCCAATTAAGTGCGTGACACGGGTGCGATGTAAGCGGTTAAAAGATGGATAACTCGATTCTGCCGGCGTTAACGCTTGATCCGTTCTTGAAGTTCCTCGTCGATAGTATCGACCGCAGCCTTGCATCGGAACAAAAGGGAAATTATTTCTGACACCACAGCAAAAGCTTCTCGTCTTACTCCTCAGAGAGTCCCGTAGCGGGGAGGATATGAATTGATAGACTGTAGTACCCATGTGCCCTCTTTCTCTCTGTTTCTGCTTCCCTCATAAATGTCATCCCACTCTTTCTGCACATTAATCTCCATGAGGCCAAACGAATTTTTCTGGGGCTGCTGGCTCATGCCTCACTGGGCTATAGGATGGCAGGTTTTGAGAAAGACTTTTGAGAAAGAGAGAGAGAGAGAGAGTCCATTTTTCATACAGACAAGACTACAGCAGCAGGGGTATGAGTGGGAAAATATGAGGGGTATTATGAAGGCGGTCATTCCTGCAGTCAAAGGCAGACACAGAGGAAGCATGGATACCGACCAGCACAAAGAAGAGAATTGCAACACTGTGTGACCAGACAGCAACCACATGAGAAAAAAGACTCAATCGGACAAATTGAATGTGTGTGTGTGTGTGTGTGTGTGTGTTTCAACGTGTGTTTATTTGTGCATCACGGCATTGCACCATTGCTGCGTTATAAATAACAACCAGCAGAACCATTTGTGCTCCAACATTTGATATCTTATAAACAGGAACAAATGAGAGAGCATTTGACGCTTAGGAAAAAAAAACAACAAAAAAAAAACAACAATCTGACATCACTGTACAAACACTCCATTGAATACCGGCCTGCATCATGCCAGGAACTGTGTGAAGCTGCTGGAGTGTGAAGGAGGGGGTTCGAGGGGCAGTCTCGCATTGCACTTGGGTGATGAAGTTGAATTGAAGCATAATTGGGATTTGTTCCTTTGACGCTGACCTATAGCTGTTTGTATAACATCTAATGACCTCTATGGCATACACCCAAAACGAAATGCACACATCTCATTGGTCGAGGGCTTAAATCGGAAGCTTGTGACCTTTGGCTGAGAATTGCATTCGCAAATGCCACAGCGATTTTCCTTGATGCTAAGTTTAAGGCGGCTTGTGCTGGATTACAAGACTTTATTTCGGGCGCAAGATGAAACAACACCGGCTAGTCCAGTTTGTAATTAAAAGCGCATAAAAGTGTTGTGTCGGAAATAAAAGAGCGGTATTTTTTACAAACTGAGCACGAGCATGGATAATCACACTTCTGGCCTTAATTTGGTACAAATAAAAAAAACGAAACGAAAACAAAACACTAACACATGCATGCAGGCCTTTGTGGCGGCTCTATTCATGAATTAATTAAAATGCGAAATGAATGACTATAGCTTACATGTCTGGATATAGCCTCAAAACCTCCATTACTTTTTAGAAGGCAAAATGAATGGCTAAATCCTTTAGCAACAGCGTGTCCATAGCAACAGCAGAACCATCTTGTCTCATAATAAATGAGGGGTCAGAACATCTGTCACTATTAATGCTAGAGGCACTGCGGGACTGTAACAGTGATGCTCCTGATGATGCTGAATAACCGCACTAAAAAAAAAATTAAAAAAAACATAGATGGAATAATAATGAAAAAAAGTTTGGCAGGAGGTCAGGCTCCAGGTATGGCTTCACCTTTGACCCTGTTACAGCGTCCCCCAAAAATGAGATATTATTTTCAAATAGAAAATCTATTTCTATCATCTCTCTCTCTCTCTCTCTCTAAGATGTCAATGGCTTATAAAATGACTCTAAACCTGTGAGGCCATAACCATTACTCACATACAGCAGTATGGGCATTTTAGACAATCCCCCCTCCCTCCCCCCCTCAAACCCCCCCCCCGTCACTCGGACAGGCCTAGAAAATGTGCTTTTAATTTGATGAGTATTTTAATAAAATGATTTTTGTTGCATAACTTCAACATTGCCGCATCTGGCAAGATGCAGATTATGGTATGGTATTATTCTCTTGGTATTGTTGCCGTAAGTGATTTTCCCCTAATGACTAGCTGAAATAAGCTGTTTCGGGACGAACAAAAATACCCAAGTGGTTAGTACAGAGTTATTAATAGGTCGTTCCTGGTATTTGGTGCCATTTGGAGATCTGAAATGATCTGAAAATTACACAGAAGTCTTTGGTGGTTTAATAACAAAATGGACATATTACGTTTTTTTTTTTTTAAGGATCAAAATATAACTTGTAGCACACACACACACACACACACACACACACACACACACATGTATGTTCTATACGGCTTATCCTGTGTAGGGTCACGGTGGGCCTGGAGTCTGTCCCAGGGAACTCAGGAGAATTGGCAATTTAGAAACACCAGTCAGTCTACAGCACAGGTCTTTAGACTATGACAGGAAACTGGGGGACCTGAAGGGAAAACCACCAAACATGGGGAGAACATGTACATACGTACTGTAGGTGAGATTTAAACCTCCAATTCCGGAAGTCACAGTGCTAACGTATACAAGGTTTTTATAAATTACATTTAAGACTCATTCAAAACGACCACACTGTTAAGTGATCTGATATAACTGAGAGAGCCATACCAGGACAGACTCCCTATAGTCATTACACCATGTGTTCAATGTAATGGTTTGGTTCCTTAATTCTGATAGTAGTTTCTGATTCGGGTCAATCACAGCTATGACTGAGCACATCTACTAAGATGTAATAAAAATACGAGCAATGATGCGTATGGCTACTTACTCACCTTTTAGTGCTGTTCTCCTGATGAAACACTGTCTGGCCAAAAAAAATAAAACAATTATTTTATTTAAAAAAAATAAAATAATAATAATAATAATAATAATAATAATAATAATAATAATAATAATAATAATAATAATAAATACTAATAATAAATACATAAATAAATGATTCCTCGTGCTCCCAGAAACACTCTTTCACAATCGGAGTCCTGGATTATGCCTGTGGTATCAAGGAAGAAAAACAGATGTGATCGATACTCTGGTCATTCAGTACATTCAGGTCGTCAGCTGACTTCCTTTTATTGCCACATAATTAATGTTGCTGAGTCTAGACCTGACCAACTGAAGCAAACCCAGATCATAACACCGCCTCCAGAGGCTTGTACAGTGGACGCTATGCATGATGGGTGCATCGCTTCATGTGTTACCCTTCTTACAGCGCACTTGCTCTGGGATAGGGTCAATCTGAACTCATCAGCCCACATGACCTTTTTCCATTGCTCCAAAGTCTAATCTTTATGCTCCCTACCAAATTGAAACCTTTTTTCTGATTCGTCTCACAAAACAGAAATAATAATTTTATCACTGTTAAAACAGGACAAAAAAATGTAACCATGTGTGTGTGTGGGGGGTTCTTTTGCGTCATTTTTATATCGCAAAAGAACTGATCTTGTTTATCATTTAACATAATAAATACAATTATATGTAATGAAAAGCCAATACTTTTATCCACTGAACCAGGCAAATATGTTTCTTTTTTGAGTCTGTACAGACTCTATGCACATAATAAGCCATTATGTATCATTTTCGTAATTGATATTACTGCTGTAGCTTTATAAACTCGCACTGTGTTCGATTGTGTTAAAATTACAGTATTATTCAACATGATGGTTAGACATATTGTGAATACTATTAATCACAATAACGCCCGAAGTTTTTCAAGGATGGCATTTTCCAAAAATAAAAAGGTCTGCAAAAGCTTTTTTTCTTTCTTTTCTTTTTCTTTTTCTTTTTCTTTTTTTTTTGCTGAGAAAGTATATGCAGGAAGGCACACTTATTCTTAGATATTCTGGAGCAGAATTTGGCAGGAAGCTCACATGCATGGATTTAAAGGCTTGTCGTCATGGTGATTTGTCTCAAGGCCCATGTGATCTGGCCCCCCACATCTGTTTTTCTTTCTCTTCCCTCCCTTTAATCTGTCTAATTATTTATCATTAATTATTTATCTTTTGCCACTGCCATGTGTTAAAGTGGGCCAGTGATCAGTAATGGCAGAAATATTCCCATGCTGACTTTTTTCTTCCTTCGGTGTGTAAAAGTAACATGCGTCAGTTTTCAAGGTTGGATTTTTATTAATCTAGCACATCTATCATACAAAGTGTTATCTTAAAAATATGAAGCAATCATATTAACTCCTGCCAGTCCTCATGGTCACAAATGCCATCACAGTTTCCAAAGTGTCCTGCAGATGCACGACTTTGGGCCAACATTGCCCTCTGCTGGAAGTTTAGAGCACTGCATAAAGGATCAGCCATTTTGTATTAGTTTTTTCCTGTTTAATCATTGAAGTACATTGATCATCCTACAGAATACACAGCAGAATTAAACAATTCCACAAACACACATGGAGCTGCCTCTTAGACCAGCAGGCAAGACGCCAGCTGTAATGCGATTCATGTGTGTGTCCGCTATATGAAGGCTTTGCAATGCTAAGCATGACTGTGGTGGGGTAAGGAAATGATGTGTGTGTGTGTGTGTGTGTAATCATATGCATAGCTCTGTGTCAGCTGAAGTTCGATACAAAAAGTCACATACCCACATGGTTACCCTGAGCGGTAATATGTCGAATCCTTCTTGCTCCAGGACAAAAGAGAGGGAAAAGAATGAAAGAGAACATGTGAGAATGAGAAACAGAGAAAGCACTATAGAAGGTTCACCATCAACTATCGGTCTAACTGACGCCACCTCTCACCACAATAACTGCCAGAAGAAGGGAATTCCATTAACCACTGACCTGAACTTAGATTTCTCAGCCGTTTTCTTCTCTCATGTAATTCTTACTATAACATCTACAGACTAGCCAGATTGCAATATTCTCCACTATGGCATTAAACAAATCACTAGAACCCCAGATATGATTCATGTGTAAGAATGTCAAAACTCATTTCATCTCATTGTTTGTGCTTTAAAGAAAAGAAAAAAAAACGGCAACAATAGTGCATGACTGAATTTTAGTCTCAGATCATGAACTCTGATCTAATGTTATTGAGTATGGACAGAATACGACTCATCCGCCTTTAGCAAGACACTTTATGAATAAAGCCACTGTAATGAGGGGGTTAAAGTATCAGTGCATACAGAAATGTTCCCGTGTTCTCTAGGACCTTTTTTTTTTTAATTATTTTTTTTTTATTTTACATTGTGTCTACATTATAATCACAGTCAAATTTACGGCATTACAGCATTTTCATTGTGTACCACATCTGTGATGACTTTATTATAAGAGGAGTGTTCAAGTCAAACCAAGACTTTCTTATGAATTAAGGCATACAGAAAACAAAGTTAGACTCTTAGCCAAGTTAAAACATGTGAATAGTGCCAACATTTGAAATAGGGCCGGATGTCCATGAATGACAATGGCGGTGTAGCAGGGGATTATATAGAGAAATGAAGTTTTTTTTTGTTTTGTTTATTCTCATGACTGTGTTCTGTTATTCTGCACAATCGAAAGTCCTAGTTTGACTTGAACACCTCTCGTATTTGCATTCTTAAACAAACACAAAAGCACATTTTCCAGAGAAAATTCTGCCATGTTTTATTTACTTTTTATCTCGTGATAAATTTGAGATTAATAATACTTTGAATATTTTCATGGTACTGTTAGTGCAGATGCTAAAAAATAAAGTGAGCGATTAACAAAGCACAACAGAGAAATAAAACTGTACATAGGACCACTTTACTCGGCTGAGTTCCGCACATTCGGTCTTTGATTATGTACTAAAATATTAAGGAAGAAAATAATTAGTTGTCTTTCAAATGTTAGATAAGGGTGTTAGACAATACTGCATTTGGGTATTTGTGTATAATGGAGAAAAAAAAGTTTCTGTAAAAAAAAAAATAATATCCTCTAACCCGTGGCCCATTTTCCCTGAAATGAAACTCACATGGCATACACATGCTGCATTTGACATCATTTAGAATTAGGAAATCTGAATTTTATATTCAAGTTACAAAGTGAAGAAAAGAATATGTCCATAAATGTAAATGTGTCCTTGAGCAGCACACTATTTAACAAACATAAGTGATCATCAGTTTTTTTTTTTATTATAATTAAGCAATATTACACAAGAGGGAGTGCTGTTGTAATGAGTATCAGCATGGCTGTGGTGTGGCTGTAGGCATGAGAGAGCAGCAGTGCTGATATTCAGTACAACAGCATGACCTCGAGTGTGATATCGCTTTCATATACAGCATTTCCCCAAACACCATTTATCAATAACAGATTATGATTTGTTTGTTTATTTAACCAGTTATTTATTTTGCTCCACCAACACATGTCCAATCTGCAATTGGAGACTGATAGTTAACAACTAATCAACAGGGTGAAATTAGTTAAAAATTTTACCGGGAGTAGAATAAACCATGAAGGTAGGGGACAGTCAGTAAAATCTCATATACATTTTCTTTTTATATTTCCATTTATTCTGCGTTAGAATGTAGCCATGTTAACTTACAGGTTCTATGGTTGAATCCCAACAACGTTCTTGTTAAAAGTGTGAAAAAAAAAACTACTTTCACCCATGCTGTGACTGACAGTCAGAGGCATTATCTAAAAGGAAATGACACTGTTGTAGGTTTTTATTTAGAGCCATAAAAACCACGGAACCCTTCAAATTCAAAATAGCCCCATTTCTTCCTGAGAGCGTACAAGATTTAATTTATTACATTATCGACGAGACATCTCGAAGGACAGATGAGGTCAAACTGAATACTCGGGTTGGTGTTACTTCACAAGCTCAAAGCTCCTTTCCAGAATTAGCTCAATAACTATATATAACGATATAACTATCATTCCTGTGAACATTCAGCAAGTGGATGCCTGATCCTTGAAAATCAATAGATAACTTGTTGACAACTTGTGGAAAAAGATATATCTGTCCACACAAGAGATATAACTGTACACACAATCATTACAGGAACTTGGCTGGGAGTTATTGTCACATCGCCCCGTACAGTCCTGATCTCACTTCAAGAGACTTCCACATGTTTGGGCCATTGAAGGGAGGCCAATGTGAAGTAGGAAATCTGATCGTGGCTCCAGTGTGCGTATATCTATACATACATAACATTATATATAAATAAATAAGAAAAGCATTGCTTTTAATACGTTTGTCTTTGCCGGTTGGTTAAAACTATTTCCCGAAGGTTGAGGAAAGCACAAGATGATGTGGTCACTTTCTTGGCTAACGCATTCTGTGATGAGAAAGCAGATTGATGTCCATGTCCCCAAATCCAGTACTGTCAATATATTGTAGTGTAATAAAAACTACTATTTAAAATGAATAACCCTGTATAAACCAACAAACTCAATTTCTCCGTACATTACTTTGTCTTTACAGTCGCTTGAGAACAATGTTTGGCAGACTACTAGAGCAGGCCTGACCTGGGAAACTAACATCTGGAGTACTTGATCTCTCAGAGGGCCTGCATGTTTCTGACACATGTCCACATGCTGACAGTAATACAGGGGCAGATTTATGCTGCTGCAGTGACCGGCTCTGGCTCTGGGCCCTCTCACATGCAGAGCTTTTGCTATCTCAAAGGCAATATCTTTCATGCTTTGATCCCCATCCTAAATCCGTCTGGCACATTTATTGCTGGGTATAATGCAGGCCTGGAGTCACGGGTCATCGAGTCTGCGTTACAGGAGCCTGATCACTTGCGCTTTTTTGCTTTATGGAAGACTGATCTACGGCCTGATATGCAGTACATTCATGTATTTTATTTGAAAACAATAACAACGATAACAAAGCATATGTGATTTATAGGATTTTGGATCGCAACCAAGAAAGTGAATAAAGAATTTGGCCTCCATCCTAACGAGTTCAGGGTGTTCGATCCTTTGTGAAACAACATCCTGTATACATAAGTCAGTGGAGCAATATATATTTTACTTTACAGTGTAAGTTCTGCAAGGCATTCAACTTGTACCGGTCTTCCTTAGGAAAGAAATCACACGTATAGCAATTCGCTGTATAAAGGCAGTTTGGGGTGGGAGGCAGCTTGGCACGTCCACCCACATGTACATGAATCATCCTCCGCATTACATAAAGCATAAAACACTTCAAGCATGCTGTTGTAGAAAAGTAATCAGCATCAGGATAGTGTAAAGCATTATATATATATATATATTATTGTTGTTGTTGTACAGATATGTATATAATAATAATATTACTACTACTACTACTACTACTACTACTACTACTAATAATAATAATAATAATAAGAGGATGAAGAACAATAGGAACAATAAATATTTTACATAGAACAAAAAAGATACTTATATATATATATATATATATATATATATATATATATATATATATATATATATATATATATATATATATATATATTTATTGCATTTATAAAGTTGGCCTGTTTCAAAACTTTCAAAGTACTCGATGCTGAAAACTTTCAACCATAGAACAAAATTACCAAATTCACAGCATTTGGCCAACAACTTTGTACAGAGCAACTGTCTCTTTATACATTTCCTCATTATACATCTGAGCAGTTAAGGATTAGGAAACCTTGCTCAAGGGCCTTACTCATGTTGGCTGTGCCGGGGTTTGAACCTGTGACCTTCAGATGAGTTATCCAACATCTTAACCACTGAGCTAGAACATATATTATAGACTCTCATATTAAAATATTAGATACACTGTGGCTAAAGCTGCTTTTATAGTAAACTAATCAACAGCACTGTCGGATTGAAATTGAAAAATGAGGAACTATCTTCTAATAGACGGTGAGAAATGTGTGGTGTGTCTGGTTATTTTGGATCAAATAAGACTGTTTCTCATTCATCAACTTTCCCAGTAGTCTAGATGTACAGTATTGCCAAGGCTGCTATGTGATGATTGTGATGAATCTGTCAATGGAAAAGGCCTACATCGTGACCCTGAACTCATAGGTCTTATGCTAAACTTAAAGTAGATTTAAGTCTTTTTTCAATCCAAGACTGTCTTTAATGAATATATTGTACATCACATCAGTTAGTACTTTAAATATAATCATGTTGTCTCTGCCTCCACCTACTGGCACATATTAAATAACTAATTTTTAGTATCAGTATTTACTGATCAGAATAGTGGAGGATCCCTAAGTAGTACCACGAAGCATGAATTTGGAAAACATACATAAATTCACACACCCATTCATTTACTTGCATGTTTTGGGGAGGTGGGAGGAATCCAGAAAAGCTGGATGAAACCAGTTGGACAAAAAAACAACAACAACAACAAAAAACACAGTCACCAGGTGTCAACATAAACACTGTGTTTGTATTATGCAGATTTGTCCCAAAATTATTTTATTATCCAGTAACACCGATCAGTATGTATGCATACACAGTACATGCCACTGCTACATCTGCATTAAGAAGTACATCTGTTGTTCTTTGAAAGAGGCACATTGTCTAAAGGCATCGAGGCAACACATATATAACATATTATACAGATATCATCATAGTATTAGAAAGTAGTGATGTGTCTAACAGAATAAATGAAGCATAGTTGGACATCTCACATAGAAAGAGTATTTTTAGCACCATCCACCCATGTACTTTATTATGCATATACATTCATAATGTATTCAAACTTATACAAGCCAAATTAAAAGTAGTAGCTTAAACTAACTACTGATAATAAAATCCAAATATTTAATTAATATGCAACTGAGAATGAACTTCAATGAGATGGTGGTTGCTATGGTAACCACATGAAGCAAGACAGATTTTTTTTTCTTTTATTTGCTCTTTTATGGTATATATTTCCTTCAGTAATTGATGAAGTTTCAATGAAGGTTTTATTTATGCAACACCCCCAAACCTCCAAACGAGCCCTTAAAGATCCAATATCAAAGGCAGTTGGGTGGTAAGCATGGGTGCTGTTTCAAAACCTTTTCAAACAAGATATCTGAATTGACCATAATAATAATATATATATATATATATATATATATATATATATATATACACACACTGACAGAAAAGCTAACAAACAGGTGGCATGTGAAACAAGTTATGATAATGCAATCAGTGAAAATAATAGCTCTATACATGCAAATATTTTTGTCTTAGAAATGCTGCTCATTACCTTATAGTACCTTGCACCAACTCAAAGATTTTCTATATTGTCTAGCTTTACAACCTGAATATTTTTAATCGACTTAATATCATATCGTAATATAATATCTTTGGTGTCATTCAACTATAAGTATACCAATAGCAATGTGAAGCATGGTGGTGGCAGCATAATCGTACAGGAACTGAAAAACTGGTCAATGCAGGGGTAACTTTTGATTGGGACAGAGGTTTTTCTTCCAACTGTACAACAACCTTAACCCTCAACCCATTCTCACTTTTTTATCCAGTTTTTATTTCCTTGGGGAAATAATAACAACAATGTTTATTTTAACACACTGCAGTATATGCCTCTTCCAAATGGTTGAGATGTCATGTCATGGTAAAAATATCAATGCATTTACCAAAAAACAAAAACAGAAAAAAACAGAAAAAGTTACCTAACATGCAAACTTTTTATGTGATGGTACAATTAGATCTATTAGCTCTTGAAGTATGCTACAAATCAAAAGAAGAGGCATACTATTTAAATACCTAGTAACAACTAGTGCAGTTTTTAGCATGGGATACCTCAACCAATTGGTAAAGATGGGTCAATCAGGTTAAGTGCAAAACATATTTCAATATGGAATATTCCCCCATTGAACTCAGTTGTTTCTTGTTAATGCATTACTGATATCATTGCCTAAGACCCATGCGTTTGAGTTGCTTTGTATTGCATTTGTCTCCATTAAGCCATGACAGTTAGTTAGTTATATCTGTTTCTAGCCATGTGTCAGTTGTTTTAGCTTTAGTTCAGGTAGTGTAAGTATTCTGTTCAAAGTGTTCTGGATTAGTCTATTTGGTCTTGTCTGGGCATACATCCTGCATCTTCATCCCTCATAACAGAGACATACCCCAGAAGACATGCGGTCAAAGGTGGCTCAAGCTAGTACTGATCCTGAGGCTGAATACGTATACAGTATAAATAACAAATCATCTCTTCTTTTGTGCCAGAATTATTTTATAGACTATTTTTCTTCTCCAGATTCAAATAATATCAACTCCAAGTTCACACTGTAACACTATAAATATGCGAGAAATTTTAGATGTGATGGATTCTTATGCAAGACATCACAGGGTGCTTATGGAATATGCTACAGTGCAGAAATCGCTGTGATATTTTTAGCTTCTTAGTAATTTACTTCTCAGTGTAAATTGTGTTAGCAAAACATATATTTCTACACATAACATTCATAGTTCAGTAAAAATACTAAAATAACTTTCACTGCATCACATGACCCTTACAGTATATGAGTTAGGTATAATTAAGCTTAAGTATAAAATAACATTTAGTTGCATAAAGAGAGCAGCTTCGACCAGTTACAGATACACAGTGCTTAAAAAAAGAACAAAAAGATTATTCTTCTTAAAAAAAATAAAAATCCCCTTATAAGATTATAAAAAGCCTCTTGTGTGTAATTAGGATATCAGCCTATAACCGCATTACATTCTTGCTGAGACTCCCATATTACTGTACAGTGGCAAGACTGTGGGAAATAAATCCAATAATGATTAATTCCCCCTGAATTTAAGGAATAAATTAATAGAAGGTTAAAAGAAGGACTCGCACATTTAGGTAAAACTAAACTGGAAGGAAAGCACACTCATACAGTTTGGGAAAAAGAAAGGAGGAATGAATAAACAAGTGTGTGGACTGGCAGCAGTTGAGGTGACCCGTAGAGCTCCTGCTGATCGGTCAGTATGGGTCGAGCTTTATCCGTCTGTGCAAGCAACAAGTAAACACCATCCCACAGATCTGTAAAAGAAACACACACACACACACACACACACACACACACACACACACACACACACACACACACACACACACGAGTATATGCAATATGTTTAGATAAAGTTGCATATAAGTGAATTAGCACATGCATGACAGAAGCCCAGAGAGGAACATTGTGCATTATGGTAGAGCATTGTACTGTACTGAGCACTGAGCCATGTAATGAGCACAACAATGACCAAAATGCAGTTAGTTACTGACTTGAAGGTCAGAACATTTATAACAAGTGACTGGATGCATAATCAGATGGAGAAAAAAAAAATAGAGCAGGCATGCTATTTTTACTTTTATTTTAGTTTCTAGCCATCATTATTAAGCAAACTTTGTCCTTCACCAGAGCATTTTAATAGTAAATAGTGTGTTTTTTAAGTAATCTTTAAAAAAAAAAAAAAAAGGCCTTATCTTAATTATACAGTATGTGTATGTGGTTGCACTTGTAGAAGCTCTTTTTAAAAGCATCTGATGAGGAGATTGAGCAGCATCCAGTTACTATGGGAACAGAGGCGTAAAGCAGCCCTTATGGCAGCAGCTCTGCAATCGGGTCAATTAGCATGTGTGGGAGTGTGTGTCTATACACGTGCGTGTGGATAAAAAGAGTTAGACTGGTGGCAAGTGCTAGAACCGAAAAGGGAGAGTAAACAGCCTGTGTAAACAGCCACATTTTATTATACTTTTTTAAATAAAGAAAGAGATATAGAGTACTGTGCAAACGTCTTGAGAAACCCTGTATTTCTTCATATTAAATTAAATTAAATGATGAAGAGTGAATCAAATAAATGGTAACAAATGTTTTACAGGTGGCAAAGTGCTGATTTAAAAATTGGTTGTTCATGTAACAACCTCAGCAGCCTCATTTCCCCCCTCATTTCAACCACTCAGCATTCAGCATCACCAGTATACTAATCACCGGCCTGATCATCTGTCGTCATCTGGACCTGTTTCTCACTGGGTCGTGCCTTAATTTAGATAGTTCCTTATGCGTGAATGATTCATATGTCACTGTGTGGCTCAGGTACAGGGACGGTACTGGAAATGATAGGCTAAATATAAAGAAATGAGGGATGGCTGAAGACATTTGCCCAGAGAGAGAGAGAGAGAGAGAGAGAGAGAGAGAGAGAGAGAGAGAGAATAGCTACATACAAAGTATAGATGTAGTATATATGTATATAGTGTACTGTACAAAAGTTATTTCTTCACATTATGCTTCAAAAGATATTTTGATTATCTTTGTGTTGGCCAAAAAAAGGACGAGCGAGAAAAAAGCTGAAGGTTGGTGAAAAAAGGGAATCTCAGAATGTCCCCTCGAACAAAAGCAATTAATTAATTAATTAATTAATTAATTAAAACTCAAGAAACTCATGATCTATTTTATCTATCACATCTTAATCAATATAGATATTTATTTATTTAAAGAAGAGGGAGGCTTGGTGCAGGTTGTAACCTGGAGTAGTGGGGCGTTTATTTCTCCAAAAATAATTGAACCTCCTCCTACCCATCAGACACAGACAGAGCAGAGATAAAAACCCCAATAATAGGCAGAGGTGTGCTTTTACAGGATAAACACTTCTTTTGCATACTTTGGCACGGGGCAACTGAACATCACATGGATACACATGCTTATGAATGAATGTGTGAATGCATTGACGAAAAATATCGGGCACAATAAATGTCTTGACTTTAATGATTGTCCGCTTGGCCTATAGCCATTAGTCATGTTATGCAGAATGCGACACTAAGAAGCAATTAGTGCTACACGCTGAGCATAACACAATTCAGTGCAACCTGACCGAAAAATACCCCTACCCTCAGAACTAGAGAAACTGACTTCGCTGTGCATGAGGCTGCAACTTTTCACTCTTGCACTTGTCCATTTGAGAGAGGGAGCTGAGGGAACATTAGTGGCTTTACTTCAGCCATGAATGGGAAGTCACAAATAATTAATGAAAGGGAAAAGTGGCTGAGTATTTTTGTGTAAGACAATCTCTTAAAAGTGTCAAGAGGAAAAAAGGGGATCGGAGTCGAAAGAGGGGAGAGAAAGCGCTCTAAATACATAATGTACAATATCTCCTATATCACATAATCAGCAAATTCCACTTCAAACAAAAAGTGTTCAAGGTTTTTCAAAGCTAAACTCACACTGCTTATGGTGAAGAGGGAAAGTGGAGACTGTGGAGTGTTCATGCTACGTGATAACAAGAAAAAGACATTGTACGAGGGTGAGTCAAAAAATGATCCGCACTCTGATTATGTTAAAACGTCTGTTGGCTGCACTTGTGATTTGCACAAAAGAAGAGCAGTGATTAGTTTTTTTTGTGGTGTAACTGGTGCAGAAACAAACTTGGATATCAAACAAAATTTGGACAGGAAGGTGAAAGTTTCTCAAAGAGAATCATTACTGGTGACAAGACACGGATTCATCACTACGAGCCTGAGAGTGATCATCGGAGTATAGAACGGAAACATCAATCGCCGACCAAGAAAAAGTTAACAAATGTTTAAAAAGTCAACCATTAAAAGTCAACAATCAGCTATAAAATTGATGCCAGCAGTTTTCTGGGATTCTCCAGAGCCAGTATTGGAACATTATCAGGAAAAAGGTTTAACAATCGTGAGGTGTTTATTGAAGAGCTGAAGCTTAACCGTCAGATTAACCACAGAGGAGTGCTATAAGGGTGTTGTGATCTTGCATGACAATGCAGGTCCACACACTTCTGTCCACACTAATCAAAACTTAAAATTTTCATCCTATAGCCCTGATCTCACTCCATTGTACTTTCACCTGCGAGGACGACGATTCACTTCTGATGAAGAACTGAAGACAGCGGTGCACTCGTGGCTCCAAGCTCATTTTTAACATTTTTTATGAGGGAATACGAAAGCTTGTTGACAGAAAAGAGTTTTGAAAAGCAAGGAGATTCTGGTGAAAAATGATATATTTGCATGTATTCCACACTTACTTTGTACATCCCATTCAGGGCAAAGTACTTTACCAAGCATACATCTCTTGCTCTCCTATTGCTCGCCCTCGTTGTCTTATAGATTCTCAAGCAAAAGTCCAGAACATTTACACTTTGCATGACCCTGCAGGTTGACACTTGGCACTGTGTCCCAGGAAAAGATCACATCTGTGTCATGAAGATAACGTCAACAAGAGCAAGGTTGAATTTTCTTTAAAACAGGGACGGACAAAAAAGTAGCATATTTTAGGCTAAAGGAACATATCTACAATAGGTTCAAACCAGAAAGAGAAACATATTTGTATTCTCTATGATTATGACTTATGGGTTGAATAAGGAAGATAAGCCATGCGATGCTGGTCTGCATACAGTACAGACTGAAACTTGTGATGTGCGAGCAGCGCAACAAGCATTTTTTGAATTCTTGGTCTGAAAGCAGAGCCTTGATGAGGGGGATGACAACATGCTGCAATACCATGCATGATGCACTTACACATACATACTGTACACACACACACACGCACAAACACATATGGCAGACCTGCCACCCACTTGGCCGGACTGTTCATTCAAACATCAGAGAAGTCTTCTTCCTCTTCTTTATAAAGCAAATAAATAAAGCAGGCAGTCAACAGTGCTCCTGCTAACTACAGACACAGAACCAACACACACACACACACACACACACACACACAGAGAGAGAGAGAGAGAGAGAGAGAGAGAGAGAGACATACAGAAAGAATAGGAAAGACAGAAACATGATATAAGACAAAAGACAAATCATTAGAATATATTAATAGTAATTCAAGCATGAATATTTCCTATTTGATTTATGTAATTACTAAGGCAAAAGAATATAACATTACACACACACACACAGAGAGAGAGAGAGAGAGAGAGAGAGAGAGAGAGAGAGATACACAAAAAGGAGTGAAAACATGACATAAGATAAAACAAAGGACAAATTATTAGAAAACTAATGTTAATTGAAGTATAAAATGTATGGCATCTATTTATCACACACACACACACACACACACACACACACACACACACACACACACACTAACACACAGACAATACCGGGATTGACAAGTATAAAAGAACTCCAATTGTAAGTCTGGAACGAGACATTTGCGAGGTCAATCTCATGCCTACTCATGCAGGTTTTTGCACAATTATTTCTCCAGTGCACTCGACCTCTGCGGAGCAACACCATGTGTTTTATTAACATAATAATGAAGAGCATCAATTTAATTACTGTACTCGCTTGAGAAATGCTTCTGCCCACTTTGTGTGTCTTTAGTTATTTATTTATTTGTTTATATTTTCTTTCGAATACTTTCAACAATAATTCACCAAACTTCACAAGTTACCATGACGACTCATTTCGCACACAGAAATAGTGTGCTCAGTAATCTGCACAGTGGTAGTTGGTTGACCGCCATCCTTCCTGAATTACTATGGACTGATTATTGTTTCTATTATATTTAAAGAAAACAAGATGGATTTGCTGTGACCTAAAATAAATAAATAAATAAAATGAAAATAGCGCTGTTACAGCCAAATGGGAAAAAAGAAACTTGGTATTTTCAAGTAATTTCCATGCATAAATCTAATATCGTTTTATTAGATAGTTGTGCTTAATGCAATTTGGATGCTGGTAATACAGTGTAACTAATATGTAGTTGAAAGCAAAAGTTTGTATACCCTTAGAACACATTTTTAAGTTTATTATAATAAGGCGTTTAGTGCCTCGGGCTTCACAGTTTCTCATAAATGCGAATTAGAAAAATGATTAAACAGTGTATGTTCAGATATGATCAGTGAAAAAAAACTAAACAAAAAAAATCTCTTTAAAGTTCCTCTTTATAGAGGTTTATAACCATTCTCTTGATATTTGTTTTATTCTATTTTGTTTACATTTTCTTCTTTTTCTAAAGTATCTGGGTTTTTTTTTTTTCAGATTTCACCTAGAAAACTTCAAACATCTGCATTCATCTGTACCATGTGTATCATGTATGTCAATACTTTTCATTTACAGTATTTCTAAACATACAGTAGAAAAATAGCTGTTCTTTAATTAAAGGAAAGCTCAATATACAGTACAGTATATGCTGATCAGCCATAACATTAAAACACAAACCATTTAGCCCAATATCGTGTGGGTTCCCTCACACCGCTGTTGCAGCTCTGCTCCCCCCCACCCAGTACTGGTATATGATTAATAATCCATGTTATTCAATTCACTTTGCAGTAGTGTTAGTGTTGCTTGGTGTATAGTACAGTATGTTAGAGTCATGTGCTCATCTGACAATATCACCACACATCATCAGGCGTCCTTTGCACCAAATATTCAGGTAACCTATCGTTCCTTATAAAGTACCGCTATCTTATCTTTTTTTTCAAATTACTTTTTGCAATGTCATTCTTACTTACTATATATGAATATTGTCTACAGTTTGCCTTACCCCACTCCCTTGGATTAGCTCACTGGTTTTTGCCATTTTGTGTTTTCACCTAGCCAGGTTTTCACACTATCATTTGATTTTACATTCTATCCATTAAACCTCCCAATCAGATACTGGTCTTAGTGTCAAATCCCAGGAACTGTGCTACAGTGATCAACACCATTCTTCCAAAATATATTAACAATTGGGTTACAATATAACACGTGTTCATTTGAACATTTGAGTTTAGATCTTGTGATCATAACATATGATTTACATCATATTCAACTTTATTGCTTTGAGACATCATGCCCTATGGTCAGGGGTGGGGTCTTTTTTAAAGTTACCCCGCCCATAAGGACAGAAATGCTCTGTCTGGACATAAAGATCATTAGTCAGAAGAACATGGGATTTATTTGCATCTTTCTGTACAATGTTAATGTTCATGCAGTACATTCATGTTAAAATGAATAATTTTATTCGACAGCTAGAAACAATGCCGGATGCAAACGTTTCCACTTCCGCTGCGGTAGGTTCATAAATTTAAATTTAAAGTCATACTCTCCACAACTCTGATCCTGACATACAGTGCAATCCACCTCAAAAAGACATGAGTGTTTAAGTCTATTTAAAGTCTTTATTCACACGAAATAGATCAACAGCACTAAACACTCCCCAACACGGGGCATAAGACCAAAATTAGATGCCCGCATTTAAACAGGAGAGCGCTTTCTTCTCATTCCCTCGCTCTTCTTGCAGTAGTGAGGGATCTGTCAATACTGCCTACTCGAGATCTGAGGTAAAAATAGTCTTCCATTTTGAACTGACCGACGGATCGAGTAAGCAGTCTGTTTTAGTCAGCACTTACACCTCAGATCAATGATGTCGAACCAGTGGTGCTGTTTAGGTTCATGGTTGGGATTTTATTATACTGGACCTTAAAGCCACTTTAACATACATTTTCCTTACAGAAATATGAAGTATTAATATTTATAGGACAATTCAGTAAATCTTTGTTTAGTAGGTTGTCACCAGTTACAACATCCTTATTATAGGTGACATAAATATAATCTGAAAAGAACTGTTAATGTCAACACGGAAAGGTCACTGATATTACATGACGATATTTTTTTTCTCTTTAGAAGACACAAGGTTTTTTTTAGTTAAATAACAATTAAGTACATAACATTTCAATAATAATAATAATAATAATAATAATAATAATCATAAATTAAAGTATATATAAATTAATTACCTGGGGTACCACTGAAAAGGTTTATACATTCTGAATAGTATCACTATATAGTTACCAAGGCATGGGCTAGGCACAAACAAATAAAATGAAATAAAATTGTAAAAATGTTATTATTTTATAAAATTATTTTTTTTTTAAAAGGTATGCTGTCATAGAAAAATTGCATCTACCAAATATTTATCTACATGGAATAAAACACTTCAGGACATCCAGTACTGTTGGCACAATAAAATCTCTGTTAATTTAATACTGTCATATGATCCAACTGGACCAAAATAAACACTATGAGGTGTTAATAAAACACTCTCTGTGTTGGTTTAACACAAGGAATTTTGCTGTGTAGGTAGACAATTCATACTATACATTGCATTAAAAGTCATCCTGTTGTTGATAATTGTGCAACAATGTTAAGGTGTCCACTGTACATTATAATAAGAATGAGTCGTTACTACAAAATTTCCAACATATTGGAGTGGGCATATTGAAATAAATCTGTGATTCTCCTTGCACTGCTGTTACAGAAAATTAATCATCTTCTCACCAATCAGAACAGACAATTCAGTAAGACTGTGCTATTAAAATAGATACATGTAAGGTGGAATAAACAATCAGAACGATACAGAGCTCTAATCAATTAAAGTATTACCTGTAGACAGGCCACACCGATCCCCACAGCGCCAATGATGAGCAGGTGGTCAGCCAGGAACTGTTCCAGTTTAGTGATACAGCCACCCTACAAGATGCAACAGCATAGAACAGCTAAAACATCAATTTGCACTTAGACAGTTGGGGATTTAATGGTTGTAAAAGACATTTTAAGGTGAGTTTAACAGCGTTGTTTCATTCATTAGCATTCGATAGCTAACATTATGTATTGCATGTACTGAAGCAATACTGTATATGATGTTGAAAATGACCCAATGAAATAAAGGATGCTAACAACATAACATAATATACACTGAAGAGCTATAACAATAAAACCATTAGCATTAAAACCAACTAGGTTTTGGGTTCCCCTTTTGCCACATGACGTTTCTGGCCTTTCAGGGTGTCGCTCTGAGGGAATTGTGCGGATGTGCTGTGGTGTCTGGTGTCTAGTGGATCCTTTGAGTGCTCTGGGTTGGGGCCTCCATGGATTGGAGCCTCTTGTTTGTCCGCCACATTCTTTGGATGCTCAATCGGACTGGGATCTGGAGTTTAAAGGCTGGGTCAACTGCATTGGCCCCTTTGCCTGCTGGGCGCTGTTTGTGGTGGGCTATGGTGCACTTGGTGATCTGGTGCATTTCTTTCATGATGGTACTGATTGTTGGTTGCTTCTCAGCCAACGGAATTGGCTCATTCACAATTTTGCCTAAGAACACAGCCACGGATAAAGAATGGTACAAAAACATTGTCCAAGAGAAACTGTTCAAAACCACCCAAGAACATTTAAGTGACGAACAAAGCCTTTTCCAGCACGATGAAGCATCTTGCCATAAGGCAAAAATGATATCGAAATAGGTTAAGGAACAAAACATCGAAATTTTGGCTTCATGGTCAGGACACACCCCAGACCGTAATCCTGTTAAGAACTTGTGATCAATCCTCAAAAGTCGAGTTCATGAAACAAAAACAAAAAACCCACAAATTCTGACTAGCTGACAGCATGCCAGGGCAAACTGCAGAGGTCTTGAAAAAGAAGGGTCTACACTGCAAATATTGACTTTTTGCTAAAACTTAATGTAATTATCAATAAAAGCCTTTGACACTTACTGTATAAAATGCTTGTAGTCATGCTTCAGGAAACCATAGGAACAACTGACAAAAACTGTAGTTTTCTAAAAACATTGAAGCAGCAGACTTTTTGAAAATGTATATTTTTGTCCTTCTTTAAAACCTTTGGCCATGGCTGTAGATAGCAAAGAAACATATCCAGCAGACATAAAATAATAAAAATAGACGCATTAATAGTGAGGAGACTTAAAGTTTAAGGTATCCAAACTGTCTTACAGGGGTCAGGGGTAGCTCTGAGGTTAAGGCATTGGACTACAGTTCGGAAAGTTCCAGGTTTACATCCCACGACCACCAAGTTGTCCCTGTTAGGCCCTTGATCAAGGCCCTTAACCCTCAACTGCTCAGATGTATAGTGAGATATAAATGTAAGTCACTCTGGATAAGGGCGTCTGCCAAATGCCTAAATGTAAATGTCCTATAGCTAGCCAGCTATGTTTCTCTGCTAGCTCATTACCATGTGTTTTAGCACTGGACTATGCCTGTACAAACAGTGAACCTCTTTCTCTTGAAAAAAGATAACTTTGATCTTACACAGCGAGCTAACTCATAAACTAAAATATTTACTTTTTGTCATCTGACATTACCAGATTCCATTGAGTTAACAGATTGTGATGTATGACTACATCCTTCACTTAAATCCTGCCCATGGGGCTAATCAGGTTGTGGGCTGATTTTGTAATATAATGTACTTTATATGGCACAGTGGGGAATTGGCCCTAGCATTAGCACCTGAGAGACTCACTATAATGTCAATATGAGCATCTGCTAGACCGCCAGCTGTAGTTTTCTCATCCAAACCTTACCCAAGTGGAGTATTAAAAGAATGAAGGAGTTACAGTTTTCAACAATATTACAGCTTGACCAAACAAATCAGCAGCTCAGTTGGTTACATCTTTGCTTCATTTAAAATCACTTATGCGATTCTGTGGGAATGAGACTGATATTCATTTTGAACACCCACCTCCACTTTGTAGATGTTGGAAGGGTGGTCTCTAATGCCACAGCGTTGGGTCATTGTCTTGCAGCAGCTGTCAGGAACCACCCGACTTTCAGACTTGGGTGACTTGACGTACACGCTATGCTTCCAATCTGAGGAGTTGTTGCTTCCACAGCACTTAAACTGCAATGTGAAATGTCATAAGGTGTTGACTAAGTTTCGGTAATAGCAGCTCTATAATAATATAATTATATATTAATAATAATAATACAATGAATAATATAATAATCAGTAGTACTGGCAGCAACGCAATTCACGGGTTTATATTAATAGTTTCTACATGAACAACTACATGTACAGTGTCTTGTATGGTGGATGCTGCATCTAATCTATTAAAAATAATACATCGATTTAAAAGCCTGATTTAATTCAACATAAACGTACAGTGCAATCCTTGATACAATGAAACTTTATGTAAGGAAACTTTTATAACATTTCTGGAAGGAGTCTCCAGTGTGAGTGATTTGTAACCGTCAGTAAGTTTAAAACATGATACTGTATTATTACCAAATGACTTTTGTTTCCGTCTTAATAAATACCAAAAACAGGAAAAAACAAAGGCTTGTGAGGGAATGACTGTTTAAATGATAACATGAACTAATTTGTTTCATGTATGATTAACAACACTAAATTTAACTAATATAATCTTAAATTGATGCAACAGAATAACTAGTGTTACAATGCAGGTTTTACATAACGTAATGAATAAATAAACAAACCATGATGAATCATGTCGGATCCTTTTCTCTATTAAAGTGATAAAGCAATTGACATAACTGAAGTGAAAACAAATAGAAATGTTTTATGGAGGAAAAAAAATATATGAAATGGGTCACACCAGTGTACACACACACACACACACACACACACACACACACTTTTATAATGAGGCCTGTGACTGTGCTCAAAACAAATTTTTGAAAGTAATGATCAATTAAGAGATTATAATTAACCTAAAAATTAAATAAAGACCAGATGTTTCTGTTGGAGTTTTTTTTTGTCATTTTGGTGCTGAAGCCATGGTACAAAATAATTTCGATAAACTAGATGTACCATTGAAATGAATGTATCAGCAAATAGCACACCACCATGAACAGAATGTCCACCTAACACTAAAGCAACATTACTGTATAAACACTGGTCAATCCATGCAATTCCTTATACAGTATATATATATATATATATATATATATATATATATATATATATATATATATATATATATATTCCTGTATATTCCTATATATACAGTATATATAGCTCCAGTTGGACTCAGATGGACTCTGAAAGTGTTACACTAAATCAACACTGCTGATTTTACTGCGAATGACAACAACCTCTCAAATCCTATTCTATGACTGGATGGAAGCAACGAAAATCCAACAACAACTAAACCACCCCAAACCATGCTCCACAATGTGTTTTGGCCTAATAAGACCAGGGTAGAACTTTTCAGGGATAATTCTAAAAGACATCTTATAACCCAAAGAATACCATATGGTGCATCATGGTGGCAGCTGCATAATGCTTCCGAGCTCTAGTCAAGATAAACGGATAGCACTGAATAATCTATTGTGGGCACAAAACCTGCAGACAGCTAAGGATAAAGAAAACATTCACCTTCCAGCAAGATAAGGGCAAAAAGCACAGATCCAAAATATTAAAAATTATTAAAAACCTGCGGAATGACTGGAAGAGGGCTGAGTGCTTAGTTGTTAGAGTCTGACACAAAAATACAGGTAAAAGGTGCTTTTAACTATTTTATTTATAAGTTTTAATATTTTGTGAAAGCTGTGAAAATAGATTTTTGTGCAATGGGATTTTCGATTCAATCCTATAGCGTTTTTTTTACATTTTTATTATTATTATTATTATTATTTCTCATCCATGGGCACATCCTGTTGGCGTCGATGGCTCTTCATCTTCCATCAATTTCTGTCATCTTTTGCCTTTTTACAAATGTAGGTATCTGAACCTGTCCATTTAACACTCCTCCTTTAACCAGCTTGGGACATATAGGTAGACACACATGCTACGGTTTGTTTCACACACTATACACAATTTAGAAAAAGACACCCGGAAGAAACCCAACAAGCAGGGGGAGACCATGCAACGAACCCTAGGCAGAACTCAACCTCTTAACCATGGAGGTGCAAGGGGACAGTGCTAATCACTGCATTACCATGATGTCAATTCAATAGCGCTAAAGTTTACTATCCGATTTATTTTAAGTAGCTTCTTAAAAGCGTTTACATGTTTTTCTCCTACATACTTTTGCTCCACACTCTAGTCGGGGTATTGCACCAATTGCCCATAAACTAAAAACAAGAAAAAGCCATACTCTTGCAAAACTAATTATTTGCAGAAAATGCAAGAGGACTATATTTTCTGCAAAGTGATATAATTATTTCAGGTTGAAGCCCATGTACAGTACATGTCTACCTTGTCTTTCTGTATGGCAGAACTCCCTGCATAACTGCCCTATTAATATAAAGAAATATATTTTTTAAGGCTGAGTATCTTATGCCTTGTTTACGCTAAGTTGTACTTCTTTATCATCAGCCAAATATACTCCCTGTTCGCTAATCGGAGAGTGAATCACAGGTGAGAAATCGAAAAAGTAGATGGGGTAAAGATTGCTTAAATTTAGAAGTGTTAAGTCTCTTATACTACCTTCAGCTCTGTTATTTCAGCAGTGAAAATATCAACTAATCCCAGTAAAAATAGTCAGTCTAGATTGTCTAATTAATATACAGTATATTGGTGGCAGGTGTTTGTTTATATTGAGCAAGTAACTTATTAGTATCATATTTTAAAGTATTCCTTATAAAATAGCTTACAGTAAAATAGTTTAAAATCTGGCACAAAACTGTACATAACTTCACTTCTACTCAACATTTTGATCACATTTATGGCACAGGTTTAACTTCAGGTTAAAAACCTACTGTAAGTATTGCAAAGGCTTCATTAAATTCTGTCTTTTCCCAAAAATGTTTCTGAGACTGGTTCCGGGTCCTCCGATGTATGAAACGTAAAGATATCATTGAAGATAACATCTTAATGAACAAAAATTGCAATATTATTCCTGTTCTGCACAAATATGTTCGATTTTATACTGACATGTTCTTGTTTTAATTGTGAATAAGGTTTTAGGATCTAAACAAATATTTATTATTAACTCTGGTAGTAGCCCTATTACAGTATATCATCCTGACATCATACTGCCATCTATCTGAATAATAATAAAAAACTAATTCATAGGCATAGCTCTGGTTTATGGTAAGGATTTTGATGTGGAGTCTCTTACGTCCTGCTGGAGACGGTCCACTGCCTGAGTGATGCCTTCCTTCCCCGGCTGAGCATAGTTCTCAGTCATTGTCTTACTCAGGTGCTGCTTCAGCTCCTCACTCAACTGAAAGGAAATGGGGAGAGACAACGACAAGAAAAGTTATAAATATTAAATAAATAAAATAAATAATATTTGAGAGGCATAAAAAGGTGAGAATGAGAGAAGAAGAAGAAGAAGTGCAGTGATAGAGTGATCTAAATTCCTTACATGCACATTGTAATTAGTGATGTAGAATTTAGAATGACTATGTAACATATGATGTACACTACCACTTAAAAGTTTGGGATCACTTGCAAATTTCTTTGTTTTCCAAAGAAAATCACATTTTCATGCAATTCACAATCAATTTAATCTTATTAAAGTTAGCCGGAATTCTAACTGTAATGTAGTGGCCAGCACAGTCCCTGGATCTGATCCCTATTGAGGGTTGTGGCAGCAGCTTGACCCTATAGTAGACTCCATCAAGCCAATCCATTTTGTGGGAGATACTCCAGGAAGCATGGGGTGAAATCTCATCAGATTATATTAAACAGCTAAAATGCCTGTGGTCTGCCAGGCTGTAATTGCTGCAAAAAGTGTTTGTTTTTTTTTAAAAAGAAGATGTTTTAAGAACACATTCATTATTTCGAACATTATTTCTAACACTGACAATGTCAGCATGCCGCAATTCGTCTCGCGCAGTGCCGCGGAATCCCACAAGCACCATTTAAAAATGTAAATAAACGTGTTGTGCTTCACTGAATATCCGCCAGATGGCACAAGGAAGAACTATATATAAAATTCAGACCAACGAATGTCAATGTGTGTCAGTATAGAAGCAGTCTTGATTGGCATAATCTTTGTAATGCTTAGTTTGTTTTCCACATAAAGAGTCCTAGCTTTCTCTGCAACATTCTCCGCATATTTTATTAACAAAAAGACAGTCGGTAATAACAAGAACCAACTTCTCACAGTTTCACAACATTAAATATTTTATTCAAATGTACTGTGTGTTTTTAGCAAATTGCTGTGGTATATGGGAAATGAAATATTCTGGGTCATTCCATCATAGCCAAATGATCCACTTTTGGGATGGCTGAATCTCATCACCTCATTTCTTTTCCTATAACAGCATGCATTATTGTGTTTGATTCATGACTTACTATAATAGGCTTAATAAACAGCTATCTATTCACCTATAATAATGAAAATAAAAAGATACTAAGGCTTAGACTTTGTGTAATAATTTATCACAATGCACACAATTACATGACTAAATATTACCATTTCCTGTGCATTGTCTTTCCTCTGGTGACATTACACTGATGTGCCTTTTGTCTTTTTCTTTTTGTATGTCATGTTATTAATGTGTGTGTGTAGGTGTTGCCTCACCCTTTGATAATACACATATGCTAGAACTCCAGCAACAAGTTCAATCAG
The DNA here is from genome assembly GCA_030347435.1 of Clarias fuscus. Classification (NCBI taxonomy): domain Eukaryota; kingdom Metazoa; phylum Chordata; class Actinopteri; order Siluriformes; family Clariidae; genus Clarias; species Clarias fuscus. The sequence continues at coordinate 19,538,626 of CM059224.1, read as the reverse complement.
GAATATCACCAGCAAACAGGAGAAATACTGTAAAATAACAAAACAAACAAAAAAAGAAGTCAGAAATCAGTTAAATTTTCTGATTATCTATCTTATCACCACTGGGGGTGCTGTTGTACTTGCTTTGACCAAAATTAACTACAAAACTACAAGATTTGGTGGATGCCAAAAATCCAACATTGTACATGTGTAGGCTGTTTATGTGTTATATATATATATATATATATATATATATATATATATTTTTTTTTTTTTTTTTTTTTTTTTTTAAATAAATATTAGTACATGCAGTGATATCTGAAGGTGGCATGATGGTGTAGTGGTTAGCACTGTCGCCTTGCACTGCCAGGGTCCGGGTTCGATCCCCGGCCAGGCTCGATTCCTGTCTCTGTGTGCATGGAGTTTGCATGTTCTCCCCGTGCTTGGTGGGTTTCCTCCGGGTACTCCGGTTTCCTCCCACAGTCCAAAGACATGCAGGTTAGGCTAGTTGGCATTCCCAAATTGCCCGTAAATTGAATGAGTGAGTGTATGTGTGTGTACCCTGCGATGAATTGGCACCCTGTCCAGGGTGTACCCTGCCATGTGCCCTAAGTCTCCGGGGATAGGCTCCAGGTCCCCAGCGACCCTGAATACAGGATTAATCGGTATAGATGATGGTGAGTGATTTCTGAGTATTTATTACTCTGTAGTATTTAGTCCTATTACTAAATCATATATTTGGTTGAACATGTTCAGTGCTTATTTCAGAGATCATCATTTTACCCTGTCGGACACATCTTCATAAACATCTGAAGCATATGATTTAAACATAACATAAGGGACGTGCAAGGGGCTTGCATGAGACGTAAACTTCTTATCAGCATGAATGACAGAGTGATTGACGGAACGGTAAGAAAAAAGAAACAAAACACAAACACAGGCAGTGTCAATGTCAGGAGAACAGCTGGCACAAACACACAAAACACACATATACAGGTAGACAGGTGAGGACAATTAAGGCAACCTGTCAGCAAGACAGGAGACAAACGCTTTATAGAGGCAAACTCAAGGCCAGTCATTACGGTGCGGTACAGCTGCTCTACCTCTCCTGGCTTTGGCTTATGTGTTTGTGTATGTGTGTGTGTGTGTGTGTGTGTGTGTGTGTGTGTGTGTGTGTGTGTCTGTTGAGATGTAAGAGAAGCTTTCTTTTAAGGTGAGCAGAATGTTAAATATCCAGATAGTTCAGTCACAGACTTTGATATCACCTTTGTGAGAAGTTGGCATAATTAACGCAGCATGAAAGAATGAACAAGAAGATGGAGCTGATGCTATCTAAACAAGGAGAGGGTCAGCTATAAATAGAACCACTGCAATAGCAGTCACAACCTCTTTTTCTCTGCCTTAGAAAATGGAGGAGAGTGGGATGTCTGTCAGCTCATTTAACCCAATGTCATGCTCTGAATCAGCAGCAAGCAGTCAAACAACGGACAGGACGTTGGCGAATAACAAGACGTGAAATTACATGATTTATCCATTTTTAGCTGGTTATTTTAGTGTGAACGATGGCTTAGCTTCTGGACACCACGTCCTGTACATTACTGGCCAGTGGAGTTTGGGTCAGAAGGGAAACGTGAGCGTACCGTAGAAAGGAGGTTTCTCTGCTCGCGGATGACGGCACAGCAGCCCAGGAAACCCGTGACCATGACCAGGCCGCCGGCGAGCAGGAGGATATACGCCGACACAGCGAATGTACTGGAGGCCAGAAGGCTCAAATAATCGGCTTTATCAATCAGAGTCCAGATCCCCACCCCCATCACAACCTCTCCACCCATCTGCAATATGAAAAATAAAGAAAGAGAAAAAGAGATAGAGAGAGAGAGAGAAATGAGATGTCTTTTAATTATACAGAAACAACTTAGTGGTTCCATCAAAATGCTAATTTTTGCTTTAATTATACACATTTATCCAAAAAGGAAGATATTCCAGACATCAGAATTCTCGCCTTATCAGGTAAAAAAAAAAAAGAACATTCATAATTTATTCATAACATGCTTGTCATAAATGTGAAGCATTTCTGAGTCATTTCTATTACTTAACCTGGAAAATACACAGATTTATCATTTTAGATGATTAATGATGTAATATGCAATAATGAAATTAGATAGCTTTTTTTTACTTTACACCAGCAGCTCAGACTGTTACACAAAGAATTCAAGCTGTTGTTGATGGAATGAAAATGTAGGCACCCAGAGGTAGGGGTAGCTCAACAGGTTAATGCTCCGGGGTTTCTGACCAGAAAGTTTGAGGTTCAAGGATAACCCCACCAAGCTGCAACTACTGGGCCCTAGAACAAGACCCTTAACTGATCCTGTGCTCTGACCACAACTTTCTTCTAGCTGGGATATTTGAAGAAAAGATTTACACTGTGCAGGAATGTATATAAGACCTTACATGCAAGGAATAAAACATTATGGGTTTGTGCCGTTACAGAAACATTATGCTAATTCTAAAGTACAATATAATGCAGGACTGATGCTTTTTCTTATAACATCACAGACCAGTGTTTTATTCCATTTAAAACACAGACTTTTAAAAATTTATTATAAAGTGACATACTGTATTTTTATTTACACTTATTTTCATGGAGCAAGTTGATTTCTAACAGTGTTCCTTACCTGCCTCTTATTTTCCTCAATACTGCAAAAACGTCTTGCCATGTTACTGTGAAATCACACCCCATTTTGCATGGTGGAGCACAGTACTGACACTGGAGACTCCTTCAAATCCCCTTAAATAATATATTTGTCCCAGAGACATATTGCTAGAAATTTTGAAAGACTTTCTTCTTTTCACGGATTTATAGTTTAGTCTAAAGATTAAAACATCAGCAGTGTCATGAACTGGTCAATTTGAACCGTCTAAATGATGTCTTTATGCTTTTCGAAGATTTGTTGAGAACAACCTGCTCATTCTATTCCTAGACAACTTGTCACTCTTAAAGCTGCTGAAGGAAGATCAACAAAGTCGTACTGTAATAATGTCTTAACCGCTAAACTTTACTTGCCGGAGTATTTAAAACATTTTATCATAAAACATTTTATCATAAAACATGGGTGTATATATTTACTTCTTGCATGTCCGTGTACATTTGACTGATAAGAAATAAAATAAATTAATAAAAAAGACAAGCTTAAAAAAGCTGTAAACATACAGTACAACCTATGAACTTCAGTGTAACTTCTTCAACATACACTTCTACTCTTCTCTTCCTGACCTCTCCCTTATCTGACTCATATTCGAAGGAAATTCCAGGAAAATATCCCAGCCCTTAATTCCCCTTCCTTCCATTCCTTTTCCTTCTACGTTCAAACAAAGAGCCATAGCAGAATCAGACACACCCTCTGGGGACTTCTGCCTGATGAATGGCCCGCATACCATTCTGCCCAATCCACTGCAAAAGCCAGCTTTGTTTCAGACAAAAACTAAATCTTTGTGCTCTAATTTACTCGGCCCCCGGGAGAAGATCAGAGGTTAAGAAATATAAACAAAATATTATACGGATTTAATAAAAAGATAAAAAAAATAACAGCAGATATTAGTGCTGGACATACGGGTCATATCATGATGCTCATTCTAATATGTTAGCGTTTCTATAGTAACAGTCCACTCGCTATAATCTAAAACAAATAATAGGTTAGCTGTTATGGGGGGCGTTCAAGTCAAACCGGGACTTTTGCAGTTATGAGAGTGAAAAAAAACTCAATTTCTCTACACTAATGCACTTATCTCGGCGATTCACTAGTGCATGGATACCATCTGCTGTATGTAGAAAATGTTCTCAGTACTCTGGAGCATGCTTCATGTCTGAAATGCTGGCCTCACAGGAGCTCGAATGGCCCAAACAGGTGGCAGGTGGAAATGGCTTGGCGTGAGCTCAGAATTGTATGCAGAACTCCCGGTTAAATTCCCAAATTGTAGTCGAATTTCAAGGATCAGGAGTTCACCTCAGCCAGCATCACTATTCATGGATATACAGCCTAGCTTAAAATGTTTGGACCATTTAAATGTTTTATTGTCCGGTTTACCCCCTCATTTATGAGAAGTCCCGGTTTGACTTGAACACCCTTCGTATTTCGTGTATGTATATATATATATATACATACACGAAATACGAAGGGTGTTCAGCATATATATATATGCTGTATACACACTGTATGTATGTACTGTATGTATGTCTATATGAATGTATTGTTAAATACAAAGGGTGTCGGCACTGTGAGATTAAATGCTTTAATCACATAATTTACAAAAAACGTATAAATAAATATAAGTAAAAGTATCATGTTTTTAAAATGGCTTAATCTTATTTTCTTTGCCCATGATTTAATGAAAGTGTGTCCTTGATGCTATTAAATTTCACTAAGGTTCACTATCACAATTATTTCCATCGACTGACAAATTCGTATGACAATGACAAGGCATCACTTCACAGCACATACAACACTCGAGCGTGTTTAGAAATCCTAGCTTTTCCTAAAGCCTTTAAAGCCACTCGCTTACAAACAAATACGACTCTAGAGGGTGCTGTCCCAGTTCGTGAGCTGCTGCGTGCGCTGCCTGATCAGAAACGAGAAATCCTGGCAGGCGGAATGAAACCGAGAGCTGAGAGGTGGTGGGAAAAATAAAGGCTGACTTGTACGTCTGCCCCCACATCGCTACTGACAATGACTCACACACATACATAAACACACGCTCAAACCTCCTTCCTCCCTTTCAATTTAAAAGTGATTTCACTTCTAGCCCAGGGCTTTATGAAACATTAGGGATTGACCGAGCTCCATTATTAAACCCTCACTGTTTAAGAATACACATGTACACACAAATACACCACACACACACACACACACGTACACAACCCACCTGAGACTCACCAACTTCGATTTGATCTTGTGCAGTTTTTACTTCCACCCTCTCTGACTAGTTTTAGCCCACAGAAGAAACTCCCACACTTTTTTCCTTACGCTGAAATAATGCATAATGCACACACTCGAACACTCAATCCGGACTCACCCAGAACAGGAAGTTGAAGACGAAAAGCAGATACTTGAGACAGACCGTCACCCAGTCATCCTGTTCATCCTTATACATGCTCCCCATCTTCTCTGCGGAACGAAAGACATACAAAAGATTACAATAATGCTATATTATTATTAAATTATTTAAATTATTAAATTATTAATTATTAAATTATTAAAAGTCAAAACAATGACTTTTAATCTGGTGATTTCTGAGGCTGGTGACTCCAGATGAACTTCTCCTCTGCAGCAGAGGTCAGTTTTGGTCTTGGGAAGGTCTTCATGAGAGTCAGTTTCATCAGTGCTTGATGAGTTTTGCAAATGCACTACATTTGGAAATAATATTGTTGCTGCAAGAATATGCAGAAAGGCTGACCTCCATGTCCTAAAATAACAACCGACTGTTGTCGTTGTTACATAATTACCTAATGCCATGTGTGTTATTTCATAGTTTTGAAAATCCCCAGTATTGTTGCAGAATGTAGAAAATAAATCATTAAACAAAAACTAAGACATTTTCAAGTGATCCCAAAATTTTAAAGTATATATGACGTACACATACGGTACATATACTGTACCCATACACTGTTGCTAATTTTATTCTGCTTGCATTTTTATTGTTATATTTAACTCTATAATAACACGCTGTTATTGTTGCTGGGAAAAACTGGAGAAATATTCTCAGATACAGGCTATTTTAGGCTGTTTATAATTAGATTATGTATTTTGCATCTGTTTTTATTTCCAGTTTAAAGACTGAAACCCTGTTTTTCACAGTCTGTTTTTTATAAAAAGCACTTAGATAGCATCAGTAACACCTGACATGTGGCTTTGACTTACAACTGAACACTTAGCCTAAGGACTCCAAGATACACTGCCCGGCCACAAAAAAAAAACCTTTCAGAAGGGCCTAATTATTAAGCTGCATCAAGCAACTGTCCTGCAAAAACAACTAAATTACCGAAACTGGGTTAAGAAACCATTGTCAAAACCTATCAGGATTCGACTTTATAGAAGAAATGTGGTCATGAATGGAGTTTAATCACTTAAAGCTTTGGATACTGCATGATAAAAAGAACAACAGCCAAACCAGAGCTATGTTTAATAGTATAAGTAGGAGAATTTCCCTGTACACGCTATATGATGAGAATTCACAGGATTTGGACTAAACACCTGTGAGTCTATAAGAAAACCACTTGTTAATGACAAATGAATCAGAACAAAAGGCTTATTTTTGCTAAGAAGCATTAAGTTTTGACTTTTGGAGCAATGTAAAAAAAAAAAAAAATCATGTGGTCTGATCAGTTCAGACTGACCCTATTCCAGAGCGAGAGTTACTTCAGGGTAAGAAGGGAAGCGCATGAAGCGATGCTTCCATCATGTACTGTATAGTGCCTATTGTATAGCAGCCTTCGGAGGCAGTGTTATGAACTGAGGTTGCTTCAGTTGGTCAGGTCTAGGCTCAGCACCATTATCATCAAAATTAATATACCACTAACAAGACTTGTTTTTTCACAGATAGTTTGTCTTTCATGCTTGTTTTTTTCTTGTTAGACCTAAACTTAAAGTCTAATAGGTTAAAAGTAAAAAAAAAAAAAAAAAAAAATTACATCACTTTGTACTTTCAACAAATATGTTGTGTTTTGCTTCACTGGCACTGGCACCCCTTTTTTAAAGTTAGTTAAAATATTGGTTTACAGCACTGGAATGCTCGTATGCTGCTGATGCCAAATGACAAAATCAGACTTTAATTTAAGCAGGAGTCAAAAAGAGTACACATAACACTGTCATGACATACAAAATCGTGAAATTAAATTAATTATACTTACAGGAAATATACCTACCATCTAATAACAGTCCAATCAAAACATTGCCTATGTGGCAGTGATATAAGTCAGGAATAAAGCTGTCCAGAGTGTGCTGATACAGGAAAATAATCAATGGTGAGCCGGATGTGACTCAGAGTTACTCTTACTCCATAAAGATGATTATTTTACAACAACGGCATATCTCAAAAAGCTTGCCAACAAAGCAATCTGCTAACACCATCCATTCACCCCTCCATTGTCTCTACCAATTATCTTGTTTATGGTTATAAGGGCTTGAAGCCAATGCCAGGAAACTTAGAGCACAAGACAAGAAGCACCCTGGATAGGGTGCCAACCCTTCACGGGGCACAAGCACACACTCAGACACTCAATCACACACTATGGGCAATGTAAAAAAGCCAATCACTCTACAACACATGTCTTTGCATTGTAGAATGAAACCAGAGTACACTAAGGAACCAACCAAACACTGAGCGAACATGCAAACTCGACACACAGCCGTGGGAGTGCGAGGTAACGGTGCTTACCACTGTGACGCTTAATTAAATATAATCCTATATCCATATAAACAAACGTAACATTGGTGCACATTGGTCGGAACTTGCTCTTTTAATGATATCACTATGTTTTGTACATCAGGGAGAATCCGAAACCAGTCTGTCCTGCCACAGTTTGTCACAGCATCATGCAAAACTGGCAGATGACAGAATTTAATGCAACTTTAGCAGTACTTTGGCATTTGGCTGAAGTTAAACCTGCACCATAGATGAAATCAAAACAATTGATTTTTTTTTTTTACAATTTACATTTGAAAGTGAAGTTATGAGCATTTTTGTGCCAGCGTACTGTGTATGCGTCCAACTGTAGACGCATCTTAAATCAACCACTTCAATTTAATGAAATGTTTGCGGTACTTAGATATCTGCCTGAACCTGCACCATGAGTGACATCGAAATGTTGAGTAAAAGTTATGTTATGTGCCGGATTTAATAATCTACTTTAAAATAAGCTACTAATAAGCTACTTGCTTAATGTAAACAAACACCTGCACCAATAGATATTAATTAGAAAAGCTAAACTGAATATTTTTACTGGGATTAGTTCATATTTTCACCGCTGAAAGAACAGCGCCAAAGCAGTTAAAGTGAATTTTAACATACTGGAGTTAATTTTAGCTTGAACCTTTTCACTAACTCTTTTCCCGTCACCGACAGGTACTAATGCTAGTATATAATATATTGTGATTGGTATTTACACTGCGAAATGTAATTGATAAATGTACTATTGTCTTTTCAACCATATTTATCCATGCTAACAGCAAAGGCACAAATTATCTCATTAAAAAGACATTTGTCAATGTTTATATTTAGCACAGCAAAAATCATTTTAAAAAACTAAACAAATAGTTATATACTATTAACAAACTACATTCCCAACTAATAAACTGCAGCCTTTGTCTCTATACAAATAAAACTGAATTGCAAAATTAAATTGGATTGAAGGACCAATACAGAATTGAGGGGAGTAGCAGAAAAAAAAGACTGAAAACTGGAGAGAGGTTTTACTGGAGAGACAGCAGTCAAACTGCTTATTTCTGTGACATGATAATTAATAGTTGTGGCCCATGAATTGCCTGTGTATACAAGTGACATGGCCTATCTGAGGGTTGAGCTCAGAAGCAAAACGTGTCAAAACAACAAGGAAATAATGGCCCCTTAAATAAGCATGTTTGGGGAGAAATGGTCAAAAATATACACCAGAATACGCACGAAAACCCCACAAATCCACACAGCTGGTTTAGAAAGAAAGTGAAGACGGACCTCATGCAAGACCGCACTGGCCTTGAGTTTTCTTATTGTTGGAAGGTGTATTTTTATGATTTATTTTTTGATGTATGTACAGGATATGTAGTGAAGAAATGAAAGGTCCATTAGTGTGCTAAATGATGGAGAACAATTCCCACATCTCAATCTTGCTCGGTGCATCAGGGGATTCTCTTCTGTACAATAAATAAAAATGAACATTAAATGGTCCAGAAACCGAACACTAATCCCAGAAGTGTGATTAATTTGAATCTTCAGTACATGGAGCAAAATGCTATTAGCTGCTGTTGATATTCCGCAACAGTGAAAGTGAAAGTGTTGACAGTAAAAATGACCAACACTTAGTTGCAAAGAACTGACTCAAACATTAAAAGGGAAACTCTAGTCACAGGTTAGGCTGATTTAAGCTTCAGTTTGAACTCTATAAAATCCCACTGTCATTTGAGATTCATGTTGGTTCTCCCCTTCCGTTCTGGGATGCATAATGGGACAGGTTACCACATAAATGTCTAGCACACTACACTCATTTATTCTTGGTTTTTGTTTTAAGTACATACTACATTGTTTTATAACATCGTTATGCACATATTATGACACTATGATTTATTTATAATATGATTTATTTCCCATAAATGTACAGTCAAATACAAAAATATTGGCACCCATGTGAAAATAAGCACCAATTCATTAAATATGCTGCGTGACATTTTCAAGATACTGTAGACATATTGGTACTGTACACTGCAAACTGCAAAATTTGTTTTAGAAGTAGCATTTTTTGTATTTTCACTTTTGTAATATGGAGCAAAGTTCAATATGTGCATATAATGCAAAAGGCATGCAGCATAAATGCAAAAAAACCTTGGAAAAGTTTGAACTTTTTGTTCAAACTTCCATCATCCAAGAGTTAAATATGACATTATTTTGACATTATTACACATTACAAATCTCATGATGTTATTGTCTTCACGAAAGCTTCTGGGCCATAAGCTACAAAACAGCCAAAATGATCCGCCTGTATGTTTCACAATAACTTTGGGGACTTTTCCTTGCATAAGTAGAGAAAAAGTCTGTTTGCATATGATCACAACATCCAGTTCTAATAATTCCTTGTGAAGTTCAGACTCTGTTTCTTTTTCTTTGCGAGATGCTCTCAGAAAAGGCTTTTTCATCTCCACACCAAGCAGCTTGAGTGGGTTTTGAATGCGTATGCGCCCAACTGGCAGATTTTAAGCTATTTTGAAACTTACAAATTTCGCCCTGATTGTGGTTGATGATATTTCTGGCTGGGTAAGTTATTTTTTTATATACCCAGACTATCTGAGTGGTTTAGATCAACAAATTATTTTCTTTCCTTTTTTGCTTTTTGGCTAAAGGCAAATATGAACCTTTTGGAGACTGACAGCAATTTAAAAATAGATATTTGCAGAATCCATTTTGGTTTAAAAAAACATTTTGTCCAATTGCCAAACACAGAGGAATCTGCTCAAACTGTTCAGCTTTCTTATTTCCATGAATACAAATGGTCTGTTATGCTGCAGTAGCCAAAAATGGGCTACCAGTTTGACCAGCTCATCTTGTGTTTTGACAGCTTGTACTGTAACTGGTAATCAGAGAAGGCAGTTTTTTTCTGAGAATAAGCAGAGCAAACAACATTTTGTACTTTTTTCCACTTCATATATATTATTCAAAGCCCCCAAAATTTAAAGTGATTGATTTTTTTCACCCTCTTTTAGCTTACGTTGAAATCAAAACTATATATAATCTTCTATTCCTAGTAAGGTTTTGTGTTGAATTATTTTAAATATTTTAATGTTTCTGACAGGAATTAGAGTGAATATCATTTGAAAATTTTAAATTGAAGAAGAAGAATTAAAGATTAAGCAAATAATAAAAAAAAAATTATTAGAGCAATAATTCCCAATTCGCAATACATACCTCAGTGTCTTGTGGGAGGTTTTTTTTGCATTATAATTTTTTAATATGCCAATATACATTCTGTTGCCTAAATGATTGCGCTGATATGATCATGTACTTTCATTCTTGAGTTTTTATTAATATTACAAATTGCCAGTGCACCTTATGTACAGTCACACAGGTTCCCATTTTTATATGCAAACATCATGTACAGTACATGTATATAGAAATAGTCTATTCTTATTATTTTACAATGTTTTAACCTCGATTATGCTCATTTTTGTGCATTTTATTTGACTGCGCTATTTCAAAGAGTGTTTCATAGGCTTTTATATACACACGTGGACAAAATTGTTGGTACCCTTCGGTCAATGAAAGAAAAACTCACAATGGTCACATAAATAACTTTAATCTGACAAAAGTAATAATTTTAAAAAAAATCTATGAATGTTAACCAATGAAAGTCAGACATTGCTTTTCAACCATGCTTCAACAGAATTATTAAAAAAAATAAACTCATGGAACAAGCCTGGACAAAAATGATGGTACCCTTAGAAAATACTGAAAATAATGTGACCAAAGGGACATGTTAATTCAAGGTGTGTCCACTAATTAGCATCACAGGTGTCTACAATCTTGTAATCAGTCAGTGGGCCTATATATAGGGCTCCAGGTAGTCACTGTGTGGTTTGGTGACATGGTGTGTACCACACTCAACATGGACCAGAGGAAGTGAAGGAAAGAGTCGTCTCAGGAGATTCGAAAGAAAATTATAGACAAGCATGTTAAAGGTAAAGGCTATAAGACCATTTCCAAGCAGCTAGATGTTCCTGTAACTACAGTTGCACATATTATTCAAAAATTTAAGATCCATGGGACTGTAGCCAACCTCCCTGGACGTGGCCGCAGGAGGAAAATTGATGACAAATCAAAGAGACGGATAATCCGAATGGTAACAAAAGAGCCCAGAAAGACTTCTAAATCCAAGGTGAACTTCATGCTCAAGGAACATCAGTGTCAGATCGTACCATCTGTCGTTGTTTGAGCCAAAGTCGACTACATAGGAGACGACAAAGGAGGACACCATTGTTGAAAACAAATCATAAAAAAGCCAGACTGGAATTGTTAGGAACCTCCACTAGAGGTCACTGTTCATGTCTGTCTGTCTGTGTAGTTCTTGTTGGTTGACTCAGTTTCCCAGAAGGCACCTCAGTCAGGTGATGAATGCTCACCTGAACTGAGGTGCCTCATTAAAGTTTCTATAAATAGCAGTTTGTTCTGGGAAACTGGGTCGAGCATTGTTTGTCTGTAGGTTTGTTTGTTTGGTTATGTTTGTTTTTGTATATACCGTCATGTGGGCATTCCTTTTGTTTGGTTCTTGTTTCTTTAAGTTAATATTTTGGTTTGTTTTGTAATCTGTGTTCAAGAGGGCTCAAGTTTAGTTTTCTTTATACTCCTTGTGTTACTGGATTCATGGAGCTGTCCTGTTTCTTGTTTAGTTAGGCTGTGTCTCCTCCTGTGTACAGTGTAAGTACCGTTCTGTGTCTTCCCAGTGTTTGTAGTTCTTTGTCTGTTTAGTTTTGTGTAGCCACATGAGGGTCTAGCCGCTAGCAGCGTTAGCCGCTAGTAGGCCTTGATTGCTAGTAGGGTTAGCCCCTAGTAGGGTTAGCCTCCAGTAGGCTAGCCTCTAGGAGGATTGACTGCTAGTGGTTCTGGTCGCTAGTAGGTTAGCCGCTAGTTTGGAATAGCCTCATGTGTGCTTTGCCTTTTGTGTTCAGTTCCCCACTATTAGGTCAGTACTAACCTGGTTAGCCACTAACCCCATTAGATACTAACCTGGTTAGGTCAGCATCCAGTGCCCACAGCATTCCATATAGCTAATAACCCAACTAACCACTAACCCAGCCAGTCTAGTCCCGTCTCTAGTCCCGTCTCTAGTCTCTGTGTCCCTGGTCCCGTCTCTAGCCCTGTCTCTCCTGTCTAGCCCTGTCTCTCCTGTCTAGCCCTGTCTCATCTCTAGTTCCCCTATGTGTCTTAGTTAGCTTCAGCTCCATGTTTCCTCATCCCCAGTTCTCTCTGTCGGTTCCCTGTGTCAGCTCCTGGTTCCCTGTGTCCAGTTCTTGTCCCTGTGTTAGCGCGCCGTTCCCTGTGTTAGCGCGCCGTTCCCTGTGTTTTTCCTGAGCCCTAGTTTTAGTTCGTGTTTGTTGTTTTGGTTTCTTTGTTTGTTGTCTGTTTTTGAGTTTGTTTCAATAAAGACAATTTCTGTTTGCACACCCCTCTGCCTTCATGCCTATCATATATGCCCACGGCAACAACATCAGCCTGGTCTAGCCAGCACCACCAGCTAGACCCATGACAGGAATATGCCAAACTACATGTTGACAAGCCACAAAGCTTCTGGGAGAATGTCCTATGGACAGATGAGACAAAAACTTAACTTTTTGCCAAGGCAAATTTTGCTAATTATACTTGAAGCATATCAAGAAAAGAACACTGTCCCTACTGTGAAACATGGAGGAGGCTCTGTTATGTTCTGGGGCTGCTTTGCTGCATCTGGCACAGGGTGTCTTGAATCTGTGCAGGGTACAATGAAATCTCAAGACTATCAAGGGATTCTAGAGAGAAATGTGCTGGCCAGTGTCAGAAAGCTGGGTCTCAGTCGCAGGTCATGGGTCTTGCAACAGGACAATGACACAAAACACACAGCTAAAAACACCCAAGAATGGCTAAGAGGAAAACATTGGACTATTCTAAAGTGGCCTTCTATGAGCCCTGGCCTCAATCCTATTGAGCATCTTTGGAAGGAGCTGAAACATGCCGTCTGGAAAAGGCGCCCTTCAAACCGGAAACAACTGGAGCAGCTTGCTCATGAGGAGTGGGCCAAAATACCTGCAGAGAGGAGCAGAAGTCTCATTGACAGTTACAGGAATCGTTTGATTGCAGTGATTGCCTCAAAAGGTTGTGCAACAAACTATTAAGTTAGGGGTACCATCATTTTTGTCCAGGCCTGTTCCATGAGTTCATTTTTTTTATAATTCCGTTGAAGCATGGTTGAAAAAGCAATGTCTGACTTTCACTGGTTAACATTCATAGAATTCTTATTTATTATTAATTTTGTCAAATTAAAGTTATTTCTGGGACCATTGTGAGTTTTTCTTTCATTGACCGAAGGGTACCAACAATTTTGTCCACGTACATTTATAAGTTTACCCTTAGTAAGCTTAACCTAGCCAGATGAAACCCACCAAGCATAGGGAGAACATGCAAACTCCATGCACACAGACCCCATGGCTGGAATCAAACCCAAGCACTGGATGTGCAAATCAACAGTGCTAACCACTACGCCACCTATCTATCTATCTATTTATCTTTCTATCTATAATTCAAAGGTTGAAATTTTTCTTTTCCATTTCCATCATCGATCCATGCAGCAGAGCGAGTATGGTGATGTAAAACTGAAGACTAGGAGATTTAGAAATTCCAGCCTAATTCCCTGGGAGTTTATGATATTGATCTGTTTTTGTGGCTGCACATTATCCTAAAACTACACCCATTTTTTTTTTTCTGGCCAAGTTGCTTTTTCCCTAGACTAGCTATTTTTGTCACTGAAAGTCTGGAAATTTCCTTGAGTTTCCATTACTGACACAGGAAGTCGCGTGCACATGATTTGAAATTTTAGCCGTTTTCGTTAGCAGCCTACTTTGGAAACGTTGTATGACAATGTTTGCACACTACGGTCTGCTTTGATGTTCTTTCTTGCCTCGTGCGTTTTATTAAATAAGGTACAAATAATGGAAATTAACGCAATGGAAGTTTCCGTTGCAGACTTTAGTCTCTATTTGCCAAACATGGTACGTGTAAGATTTATGTTGGATTTGTTTTCTGCTCCTGCTGCACAACACGACTGCGGAGTGTTTACAGAGGGGCAAACACTTGCGGTTTCTTGGCAACGCGGTGTAAAAGAATATAAAAGCCGCCTGTGTTCCTGCACCATCACTGGCTACAATGTGTGTGTGTGTGTGTGTGTGTTAAGTGTGTTATATCATTAGCCACATGAGAGCTCATAAAGCAGAAGCGGAATCGCAAACCTTTCCTTTCCTGTTCTGAAGCAGGACTTCCCCGAATGTTCGTCAGATAATTTTTCCATATATATATATATGTTTTTAATCTGACTTCGACACGAGTTAGACCTGATGGATGATACCAAATAAAAACAACAGCTTAAAAAAAAAAAGCGCGGGCAGCGCGCGCGCGCGCGTGTATGTACAGTAGCCATCCCCGCTCCAGCTGAGCACCTGCACTACCCCTGCTGTGCTCCTCATGTCCGGTGGGGAAAAAAGTAGCCTGTAAACGTACAGCAGCAAGCGCGTCCTACTTTTTTTTACCACGCAGGCCAGAAAGCGGTGTAAAAATTCCAACTCACCCAAGAAGCAGAAAATCCACCAGGATTCAAAGGTTTAAAAACGTCTGAACGCGAAGTGTGTGTGTATATATAGTACAGTACTATATGTGTGTGAGCGGGTGCAGCTTGTTGCTTGTCCGAGTGGAGGGTCACAGAGGAGAGGCGGGGAAGGAAACACAGCTCCATCCCGCCCCTCTGCTGCTGCAGGCCATCCTGCTCCACTAAGCATTCATCTTCCTGCAAATGCACAACATCCACATCAGCATTTCTGATCAGGACACGCATGCATGCATGCATGCATGCAGCCTTCACACTGCAGGCAAATCTGATTTTTCATTTCTATTATTCTCAAGGGTAACTCAGATGTACAGTATGTCTTCAGAAACAATATGAAAACCCGCAAACCACAAGGAATCTGATCTATTAATTACTGTTTTGGCCCTATTTAAAGAAAGATCTGATTTTTGCAATGATGTCACCTCTAAGTCTGAACAGTCAAATCTGTGACTTTTAGGTAAATTCAACTCAATATTCATCCTACAATAGACTTTCGTCTAATATAGGATGATAATGAAAACGGATTTCAGTCCAGGTGTGTGTGCAGGACACACACACACACACACACCCACTCATTTGCACACTCTCACTCACTCACTCACTCACTTATTGCTGGCTATAACGCTTTATCCTGTATACAGGATCACGGGGGTCCTGGAACCTATCCCAGGAGACTTGAGGCATGAGGCAGGGTACGTCCTCGCACGGCACACACAGATCCACACTCATATGCTCATTCATAAAATACAAGAAATTTGACAGTTGTCCTAATCTGAATGTCTTTGGACTGTGGGAGGAAACTGGAGCACCTGGAGGAAACCCACCAAGCATGGGGAAAACATGCAACCTCCAAGCAGAGGCAGGAACCGAACCAGTCCCCTGGAGGTGCAAGGTGACAGTGCTAACCACCTCCTTTATCTTATCTTACCTTAAAAGTTACCTTTATATGCAAAAATGAACAAAAGTCCATTCATCTTCCATACCACTTACACTAGGAAGGTTGTGAGGAGCCTGGATCTTCTCCCAGGAAGCTCAGGGCACAAGGCAGGATACTCCCCAGATGGCGTGCCAACCAATTGCAGTTTATAGGAGGAGCACATATCCGCACACATACACACTATGAAAAAATTTAAAACACCATTGAGTCTATAACAAAAGTACTTGTAGAAAATCCACAAAGAACATGTGCAACTTCTGCACACATAGAAGTGGCAAGATTCAATTCCCAAACCCTAGTGGTTCAAGCAATAGTGCTAACCATTGAGCAACTACGCT
Source organism: Clarias fuscus (assembly GCA_030347435.1). Taxonomy (NCBI): domain Eukaryota; kingdom Metazoa; phylum Chordata; class Actinopteri; order Siluriformes; family Clariidae; genus Clarias; species Clarias fuscus. The sequence goes on along the minus strand of CM059224.1, from coordinate 19,522,269 downwards.
CCCTGTGGACAACATATTTAATTGTCTTCAATAAGGGAGCAGCAGACTAAACAATAAATTAGGACCATCTTACAATAACTACACTACACGGCCAGCTGAAACATAGAGTCCAGGAGGTTCAGCTACACCATTAACGGGTGCATACTGTACAACCAATACAATAAACAAACACTGGCGGTAGAATGAGTAGCACTGAAGAGTTCGATCTGTCAGAAGTTGCCACTCTTGCTACAAGTCAGTTCCTGAGCTACAGAAGTCAATTGCAAGTGCTATTAATGTGAAATGGAATCATCTAAGAGCAATAACACATCAGCCACAAAGCAGTAGACCATGCATACATACAGAGCGTGGTTGCCAAGTGCTGAAGTGTATAGTGCATTGAAACCCATGGTTGCATCCCTCACTACTAACTACTCAGAAATTGCCTCTGAAAACAACATCAGCTCAAGAGCTGTATATTGAGAGATCAGAATATGCAAAGTATCAGCTGGAGTGATGTAAAGCATGCTGCCACTGGATTCAAGAGCAATTGAAACCTGTTCTCTGCACTAATGAGAGAAGCTTCACTATCTGGGAGTGATGGACAAACATGAGTTTGGTAGATTCCAGGGGAACAAAACCTACAAGAATGTAACATGCCATCGGTAAAGTTTGGTTTAAAAAAAGGCATGATGGCCTCTACCTGTTTTTCCAAGGGTTTAGATCCCATTTGACTCAGTGAAGAGTACTACTAATGCCGTTAAGGCAGTTGTATGCTTCAAGCTTTGCAGCAACAGTTTGGGGAAAGCCTTTGCCTTGTCCATGATAAACAATGTTTCCTGGTTTTGTTCCTGAAATAGATTTGGACTTTTCACATGTGGATACTGCAAATTTTTAATATACTGTATATAAGTAACTGCTGCTGTAATCCATCCAAAATCCACAATTGTGAGTATTTTTAGTCTTTCTTTCTCTTCCTGTCAGCTCAGTGAGCTAACACTGGCTTACCATGTCAAAAAATGGCTTTACAGAAATTCAGAGTCGATTGAATTGAACAAAATGCTAAAATCCTACTATAATTCTTGTGATAGTGTTGATTGTTGATCCAGGTGTTATTTCAGAAGAAAACATTAAGCTTTTCATTACTTGAGCATAATTAGAAGATGCTGGCATAAGCATTTGGCTGGAGATATGCAAATGAAAACAGTGGCATTTTCAAAAATTTAATTTTCATGGCCTTGAAAAGAACCTTATCCAACTTTCCCTGGTCAGACAGGGTGGTGAAGCATCGAGCTGGTTTTGTCACAAGTGTCCTTTTCATTATGCAAAGTACAGCATCTGCTGATGAAGTGCTAGATCTTGTCTGACCCTCAGTGTTTAGGTTAATTTGATATGTTCTGCACTGAGCCAAAGGCCTCATTGATTAGACAGGCCTCTTCTCCTTATTTACGCCTGTCAATAGCAGCAAGGACTTTATTAAAGAAATAGTCCATGGTGCTCTTCTTCTATACTGTAGGTGATTCTGCAAGTGGTGCCAGAGGTGATTAAAGGCACAAATACACAAAACAGAAAAAAAAAAGAGAAATTCTGCCTCATTCATAAAAAGCGATTGTTAATATTAATTGGCAGAGAATATAAAATGGCAACCCTGTAGTGTAAGGTATCACAGATATGAGAGATTATACTGCAACTTGCTTCTGATTGTCCTCAGTCACATAACCCAGGATTCCTCAATGTGTCCGCTTCTCCACATGCCCACAGTACTCTGTATTTCAACAGCTAAAGCTTCATTAGGCGAAGGCAGAGGAAGTAAACAAAATTCAGCAATTAATTTTTTTAAAAAGAGTAATTTACCCTGTCACATCTGAAAGTTTACTGAGGAAGCCCTGTGGGCATTTATTGTAGTGGATGTCATCAGCAATTGACCTTAAGTCTCTGATAAGACATTTGATCCAGTTTTACCAACATTGTCTGAAAGGGAAAAGAAACAAGCCAATTTTATTGTTCAATAGAGAGTTTTCACTGGATGATTTTTTAAATTTCTTGCAGTCTGGATTAAAGACAAATGAAAGTATGGGAAGGGGAATATGGTTCCAAAACGACCAGCTGGGATCCTCTAATTTGAAAGGGGAAAAAAAAAAAAATCAAACCTCATTATCAGTGAAAATCGAAAGTCATCAGACAGAGGACTTGGCAGTAAGCAGTAATAATTAATTAATTGCATAGAATAAACACAAATGGGTGGCATAGAAGAATGAATCACATGAATTAATTTGATATGTTTCTTTTCCAAGGCCCAGTTGTGATTCTGGTTTGGCTCTATCTGTTTGTTTTTTTACTTTCTTTTTTTTTTTTGTTAGTTTATCACCATGGATTTTTGTGTCCTGTTTAAGGCATTCTAAATGGAGGGAGTGTGGTGGGGGTGGGGTCATGGAATGTGTATTTTGAGGGTACGGTTCAGTAAACACATTCAAAAAAGACAAAACATTCTGTGACTCAGGCAACCACACACACACACACACACACACACACACACACACACACACACACACACACACACACACACACACACACACACACAGAGAGAGAGAGAGAGAGAGAGAGAAAACAATGCACCTATATTTTACTACTTCTTTAACAAGATAACACAGGTCTACCCAAAAGTGTGTCTGTTAATGCTCCATCTGAAAGACCTCCCAGACAATGCGTTTTTCATACTTCAAACTCTCTCATTTATTTTCACTCCTACTCCAAATGTTCAGTTTTAGTGTCTGTTTAAGTGAGTTACTCCTGCCAAGCCAGGGAAGGTGCTCTCCTATATGAGAATACAAAAAATGCAAGCTGGAGACCTATGTGAATGTCCAAAAGTGACTAAAAGATAAATGTTGCATAATAGCCTCCCTTTAAACCATCTACTGTTTAAGCATAAATGTAATTACTCCCACCCAGTTAAGAAGCATTTGTATTTCAAGGCCCTGTGGTTTGCAAATGCTGTATGCTTTATTAGCCTTACTGTGAAATATAACTCTTAAAAAATAAATAAATTAATTAATTAATTAATAATAAATAAAAAGAACGATTAATGTATGCTGGATACTAAATAAAAAAAATCTCCTTTTGTGCAAGAAATCATTGCTGTAATACCACCTGCTGCCTACACCCATTCAAGGTTTGAATCCAGCTAAATGATAATAAATTGGATCCTTGGACACTGCACAATGAATAAGTTCAGATTGTCAGTTGGGTTGGTTTATGCAATGCATGACTTTGTCACTTTGCTTGAGTGGGTGTCTGTGGTTCAGTGTAATGCCTGAGCAATATATGCACTAGAAATACCCTCATCAGGAAATAACACACAGAGGCACCAGTGTCAGGTTTTCAGACTAAAATGCTTCTAACTTTTGCAATTAGAGCAACAAAAAAAATCACAACATATAACTGTAAAATCTAATCTATATTTAGCCGGTATATTTCCTATTGCCACTTAACTGTAACCAGGGATGGAATTGCACAGTGTAGAACAGGGTTTCTCAAATGTTTTGTATCCAATGACAGAACAAAATACTTTCCAATGACTGTCTTTTGATCATAGAACATTATATGAATTTCTTCAGAGCTCTTTGTCCCTGAGCTTTCCTCTCACCATGATGTAACATTGTATATCTAAACAGCACCTGAACGTGTATTTACTCAAATTAAAGGGAATTTAAATGTAAGATTTCCCCCAAACTGTTGCTGCATTTTTAATATCAAGTCACCATTCGATGTTGCTTACATTTATCAAAACTAAATAACAATCGTAACACATTTGTGTCACATTTGTGTCTCATTAGTTCATAGTGAAATTAAACTTTATTGTGATAACTTTTTTCATTGGGCTTTGTCCACCAGATCTGGCACTGGTTTTACACCAGATCCCCCTTCTGTCACAACCCATGTGATCTCTGGGCCTGGGACTGGCACTGAATGTCACTGGCTATTTGGACATTTAAGCAGTTTAGATTAAGGGCATTGCTCAAGGGACCAGCAATGGTGTACCGTTGGTGGTGAGGATTAAACCTTGACCCTTCAATCAGCAATCCAGATCCTCAGTTATGGACCTTAAAACTTTAAGTTAGATATTTCCAGAGGTTGAAACACATAGGTTTAATTAATTTATTTATACATGATCAAACATTAATGTGAAATCATGTAATCATGTGTGAAATGCAGGGTGAAATTTACATATCTTTTGATTTTTTTTTTTACCTTAATAACAACTACCCCATAATTACTGTTTTCCTAAATTCAGTAGAAACAGAAGAAATAGAGTACAAAACACTACTAAAATGTACATAATATTGCATTTATTTCCTGCAGTAACCGCATAAACCATCATTTAGAAATAAGCACCAACTCCTAAAATTATACCAAACCAGTATGCTAAGTAAATGTCAGTTGTAGGCTGAAAACATTTAAATATTTCCCAGACTTTACTGTAATAAGATAAGATCAGTTTAGTTTAGATTAGGTTGGATTAGATTAGATTAGATTAGATTAGATTAAACTGTATTGTTATTTTGCAAAGTACATGTACAAAGCCAATGGCCCTTGGGGGCCAGAGCTTTCCCAGTAGCGCAAAAGGAACCCAAAACCTAGATGTTAATGTTTTAATCTATCTATGTATAATGTTTGACAGTATATGACATTAGAATAACTGTTTTTATAATAATTATACAGTATATGCCAACATGTTACTGTACAGTATTTACAAAGGGTAATAATATCTGCCAATTTTTCATGTAATTCAATGAAACATTGGAGCAGTGTGAGGAGCGGCAGCAAGTTCACCGCACACTGCATTGGCAGGTAATGGTAGCATGCATGCGTCAACACCATTTAATGCACATACAGTAGAATCCATGAAACATTATATAACCATAGTCGTGAGGTGTTTATGCCTCCATTACAATATATCAACTTATTTTCCATCACTCCAAATTTGTATGGTAAGACTTACTCACTCTTCCACTCACTTACTCACTCACTCTTTACCACTTATCATGTGCAGATAGGGGCACAGGAGGCCTCAGGGCATGAGGCAGGGTACAATCTTGACAGAGTGCTGACCTATTCCAATACACACTTGGTCACACTACGGGCAATTTGTAAATGCCAATTTGCACATTCTTTTGAATTGTTGGGGAAGCCAGATTACCTGGAGGAAACCGGCCAAGTACTGGGTGACCATGCAAACTCCACAAGCACACTGATCCAAAGGCCGGACTTAACTCAAACCCTTGACCCAGGAGGTGCGGGGCCACAGCGCTAGCCACTAGCCGCCTATTGTAAGACTGTTCTATAACCTAATCTGTGACAAATCCTGCTGGACATATTGATAAAGATTAAATTATAAATGCTTAATGCATAGTACTGTATGTATTATATGCATCCTAACTATGTGGAAAGCATTTTTCATGCCAAGGGTACACCCTGGACAGGGTGCAAAGGCTGTCATTTTTCTTAACCCAAAATTTCATTGTCAGTTTAAGCTTCATTCTCCGTAAAGTCACACGAATCAATTCAGGTTATTTCTAGCAACAAAACGTTTGACTTTTTCTCATCAGGCTAGAAAATGTCTGCGATTGTTTTAATGTACCAGATGTCCAACAATACAGTATCAGTGAGGATAAATATAGACTGGCGCGCACGGAATTGCTGGAGTGTTACTTGTTTTCAGACCATCTGACATAATGATGACTGACATAACTCTAATGCTCTATGGTCTTGTGTCCTCGTCTTTTATTATTCAACACCTCTGTGCATTCTGCACACGCAAATCAAGCTCAGAAATGACTAGCTGTCTCACCACATCAAAAACCATAAAACCGATGCCCTATATGGGAGAAATAAAAATATCCTCAGTGCATTTAAGTGTAAAGGGGGGGCGGGGGGGGGGGGTGAATGCGCCTGGCGTTCAGTCAGTGTGGAAGATGTGTGGGCAGGTGAAGGTGCCATTGCGCGTGTAGGAGGCACCGATTTAGTTTCGGGATCATCTCCATGCACTCCATCCGCTTTAACCCGCTCCTGTCCTGCGCAACACAGAGCCAACTTCTTATATTCGGGGCTGAACTTTTTTTCTTTTTTTTTTTCTTCCGGAGAGAAAAGCAATGCGCTCGAATCACGGGTGGATACACAGTCAGTAAAACCTTGGAGTGTATTATAAAATAGTCTATTATATCCCTGTATATGTACAGTAAGGGATGTGTGCGCTTCGCAACGATGCTGTGATTCAGCAGTGCCAGACCCTGAGGCTGCTGCTGAGGCTTTTTACAGGATCAACTGGTTTCTTCAAGTGCTTTCGAGGATCTTTCTGTTAACTTTGCACCATGGACGACAGGACTTGTCTGTTTTGTGGCTCGGGTCGTGTCATGACGGAAGAACGCAAAGCAACAAATCTCTTTCAAAAGTCCTTATCATCAAATTCTTGATTTAGAAGAAGTATTTGCGTATGTGTATTTCTAGGCTAAAATTAACCTGCATGCCACATTGCATACTTCAGGGTATGCGAAAGTTCTGCAAAGCAATCTATAGGCTAACATTGCACTAAAAAAACGACAAGAGTAGGATTTTTCTGCTTCTTTCGAGTTGATCGGAATCCCGTTGGCTCATATGGGACTGAGGCACTCATCACGGTGCCTGCTCCTGCGCAGAAAGATGGCGGAGGCTGAGAGCTCGGAGGTGAGTTCCAACATGCATTTGTATAACCGACCGGTCCTCGTGACACAGAGTGCGCTGCGATTAAAGCGATCCAAATCGTGTTCTCGAGCTGTTTGCGCGTTTGGATGCGTTCGAAATGTCTAAGCGGCGAATTTAAATGGCGAGGAATGCAGAAAGCAGAAAAGCCGTGCAGGTTTGCATGCGAGATCTAGAGAGGAGGGATAACAGTCATACAGCCGGCATGTGCTGCTGACAAACAGGCTAGAAAAAGTGCTTTTTCCCCCCTAGAAATGCACATAGCAGGAAGTACTCGTACGCTATAAAACAAAAAGCATGGACTGAGGTTACAAAGCGCGCGGTCAAAAAGGACACTCGACTATTGGCCTCAGACGACGACGCTCCATTTCGCGTGTCAGGAAAAGAAAACACAAAGAGCACGGATATATATACAGGGTTTATTTTTCCTGCAGTCGGTACTTATGGCGGGGGGGGGGGGAAACCCGTCTCTATTACGAAAAGCCGGCGTTAGTGTGAGCGCTGTCCTTGGTGCTGCAGTGAAGAAGCCGCCGGTATAGTAGATTCCCAGGGGCTCATCCCATCTCTAGCTGCACGTTTCAGAACACTGTATGCACGAGATTAAGCATTGCTTTCATTTTTTAATCCTAACAAACCATTTTCTATCCTGGTCAAGTGTAATCCACAAGATGGCATATTTTTAAGAAGGTGGAGGAAACCAGAAAAAAAAAAAAAACAGAAAAAATCTGCACACAGAGAGAACGAGCAAACCTCAAGTACAAACCTCAAGACCAAACACCCAGGAGCAGTGAGGAGGCAAAGTTATTGTCAGTGCCTATTCCTGCTGCCCTAAAGCCACAAACACTATGCATGCATTTACTCTTCAGTAGGCACGTTATCCTAATCAGCGTTGTCATGGATCCAGAGCCAATGCTGGGAACACTGTGCATGAGGTGGGAATACAAATTTGATAGGATGCCTTTCTGTTGAAGGACAAGTGCACAAACATGTTCACACCTTGATGTAATTTAGCATAGACAGTCCATGTAATGGCATGTTTTTGGGAACCAGGGAACCCACCAGACATGGTCCCACAAGGGCAACACTACTAACTGCTCCATCACCATGCCACCCTAGTGCAAAAGTGTCTAAAAAAATTTAAAAACAGTTCTAACTTATATGCCACTAGGATGCCCCATGCTACACCCAGACCAGTGGAATCAAAGAACACTGGGAGCCCAATATGCAATGACCTAAATTTAAAGTTAGTAAAAAAATTTTTTTTTTTTTAAACTCTGTTTGCTCTAGCAGAAGCAGCAGCAGCAGAAGCAGCAGCAGCAGAAGCAGCAGAGCGCTGGAAATCCTCCCTCATCACAGCCTCCTCCTGTGCCTAAGCTCATGGCTTCAGTTCATCACGTCCCTTGTCCCCCTCATACCCCACACGTCTCAGCACTGTCCACCTGCCCTGGACGTGGTAAAATGGCCAAACTTCTCAATCCAGAGGAAATGACCTCGCGAGACTACTACTTCGACTCATATGCCCACTTTGGCATTCATGAGGTACACAGTATAAAATTGTATTGGCTTGATTTAACTGTATTTTTTGGTTGTGAATAATGTCAGCAAGTAACCTTTGACAGACCTAAAGAAAAAAATTCCTTAATTGTTTTAGTTAGGTAGTCTTGAGACTTATAAGTTATATGTAGAGTTCACTGTGAAAAATGATATTGTGACAAAATCGATATTATATTTTGAAGGACATCATTGTGAGTCAATGAGTTAAATCAGATACAATCTAAATAAATGTAAATCTCTACAGTACACTTAAGGGCTCTTCAGCCTGTCCCTCTTCGAAGGGATCACTGATGCTGTCAAGAGTTTCTCTATCAGAATGGGTTTGTGGGCAATGTCAGTTTTTTTTTTTTTTTTTACATCAGCCACTCCCATTTCAAAATTAGAATTGGATTTTGTTTCTTTAAAAAATAACAGTTGTTTCACTGTCCTTTAATGTCCTTGGTAAATATATATTTTGAAGAATTTAAATAAAAACTTAGAATTGAAAAAGATTTTTCCAGTAGGTTTTCAAATGGGCTACTTGCTCATGATTTGTTCAGCATTTAGGTATAGTGATTTTATTGTTTCATCATATATCTGAACCTTAAATTGTTACATATTTTACTGCTTAAATATATTTATTAATCTGTTCTACAATTTTGTCTGATTTAATCTTTAAATATAGTAGTGATTCTAGCCCACCTACTAAAAAATCTACTCACACCCATAGGAGAAAAAACAACCACTTTAAGAAAATATGCGCGTCTGTAATGCAGTATGAAATGGGTACATGTTGATTTTTTTTGGGTCAGGTCAAATTGTCTGCAGATAAAGGAGCTATTCCTGATAATGGAGAAAAAAAAACAGGACAGGGAAGGGAAAGAAAAAGAAAAAAGAGATGTGTATCAGTTAATCCCAACAGGGTGATAATACTGTAGATAGCTGTCTCACTCTCTAAAAAAGAAAAAGCAGTGATACAGTACATGGTGTTCTACATGTCACACTATAGTCATGCAGCAAGATTGAAAACTGAGAGCCTATGCTTTGAATGGGTCTGTCAGTTTTTAATTGTTTACCCTCCCGTTTTTATTAGCAGCGGCATTTATTTAGCATTTTTCAAAGGAGCCACCTCTTTTTTAGTGTGTTGGGCCATTTGGTGTGTTGGAATAACAGGATGTCAACTCAACTATAAACAGTTGAATGATATGGTTTATTAAATAAATAAAAATATAATAAATAAAATAATTAAATGGTTTGGACGTGGATGTGGATATGACATAACATTATAGGGATGACATAATAAGAAAATCACCTATTTGAGGTCAGAATCGCACTCTATATTAAATACTGTATATAGGCTGTATATATAAATGTACTCATACAGCCTATATACAGTATAGGCTGTATATATAAATGTACTCATACAAGTATGTTTAAAATTTTCTATTGACAGGAGATGTTAAAGGATGAGGTGAGAACTCTGACCTACAGGAACTCCATGTACCACAATAAACACATTTTTAAGGACAAGGTTGTTCTAGATGTGGGCAGTGGGACGGGGATCCTCTCCATGTTTGCTGCTAAAGCAGGAGCCAAGCATGTTTACGGGGTGAGAATTCACTTCTACACAATAGAGTAGCTCAGATCAAAAAAGAGAAATTTCATTAGTTCTAGAGTTATAAAAAAAAAAAAATTCTGCATATGAGAGTGGGAGAGTGAGTGGGAGAGAGAAGAGCTTCTTATTCAGTTCATCACCTTAAAGCATATTTATAAATACTATGAGCTGAACTTCGCTGAAACCGAAAAGAAAATGATTGTACTGTAGTCAGAAATGGAAGTTCTGGTGCCAGATGAGCTGGTGTGAGTGTTTTAGAAACTGTGGATCTCCTGGGATTTTCACACACAATAATCTAAAGAAGAAGAAAAGATCCAGTGAGCAGCATTGTTGATGAGAGAGGTCAGGGTAGAATGAACAGATTATTTTGAGCTGACAGGAAGGCTAAGATAACGCAAATGTCAACTTGGAGAGCAGAGAAAGGCATCTCAGAACACATTGCATGTCAGACCTTGCGGAGGACGGCTTGCCTGCACAGAAGTCCATATCAGTTCCACTACTGTCAGCCAAGACCAGGAATCTGAGGATAAAGTACTGTAGGAACAGACTCTCCAGCACTGCACAGCTGAAAAGCAGGAGATGTTGGAATGAGCTGTTATTTGAGTTACCATAGCCTTTCCTTTTCTGTGTGTGTGTGAAAATCCCAGGAGATTTGAAATACTCTAAGCAGCCTATCTGATTTCTGATTGGATGATTACATGAATGAGCAGGTGTATCTATTAAAGTAGTAAGTGGATGTATTTTCACAGGGCATCTGGCTGATTATTGCAGAGGAATTTATGAATGAACCTGTGTCTTGACAGATACACTTTCTGTACAGCAAGCTTTTAACTGGTTTAATTATAAAAAAAGAAGCTCTGATTTGACCAGAGTTCAACATATTCTTGCAGTTAATAGCAGTAAGCCAATAAAACATGTGACACTCATTTTTGTCAATATGTCTACATCTTTTTGTTTTTGCAGATTGAATGCTCAAGTATATCAGAGTACTCAGAGAAAATCATCAAATCCAATCACCTGGACAATGGTAAAAGCTAACCATCCTGTGTGAAAAAAAAGAACATCGTGTGTTATGTAATGTGATTAAAGTATTTGGTTAAAAATATACAGTATATGGCAGCTCACATTGAGAATTTCAATTAAAAATGCGGTAAAAAGGACTTTAGGACCTCATTGAGATTACTGAAATGACCTACAAGCTTGACATTTTTTGTCATGTAGGGCTTGGGGAAGAGTTTTTTTTTTTTTTTTAAGAACATTTACTGTAGAACAACTGTTTAAAAAAAATGAAAAAAGGCTAAAAGGCTACAGTTAAAAAGCACAAAAAAGTAGGCAAATGTGCAAATACACATCTATCAGCAACAGGTTTTGTTAGGCTTTGAAATTTGTCTCAATTTAGCAGAAAGGTTTCCACCCACAATAATTGGCATTGAATAACACCATCATGCCACAGTAGAATACAGCAAAGCCTAATAATTATAGAAACAGCCCTAACACAAGACCACTCAATTTTTCACACATTCTGTGATTTCCAGTAGGCATTCAGAATTAGCACAGTTTGGTGAAACCGTTTTGTGTTCTGTGTGTGTGTGTGTGTGTGTGTGTTTTAATAATGTTATATTTATACAAGGGAAATTCAAGTCAAACCCGAACTGGTAATGAAGGATGGAAAACCAATCAACATTTACATTTACATGTAGGCATTTGGCAGACTCATTTATCCAGAGCGATTTACAAAAGTGTCCATCACTGGATAGATCTTTTTTTTCTTGAGTACTCAGGGAAAAATCATAAAATCTAACCACCTGGACAATGGTAAAAGCTAACCGTCTTGAGTAAAAACTTATTGTGTGTTGTTTAATGTGGTGAAAGTATTGGGTTAAATATATATATATATATATATATATATATATATGGCAGCTCACATTGAGACAACAACAAACATTTAGAGACTTCAATCACAGTACGGTGACTTTTAGAGACTCTTAGCTGCAGTAAAACATTTAAATGGTTGAAATATTTGAACAAAGGCCACGAATGACGATCTTGACTGAGGTGGCTTCGAGCTCCCTGAATTTGTTCACGAGAACATTGAGTGCATGGAACACCTGATCCTTGAAAATCGATGGAAGAAACGCATCTGTCTAAGAGAACTGTACACACAAGCATCCATAAACACCACTTGCACGTTACAGAATCTTGACTGGGAGTTATTTTTACTGTACACCCCCTGCACGGTCCTGACATCGCTCCAAGCCATTTCCACACGTTTGTGCCATGTAGGGAGTTCCTGGGAGGCCAGAGTTTCAGACAAAATGAAGCAGGCAGTCTGATCATGGCTCTGGCATGCTGAGAAAACTTTCTACCATGATTCTGTCCAAGCACTAATGAAATACTGAGATAAGTCCATTAGTGTAGCAGGGGATTATATACAGTAGAGATATAAAGAACATTCTTACGGTGCACAATCAAAAATCCTGGTTTGACTTGCATACCTCTTGTACATGTTGAAGCGTAGTGTACTTAAAAATTATTTGGCTCCTGGCTAAAAAAATGTGTTTAATCTCACCATCATGTTTAAGAAAACCTCATCTCTGTTTGTGCAAACTTGACTATACAGTGGATTATGTGGGCAAAGACTGTTAAGTGAATCATTAATTGTGAAGCTCTGAATATATGCAGAATTGTATGTTCATCATTTCAGTATTGACTATTATGCATACTTAACTGAAATACAGTTCTAAGGTTTTATCTGCTTTATTTAAGGATGCAGTTTTTTTTTCTTATTAAGAGAAATAGTGTGACATACTGTACTTGAAATTAAGCAAACAGTGTTCTGTTACCCAGGAAAAAGTAGTCACCTCCTTACTCACATTCTGTGGTGTGACAGGGTTGTTTAAATCAGTTCTGATTAATACAGTGGCAGGTAAAGCCTGAGTCAACAGGAGAAGAATCAGTGCACTGTGCTTACACACACACACACACACACACACACACACACACACACACACACACACACACACACACACACACACACACACACACACACACACACACACACACTAGTCTCTCAGCACCGTATTGCATTGAGATTAGTAAAATGAGACTGGCAGCTTGTCAGACAAAACTGGCAGACAAAATAACTGGAGTCCAGCGCAAGCTGACCTTGAACTTCAAAAAAGGAGATCAGATTTCATGCATAAACTTTCACTGTATTCTTTTCCTCTCCATTTAATTTTGCAGAGGGCGAAATCAGTTCAACTAACCTTTATGTCACAAAGGCTTTACATAATTGTAACACAGACGCTACATAATTTGCATGATGTGTATCTCTTGTGTATATGTGTGTTTTTGTCTTGCAGTCATTACCATCTTTAAAGGGAAAGTGGAGGAGACGGAACTGCCTGTGGATCAGGTGGACATTATTGTTTCTGAATGGATGGGATATTGCCTTTTTTACGAGTCCATGCTGAAGACGGTCATTTACGCCAGGGACAAATGGCTGGTTAGTAGCTACTGTATGTCCACACACAGCAGTTAAATAAGTCTACTGATGCTGTAGTTGTATCAGGAGTGACCAAAATAATCACGTGCAGTAGAAGTGTATAGCAAATGAGGCCAATCTGAGTGAAATTTCTGTTGAACAGTATGAGTTAACATGCTTTCAGTAATTTATTACGTACAAGAATAACAGCCATTTTAAGCCTTTGTGCGTGACTAGTTTGTCTATCTGAATCCGCTTATGTGTTCTGTGCATGTTGGCTTGGCCTCATCTGCTCCTTATACGTGGGAGGCGCAGTGGGCTTTTTTGTCCAGCTCATTTTCCTCCCCAATTCAGTCCCCTATCAATTCCTGGCTAATTTTACTCATTGGATTTGAGATTCCAACTTACTGTACAAACTTTCATTAACATTTATAAAAAATGTTAAACAATGTGTATTGGGATGAGCAATGACAATTAAAACGTTGGGCAACATTACTGTGGTTACAATGAGTTAAGCTAATTAAATTTAGTTCTTTTTTTTTTTAAACTCATAGATTAAAGATTAAAATGCTGAACACACTTGATTCACATGTTACTTATTATTTAAATTTCCTCATTAAAGCATGCTCCATGCATCAGATTGCGTGTAACTTGCATACAGTGGCAAGTTTAGAACCTTTTGAATTTTTTTTTGTTTTTTCTGCATTAATTTGACATAAAATGTGATCTGGTCTTCATCTACGTCAATATTTTTATTGACAAATAATGTGTCCAAAATAATAACAAAAAAAAAAAATTCTGATCTTTCTTGTCTTTATTGAAAATAAACGTAAAAAAAAAAACGCTTAGTGCTAATGGAAGAAGTATGTGAATCCTTGAGTTAATCACCTCATAAAAGCTAATTGCATTCGCATACCTGGAGTCTCGTTAAGAAAATGAGCTTGAGAAGAAGATGCACAAGAAGAAGACGCTTATGTGAACCATGCCTCGCCCAAAAGAACTTTCCGAGGATTTATGTATTGTATTACAAATGAATACCGAAAACTATGAAATTCCAAAAGGTTCACATACGTTTTCTCGCCACTGTATGAATGAAAATGAGATTGTATTTATTTGGTCTGATTAAAAGATTAAAATGCTGATTCTTTGCATGTAAACATGGACAGTGAGTGATTATGTAGTTAGATACTGTTAGGGTTCATACAGTATATCTATATATCTGATGTATACTGTATGATTCTCAAACTAACTGAGATTGCTGTAATTACAGTGAGTCAAATATTTGCTGCATATATCAGAGTGATGAGTGTGTTTTGTGCACAAAAGAGGGATTGAGAGTTTGCATAAACATGACAATTAAGCAATATCACACTAGATGGAGTGCTGTTGTAGTGAATATCAGCACAGCTGTGATGCGACCGTACAGTAGGAACAACCTCAAAGATGATATTCAACAGCTCCACAAACACTATTTATTATCAACAGATTATGATTTGTTTATTTATTTAACCAGTTATTTTGCTTTTGCAATACATAATCCTTCCATGAATGGCACAGTTGGCAACCGACAGTTAGTTTAATTAACAGAGGTGAAAGTAGTTTTAAATCTTTACCAGTACTACTGTATGTAGCTAAACGGTTGAAGAGAATAAACCATAGAGGTGATGGACAGTTCTGCAAAGTTTCTCTTTATATGTCCATTTATTCCACTTTAGAATATCAGCTAACTTTTAGGTCTACTGGGGTGAATCCTAAATAGCCTCTCGTCCAATGAGATCACTCAGTCAGAACTACTTGTTGTATAATGGTATTTTGATACAGTAGTTGTGTGAAATAAATATCATAACTTTTCAGTGACATAAGTGATATGATGCTGACCTCTTTCAGAAGCCTGGAGGGTTCATGTTCCCAGATAGAGCAACACTATATGTGGTAGCCATAGAGGATAGACAATACAAAGACTTTAAAATCCACTGTAAGTATACACACAGACACACACACACACACACACACACACACACACACACACTGTACCAAACCCAGTACACCATTTAATTAACACATGAATAAATCAAGCCAGATAGAGATTCCCTAATAAGATTTTGGGTCAAACTACAGTAGGGTTTCTCACTAATTAAGGGTTGTCCAGAGGAACTTTTTATCCAGCATGAGCTCTTTAGTTGTGCTTGTTTACTAAGCAAGAAAACCACAAATCAGGAGAGAGAAAAAAAAACCCATAACTAAAAAACATAACTAATGAAATGTTTGGGAAGAGAGGGGACAGTGATGTCTCCTTGCACACACAACGGATGGTGTCAGTTTCTTGTTCTCAGAATGGCTCATGGTGCTCTGGCTTGTAACAAAAACCATCGACGGCACCCACTCTTTTCATTTATCCACCTCATTCCATGTGGACATACAGTCCATGAGATCACTTTCACATATCCAGTTTAACGTTTAAACACTATACAGGCTCTCAGCCTTGGGGAAAACTTTCCTTCTTGCAAAGAGCTGAACGTACCTAACGAGAATACACCGTATGATCCAGAGCATTCTTAATAGTTCACTCATTTAAGAACAAGCCAATTCAAGAATGGGATGTTTGGATGTATTTTTTTTTTCTCAATACAGCCATGTGCCAATTCCTATAAAAAAAGAAGCAATGATGATGATTAATTTTTATTTGTTATATTTCAATGGTTCTCTCAGTGGATGTCAAACAGATGGAATCAGATCATCATACCTACTTATAGCATATGCTCAGAACCGAGGACTCTGCCAAAGCATCCGTATTTCACACATTGACACATTACACAAGTGCTCGCACCTCCTCTCCTTCTCCTGCTCCACTCTGCTTTCACATTTGCTACGGTTACTTTAACCTACACTTTGTTGATAATGGATGTGTACCAGAGCACTGCTGAAAATTCTTATTTGTTTCCTAGAACATCATGTATGACCGTAATTCAGATCACTGTAAGTGATGTGCTTGTGCGATCTATGTTCGAAAAGGATGTTCGAAAACTGTATTAAAAGAAAAATACTGGGTAACAGTTACAGAAAGAACAACGACAGACGCAAGACAGCTAGGACCTAACTAGAAGTAACACTGAATTTAAATAGACAAATTAATAAAACTCAACAAGGTGCAGGTGAACACAGTCAGACAATATTAGTGGTGAAGAGCAGGCTGGGATCTGAAGTCTAGGACAAGTTCCAACATAAGAGACTGTAGATCACAAAAGTCAATAACACAAAAACCAGGGATCAAATATGAGAGGATCATGACAGAATGCCCCCACCTTCAAGGCCCGGCTCATGACGTGCCTAATAAGAGGTCCAAGGCGGACGTTCCACCCTCCCGTGTGGTTCCTTCTAAGCCGAGGCTGTAATGAGACAGAGCTGAATTCCCCATCATAAACCGCATGAGCATGATGACTGAGTGGGAGCTTGGCATGTACAGTATGGTAGGGTGAAGTTTTGCAGAGTCATTTGGTCGGGATGATGTGCCAGGGCTTGTCGCAGATACAGGGCTGAAGCTTGGCACACAGCCAAACCTGGGCATGGGTACTGGGCCGAAGCTTGACGTGGGTGGATCTTGACACGGGCACTGGGTTGAATCTGGAGCTTGGCACATCCCAAGTACTGGGACGGAACAAGAGGCGCTCTTTCTTGAGCCTTTGGATAGGTTTTAGGATGAGCATGATGTTTTTGAAACAAGGAGGAGTGGTTAGCATGGTGTCCCCAAATCCTGGCAGTGGTAGCAGCAAGGTGTCCCTGAAGCCAAGTACTGAACCTGCCTGATGCTCTCAAGTGAGACAATGGGTGACCATTACACCCTCAAAGCCAGGCGGTGGTAAAAGCACAATGTAAAAGCCAGCCATGAGGGACAGCAAAGTGTCTTTGGCACCAGAGGACACAGCTGGGTTTGGGTTTGCATGGTCTAGCTGGGACATGTACTAGTTGGGAAAGACAGGGTGCTGCCCAAGACGGAATCTTGGGCAGAAAAGAACACAGCATAGTTCAGGGGTCACATATGATTCAGGCATCTCATAACATGGAACAGATAATGATTCATACCTGAAGTGGGAGGCCACTTCATCAACCTCCACAGAATACTGAGCAGCCAGCATGGTTTGGAGCAGAGCTGTGCTCTCTGCCTCCTCCTGGGCCTCTGCGCTGTTAGGCTCAGAACCACCCTGTGCAGTACCTATGCACTCTGTCGCTCCTGCCTACTCAGCAGCCATTGCTTCAGGTACTGTACAGTAGATTCCCTCATAAAAAAAAAGTTTCTTGGAGGGACTTTTACCTTTTTAAATGAAACAACCTTTTCATTAGTTGCATAAACTCCACTCTATTTTCGAGACTGGAATGCATAAACATGCCCGTAAATGGGTAGTATGCCCACTGCCACTCAACTGGCTTAGGATCGGCCAAGCTCACCCTGCAAAACTGCCTCTGTAGAAAAAATTCTAGCCCATCACAGGCACTTAGTACATGCATGAGTCTCAGGAACTCAGGAACAAACTCTGGAAAAAGATCAAAGCCAAATGCTGGCATGCCCAGCCTGGCATCACAACCCTGTTGTTGTTTATTCTAGTGAAGCTGATACATTGTACTCAAAACAAACACGAGATACAAACACAACCATTAAAACTATGGTTAAACTATGACTGGGAATAGGAACTATAATGATAACGGTATTGACGAACAGAACAGAGAAACAGGATAACAGCAGGTAATATAACAAAAGGCTCTTCGACGCTGAACAAAATAGAAATGGCAGTGAACCAAAACAGAAAAACGGATGATACAGGGAGAACAAAAGCGGATGCCAGCGAGAAAGTCAACAGCACAAAAAACCAGAGGCAAATCATCAAGACAGCTATACCTGCACCAGTGCCCGCAAGTGTTTCATTCCTTGCATAGTAATGACTGTCTGTCCAACTGACTCCTAGGGTGGGAGAACGTTTACGGTTTTGACATGACCTGCATTCGCAACGTCGCCATGATGGAACCACTGGTGGATATTGTGGACCCGAAACAAGTAGTGACCAACTCCTGCCTGATTAAGGTAGGAATATTCTGTGTTCACAAGTGTGTGGGTTGACAGACGTAATATGAGAACGTGAATATGAGTGTTGATCTTTTTTTGTCCTCATCTGATTCATAGAGCAGATTGACTAGGTGCTACCTCAGGACACATGTTGTGTGAGTGTTACGTAATGGACTGAGGATCACTAAGAGACTTTCTGAAGACTTTCTGAGTGCTGATCTGGTCTCATCTCTTCTGCTGTTCATGCAGAAACCAAAATATGATTTTGTGGACTCAGTGCTAGGGAGTAGTGTTCAGTAGGTGTAGTGATTAATATTGGGTGTCAGATCTACAGACTTAAAGGGAAACTTCTCTAAACAACACGTTAAACATATTTTTATTATAGAATAAATCCATTTTCTCTTGCTAATTTGTTAGAAGGTGCTGTTACTTTGGTGAGAAGGTGGCGGTTTGTGGACAAAACATTTGAATGATCTCAAGCATAATGCGTCAGGTCAGTTTACACTGTTGTCCCCTAAAAACAAAAAATCAAGAGATTCTTTTCTGACTCACCATTTCCAAGCAAGATTCAATATCAAATTAGTGATATATCCAATTTAGAAGTAGTACAGACATTAGTTTCAGAATGTATTCGACCTGTTCATTGCATTCATGCTAAAGTACTGTTGGCACTGGTGGCAGTAAAAGTATGCAAGTTGAAGCTTTGAAACGTGATTGCTTTTTGCAGAGAGCAGGCGGTGAGGCAAGAGCTTGGACAGTCTAAAAGAATATAAAAAAAAAAACTCCACTGCATCCTCTGTTATAGATTAAGCAAGGGCTTAATCCAGCTGGCACCTGTGTCAAACAAGACTGAATAGTGTAAGAAATTTTAAAAAGGTCCTGTATTTTCAGGTGCAGGTGTGAACGCATTATCAGTTTATTGGTGCGAGCAGAAATGGATCTTTTGTGATTTGCACAAAAGAAGGGCAGCATGACGTGATTTGCTTTTTGTGGCATCACAGCATCCATTCATTATTCCGAATGCAGAATGCAGGGGAAATAAGAATAAGGAGACCAGACAAATTAAAATAGTAGAATTTTGGCATCAGTGCCTCTCCAGTTCATAAAACACCTTTAGCATACAGTAAGTGTCTGAAATGAAGAATAGTGTATCTTCTATTTGTCATCTTCACTGAATGACATGAACAAGGAAGTACTGTAAAAAATTTTTTTTAAAAAGCTGCTGTTTATTTAATGATCACAGGCAAGGGAAAGGGTAGCATCCATACCCATGTTTCGACATAAACCTGAAGCTTTGAGACAGCAACACTACTCACGATACCACAGAGCTGCCGGTTATATAAAACATACTGTGTATTTTTAAAAGTAAATCAAGCATGCTAAAATGAGTTTTATTATCTGCCTGTGTACTGCTGTGTACTTTGCAGGAGGTGGACATCTACACAGTAAAGTTGGAGGATCTGACCTTCACCTCAGCCTTTTGCTTGCAGATCCAGAGAAACGACTACATCCACGCTCTTGTCACCTACTTCAACATCGAGTTCACCAAGTGTCACAAGAAGACCGGCTTCTCCACAGGTCCAAGTGCACCAATCAATCACCGATCATAAACAATCATCTTTTTCTTTATCCCGATTGCTGAATAAACTCACACATATACAGTAGATGATACTTATTTGCCTCTCACACCCTCAGCTCCCGATGCTTCAAGTACTCACTGGAAGCAGACAGTGTTTTACCTAGAAGATTACCTGACAGTGAGGAGAGGGGAGGAGATACTGGGAAGCATCGCCGTTAAGCCCAATGAAAAAAATGAGGTGAGTGAGAGAACACCGAGAGGAATGACGGTGAAATGAGGCAATATTGACGATTTAGCATCAAAACTGGACACGTAGAGGCTGTTTCTCACATATGCATTATGTGATTCAAGACCAATTTCATGCATAAAACTCAATCATGCAAGGTCACAGTATTATTTCCCCACAGCAGACAAAATTATAGTTGGAGACCAGACATGGGAGTCAGAAACCATTCCATTATCCATTATCGGTTTGAGTAAACCAAGCAAAAATCTTGTAATAATCTCTGCAGTCCAGTGCCACACCCAGAGTGCATACATCAATTACGGTTATACGCATAAGCAGCTGTTACTGAATAGATTAACATTACAAGTACGACACTCCTGTCAAACCAGAAGTACAGTGTCACTGTAGGCCAACTAGTGTTTCCTATCGTACACATACGCCATGTGACAGATTTGGCTGATCATGCTGTTTATGTTAAGATTTTTTCCGACATTTTTGAAGACATGCATTCGCCAATTAGAAGCAGCGTTTCTCCAGTGAAATTGTAACAGGTCACCTTGAGACACATTGCCCACCAATTTACACAAACACATTGTGAGCATTCACAGTTACGGGGATTATACCTATGAGTGTTCCTAGGATTTTACCCGTGCACCCGGGTGCGTCAAAAAAAAAAAAATAAAAAAAAAAAACATGCAACATGGGTTGTTTTAAGAATTTTTAACAATTAAAGTCAGTTGCCATATTTTTTGCACGGGAGATCAACTAACCTGTTATTGTCCCATTAATACTGGAGACATTCTTCTGGAGTGATTTCTTCTGGGTAAAATTATTATAAACGGAAATGTTTATTGAATAAGAATCTGGGTATTGTTTTAGTTTCAGTTTGCCAAACCAAAATATTAATTTTAAGGGGGTTAAATGGTCTTACTGTACATGGTGTGAACATATTACAGTATATTGCATAATGTGTAGCGGCATGGTGGTTTAGTGGTTGAAACTGTCGCCTTGCACCTCCAGGGTCCGGGTTCGATTCCCGTCTCTGTGTGCATGGAGTTTGCATGTTCTACCCGTGCTTGATGGGCTTCCTTCCGGTTTCGTCCCACAGTCTAAAGACCTGCACATTAGTCTAATTGATGTTGACAAATTGCCCGCAGTGTATGAATGAGTGTGAGTATGGATTGGCAGTACAGACGACGATGAGTGAGTGCATAACGTTTTAAATCACACACTATTTTACAAGTCGTGAATAATGAAAGTTGAAGGCATGCTGGTAAATTTGGTTAATAACGACACTTCTTGCGAAAAAATATTGGATCACTATTAGATTGCTTGTGCGCTTGCTTTTATGTTACATCTTTGAAAAATTTCTTTTTCTTCAGTCAGCATTTTCCCTCCAAGATTTTTAGATGTTCTAGATGCCTTTGAAAAAGCTTGTGACTGACACAAAAGATGGAAAACAAAAATCCACTGAGGCTCTCATTTAAGTGTTTTTCTTCTAGCGTGACTTGGACTTCACCTTTGAGCTGGATTTCAAAGGGCAACTTTGTGATGCAGCGATTTCTCACGACTACAAGATGCGGTAGGATTCCAGCAGAGGGAGATTTTCCCCACCAGCTCGACCACGCAGGGAACGACGCACAAGGCTGCTACATGCTCCGACCAAACAGGAGAAACCACCAGCAGAATGTGAGCCCAGTGTGAATCACGTGCAAACAGCAGAAATGTCATCAGTCCTCCAGTTCTGCAAAACTTCCCGTCTGTGAGAGAGAGCATCACTCTGAATGTAACTGTCAATGACCTTGAGAATGTCTTAGTTGTCCTTAATTTTAGTAAGAAAGCATGAAAGCAAGTACAGTGTTGAACAGTAATCTACAACGTAATGTATAATGCAAAGTATTCTAATAGGAGACAGGAAGGAGAGAGAAAGAAATCTAAGAATTATTTTATTTACTCCTTATTATTACCAAACGTATTTAACTATTTAACTTTTTTTTTAATTATTTAATTAATTCTTTATTATTATCATCATAATTTTTTTGGTTGAATGATGTATATTGTAATTGGCATGGTTTATTTCTCATTATGCTTTTCAAGGGTTTTAGTTTCTTATTTTCTCATCATAAAATATATATGTGTCTTTGGCCAAAATAGTTCAAAAATTATGCAAACAATTGTTGGGAATTTTGGAATCTGGAAAGAGGAAAATAAATCTGAGATGTGAAAATTATTTGTGAATCTTAGTTTATTACATTTATCACCCAAGTATTGATTTATTTACACATGATAATATAGAAGAAGAAAAAAAAACACATATTTACAACACTAATAATTTAGTACATAACTCAAAATTTAACAAAATATTTCCAGACTTTAGAAAATCACAGGTGTATTACTTTCATGCCGGCTCGTGCTCATTCATCACAGCTGACACATGGTGGTGAGTAGATCTTGTGCTGCATGTAGTTGTACAGTGGAACCTCGGATCGCGAGTAACATGGTTTACGAGTGTTCCACAAACCGAGCAAAGATATTTAATAATTTTTTATTCGGAAACCGAGCAAGTATTAGTTTACGAGCGCCGAATATCATGCTTCACACATGCAACTCTTATTTTGACACCGAGCATCACTCTCTCACCTCACACACACACACACACACACACACACACACACACACACACGGCGCCTGCGCGCACCAACAGAAACACTTATCTGTTGGGATTTATTTGTACTTTTTTTTAAAGGTAAAGTGCAGATTAATTTGTTTTATTTTCATTTCATAGATTGTATTCATTATTTTTATGTATTTATTTTTTGGGGCTGTGGAACGAATAATTTGAGTTTTCATTATTTCTTATGGGAGTGTTTTGGAATACGAGCCCACTTCCGGAACAAATTATGCTCGTAATGCAAGGTTCCACTGTATTTGATTTATACACAGAATGTACTACATATCTAGTCCATAGACCCAAGTGGAAAACACTTTCAGCGTCAGTCTGTTAAACCAGCAACAGCTGCATAAGGAAAGCAAAGAGCATAACAGATGGATTAGTTTCAGATAATGTTTTCTAATTACAGCTTAGCTGTTCACCTCCAGCGCTCTTTGTTGTATGCTACACATTTAATATACCTCTGTGTGTGTGTTCACATGCAGCAGGTTTTCTTCTTCACTGGCTGATTCACCAGCCGTACTGTGTTCTCCCAATCTTTGTCCTCCTGCTCCTTCAGTACTCTGATTCAACATAAAGAACAGATGAATAAACAAGATATACACACGTGGACAAAATTGTTGGTACCCTTCGGTCAGTGAAAGAAAAACTCACAATGGTCACAGAAATAAGTTTAATTTGACAAAAGTAATAATAAATAAGAATTCTATGAATGTTAACCAATGAAAGTCAGACATTGCTTTTCAACCATGCTTCAACAGAATTATAAAAAAAATGAACTCATGGAACAGGCCTGGACAAAAATGATGGTACCCCTAACTTATAGCTTGTTGCACAACCTTTTGAGGCAATCACTGCAATCAAACGATTCCTGTAACTGTCAATGAGACTTCTGCACCTCTCTGCAGGTATCTTGGCCCACTCCTCATGAGCAAGCTGCTCCAGTTGTTTCCGGTTTGAAGGGTGCCTTTTCCAGACAGCATGTTTCAGCTCCTTCCAAAGATGCTCAATAGGATGGAGGTCAGGGCTCATAGAAGGCCACTTTAGAATAGTCCAATGTTTTCCTCTTAGCCATTCTTGGGTGTTTTTAGCTGTGTGTTTTGGGTCATTGTCCTGTTGCAAGAACCATGAACTGCGACTGAGACCCAGCTTTCTGACACTGGCCAGCACATTTCTCTCTAGAATCCCTTGATAGTCTTGAGATTTCATTGTACCCTGCACAGATTCAAGACACCCTGTGCCAGATGCAGCAAAGCAGCCCCAGAACATAACAGAGCCTCCTCCATGTTTCACAGTAGGACAGTGTTCTTTTCTTGATATGCTTAATTTTTCCGTCTGTGAACATAGAGCTGATGTGCCTTGGCAAAAAGTTCCATTTTTGTCTCATCTATCCATTGGACAGCTTTGTGGCTTGTCAACATGTAGTTTGGCATATTCCAGTCTGACTTTTTTATGATTTGTTTTCAACAATGGTGTCCTCCTTGGTCGTCTCCCATGTAGTCCACTTTGGCTCAAACAACGACGGATGGTGCGATCTGACACTGATGTTCCTTGAGCATGAAGTTCACCTTGGATCTCTTTAGAAGTCTTTCTGGGCTCTTTTGTTACCATTCGGATTATCCGTCTCTTTGATTTGTCATCAATTTTCCTCCTGCGGCCACGTACAGGGAGGTTGGCTACAGTCCCATGGATCTTAAATTTCTGAATAATATGTGCAGCTGTAGTCACAGGAACATCTAGCTGCTTGGAAATGGTCTTATAGCCTTTACCTTTAACATGCTTGTCTATAATTTTCTTTAGAATCTCCTGAGACAACTCTTTCCTTCGCTTCCTCTGGTCCATGTTGAGTGTGGTACATACCATGTCACCAAACAACACAGTGACTACCTGGAGCCCTATATATAGGCCCACTGACTGATTACAAGATTGTAGACACCTGTGATGCTAATTAGTAGACACACCTTGAATTAACATGTCCCTTTGGTCACGTTATTTCAGTATTTTCTAAGGGGTACCATCATTTTTGTCCAGGCCTGTTTCATGAGTTTATTATTTTTTTAATAATTCTATTGAAGCATGGTTGAAAAGCAATGTCTGACTTTCATTGGTTAACATTCATAGAATTTTTTTTTAATTATTACTTTTGTCAGATTAAAGTTATTTATGTGACCATTGTGAGTTTTTCTTTCATTGACCGAAGGGTACCAAAGATTTTGTCCACGTGTGTAAATAATAATAATAATAATAATAATAATAATAATAAATAAACAAAACACAAACTATACACCGATCAGCTATAACATTATGACCACTCATTTTTGCTACCAAAACAGTGATGCATTTTTTCAACAATTTGACCTACAGTAGCTCTTCTATTGGATTGGATTACATGGGCCAGTCTTCACGTTCACGTGCTCCCCGAACGCTTCAGTGGGCCTTGGCCATCCAGGACCCTGTCTGCGGTTTACTGGTTTTCTGTCCTTGGACTACTTTTGTTAGGTCCTGACCACTGCAGACTAGAAACATCCCACAAGATCTGCAATTTTGGACGTGCTCTGATCCGTCACATCACCCATCACAATTTGGCCCTTGTCACAGTAGAATACTTTTAGCATCTCTAATTACATTGGCCTTTGGAAATGGGTGGGATATATTATCCAGCAAGTGAACATTTTATCTCTGAAGATATTTTATCTTCCATCAAGTATAAGAATTTGAGTGACTTTAACAAGGACCAAAATCTGATGGCTAGACACCTGGATCAGAGAAACACCAAATCTGTGGCTCTTGTGGGATGTTCCCAATCCGCATTGGTTAGAACATATCAAAAATGGTCCAAAAGAAGGAAAAATGGTGAACCGGCAACAGGGTCATGGGCGGCCCTGGCTCATGTAGGGAATGAAGGCTGGCCCACGTAGTCTGATCTAATAGAAGAGCAACTGTAGCTCAAATTGCTGAAAAGGTTAATGCTGGTTCACATAGAAAGGTACCAGAAAAGAGCGCATCACTTTTTTTGGTAGCAATAGGGGAAACATAATATTTTGTCTGATTACAAAAAAACAGTGACAGCCACCAGTCTCTTTGAATAGATTTAATCCAAACAATGATATGCTTATACATTAGGGTAATAATGTTATTATGAAAATGTTCCATATGTAACCTTGAGGAATAAATGCTCCATACGAATAATAGACAAAAAACAATGTGCATGTTGGAATAGTAAAATTAGTATTTAAAAATGTTCATTTTAAAAACACATTGCACTGGGGATGTCTGTGGACTTGTCTTGTTTTTTTTTTTCTTTTAAAGTTAAAGTCATTGACTACAGAGAATTTAAAAAGACCTGCCCTAAGTTGCTTAGATCTTACAGGATGTATAATTCTTGTTATAAGTGATAATAAATGGTTATGCTAAAAACATACAAATGACACAATAAAATGCACTGAGGGATTATAGTCAAATCAACATAATCAGTACAAGAGCAGAGTTCTTTGAGATAATCTGATTGCTTTTAGAACGATCGTATGTTAGTCTCTTAAACTATGACATTTTCATCCGTCTGGAAAAGGATAAACTGCAGGTTCTATTCAAATCCAACAGTCCATATTACAGCTCTTATACAGTATAAAGAGTCAATTTTATACGCGATTAGACTTTTTTAAAAAAATTTTGTTGAGTTTTCATTGCTGTCATTACCTAAATTCATTATAAACTAAGAAATACATCTTGACTGAAAAAACACACAAGATGCATTTCCTAGCTTGCTTTCCTACGGCCTTTCACTGATTGCTGTCGATTTATTTTAGTATCTGTGCTTTCAGTTTCACAACACCATTCACACCAAATAACTGGATTCCCTCCAGTTTGAAGAATTCGTGTTACCTTAATTGATATAAATACATCAGCTGTTTTACACTTTCGCTCAAAAGACACAAAAAACAAACCATAATAAATTCTCTACGCCCACATCTTCCTGTTATGGCCACTACATATTCAGCTGTGGTTTGCAAAATGAACTACATACATCACTCTGATTAAAGCCGCTACAGGAATAATACAGAAAGTGATGTCAGTTATTAAGGAATGAGACACTTGGGGGTTCGCTGTTCCATGAAATTAAATCAATGACTACAGTAGGTAGACTTCGACAGGAAGCAGAGTTCGAATGTACATACTGTAAATTGTTATTATGAAACATCTACATGGCAAGTAAGTTCAACTCATCGATTTTGTTATAGTCATTTCCATACCAGTGCTTCCTTTATTCTTCTTATTCTTTTTTTTGCAGCTTTGAAATGCTACAGTATGTGTTGACAAAATGCAGGATACTCTGCTCTAAAGACTTTCCAGTAGTAGAAAACCAATTAATTCCATAAATGCTTCATAAAGATGTTCTTAAATAAAGCCTTACTCTATTAGTAATTAAACATTTTTCTGCATAAAAAATAATAAATACATATACACACACACACACAGTATTATATAATAAATAATACTGTATATTATACTATATCTGCTTTTAATTATAAAATAATTAAAAATAAAAACTCATTAACAATAATCCTGTGATGCAATTAACTAATCAACACCTTCTGACCAATCAGATTACAGTGTGGTGTGTTCCTGTTCAGTTTTACCTGGCTAGATGTACCATGGCCTCTAGCACATTGTCGCCTGTATACGCACTGCACTCATAGAACAACAAGCATGCTTCCTGTAAGACATGACAGGAAATTATGATTTATATTTATAGGCATTAATCTCTGAAAGTACTTTGTTGTTTCACTAATGCTTTACCTTAGCAAGCTTTTCTCCTTCTGCAGTTGCTACCTGTCTCATACTCTCCTTGTCCGATTTGTTGCCCAGAAGCATGATGGGAATTGAGCCCCCGACCGTTTCCTGTATGCTCACCAACCAGGAGCGTACAGCCTTAAAGCTGTCATGCTGAGTGATGTCATAGGTCACTACCACGCCATCAGCCTTGCGGAAAAACTGCTTAGTGATGCTTCGAAATCTGGGGGGGGGGGGGGGGGGGGGGATAGGATTGGGGGGGAACAAGACAAACTGCATCTCTGTATTGTTGCTTAGATACACAGAAAATTCAAATTTGAATTTTTATTCGTAAGATACACAACCATACACAGTTTGATGCTATATTCAATGAAATGCTCACACATTGGCAAATTGCAATAGAAAATAATGCAAAAAATAAAATGTACAATCAAATAAAGATTTTATTCTATATGCAATAAAATAAAGTATCAAATACACTATAACCTATTTAGAGTATATGGAATGTGAAATGTGTACCATGTGCAACCGGCAGCAGTATGGGTAGTAGAAAACGAAATGATGAGCAGCAGGGGTATTGTCCATTGTCCAGTGTGACAGATAATTCATTCATCTTTATGTTTATTCAATCTGCTGACATTTGAATGCATATAATCTTCAGTATTAATGATAGTAAACCCAAATAAGGGGAACCCACCCTCTTCTGGTGATTAAATCATGAGAATATACAGTATAAATCATTACTCTTCTACCACTATATAATATAAAGTCAAGTAGTTAGTGTACTGGAAGGATGTTCAGGATAACTAACTGCATCTTGATGTTTACAGATTTTGTGAAGTAGAATCTGCTTCTCAAATGTCCTCAAGTTGAGTTGGCTGCTTGTACTGTAAATAAGAGCTACTTACAGTACTACTCTGATCATTATAATTTATCGACAGTAGCACATGCTACTTGGTATATAACACAACATGATAAATTTAGCCAGTAAGTGATACAAATAAAAATACATTATATAACTAAAGATTATGGACATCTTCCTATTGGAACCCATATGTGGGTCTTTTCCAAATTGTTGCCACAAAGTTGGAAGCAGACGAGATTGTACAGAACGTCTTTACAGTATATGTTGTCGGATTGAGATTTCCCTTCACTGGAACGAAAAGGCTCAAACCTGTTCCAGCTTGATAATAATATTATTATTATATTATCATTATATTATATTATATTATATTATATTATATTATATTATATTATATTATATTATAATTAATTTAGAAAAATACTAATACAGTTTTCCATATTAATTACCGAACGTCAATCAAAAGTTGTCAGGTATATAAACTGGTCACAGAATGTTATACTGTAAAAAGGCCTTATTAATGCAACTGACTTTAAAGCAAACAGTTCAAAGGGCTCACCTTTCTTGTCCTGCAGTGTCCCACACCTGAACAACTACATGACTGTCCCCCAGATTTAGAGTTCGCACACTGTAGTCAATGCCTTAGATTAAAACAGAAGTATTACACAGATGGCCACACTCAGATTATACATAATTATGCCTTATCAAAAAAGTACATAATCAAATCATGGCCATGAGGCAGGAAAAAAAAGAAAAAGGAAATTGAACTAAAATGGCAGGGCAGGGATGCTACTCCTAAATAATTAAATGTGATCCTTTATTTGGGTATGGGGGGGTTTGTTACTGTATTTAACAACTTTGTAGCTAAGGAACATGTCTCTGTCTCCTTCTCTCTCTCACACACAGTTATGTTCTAGACGTTATTGAAATTAAGACAATAATTTAAAAATGTGTGCTAAATGTCTATAAACTGTACATAGCATGTCCATGTGCAACAGTGTACAGTACAAAAGCTGTAATGTCATTCTCAGTATCAGTGAGGTCGACCTGTCAAATCACACGCAATGGGTGGACCGACCGAGGAAACGACTAAATCATTATAAACCTATGAGAATGGTGGCACATACTCTAGAAGTGACAATGAATACATCGCTGCCACACCAGAACATTGCTAAAACTCAGCGTCTTTTAAACTCTGAAAATGAATTGCATAACAGGAAAAGGCAGAGGTGGTTAACCACTTAAAACTTGTAGCACCTCTTTGGGTATAAAATCAGTAGGCTTGTGAATTCTGATGATGTTCAGCAAGGTCTTTAATAACAAGCTCACACTCAACTCTGCATATGTTCATGTTAAATAATAGAACAGAACGCTTTGCAAGTGACTGAGGTAAAGTAGAAGTTAAACAAGCTTATGCCATTTCAAGACAGTAAATCATAATACACTGAATCATTCTACCTTTTTTGTGTTTCTACAGTACAATTCCCCTCCTCACTTTGATCATATGCTGTAACTACAGTAGCAGGGACTGTGATATATGTGATATAAAAACAGACTGAGACTCACCAACAGTGGTTGCAGTGTCTGCGTGAAAATGGCCATCACAGAAACGGTGCATTAAAGCAGTTTTACCCACACTCGAGTTTCCCACCAGAATGATTTTAAAGAGGCGCTGTGGGGTTGACACCAAGCTCCCCACTGGTACCTGCGCACGTATAAAGCAAAGCATAGGATCTTAAATATAACTTTAAAGATTGATGATTATATGTGTATTACATATGCAACATGTTAGTACAGAACTGTTAGGAATAACATTCACATATTTCTTAACTAAAAAAAAAAAAAAAAACGAAATGGATTTTTTCGCATTTTGATTTTCCTTTGGGCAATAAGAACAAAAATTATTATACAGTATATATACTGTACAGTACTGTGCAAAAGTCTTAGGCGCCATATTATTTGTAGTATTTTTGATATATAAGTTCATTATGTCTGCATTATTATGTACAAGACATTCCCTACAAAGATACACTACAATTAATGAATAAATAATATTACAGAAGAATATTTGCATGTCTGTAAAGAAAGCGACATATTACATGACAGACCAGTTTTCAGATGGGAAAAAAAAAAAAATCAATAATGTGGACTCCTGGGTTTTGCATGAAAATAGAGAGGAGCGAGTGTGATGAAGTTACCGAAAGAACTGATATTCTCCAGCATGCTCAGTAAAACCTAACAGCTGTTTTATTTACAGTACTGTGCAAAAGTCAAATGCCATATGCAATGATGCTTTTGAAAACATTTCTACATTAAAAGAAACGTCTATAAAAAGCACTACACTAAGTAATAACAAACAATAAACGGTCAATGTTTGGTGAGGAAACTCGTTGCTTGAACATAAGCGGTAGTGTTCGATACAGATGTGTGCAGTATTCTAAGTAAAACAGCTGTTAGGTTTTACTGACTCCAGTATAGATTTATAAAAATAGATTATATTATATATAGATTATTATCTATAGATTTATAGATTATAAAAAAAAAAAGGGGGCATGTTTTGGGAACATTTGGTCCCCGTCTTTTCTCTTTCCTTGAAGCAATTGAAAGGAGTGTAAGTTCAATAAGATATACTCAAAATTGTGCTCTACCAAAAAGTTGAGCAAAACGTTAAAGAGGTAAAGAAAAACGTAACCTTGAAACTCATTAAACATTTTGGTGTTATATTTCCACTATCTCATGAGATGGTAGCACTCATCATGCTAACATCACAGCAAGACATTTAGAAAAACAGTTACTAAAAATCATTGCTGTTAAAATAAAATCAAATTTCCCAAGACGATCCACATCATATTAATGAGAGTCAAATCAGAAGCAAAAGAGACAAGTTGCACTAAGACAGCTGCACTAAGTTACACCAAGGATTCACCTCAATTAGTTACGGAGGTGACGGGCACAACAAGTTGATGGTGAGTATTTTACTATAAATACTCCAAGAATTTTGGATCTGTTTAAGCAGACGCGACACATGGAGCTACAAAGACTACAAGCCTAAAACACTGCTGCACGCTCTCTTTAGGTAACCACTAAACAACAGGCTAAATGGTACGAACAACACAGTCTGTAGACTTGCCATTGTGGAAAAGGTTAAAAAGCAGTTAACTAAAGTAAAAATAACCAATATTTTGATGAGAGATGTGTAGAATATGCATTTAAAACTCATAAATTCAATGCAAAATAAACAATGGACATCATTAGTACTTATATGTTAATCTATATAAATAAAAGAGAGGTTTTGTCTGTACATTGGTCGGAACACGCTCTTTCTATGATATCTTAACGTTTTGTACATGGGAGGTCCCGCAACCCGTCTCCTGGTCAATTTTCTGTCTGTATGTCTGTCCAGGCAGAATTTGTCACATGTATCATGCAAAATTGGCTGGATATAATTTAATGAAACTTTGCGAGTATTTGCTTGAAGTTAAACGTGTGCCATAAATGAAATCAAACTGTTCAGTAGAAGTGACGTTCTGAGCATACACCTTTTTTGTGAGATGAGATATATACACACACACACACATAATCGCTATAAAAATATAAATTATGACATCATTTTATTACACAAAACTGGCTGGATAGAATTTAATGTCTGCCTGAAGTTTAACCTGCACCATAAGTGAAATCAAAACGTTGAGTAAAAGTAATGTTATGAACAGTTACTGTATGTGCCAGAGTTAAGAACTTATTTCTCACCATAAAAAAATTATGTTTGTATTAATAGGAGTATTAATTGAACTATTGTACTAATGAACTATAATGTATTAACACGACTTATTAATTATGCATTAATAAGACTGTTCTGATGTTATTCTATTCAGAATATAACTATTCAGATATAAACCTTTAATACTTTTAAAAGCCACTCTGGATATACTGTAAGCACCAAAACACAAAAATGCTGGTGCAGTTTCTGAAACACACTGTCACTTTCAC
The DNA here is from genome assembly GCA_030347435.1 of Clarias fuscus. Lineage (NCBI taxonomy): Eukaryota > Metazoa > Chordata > Actinopteri > Siluriformes > Clariidae > Clarias > Clarias fuscus. The sequence continues at coordinate 19,489,748 of CM059224.1, read as the reverse complement.
ATAAGTCATGTATTTGACAAGAACCTCCTTTTACCTTCTGCAGTGCCTCCCTGCCCGATAGCTGGCCCCTCGTCAAACAGGCCAGGGACATGCTTGAGAAAAACATGGGGCTCATCTGAAGATCAATCTGAGCTACTTCTTCATTCATCTGGTGGAGGACAGGACAGGGTTCTCCTAGCAGGTGTGGGAGGGGGTCCTCCTCTATGGAGATAACCCTGTGGAATGATGGAGGAGCCACTGCACTGGGGTCTGGGTTCTCACGCACACTCGCAGTTTGCTCGGCTGCTCTTATCATCCCGTCATCTCCAGATGCAGAGTGTGGCCTAGAGTTACAACATGAAGTCTTCCTGTTAGGCTGCTGAGTCACTGCTGTACCAGCCTCGCTAGTGGAAGATGGGAGATAAAATTTTTTTTTTTTTTTTTTTAAAGCAATGAAAAAAAATAATAATCAGAAAAACAAATATGCTGCTTCTGATAAATTTCTCTCACCTTTCTATAGCCTGCTTTCTATTAGATTGAACAGTTTGTTGGTTTGAGCCTTGTCCCTGTTCAAGGGTGGATTTCTCTCTCAGGTTGCTGCATTTCTATACACCGGAGCAACATTTGTTGTGTCCCAATAATATTTACAACATATACAGTAGAAATAGAGATGAAGGTAGAATTTGAAAACTTACCACTGAGTCTTTTTTATTTCTTAAATATTCATTCATTTCTCTAGAAATAAAGAAATGTCACATGTACGTACAGTAGCATGAGAGAGACGCAAAGAGTCATTTTAATCATTTGTACTGCATGTGTATGTGCACAAGGCTCACCTGAGCAGGTCTAACTGTTCAGCTAGGTTCTGTTTCTCTGTCTGCAGCTTCTCTGTGAGTCTGTACATCTCCCTGTTTGAGAGACATTTGATTGATAGTGAGACTATCAGGGTGAATAAGAAGATAAATTAAAAGTGCATGTATGCCAATATGAAACGGTTTGGTTCTTGTAATATCTACATCTACAGAAGTTCACGGCTAAAATGCATGTTTTTATTGTTATTGTTGTTCCTAATGTCCGGAATGAACATGAATGAAGGTAGATGCAAGCACTGATTTTCTTAAATGATTAAATATTGCCGGCATACACTCTGGTACGTGCTTACACATAAAAACACAACAGATGCAAGGCATGAAAAAACTGAAAACTCAGAATCAAACAGTGACAGAACAGCACAATATAACTAACACACTGTACATTCATCCATCCATCTAGGAACCTCTGTAGTCCAACTGGGGCCGTGGAGACCACTATATTTATTCCCCTTTTACAACCGTGGTAGGACACTAGGTAACGTTCACACTCTATGGGCAATTTTGGAACTGCCCAGGAATGAGCCTTTGGACTGTTGGAGGAAACCGGAGTACCCAGAGGAAACCTACCAAGCACGGGGAGAACATGCGAACTCCATGCACACAGACCCCAGACGGACTGAAATTCATTTAATAAATATATATATACACATTTATTCATCTTCTATAATTCTATAATGCTTATCACAGACACCACAGGCCATTTGGAAACAGCAATTAAGTTAATACACATGAGAGAACCCAAGGCAGGAATTGGACCCTGGAGGTGCAGGGTGACTGTACTTACCACTCCACCACTGTCCCGCCTAATATCAGAATAAACTTATACAACCTGCAATGGCTGATTGGAGCTATAGTCCAGTGCCTTCATGGCACATACCTGACACTTTAATGTCATTATTATTTTGATTGTTATTTGCATGTACTGTAATGGCCTCTAACAAATTTAGCTGATTCTATTACTGAAATAAACTAACAAGTAGTTAGTGATTCAGCTCATCTGAACCCTGACCAGGCAGCTAATAAAATGCAGGTGTTTGGTATTATCAGACTGTTCAATTGCTTACATTTCTTTTTCTTGCTGCTGTCTCATGCCTTGCTCTTGTAGACTGGCGAGTTGCTCCTGAGCCAACGACAGCTCATTACAGGTGTGTTCCAGCTCGCGTGAGAGCTCCTGATTGGTCATTTTTAGTTTCATGTTCTCTCTCTGACTTTCCTGCCGTTCACTGTTCAGTTCTTGACACTGTTGCTCCAACTGGAAGAAAACATATCAGATATGTTTCATTAATTACATCCCTATTTGCCGGAATGATTTTGTTAAGTCTAAAAAAATCTAAAAAAAAAACGTTGTGGATTATGATAGCGGAATTTTCTTCCATTGTAAAAATGAGCCACATCTGCTGGATATCATCTCAGAATGTCTAAATCTGTCCCGTCTGAACTTACTCTTCTTTGTTTGTCGAAGAGGCTCTCAAGTTCTTGCTCTTTGCTGCTCAGCTGCTGTTGCAGATCCTGACTTCTGAAGTCCTGTAGTGTTAAAAACCACCGGTTAAAATTGTTATATAACATCTTAACATACATCTTAATGTTCAAAATACAACTCTGTATAACTGAGTTGTATACAACTCTATAGTGTACAGAGTGGGAAAAAACTCCTTTAACAATAGCCTTTAACAATCCCTTTGATACACTTAAAAAAAAAAAATCCATATCATGGCTGGATTGAAAGGAATGAATTCAAAAAGTGCAGCAACATGCATGACACCAGATGTAGACACAAGTTCATCATGGGAAGGAGAAACACTGTGTTCATAAAGAAACTGCAATCCTGTAGAGGATGTTCTAAAAGGAGAATTTTGCTAATAAGGTAGTGCTTACAAATTAAAACAAAATGTAAAAAAAACAATTCAGTTATGTATCATGATACATGGATAGTTTGACAACTCTGACTCCATTAAAAAAAATTTCTTTCATCGTGTTGCAGGAGCAAATTATTTGCTAATTTTGTTTATTATATATTTATATTTTATATTTATTTATATATATATATATATATATATATATATATATATATATATATATATATATATACACTGTATATATAATTAAATAAATATAAAATATAAATAAAAAAACATTTTGCTGTATTTTTCTTATTATTCATATATAGCATAAATATATACAAATATTTATTTATATTTATAAATATATTTATTTATTTATTAATATTATTTTTAAAAAAAATTTAAGCTGGATACTTATTAAATTATGATACAAAACAAATCGCAATACACAATAAAAATTGGGTATGATGATGGCAGTTAAAATGACAAATCATATTTATCTTCTTATTTATTTATTTTTTTTCACCTGGTGACTCAGTCGGTCTTTCTCATATTTTATCTGTTGCTCCATTTCCTCGTACAACTGCTGGATTTCACCATTGTGTGTAGCGGCTTTCCTGTTAAAAAAGGAAACAAACATTTGTGTACCTATATTCACCTCATATATAAATCAAATACAGCATATCAGGCACATAACGGTTAAAAGAAATATCACATCACATGATAGAGATCAAACATATTCATTAATTAAAAGCTGCATCTTTTATCTTTTTTTTTTTCAATCCCCCGAGTTCTACATTACGTCCTTGGTCACAGTACTACACGATCCTCATGTCAGCGTGTCGACATGATATTAGAGGCAGATAAATGCACCTGTGGTTTTCACACTTCTGCAGAAGACAAAAGGGACTGTAACACGAACTACCAGATTGCTCAATTCATACACAGTTATACGTCATACTGTACATCAACGACGAAACATAAACATCTGACTACAGCATTGAACCCAACCGGAAGAGTGAGCAAGGCAACACATGACAGCAAGCGATCTATTGTTCTTTTAGAAATGCTTTCTTTCTAGCCAGCTCAGTATACATCTACTGTAAAGTGCATCTCTTTTACGTTTTTAAGTTTAAGGCCACTTAGTTGCAGGCAGTAAATATCACACCAGCCCCCAATGCACTTGCATATAAAAGATGTGGGGCTGATACTGATTGATGTCTTTTAACAAAGTGCCATTTATTAATGTGGTTAAGAGCTGCTGGGTTTTAATCTCACTTCAGTGTAGCTGATTTGTATACATACAATGTAAGCAGTGTGACAATGCATAACTTTTGTTTTTTTTTCTCTCTCTCAAGTGTCATACTTTCTTAAGGCACTTTCCATCTCACTCTTCTCTTGTTGGGCGACTCTGATCTGGGATGTGACTCGAGCCAGGAAATCTTCAAAGTTGTACAAGAAATGAGGCTCGTCTTTTCTCAGCTGAGTCCACAGAGTGCGCACTTCGCTGGGACTAGAAGGGGAGGGAGAGAACGAAAACAAGAGATCGAATTGTCTGGTAGTATATTCAGGCGAGCTTCTTATCAACAGGCTTGAGGCCGACAAACGTATTTCTAATTTATAAGATAACAGTGATGAATGCTGGTCAAATCTGAGCCTGTTCCCCAGCAGACTTTGGAATCACCTCTGCGTCTGGTGTCTCACTCCTCTAAAAACAAAAACATATTGATTGATTGTCAAATACAACCGAGACTCACTCTTCGAAGATGTTGTTAGCGCCGAGGCTTTCCATCAGAGCACCGAAGTGTCTTTCGTCTTCATGATCCTGTGGCTCGTTCTGATATAGATCTTCTGGACGGGACTGCGAAAGACCCGCGAGCTGATCCTCTGCCTGACTCATTCTGCGTCCCTGCAGAAATTCACCTTGGATAAAAACAGGACACGAGATCGCGCTCACAACAGGTTTTTTCTCTCCAAATTCTGTGTCTGAAACTAAATCAAGAGAATAAGACCGTACAAGACCAAACTCACTGAATCCAGAGGAGAACTCTTCTAGAGTAAGGTAGCCATTTCTGTCCAAGTCCAACGAGTCAAAAACATTTTCCAGTTCTTCTGCAGAGAGTGGTAATTCTTTGTTCAACCTCTAAAAGAAAGGACGTTAAAATGCATTATATAAATATGCACTCCTAAACATATACAGTGATTCTCTCGATCTCAAACACCAAATTAATAAGCAACATGGGGGAAAAAAAAAAAAAAAAATCAAGTCTGGGAAATCATGCATATTCCCCCCAAACACAAATCATATAAAGTTTCCAGGTCTTTACCCTCAAATCAGTGGGTGTAATGAAACCTTTGCCCTCACTGTCACAGATGTGAAAAAATTCGCCAATCTTCTCCAGCTGTGATCCCATTCGCTCCAAACCTTTCATCTTTCCAGCCTCTGACTGTCTGTCCTTCTTATCAGAACTTTTGTAGTTGACTTTCTTGGCATGGTAATTCAGGAATTCAGACATACTTCCCACTTCCTAATGTGAGAAGTGTGAGACTCCTAATCCACCGCTCTTAATGTGAGATGTCATAGTGGAAAGTTGATACCATCCACAGCAAAGGGCACCGTTTTAAAGAATCCGGTTCCACTCTTTGCTTCTTATCTCGTCCGGGCTGTAGAGAACAATGAAAGTCGCAATTTCAGTCCTTTAGGTATTACCTCATCATGTCTTCAAGTTGTGAAATGTCTGTTTATGAGTGTGTGTTTAAAGGATGTTGTAGTTCCCCTTGATCAGTTTCTTAGTAAAACCATACAGCGTTCACTCTGCAAGGCTGTAGAGAACATGTTCCACTAGCTCGACCAAGAGTATGCGGAGCGTGCGTAAATATTTAATGCGTTAATCTCTAATTAGCAGCATTCAGTTGAATATATAAAAATACCATATAAAAATGAAGTTGAATCTGATGCCTTTATCAGATCTGTCATGTTCATATCTACTTCCCCATATTCATATTTACTTCCCTATACTCTTCCCTAAAAGCACCAAGGAAGTTATTATAACATTTGAGACAGGACTTATACAACATGTTCAAAACACTTTCAAAGTAACGGAACTAGTTGTGAGAAACGGAAACCTACCTTTTCACGAAAGTCCTACCTCATCACAGAGGGGGGCAACAGGAAGAGGCTTGTGTGGTCTGAAGCTGCGAAATTTCCTGTAATATCTGGTGAAAAACGAAACGCACCATAGTGGGTGGATTCGCCGAAAAAGAAGGTTCTCGTTCTTTTACATTATCAGCTGAAAGAGTTAAGAGTTCTAGCTTAAAGCTTCCGGAATACTGTAGGTCATTAAAACAGTGCATCAGTAATCCGATTTTAAGTGTTTGCTTAAAAGTTAAGTAAAAGATAACACTTTGTAGGTTTTGCATTTCCTACACAATTGCAATTATGTATCATACCCACTTCAAAAGCCTACAGCTCGGTCACTTAACCGGCAATTTTTTATTCCTTAACTAAGTAAAACTTACCTTATTACAATAGAAAAACATATATTTTCATTAAATATAAATCTATATATAATAAAACAACTTAAACAAACTAATTATCATCTGCCATGTCATCTAGACGTCCTACTTAGCTGTAGGCTGACACTTGTCCTTGATGTTGATCAGACACTACAATTGTGCATAATCTCACGCAGCACTCGTGGTCGGTGCATTGCGGTTTCCATAGTGACGAAAACCCACCGCCTCAGTTTTTTTCCCCCCCGAGTCATGATAAAGGCCAAGTAGCAAACTCGTGCACTCCCAGCCATGATACCACCTCTAACAGGGGGCTTTATGTAGCACAACGTCAGAACCAGATTCTCTCCTGACCTTTTAAATCTCCTGCTAATCCACAGCGGCAAGCTACAGTTTGGACTAACCTTCTAATTAAATGGATTTTTATTTCGTGATTTCTTTTCTACACTCTAGAACAACACTGGAGATTTAAAAACACATGAAATTATGTAACTACTGTAACTAAGAACAACAGTCACTTATTATTTTTTTTTATTACTAATACATTATGATTTGATTATTTTAAGACACGAAGGTCAGCTGTTCTGGAACCGTCCCTCCTATAACAGTGCATTCGCAAAAACCCATCAAGCACCTTGAATCACAATGCAGAAAGAAATAGCAGTCAGGGATTAGAAGGAACTTTTGACTAGTGGTGTGTATAGAAAGCTCTGATTTAATGGATGATTAAAATGGTACCTAAACAACTCATAAAATCTCACAATTACTTTTTGTACAGTACAGTCTATAGTAAAAGGCTTTTGGCTCCAGAGATCACTTTATATGTCTCATGGACCCCTCAGGAGAGATGCACTGTATTTTATTTGCATTAAATATATACAATTGTGTGTGTGTGTGTGTGTGTGTGTTTATTTATAAGCTTAATTGCTATTGAGGCTTAAATTAAACCCTTAAAATCAAGGGAATATTCAAACAGGCTTATAAGAGTAACTAAATAATAAACACAATTTTCAAATTGCAGGCTTGTAATTTCTCATGCTGTAAAATAATGATCTACAAGGGCTGTTCGCGTCAAACCGGGACTTTTGTGCATAATAAGAACATATATTTTACTCTATATAAATATAGAGTAAAAGCTATATTTATTTCTCCATATAATCTCTTGCTCCACTTATACCAGTGTTTCACTAGTGCTTGGTTTCCATCAGTGCAGAAAGTTCTCCGGGTACGCAGGAATAATGATTGGACTGCCTGCTTCACGTCCGAAACGCTGACCTCCAAGGAGCTCGTTTGAAAGCCCAAACTTGTGGAAACGACTTTTTGTGATTGTGACTTTACGTTTGTGTGTACCGTTCCCACTGACAAATGCATCTTTTCTGCAGGATGAATCTGAATGTTCACAGGAGCGACTGTGGCCTTCGAGCCACCCCGGACAGGCTCATCATTCAAAGATTGTACTTATGTAGGAGTCTCTGTATTATGCTTAAAGTCTTCTGTAAATGTCAATCATTTTTACACCTTCAATCTGGAGGAAATTTCATCACAAGTCCCAGTTGTGAACATCTTGAACGTCTGTGTATACATGTTGAAATGTTAACTCTTTTACAGCACATGCACTCTTTCATTACATTCATAGCATTATATACTGTAAATACAAAATGCGTTTTTTTTCTCTCTCTCTAATAAAAATATTGAGAACACTAAAAAGTTGAGTTCATGGCCACACAAAGTCTCCTTGTTAAATCTAACATGGAAGAACTCAAACTTATCCAAAGTACCCTTAAGTACCAAAAGTTCCTTAAGTACCATTTGTTTTTTACAGTAAAGGATTTACCTGGTTTCAATTTACAAGAAGCTCACAGCGACATATTACATGGTGATTATTTTACAGTTTAGCCTTATTCTTCCATCCCGATATGGATAATGCAATGGTCCTAATGACCAACAGCAATTCAAGTGTATTTCAGTAGAATAATGTATGTTTTCTTCAAATAAACTTGGGTAATTTAGATACAGTAATGACAGAAAAAATGTGTCTCTAACAACTAAAAAACTATTTTAAAAAATCTATAGATACTCAAATAAAATACACATTTTTTTTTAAATATGGTATGCAAAGTATGTGTAAAGTGAAAGTGTATGAAATCTAGTTTTATTTCAAAAAAGATAACTAGCTCCATTTACATTAAAGTTAGTTCTCATTAAATCTGAGAACTTAAAATTACAATCAACTACAAAGAAAGGTTTCTGAAAAATTCAACAACTTACACAAATCTACATTTTATCCCAAATGCATCGACCAGTTCATAAACACCCAGGACATCTCTGTCTGCTTATTCATAATCATAACAGACAGCTTAATGTAGAAGAAGTATATATTATTCAGTTTCAGTCTCTGTGTAGTATAAACACATTCCGGGTCTCTCCTCCCTGCCTGCAAGACTCATAAATGACACTAAGACTTTAAATAGCAGGTTTGGAGAAATTCTTGTTATTTTCTCTGAGCCTGGATTTTCTGAAGCAGCAGCTCCATCTGCAGATTCAGGTTGGGTTGACCCTTTTTCGTCTTCTTCTTCAGCAACTGATAAGTCGCCATTTTCTTTTCCTTGTACCTTTTCAGAGCCTCCTCTCTCTCCGCTTTGTCTTTCAAGTATTCCTGAATCAGGACACAATCATTTTTTACGTGCATTTAAGTGAACAGAGAATAAGAAGGCATTATTTTGCATGGTTTAACAGAACAAATGCCTTATAGTATATACAGTACAGTTTTTCCTTACCTCTCTTTTACGTTCTCGCTCCTCTTTTTTCATTTTATACTCCTCCATCATCTTCTGGTTGGAAGACATTTTCTTCCATTTCTTTTTCCTGAGATGGTCCTGATCAGAACTGCTGACACATCGAGACAATGCTTAGACATTGGCATGAAACACCATGCGTTGCTATAAGAAAACGACATCTTACATGATGAAAACCACATTTTCTCATGTTGATTGTTTTCAATAAATTCTATAAATGCTTAAACTGGTATATGAATAAGTAGCTCATCTTACATTGAACAAACAACAAGACACTCGGATTAAATACAAGTGCAGGTTTTGATCAATGATTATTATTTCCTGTATAACTATTGATCTCCAACTAATGAAGCACCTATGTGATGCAGCAGACAAACAATTGCAAAACACTGAAGCCCCACCCTATAAACCCCACCCAAAGGATCTGTGCTAACACCCTAATGCCAGACTGTTGCACCGCCCCAGAGGTCTTGTGGAGTTGTGCCCAGAGCGAACAGAGCTGCCCAGGCAGCAGAAGGGAAATATACACAGTTTTATGTTGTAAAGTTATGGTTGATGAGTGTGTATTTACTGTAATGACCAGTCTAAATGATTAAGGTAAAAACAACCCAAAATGGGTTAAAAGGTTTATTCACTTCTGCTCTGATGCTTATAACAGGAAATTTTAGGTCGCTCCCATATTACAGTAATAGGGAGTCATTAAACTGTTAGCTCTACAGCTAAACCTTAACTCTCTGGCACATCTGGATAATTTGTGCACAGTGTATACAGTCACCGGTTCTGGTGAACCTGCATGACTAATTACAAACCTCTTAGTCTGTGACGTTTGTGGTCCTTCATTCAGTGAGGCAGCTGAGTCAGGGATTCCTGACAGGTCAGACTCATCTTCGACACCTTCATCAACACATCTTCCTTTCCTCCTGCGATCCTTGTTCTGTTGCTCTTCTTTGTTCAGTCTCTCCTGTTCGGCCTGGTAGAGGTGCCTCAGGTGCTCGGGGTATTCCTCTTCTAGATTCGGCTTGGAATCCTTCATTCTCCATTTCTCCTTTCGAAGTAGTTTCTTGTATTCTTGTTGTACTTTTTGCTTCCTCTGGAAGGCAAAGCCCTTACCTAGCGACACATAGCATTCTTAAAGTCTGACAAGATCCAAACAAAATACAGAAATACAGCATACTGGGTTTTTTAAATGTTTATTAATTAAGCATAATTTCCAAGAAAAAGAAAGTATAAATGTATAGCAAAACATTGACAAAAATGAATAATAATGATGATTATTATTACATTAAATTAATAAATAAAAATAACATTGGATTAAAAGTTTACTACTGAGATTATGTACTTTGTGTATTATGTATATTAGTAGCAGACGTATTTACATGGCATACACAGTCTTCTTCAAAGATGATCTGGAAATAAAGTGGCTCAAAAACAATTTTTCAGGTGATTTTTCGACATGTAAGTCACATTTTTGACTGTGGTCTTTTTGCGGTATACACTGCCATTACATTTAGGCATTTGGCCCTTATCCAGAGCGACTTACATTTTTCTCTCATTATACATGTGAGCAGTTGATGGTTAAGGGCCTTGCTCAAGGGCCCAACAGGGAAAACTTTATGGTCATGGGATTTGAGCATGGAACATGGAAGCCTTAACCACTGAGTTACAATTTGGGACAAGTTTTACGCTGGAAGGCCGTCCTGATGCAACTCTCCCATTTTATCTAGGCTTGGGACCAACAATGAATCCAGTGGCTGGGGTTTGGGCACTGGGTGGGAATCGAACTTGGGCTTTCCGCATGGGAGAAGAGAAACCTACCACTGAGTCACTAGTTCCCTCTACATTACCTTTTTGATAATCCACTTATATCGGCAGACACAGTGTAAAATTGCATTAATTTATTTATATTCTACACTGCTTATACTGTATGGGTCATGGGAGGCCTGGAGCCAGTCCCAGGAGACTTTTGGCAAGAGGCGAGATGGTTTGCTACTCTGTCTATCACAGTGCACACACTATGGGCAATTCTGGTACACCAATTAGCTTAATCTGCATGTGATTGTACTGTGTGTGGAAACCAACCAAGGACGGGGAGAACATGCAAACTCTCTCTCTCTCTCTCACACACACACACACACACACACACACACACACACACACACACAATAAATATTTTTAAAGAAAAATAAAAAAGCAAACCTAAAATCTGGCACAAAAAATAAATCTTAAAAATATAACATAACTGAAAGAATATGAAGGTATAATAAACACTGCAGTCTTACCTTCTTGTAAACTTCCCTGGAAAATCTTGTTTCCTTGGCTCCATGCTTTTTTCTTTTTATTAACAGCTGATGGATGACCGTCTGCGTGATACCTTTTCGTGTTTCTGCCTTTAAATGAAGGTTTGCCTTTAAAACGTGGATTTACAGGCGCCATTTCAAAACAGTCCAAATCACTTAAAACCAATGTAGAAACACAAACCTAGCCATGCCACATGATGACCGTCGCATAGTTATGACGTAACCAAGGCCAGCAGACAATACTAATCAAACACGAAAGTAAATACTGCACTTCCACCTACTTTATAGTTTAGTATTGTAACCAATTAACTTTAAAACGTATACACATAGGCTCTCAATTAATTACAAGAAAAGTTTTCTGTCTTAAATAACGCGAACACAGCTTCGGAACGAACCATTATGTGCCTGCAACTAGCACTGCCTGTGAGAGTGTAAACGTCATATTTGTGCTGCGAGTATAACATGCCGGAAACAGCTCTGGCGTATTTCGGAAGATTATGGCTTTTTCTAACGTCTCCATTGACGAGTTGAAGGAAAAGATAGACGATGTTCGCCGTTTCCTTTCCGTGTCATTACGCATCGCGAACGCGCACACTGTGGATTTCTACACGCGCGATGTGTGGCGCGCGTTCATGGCTGTGGAGCCTGAGGAGGTTTTAACGGTTGTTAATTCCACTCGGGACCGCACGGGGGCGCCAGAAGGCAAGTACAACTGTACTGTACACCACACCAAATTGATCTCAAGAGCTAATTATTAATCAATTCAGACAATCCCAATATTCATGGTTCAACTCTTCAGCTAATTGAGAGTATGTTCTGTGTTTAGTGAATATTAGAGTGGGGAAAACACGGGAATTTGCAGAACAGGGGGTTCTAAATGTATAAAATAATAGAAAAATGTACAATTATTGTTATAAATCAGGGTGAGTAACAAATGATCTGCACTCTTATTAAATTATTATAGCTTTCCGTTCAAGGCTCCTGTCTCCCCAGTCACTACAGTGTCGGTGTGAACGTTCAGTGATCAGTTCATTTGTAACTGCAGTGGGAGCTGATGCCCCACTTTTGATGTGCTTGGAAGATGAGCAGCGTGTAGTGATTCGTTTTTGTGCAGTCTTAGTGTGTACCTGGTGCCAAAATAATTCACAGACGAGTATAAACAGAAACATTTGGATATCTGAAAATAAAATCTGCAGTGATATTCTAAGGAAGATGAAAGTGGCTTAAAGCGAATCATAACTGGTGACGAGACACGGAGTCATCACTATGCGCTTGAGAGTGAACTGCAGAGTATAGAACGGAAAGATCCTCAATCGCTGATCAAGAAAAAGTCAACCAACAGCTGGAAAATTTACGTTCACTATTAACATTGTCAGGAAAAAGGTTCAACAACGTTACAGTGAGAGGCCTATAGAAGAGATGAAGCCTAACCTAGAGGACTGCTATCTGAGAATGTTATGATCTTGCATGATGATTCACGTCCGCACACTTCTGCCCACTCTGTCGACAATCTGAGGTGTTGAAGCATCCTCTCTATAGTAATGATCTCACTCCATCAGACTTTCCCCTGTTTGGTCCTCTGAAAGCAGCCCTACAAGGATGCAGATTCACTTCTGATGAAGAAGTGAAGACAGCAGTGCATTCATGGCTCGCAACTCAGCTTAAGACATTAACAAATAGACAAAGTTTATTGAAAAGCAAGAATATTATGTTAGAAATTATGCCAGCTTGGACTGCGAGTATAATTTCGTTCCGGAACCGTGCTTGTATATCAAGGCACTCGCATATCAAAGCGAATTTCTCCCATAGGAAATAATGGAAACTTTGATGATTTGTTCCACAATCCAAAAATATTCATATGAAATATTATGAATACAAAATATAAAGTAAAAATAAAAACAAATTCACCTGCACTTTACCTTTGAAAAGAATCATGACTGTTTTTTTGACGAGAGCAGAAGTAAGGGGGCAGCCATTTTTTCTTCACAAAAAATAAAATAAAATTTAAGTGCTTTACGCGCACACGTGGACACTATGTTATAGTAAACCGTACACACGCTCATTGATGCTCGAGATGTCATGGATATCAAGACCTTGCTCGTTTAACAATAGTCCTTTTTTTAATCTGTCGATTTTAAAGTGAACACTACGTACGGGTTCTGCAACGTCAGTAAGAAGCTAGTGGATGTGTCAGCCTTGCTGATGGCAGCCGAAGCACACTCTCTGCCAGGCCTGGGAGTCTGTGAGCAGCGGAAGATGCTGATAGACACTCTGAGAGTGATGGGCGGAGACACCCAAGGTTAGTGTGCTTATGAAATTTCAACATCAATGTTAGTTTGTGATTGTACTTATACATATACCGGAGGTATTTCAGATGGGGTCGCAGATGGACCTCTGCTACCTGATGAGTTCATGAACTCTAAGAAGGCTCATGAGGTGTCAGCTATGGCTGAAGTGGTGGCTGCTTTATCCAGATGCTGCAAAGTCAATCAGGTAAGATGACTGAGCGAGGTATGGCACTACTATCTGAGCACTCTCTCTGTCTCGCATGTGTGTGTAAAAGTCGTCCTACACAAAAAGTACTTTCTGAACAGTTAAGTTTTTTTTCCTCTTGCTGCTCACAATGGCAAATGTAATTTTTTTCCCCATCTCTCTCCCAGGTTATAGACGTGGGCTCGGGTAAAGGTTACCTTTGCTCCTTCCTCTCCCTGCAGTACAGCCTGCAAGTGTTTGGCATTGACTGTTCCAGCACAAACACGCGTGGTGCTAAAGAGAGGAACAGGAAACTGAAGAGGTTTTCCAGGGTGTACCAAAAGCACAGCCGAGCCAGCCCTAACCAGGAAGTTCCAAATAAAGAAACGAGAGATGGGAAAGAAAATGTCGATGAACGACAAGAGAGGATGCAAAGCCATCCAGAGCAGGAAGAAGAGAATAATGCGAAAGAAAGTGAAACAGTAGGCAGAAGTAATGACATGGATGAAGTGCAGTGCTCTTCTTCACCAGATCTAGCCTCAACCAGTGCTGATTTAGAGGACCCCTTCTTTACAGTTTTGGCGCCCGATATCGTGAAGCAAGCCTCCTCTCGGGTTCCCCCGAATCAGCTGAGCGAAGAGGAGAGAGAGAGGAGGAAGAGAGAGAACCTTGAGAGGAAGGCACGCGAGGGCAAAGGCATCAGTGACACCAAAAACCTGTACTCGCCCCTGACGTCTTACGTTACGGCCGAAACAGAGCTTAGGACACTTATTACAGAGCTGGAGGTGAGGGGGGAGAAATACCAAACGACACAATTTGCACCAAAATGTGCACCTGTTTTTTTTTTTTTTTTTTTTCATTCCTATAACAATAAGTTATAGAATAATCATTATTGCATGGTTTACTGGAATCCAAGCTCTGGAATGATTGATCGAGGTGCGTGAGCTATGCTGGGAACCGACAAATATTCTGAATTCCTCTCTCCCTGTCTCCCCGTTTGCAGAATGCAGTCTTGGTGGGGTTGCATACATGTGGAGATTTGGCTCCCAGCACACTGCGCATGTTCAGGGCCAAACAGGAGCTTCAGGCTGTGTGCAGCGTGGGCTGTTGCTACCACCTCCTGTCTGAGGAGTATGATGAAGATGCACAGGGTAAGTGTACTTTCACCTACTGAACACTTACAGAGCGTCGATTCCGATCACACGGCATCGCGGTTACCTCAGGAGCCGAGTGGCTGCAATCCAGCGCCAGGCATCATGACCAGCTCTATGATTTATAATATGTAATTATGTTGAAATGCCTGATGTTGGGTTGAACAATTCATATTTCTTACTAATTAACCACCTTAGATTGTCTTAAAATTGTTTCAGAGGGCAGTCTACGAGGCACTCATGCTTTATTAATTACACTAGGGAAATCCAAGTAGTTGAGTTGACTCAGTAGTCGAGTTCTCACTGGGCGTATAGACATTACACATTATAATAACATAGGAATAAGGACATAGACTACAAAGCTCACAATCCAAGCATCCATCTGTCACACAGTGTTGTAGTTCCTGGGAATAGGCTGTACATTAATAAATGGAGCACTCTCAGTAAGAGACACTGAGAGAAATCCTGGCATCAGCAGCTCAGTCTCTACCCGCACTACTTACCTCCAATCCCGAGCACAGCTTTGGAATAGCCAACAACAACAAAGAGAGCGAAAACACAATTAATGAGATCAGTGCTATGATGTTCAGCTCACATTCCTTCTTCTATTCAGTTGTTCTAAAGTTTAACAAGGTTCATGAACGTGTAAAGAAGTACATGTGCACACACATGCAGAAGTTTCAGGGTTGCCACCAATGTCCATTTAGAGACATCCCATGAGAGGCTCCATGAGACATGGACATTGTTTTTCATAGAAGCCAGTGCAAGTATCTATCCAGTGAAGGAAACATCAATGCACTTTTTGTAAGTCGCTCTGGATAAGAGCGTCTGCCAAATGCCTAAATGTAAACGTTATAGCAGTAGTCTCAGGATTACAACCAATGTCCATGTCTCATGGAGCCTCTCAGGGATGTCTCATTAAATGTCTCCTTAAAAAAGGGAACCATGGAGTGTTTCATGGAACGTATCTCATTGAGGATCTCCTGGAACATTTCATGAAGCATTTAGTGTCTTATTGACCATCCCATGGACCATTTCTTGGAGTTTAAAGTCTATGATGAAATGTCTGAAGCATCATCTTATGAATTACAAAATGAAAATGATCTTATGTGACATCTCGTGGCACGTGTCATGGCATGAGATGAGGCATGTTACTGTTTGGACCTGCTTATGGAACACATTGTAGCTTCTTATGGAATGTTCATCAAACTTGTGAAACATCTCTTGGACCTTCCCATTGACTTTCTCACAGACTGTCATGTACTCAGGGTCTCGCGGATTGTCCTACGGACCATCTTATGTACTGTCAAGTAGAGAATCTGATGGACAATCTCATGATACATTTAATATCTTTTGTACACTAAAATTTCAGTATCCTAAGTATGTTCCCTTTCATGCTCCATGCTTCATGTTCCAATGAGGAAAAAAAAAGACCATTTTCTTTGGAGAAACCTGGATCTGGATCTTATTATGTACAAGGTTGAGTGAAAAATTATTCGTAATGCAGTTACATTAAAACGTATCAGCGTTTTCTGTTCAAGGCTACTGTCTCGCCCGTCACTGCTGTGCAGGTATGAACGTGTTACATCAGTTCATTTTCTAACCGAAAAATGGATGCTCCTCTTGAGATTTGTGTGAGAGAAGAGCAGCAAATAGTCATTAAGTTCTTTTGGTCTGAGGGTGTACCTGGTGCTGAAACAACTCAGGGAAGAGCATAAACAGAAGCGTCTGGATATCCGATACTCTAAAGAAGTTGAAAGTTTCTTAAGGAGAATCTTTACTGGTGACGAGACATGGATTCATCACTTTGAGCCTAAGAGGAAAAAGCAGAGTAGGACCAAGAAGGAGTTCAAAAGTCAAAGTCAACCATCAGCTGGAAAATTGAATCTTACAGTTTTCTTGGATTCCCAAGGATCCCGTATTGAAACGTTATAAGGAAAAAGGTTCAACTATCAACAGTGCTCTTTACAGTGAGATGATTATTGAGGAGCTGAAGCCTAAACTTCAGATTAAACGCAGAGGACTGCTATCCAAGGGTGTTGTGATCTTGCATGACGATGATGCATGTCTGCACACCCCCTGTCTACACCGTCCATTAGACTTTCACCTACTATTAAGATTTACGCCTGATGAAAAAGTGGAGGCAGCGGTGCATTCATGGCTCAACAAAGTGTATTGAAAATGAAGGAGATATAAAAGTAAGGAGATGTGAGATGATGGAAACATTATGTATTTGTCTTTTTTTTTTCAAGACCCAGAGTGCGGATAATTTTTGACTCACCCTTGTATAACTCCTTTGTCAGATTTCATTCTTGAGATATGAGAACAAGTTTTACTTATATAATGATATATATATATATATATATATATATATATATATATATATAAATAATTTATTTATTTTTTTTATTCTGCTTTTTCTGTTTTCTGTTCCATGAATTGCCCTCGACCAGAGTGTGACAGTGGTGTGTATGGATTTCCCATGAGCCAGTATCTACGGGAGCAGACGTGCTTCTGCGGGCGGAACGCCAGGATGTCCGCGTGCCTCGTAAGTTTGGAAAAGAAAACAGGTGGCTTGAAGTATCACTGCTCCACTGATAGGATAGAATTTAGACTAGAATCACTCTCGATGCTGTAATACCTTTGTACATCAGGTATTTTTATTTTCTCTTTTTTCATTTCTAGGCTCTCGAGAGGGTAACAGTTGGAGGAGGGGTGAGTAACTCAGTCTCTTATGTCTCCATTACGCAAATGAGGAGAGATTTTATGTGACGGTGAAAAGAACCTGCTGAATACCAGGCTCTTATGGCGAAATGAAATAAAATGAATATTCATCACTTTTCGGTCACATATGTGCTGTTTCAGAATAAGCAAAAAAATACCCATATTCTCCTCTTTTTTTTTCAGCTTCCTATGGAATCACTCTTCTATCGGGCTGTCTTTCATGTTATTTTACAGGATCACTATGCTGCCCATAAGAGGTACAATACCATAGGCTTATGCATACATTTCTTCTTTTTCTCTGGTTCCATAATTGAAAAATTAAGAAAGCACCAGGACTTTAAACAGAAATAAATGTAAGGAAGTGTGTACCATCATTTTATTCCATGATAAGGATGTCCTAAAACCTCATCTGCAAAGACTAAAGTATTACACAATGTATTAGAACAATGACTTGAGTGTAACAATTTCTTTGGAATAAAACCTGCTGCATTAATCCTGAATTGAGCTGCTGTGATGTGATCGCGTGTGCGTGTATCTCGAATTGTACAACAGATTTGGCCATGGCTCAGCCAATGAGATTAGAGACGTCTCCATTTTATAAAATCATGCAGTTAACCACATGTTTACAGCATCGTTCTTACTGTATGTCTTTCTTGTTGGCAGTGAGAAGCGTGTGGGGAACCTTTATTCCAAAACATCCTCATTTGTGGACTATGTAAGGAGAGCTCTCAGGAAACTAGACCTGGACGAAACAAAGGTCAGATTCAGAGCCACAGCATGATTTTATGAGGTGTGTTCAGGTCTAACCGGGACTTGTGATGAAATTCCTCCTAAATGAGACCCGTAACAGTGATGAGATTTAAACATTTGAATGGTACAAACATTTTAAAGAACCCTGTCTGTTTTGTAAGTGTTGACTTCACTCCAAGCCATTTCCACATGATTGGTCCATTTTAAGGAGTTCCTGGGTGGCCAGCGTTTCATGACTCTGGTGTACAGAACAAACTTTCTACCTTGATGGTATCCAAGCACTAGTGAGACGCTAGGATAAGTGCATTAGTGTACCAGGGGATTATATATAGAGAGAATTTTTTATTATTTTTTCCCCTTGCGTAACTGTGTTCTGTTATTCTGCACACTCATAAGTCCCGGTTTGACTTGAACACCCCTTTTATTACCAATATTATAATTCTGCTGCTTTTTGTCAGATTATCAGGGTTATACGATTTCTTAACCCGAACATATTAATCTCCATTTACTGAAAGAGGACTGTTACACTGAGGTGAATTTTATGATGTGCATTTCTCATAATTCATTTTAGGATTTGCTTCTTACACTCCACACTCTAAACTCTGACAAGTTTACTCAAAGAGTTAGATCAGTGGTCGCCAACCTTTTTTTTTTTTTTTTTTTTTTTGCACCGGACCAGTTTTATGTAAGACCGTTTTTTACGGACCGGCCGTCACGCGCTCGTACCAAAATATAATAAAGTGCATAATAAATAGAACACCATAACACAGAATGCGTGTAAGCCAGATGCTTGCTTCCATGTTACAAGACGTTCCCTACTGGAAGTGATGGGGGTCAGTGACACCTAAATGTCCAGTCTGCTCCTGTAATTTCATTTTCGTTGTTGTCACCCCAAAGCCTTAACTGTTGAGTCACAACTGGCCTATCCCTTTTGTTTATAGCGTTCACCTTTTGGCCAATTAAATTTTAGGTTTCGGAATTTAATTTAAACATAATATTGCAATGAGTGATCACCTTTCAATAGCACAACACACTAAGATTGGTTCAGTAATGCAATAAAGCAATTAAAAAAAACACATTTTCTTCTTTCTTTTCTCTCTGTTCCTCTTTATCAGCTCTCAGACAGTGTGATTCAGAGTTACTATGACCTGTACATCTCTAGGATGAATGAGATGGTGGCCTTCAACATGGTAAGCTTCACGTTTCAGGGATCATAACAAATCTGAACTGTATATAAGATGGTTTGGTGGAAATTTCCATATTAGCTTTGACACACAAGTTTGCAGTCCGGTCCAAAAGTCTTTAAAAAAAAATGGGAAAAACAGCTTTTAGAATTTTGGAAACCAAGAAAGCAAAATTTCAGCCTTTTGCATTTAATATTCAAAACTGCCAGGCCTTTGTTTAAATGTAAGCAAATGTTTGATAATTATTTTGTACGAAAAGGACAGATTTTCATGTACTGAGTGAAGTGGTGTATAAACAGAAGAATCATCACCAGTGCTTTCAGACTTTTGGATCCCGCTGTAGATAATGAGAACTATTATTTAAAACAAAACAGAAATTATAATATACGTATTGTGTGTTAATAATAAGTGTATTTGTTCTGGACAGGACTTTTCTGTGAATTGCGAATAAAAGGCATTCATTAAAACATGGAGTCAGACCCAGATGCTAGTCTGCATGCCTGAATATAAGGGGGGAAAACAGCAAGATAGAAAAGTCAGGTTTAATTTCAGGGTGCTCTGTAGTATTGTATAACGACAGGATGAGATATCTGATGTGTCAGTATAGGATGTTTCTAAAGACTATAAACAATTTGCACAGGATCGGAAATCTCAGTATATATTAACTAATACTTTACTATAAAATAGTTTCATATAATATTTAATAGTGGTGTAGTGGCAGGCACATGTAAATTCGTACCACCATTAGGTACAGAATGTTCGATTAGTTGCGCATTGTGATCCAAGTAAATTCAAAGTACTTGTACCTATACTATAAACATGATTTTTCTAAAGTTAGTTCATTTAAATTAACATTTTAATGCAATGTTCAAAATAGTGTATAACTCATTCATAGGTACGATTTTTTTACTTTGTTTATTTCTGAGGCTGTATTCAATCTTGATGATTTGACATCACGCTCGTGATGGACATTTACTTCCTTGGAAAAAAGAAGGTTTCACGGACGGAGTTGTGAAAAAATCGTATAGCAATTTTTTAAATAGTGTTGTTTTTTTTTTTAGTCTTTGAATATTTCTTATTTCAAAGAACCATTGTTTTGCATTATTTATTGTGTGAGAAAGTGTATGACAGGGTATTGTGGTATTATATGAGGAAGTCTGTAGTGGCAGAGAAGTATGATAAAGTGTTGTAGGACATGTATGAGACAATGTCAAGATGTGCTGTAGGTGTGACAGAAGAGTTCAAGTTGGAGGTGGCTCTGAGCCCCTCAAGGATCGGCTCTGAGCCCCTTCTTGTTTTCTCTATTGATGGACAGGATGACAGGTGAGGTTAGACAGGAGTCTCCGTGGACTATGATGCTTGCAGATGACATTGTGCTTTGTAGTGTGAGCAGGGAACAGGTGGAGGAAAATCTAGAGAGGTGGAGATATGCTCTGGAAAGCAGAGGAATGATGTTTAGCCGTAGCAAGACAGGATACGTGTGTGAGTGTGAATGAGAAGAACCCAAGTGGAACAGTGAGGCTACAGTGAGCATAGGTAAAGAAGGTGCAGGTACTTGGGGACAATGGTCCAGAGCAACAGAGAGTGTGGAAAGTCGGTGAAGAGGTGTGTGCAGGGAGGTTGGAACGGGTGGAGAAAGTTATCATGTATGTTGTGTGATAAAAGAGAATCAGCAAGAATGAAAGGAAAATGTTCAAGACAGTGTTGAGATCAGCGATGCTCTATGGCTTGGAGACAGAGATGAAAATGTTGAGGTTCTCTTTGGGAGCACCCAGATTCCTAGATGTAGGTATTTTTTCATTTTTTTAGGAAAGAATTTGCATGTAAAAGGCACTTCTTTATACATTTAGAAAATTATTTCCAGTTTTTCCAGGTACTTTTTATAAGTTTGTACCAGTTCATACGGTTGCAATTTAAATTCATAATAAAAAAATAAACACTTTACTGAACAAAAAACGTACTGAGGCATGACTTCAAAATCAAGATACATACCAAATCATGAGGTTTGTTTGAAGTGCTATTCTACTCCCTAATATTTCATTTTTTGGCATTTTAAACCTGGCCAAATTTGGCTTCGTTTGGGGAGACAGTACTTTTGGGCAGAAATACACTTTAATGAAAAAGTGCCATGATTCTTCTTCCCATGAAAATTACTGGAATTTAACTGAACTAAATAACAGGATATGCAATGCCTTACCAAAAACTAATTTGCACACATTCTGTTCATTTTGTTGAACTGGTTTCAACCTTATGCATCATTATAAAATTTATTGACATCCAGAGTAACATTAATGTTTGGCCAGGATCTTATAAAAACAACAAGAGAGTTGAACCACTACATAAAGACACAAATGGTCGTGGGTTCATGTATGAAAGTTTAAATCCTTATGCTTTTAGAACCTTTCACAATTTGAGCTTAATGGATCTTGACATTGTTGTCCAATGGAAGAACAAATCCGTTGATGGGATTACCTGGACAATAATACATTCAGGTCGTCAGCTGATTTCATTTCATTGCCACATTAAGCAACCCTAGATCATATCACTGACTCTTGTATAGTGGCAGCTATGTATTATGGGTCCAGTAGGGTCAGTCCATACTCAACAGACCACATGACCCTTTTTCATCGCTCCAAAGTCTAATCTTTATGCTCCCTAGCAAATTGTAGCCATTTTCCCCCTGATTAGTCTCACTAACAAGTACCTTTCTTATTATTCTTCTTGCACGCTTAATTCCAATATGAAACATAGCAGTGATTTCAACAGTCATTTTTTTATTTGATTAGATTTTTTCTTTTACGATTTTTGGTATTTGAGTGGTCTCCGAACACGGACATATATGATTTTTTTTTTCTTCCCCCGATCACATTTCAAGTTGATGGTTCAGCAATATCCTTCTAGCTTTTAATAACGCACTGGACCACTCTTAACCCAATTGCAGTCATTTCTGCAATCTCCTCAGTTGTTTTCTTTGCTTGATGGCCAGTAATTTGACCCTTATGAACACAGTAATGTCTTTTCCACTATTACAGGATCCTTCTTCTGACATGGTTGTTTAATAAATGAGAAGCTACTCCCTGCATCAGCTAGTTTTATAAGAATTGTTGCCAGCTGAAACATATGAGGTCATTGTCCAATCGCAGGCTGTTTTAAAATCCATCTGGCAAATTGTTTAGGGCCGGGCGGTGTACATTACCTGGAGTTACAGCTACAGGTCACTGTGTTGGCTTAGATAGAGGAATGTACAGCCTGTAAGAAATGACTGATGTGCCACTTTATAGAGATACAAAAAGTCCAAATAGGACTTTTAAAATTTACATTAGTATTTTATTATATACATACATCTATATGTTTTTATCTTTGATACAAGACAAAAAAAAAATAAAAAATCAAACATCTTGACGAAATAGTGTTTTACTTAGTTTTGTGTTTGCTCTCAGTTAAAGGTGACTTTGGCTCCCTGTGTCGAAGGGCTTATCATGCTGGACCGTTTGTGCTACTTGAAGGAACAGGTAAGGAAGACAGAGATCCTGGAATCTGTTGGGTTTATATTAACAAAATAGCGTACTTCATTCCCTAGTACCCGAGTTGTGTAATACACAATGTTAAACTTTAAAGCTCATAATTCATGACTGACCTGGAGATACTGATACAGCACTGCAGATATTTATAGAGTGTCCATGCAGTCTCTCTAAAATACTCATTTTATATTAAATAATGTTTTGACAGGAGAATGTGTCTTCTGCCCTGGTGCAGCTGTTCAACCCACTCCTGTCCCCCAGATGTTATGCAGTTGTTGGAATAAAGGATCCTGGCATTCCATAAAGCCCAAATATGCGTTATCTTAGGTCTGCGTTTTATTATAGTACTTTTATTGTTTTTAAATTTACATTTGTACATTCAAGTCCTAATTGCCATTTCCATTATAAGGAGTGTCAAACTCATGGATTTGTATATTATTATATAATAACGATTTAATCATAAGTACGTTCTGGTTTCTTCTTGTGTGATTAAAGTTTATTTATTCTAACCTAACCCAGAACATGTGTCAGAATGAGTTTAGATTTAAACATGGTCTGACACTAATTCACCTTGAGTGCAGGGTGAATGAAAGGAAACAGGATGTGGGCCATGTTAACACAAGCATGTGAAATTTTTCCCAAAGCAGTTTTCACATATGTGAGATATTAATCCATATCAGATCACAGGCATACATATCTAATCTTTTCTTTGAAATCTAATCCAAAAAGATCTTTTGTGTTCCTGTTTGAGTCACATTTACTCAGCGGATAGCCCAGCTAGATACAAGCCAAATGTGTTTATGAATAAAAAATAAAAAGAATCTTCAGCTCCAAAAAACAAAAATAAAAAAAGAAATAGGAGCTTTAATGAAACTATAATGGGAGGGGTTATGGGAGTCTGATGAATCATTTTTACAAATTAATTGGTCCTCCACTATGTACCTTTATCAAAGCTAAAGTTGGTTGAATTATGCATGAATTAAGTTAGTTAATTTTATCACTTGTGTTTTAAGAGTTATAAATGCATATTTCCTCAGTAGCCCTGTTTGTCCTGAAGATTTTTGTGTGGCAGAAAAGCTACTCCACACTGTTGGAACGTGTTGAAACATAAATTAATTCGAAAGGAGTCTTCCATATGTTTTTATGTATTTATCTATTTATTTATGCCCAATTAATGTGTGCAAATGATTCCTCATGCTCCCATAACCCCTCCTTTAATATGTTCAGAAAAGCTCAAGTATTTATTAATTTTTTTACTACAGTATGTGATACAGGTCATTGCTTTCCCTTGCAGATAGCATTATTTAGCACATCTTTTGACTTGAACACCTTCACAATTGAAAAATGAACAATGAACCTTGAGCTCTTATTTTACCAATTAAGATCCTAATCACTTGATTATGGTGTTTGGCTATGCAACTCATTGGGGTGCAATTATTACACTTTGATCAGGAATCCAATTAAATTAAAATTTGTATAGTCGCAAAGTGGCTTTACACGATCAAAAGAAACAATGCAAGTTTGTATGAAATGCGAATGCATATCAATCAAAATGACTGGATTGTCCCTGATGAGCAAGCCGAGGGTGACTGTGGCAAGGAAAAACTCCCTGAGACGGCAGTAGGAAGAAACCGGACTCAACAGGGAACACATCCTCATTTGGGTTATAACAGATAACAGGGATTGAGCTGCATTCATACTGTGTGTTAGGAGGCTGGACGTTCAGTATAACAAGAGATGTATTTAAGTTAATGCGGCGTCCAGTTTGTTATTGGACTATTGAGCGACTGCAGTCATGAGTCCACAAAGAACAGCTGTCTCCATCAGCCAGGACTGTCTTCATGGAATAAACCATACTGTAGCTCGTTTCTCAAACTCTTCTTTTCTCAATTGTGAAGGTTTTCAGTAGGTGTATTGGGTAATGTTGTCTGTGAGGAAAAACAGCTTAATCAATGATTTGTATCACATAGAATATATTAATGAGCTTTCCTGAAACTATTATTGGAGGTGTTATGGGAGCATGAGGAATTATTTGTCAAAATCCTCATGCTCCCATAGCGCCTCCAATAATGTCTGTCATAAGCAAAACCTAAGAGGGATCCCTTTACTGTGGGACAGATTTATTCTACTCTGTTTATATGTGGGGAAAAAAGCATGCTCATCCGCAGAAATTTGTATCCTGTTGGCCTTTGTACTAAGTGCTGCTATTGTTATTCTTGATTACTCTTGCTGTTTCCATCTACACATTCATTTATCATGCTGTAGTTCAGATATCCGTCAACGGTCTCTGAGATAGTGCAGCTCTCATCAGGATGTTTGTGCTGTGAAAAGGTCATGACTCAGTTTTGACGGTGTTGCACTTGTGTTAAAGAAATCCTTCCAGGCTTTGCTGATCGTCATAGAACAAACCACACAAATCATACTTTTTAATATTCTTTTGCGCTGTCATTGACTACCTACATACTGCCGGCACATACTGTACACATTTGCCACGAGTGCCACTCTTATGAAGTACTATTAGCCTAGTTAGATTTGCACTTGGAAACGGGTATATTGGTGTTACGACTGTCATCAAGCTACACAGATGTGGTTCTGTTTCCTGACCTGTTGCTAAATCTGGATCTGGGACGCTTACAGGATATTATGTTATGATGCCATGTAAGCAGTCTCTTCCATGGAAATAGAAACGCAAAGGGAAACAGGGTCATTTCTTTTTTGTTCCTCCTCATTGTTTCCAGTTTCCCAATTTAAAATTATGGTGTGAGGATAGGAAATATTGGGAAGCAGTGAGGAAGGAAAATGAAGAAGTGTTTTCTCATAATAGGAGCTGTCAAATTTAAAGGTGCCGTAATATGTAAAATAACAGAGGCGGTTTGAATTAGGGGAAAAATGCATTATCTGAGGTGTAGCATTGAAGACATGCCTTAGTTCGTTAAGTACAGAAATGAGAAAAATAGTAAAATTTGGGACATTTAATACTTTTACAAAGAACATTTAATACTAAATGATCTTTCTTTTGTTCCTTAAAGACGACAGCACATTTATTTACGTTGTAGAATTTTATTATATGGACTAAAGCAATACTTAACTACTGTTTTTTATATGAATGTGTTAAATCTCCCACGTTCCTCTTTTTGATGTCAATTTCTCTTTGATCCCAAGGCCCCTCCCCCCTCCGTGCCTTATATGGCAATTCTTCATCTAGGCCACATCCGGATGGATATTTATGCAACTCCCATGTTAATTACTTATTGTTCTTTGATGTAACAAATATGACATAACGCACATGAGCGTTTGACTAAAGACTTGAATACGCCGTCTTTGCTGTTAATAAACAAAGAACATTCAGAAACCATCATGCGTGTTGTGTGCGTGCATGTGTGTGTTTATCACGCCGGCAAGCAGTGGAGCATATTAAGGCATGGCAGACACATCAATCTGGCCTCATCATTTTGAAACCGGACAACTACTTTTTATCTCTTCCCTGTGGCTCACTCTGAGCAATAACACATGGCTGCAAACTTCTCCTTGTTCCTGTACTGTGTTTTAAAAGAAAATGTAGGAATTGTCGGGATTATGTAGGAAATGAAACATTCTTGGTTGTGCTGTTATAGCAGAATAATCAACAGGGTGGTGAGATGCAGGCTTACTGACTCTAAGAGTTACAGTTACTACATTGAAGGTTATTATTTTCCAATAACAGCACTTAAATTATTCAATTTCTCTTTTCCTACCGCACGTTGCCCATGATTATATATTTTATTCAATTTATTTAAAATGACATGCCATACTTTTATAAAAGTATTATAATTCTATATATAGTAACAGTCATTCCCTCAATAGCTTCTATTTTCTTTTCCTTTCTTGAAGTTAATAAGGCAAAAATGCAGCTTGGCATGTACAGATAAACCTGACTGTGCAAAGCCCACTGCCATGAAGATTCTTTCATGGAAGTAACCTTACTGACACTGGAGACTCCTTTCGTAAATGCTAGAAAGCATATTACTTGACTTGTATATACTGTATATGATTTATGGGCTGAACAGTGGCATAGTGGTTAGCTTTGTAGCCTTGCACTTTGAAGGTTCCCTCTGGGTGCTCTCGTTTCCCCCCGCAGAGTAGGCTAATTGGCATTCCAAAACTGCCATTAGTGTGTGAATGAGTATGTGTGCGTGCACGTGTGCCCTGCAATGGATTGGTAACCTGCCCAGGGTTGTACCCCGCCTCATGCCATATCTGGGATAGGCTCCAGGCTCTGTAACCCCGTACAGGAGAAGAGGAATAAAAAAATTAATGAATACATGATTTAATGGCAGCACTATTGTCAGGCAAAAAAAATAAAAACAGCATTGTGATATAAAACGAAGTGATAAATTACAGTTATTTTTTTAAGGAAGCCTTAAATGTTGTAATTATTGTACTGTGAAGTTTACTGTGAGTCTAATCTGATGCAGTTCGGCAGGCAGTGCAACAAGCTTCTGGCCAGAGGAAGCAGAGGAGAAGGAAGTCTAAAGGAGTCATGTAACGCTTCTTATCAGACATCAGTGCTTTATAAAGGCACCGTATGGGAACGAGAAAGTCCGGTGGAAGTTGGAAGGGAAAAGGGTTGCAATTTGACTTTTCTATCGATGACCCTCCATCAGTGGAGGCGGGGGTGAACAGGATGCAGAGATGATGGAGAAATCACACAGCATATACACACACACCAATTGTAAATAACTACACATGATGAGTTCCATCTGAAAATAATCAATCGTCCAGGGTACGAACAACTAAATCAAATCAACGCACAGCAACTTTCCCACCTAGAGAAGAAATAAGAACTAAAAATAACTGGAACGCTTTCATTTTCGGTCTTAGAGCAGGAAACTGAGCAAACTTTTATCCTTTAAAAATCAACAAATTATGTTAAATCATTGTAACGTCGATGTGAACATGTGTTTCAGGTTACTTCAGTCCTTTGCAGGCAAATTGTTATCATGAAGATACGAATTATGTTAAGATATAGAAAGCTAGATTTTCTTTTTAGATTCAATGCCGAGTTTAAGACTATTGGTGAAAAGAAAATACAAAACATGTCAAACTAAATGTTCTAAGTATTTCTGTATTCAGGCTAGAAAACACAAGTTATAAATTAGTAGCAGACAAAATAACATCTGTTCATAATTACTTATCTGTTCTGTGAAATGGGGGAGTGGGGTAGCGTTTGGACGTAGCATTTTTTTTCCTTTAGCATCTGATTAGACACAACAAACAATAAAAGTCAAGCACTCGAGACTTAACAGAAAAGTGGCTGAACTTTCCAAAACTGAAATTTGTTTTAAAAATATAGATGTAGGGGAAAAGAATAAGATTGTTAAGTATTTGATTGAATGAAGTATTTTCACAAAGATACATTATGATGGACGATTACTGTGACAAATATTATCTGATAAGTTGTGCATATGGTTCATATAAACCAGTACAGACATTGCTAGGTACGTAATGACGGCTTGTTGTTATAAGAAAATAATCAACGGTGGCATGGTGTATTGTTGCTTGATGCAAACTAGAAGTACTTTCATCATCATGTTATTGGTGTTAGTCTTTCTGCTGCTTCCTTTGAGGGATCGGCACGGTGGGACAACTCATCCGGTTGATGGCACAGGTTTTACGCCGGATGCCCTTCCTGTTTTTCCATTTTATCCAGGCTTGGGACTGGCAGTGCAACCAGTGACTGGGGTTTGGACACTGACTCGGAATCAAACCACCAATTCCTCAGTTACTGTTATCACCATAATGTTGATTATTTTCCAATAACAACTTATACCATTGCAGTTTGTCAACACTTACAAATGTTAATTATTAAAGGTTTATTAAGATCTGTCATGAAGACTTCCCTGTGCTGGAAAAAAAAAACTGTTAGCTATAAAAAAGTGTTAGCCTCGATAATGGCGGCTTTCTTCCATGAATGATTGAATAATTGAGTTTGTGTAAAAAAAAAAAAAAAAATCTATCAGTTATTATTGATCCTACATTTTTTTTTGTTGAATACAAGTGCGTATCAAAAAGGTTTGAGTTTTGCACACCACAGATCGGGTCGCTTTTGTCATATGTCCTCCCTCAGACGCCTTAAAATCTTGCATTAGAAATTGCTAATGGCAGTCTGGCCCCTGGGGACAAATTCTCAAACCCATTGCCGCACATGGGAAAAAGATGGCCGAGTTGCGGACCTATTTCAGTTGTGTTCAGACGTGAGGATTGCCTGGAATGTTCCGTATGACACACTGAGAACGGCAGCAATGTTGTGGATTGTTATTCAACCATCATCACACACAAGTTGTTTTACCATTTTCAGGGGGTTGAGGCTCAATGAAGGTATTCCTGATCCAGTGATGTTCTTCTGTTTTTAAAGCACGAGTGCCACTCAAAACACTTCAACTCATTGCAGCCTCACCATAAACTTGCTGAATCATCATGAACGTCTGTTTTTGCCCTGTTTCATGGGACAGAATTTCATGTTCTGTCCATGATTCACAGGACGTGTCTTTTGGCACACTGACTTGCTCCCTGTAACTGTGCGTTCAGCCTTGTGCTGCCATCTGCTGGTGTGTTACAAAAACTAGTCTCGAAACTTTTTGATACCACCTCGTACCAACAATACTTTTATTGTAGAGCAAGCACATTAATACTACTGTGCTGTTATATGAAGAAAAATAGCAGATTAGTATAAATTAATCTAAACATACTGATAAAATGAAATCCTAACTTCACCTTTAGGTGTTCAAATGAAACCCTAGCCAGCTGTTTTAAACATGTGTGGATGATAGCACATTCCAGTTCTCAAATTGTTTACTTTGACTATAATCAGCTTACTATTATTCTATGATTAAAGGGAAAAACTTTCAAACATATCCATCTGACAGCTGTGAATGTTAGGAAATGAGTACACAGAGCCATCAGTTCTGCTCTATTTGTAGAATAATAAAAAAAATCAAGTTAGTATATTTATGATTAACGAAGAACAAGAAGACAGTTAATTAATCACAGGAAGGAGGCGGTAATAACGGGGTAGATTCACTGAAAGAATTGATGCGCCACTGTGCCAAACAACTGCCACAATAGTTTTCACGTGTTCCATGTCTTATGTGTTCGGAGAATTTGGGTTGAAGTCGATGTTGATTTTCTCCCCTGGCCTCTTATCACATCGGTTTAGTTATTGGCTAGTTGCTCTGTACAGCAGATCTTAACTGATTTTACACTGGGTTGAATGGAATTATTGTTATTTCTGGGGGGCTGGGGGTGGCTAAAATCTGTGCCACTCCTGATTATGATTTATGGTTTCCTCTGCAACATTCATCAGTCTTTCTGCAAAGCATAGCTTACAAATGAGACATTTATGACTATTAGAAACTGAATCTTGGTATCTACAAAATGAAAGTTGATTGGCTTAAACTTAAGGACATGGGAAATATGGGTAACTATTGGGCAGCATCCCCTTTTCAAGAATTTCTGTAACTAGTAGTGTATACTACTACATTTACGTTTTTACGCATTTGGCAGACGGTCTTATCCAGAGCGACTTACATTTGTATTTCATTATACATGTAAGCAGTTGATGGTTAGGGGCCTTGCTCAAGGGCCCAACAGGGACAATTTGGCAGTCGTGGGATTTTAACCTGTGACCTTCCAAACCATAGTCCAATGCCTTAATCACTGAGCTATTCCAGACACTACTACTACTACTACTACTACTACTACTACTACTACTAATAATAATAATAATAATAATAATAATAATATAGTGCACACCATATGTATGCTGGTTAAATAAAATCTATCTTGAGTGTATTCCCAGGATAGGCTCTGGATTCACTGCTACCTGTGGCATGTATAACATGTCATCATGACACTCCCCCCCCCCCCCCCCCCCCTCTCGCTTGCATCTTTAAAAATGCAGTTACAGTATGCAGATGACCAAATAGATTATAAACCAATGGTGAGATGGATTTCATACAAGCTCTTCCTTTTGGTTCTTTTCTTGTACTATATCTTGAGTACATTGTGATTCTTTATAGTCAGAATAATAAAATTAACGAGACATTCATTAATCTTCAGTAAACACTTTATCCTGGTCAGGGTCACAGTGGATCTGAAGCATATATCAGTATATTGGGCAATCCCAAAACCTAGTCGCATATTTTATTTTGTAGGTTGTAGGAAACTACGGACAGAAATGAATAAGTAAAACTGTTATTCACTCACCGTCTATACCGCTTTATCCTGTATTCAGTGTCACGGAGGGCCTGGAGCCTATCCCAGGAGACTTGGGACATGAGGTGGGGTACAGCCTGGACAGGGTGCCAAACCATTGAAGGGCAATAAAACTACTGAAGTAAAATAACACTACGTTCATTTCATATTTATCTGTCATGTTTATAGACAGAGAAATAGTAGTTCAGAAAATGAGTTTCCCTTAGAAACAATATTTGCTCCTTCTGTGAGAATTGAAACAAAAAAACAAATAAAATAAAAGGTCCGAGGTTGTACATGCACTAATGAGTCATGTGCAGGTCTGGGGATCTTGTCACGCTTTCACTAATTTTCTAACATCTGTTTTTCCTTTTTTTCTCCTCAAGTATGCGCACACACATACACACACACACATACACTGCAGACACCCCTAGCTCCATTACTGTTCCAAAGTGACAAAATCAATCATACCTAATAGGACCACTAGCTCACTATATCACTAAGGTGGTAAGATATTCTTCTCTTATAATGTACATGTACAGACGCACAAGCGTCACATAATAGTAGGGAACGATTTTTTAAAAATACTTTTTTGCATTAACCCTTAAAATTAGGGAAAGAAGTGAGTTTATATTTGATACTTCTATATCTGATGTACTGTTCAAGTACATGTGTAATGTGTGCATTTGGAATGTTCAGATTTTAATAACTGAATTTTGTTGTAAGCTGTTTAGGGATTTTTTTACCATAAATTTCAGTGACGTTGAAATTGGAGTGAACTACCCAAGCACGAACCAGGCTTTTATTAGCTTTTAAACTACATAAGGGTTGAAGCCAGGCAATGATGTGAAGCTAATAAAGCATATATTGGTATGTCTTGTTTAATGATGTGGAATGATAAACTGCAGTATGGCACTGTCGCCTTGCACCTCCCGGGTCCGGGTTCAATTCCCACCTCGGGTCTATGTTCTCCCCTGCTTGGTAGGTTTCCTTCATGTACTCTGGTTTCCTCCCACAGTCTAAAGAATTGTAGATTCGGCTAATTGGCGTTCCCAGATTGCCCGTAGTGTGTGAATAAGTGTGTGGGTGCCCTGCAATGGATTGGCACCCCATCCAGGGTGTACCCCACCTCGAGACCTATGTCTCCTGGGATAGGCTCCAGGCCCCCACGTGACCCTGTATACAGGATAAAGCGGTGTAGACGATGAATGAGTGTGTGAATGATAAGCTGCGAAGTCTTGCTGACAGGATTTTCCCCTCTCTCTCTCTCTCTCTCTCTCCTCTCTTGTTTTTAGTTATTTGTGTCTCTTTATTTCATGCATCACACCCAATCAATTTCACCAAAAGATACTAATAAATACAGCGCAGTTCCTCAAAACAGCTCAGAAGTAGCCCGGCGGATCCTTGACGCACGACGACAGTACCAATACGTACAATATAAGAGGGCACGTTCATTAGCCGGCGGATACACCCGAGTGCGCGTGCGCGTCAGTGAGTCCGTGCACGCGGTCGCTGAGACGCAGCTGTATTCGTGCGCGCGCGTAAACAAACACGGTGCGGCTGCTGCGCTCCGAGCTCGCGGTGTGTGGAGGCGGAACGACTTCTCCGAACGGTTACTGTAGTGCTTCTTGAGAGGAAGGAACCATGAGGAAAGCAAGGAGAGGCGAGAAGTAATTTTTTTTCTTCGTATTGTCGTCTGCTTTTCCTTTGTTTGTTATTTATTTGTTTTGTATTGAGAAATGATAAGGGAGCTGGTGTGCGGCGCTGTGGCTCTGTTACTGTACGTGAACACGCTCGACGCTGATTTCTGCTACGATGACAGGTGAGCTCTCTCTCGCTCTCTTTCGTTTTCTCCTTCTTGTTTGATTTGATACATGTGTTACATTTGATTTGATGTACGTTTCTTCTGTATCTCTCCACACTTTGTTGATATGTAAGCCACAGCAGTTGAGGTTTCAATGTAAACGTTACTTTGGTTACAAGCGCGCGCCGTGTGAAAACCGCCGACACTGGATTGTTTAAAAGCAAATCAAAGCGAATTTGATATTTGAACCTTTTTTTTAAAAAAAAAAAACGCTGCCTACTGGATTTGCGGTTATTTGACACGAGCTCGGTATGCGGAGTAGACCAATCCCAGACAGTCTACATACACTATATAGTCAAAAGTACTTTGCCAAACCTGCAAAGACATCATGTCCAAATACATATATCTCAGTAAGAATTTTGATCTCCCTTTTGCAGTTATAACAGCTTCCACTTATCTTGGAAGGCTGTCCACAAGATTTTGGAGCGTTTCTGTGGGAGCTTCTGGGAATGTTCCCCATTCATTCTGTAGAGCGTTTATGAGGTCAGGCACGGATGTTAGACGAGAAGCCCTGGCTCTCACAATCTTCGTTCCAGTTCATCCCAAACGTGCTTGATGGGGTTGAGGCCACGGGGCTCTGTGTTAGGGGCAATCAGGTTCTTTCACACTGAACTCATCAAACCATGTCTTGATCCATGAGGAACCGTCATGTTGGAATAGAAAACGTCCGTCTGCAAACTGTTGCCACAAAGTTGGAATCACAACATTGTCCAAGATGACTTGAAATGCTGAAGCATTAAGATCGCCCTTCACTGGGGATAAGGGGCCTGATTGATTGAAACACAAAAATTGAATGATTAACAGGTTGGGTCAAATACTTTTGTCTATATAGTGTACAGTAGGTGACCTACACAGAATATGAAATGAATGATTTACCTCTTCTAACAAGTGTCAAAAAACAGCATCATGGTGGCTTAATGGTTGGCACCTCTCCTGGATCGAGGGCTTGATTCCCACCTCGTGGTCTTTGTGAATGGACTTTACATGTTCTCCCTGTGCTTTCTTCCTTGTTCTCTGGTTTCCTCCCACAGTCCAAAGACATGCAGATTATGCTAATTGATGTTCCCAAATTGCCTGTGTGTGAATAAGTGTGCGTGTGTGCCCTGCGATGGAATGGCATTCCATCCAGGCTGTACCCCACCTCATGCCCAATCTCCTGGGATAGGCTCCAGGCCCCCCGCAACCCTATATACAGGATAAAGCGGTATAGACCAGTCTCATCATCTGTACACCTTATAACTAAACCTAAACAATCTGCAGCTGTTTGCAACATTAAAAGTGATGATTAATGTATTCATTAAATTATAGCATCATTCTTTAACAATTACAAAATGATAAACATCTACAATTTGCTGTGGTACAGTATATGTGGAATGAAAATTTTCAGGAAAGAAAATAATAAATATTTTGGGTCAGCTGCATAACACCACCCATCCAATAACAGCACATCATGAAGTATTTTATTTCTGTAATGCACCATGGCTTTTCATCTAGGTACAACCAGTCCCAGTTGGAAAAAAAAAGGTGTGGAAGTACGATTGTGAGAATTTGTGGCCCTTAAAATGGGGTCGTCGGCCAAAAAACATTATGTCAAGTTGTTTGGATTTAAATAAGCAATTGCTTACGAGCACTTGATTGGATAATTACTGCAGGGATTAATATGTTTCAGCTGCCAGCAGTTCTTTTAACCCTAATTATTACAGCGAGTAGCTTCTCATTTCTTAAAACATGTGGAAGATGAATCCTGTGGTCATAGAAAAAGATGTTACTGTTTTCAGAAGGGTCAGGTTATTGGCCATCAAGCAAAGAAAACAGCTAAGGTGATTGCTGAAATTACAGGAACTGGAGTTGAATGACTATGATTCCAGTATAAATTCCTTAAGATCTTGTCCATAATAATTTATGGGCATTATTTATTTTTAATGAATGGGTGTGTAAATCTATGTATTGCCCATTTGGGTGCATGGATTTACAATACATTCAGAGGATTTTGGGGGGATATTTGCTCTGGAAGGTACAAGTCTGTATTTTGTGAAATGAAAGGTAATGTTAGATATGGGGAATGGGATTACACATAAGGCAGTCAGTAATAAGAGCTCCACACACACACACACACACACACACACACAGTTGGGCACTACACATGATCTGTGTAAATAACTCTGGTATCAGGATCACATTTAAATGCCTACATATGTTTGATAAAATACTATGAAAGGTATTTAAATGCAGGCCCTGTACAATTTTTTTGTCGATTTTTGGCTGCTTAGCATTTTTGTGTCTTTGTTCAGAAACAATAATATCTCATCCAACACCCTAACTGAATTGAGTCAACAATTCATTTAACCCTTTTTGTTTAAGTATTACCGTGAGTAGCATCTCATTTCTTAAAATATGTGGAAGACGTGTTGAATCCTGTGGTCATGGAAAAAGAAGTTCTCAAAAGGATCAGGCTATTGACAATCAGAAAAAGAAAACAACTAAGAACTGTGCTGAAATTACTGGGGTTAAGAACTGTGCAAGGCTTTATTCAAACTGGAAGGAGAGTGCTGAACCATCAGCTTCGCATAAAAAAAATGTGGTAATTATTATTATTTTTAATCATGAATGACTGTGAATGGAGATCACTTAAATGCTTGCTGAAATTGCATAATAAAAAAAAAAACAGTAGAAACAATAGAAAAAAAAATAGAAATCACAGCTGTGTTTAATAGTCAAAGCAAGAGTATTTCCACATACACAATGTAACAAGAACATGCAGGATTGTAAACATCTGTGTGCCAAAAGAAATCCACGTACTGTATTAGTGAGTCTAAATGCTCCCATCAAGTACTAATCAGAAAAAAGATTCCAATGAGCTAGGGAACGTAAAGATTGGAAAGGTCATGTGACCCTGATGAATCCAGATTGACCCTATTTTAGAGCGATGGGTAAGAAGGGAAGCACATAAAGTGATGCACCCATCATGCATAGTGGCCAATGTATAAGCCTCAGGATTATGATTTGTGGATGATTCAGTTGGACAGGTCTAGGCTCAGCAACGTTATCTGACAATAAAATGTCAGCTGATGACCCGCATGTACTAAATGACCAGGTTATCACATCAATGGATCTTTACCCCCAGTGATTCAGGCATATAACAGGACAAGAATCTTCAGGCTTAAATGGCTCTGACCTTAACCCCTTCGAAAGTCTTTGGGATGTGCTTTAGTAGACTTTATGAAGTGAAGAAAAAAAAACAAGATTTCAGACAATACTTAAACCAACACTGGACAGAAATAAATTTGAGACACTAAATTAAATAAATAATGCGTGAATTTGCGTAAACTAATCCCTGATGGGTTAGTGGTAGCTCAGTGGTTTAAGGTTCTAGGTCACTGATCAAAAGGTCAGGGGTTCAAGCTTCAGCTCTGCTTTGCTGCCACTGTTGGGTCTTTGATCCTAGATCCTTAACCCCATCTTCCCCAGCGCTGTCATATGGGATATTTGAAGAAGGGAATTTCACTGTGCTGTAATGAATACTGTATGTGACAAATAGAGACTTTCTTTTGCAACAATACCACATGAAGGTAGTCCAATGAAATCAGTGTGTGGGACTTAAAGAACATTTAAGAAATAAAGGAAGGTTATAGCTACCAATTTGGTATTGCGCTAAAGAAACACAAAATCACATTCATCAAGAATCATTCATCTTCTATAACCACTGGACAGGGTCATGGTAGATCCAGAGGGCTATCTTGGGAACCGTTAGAGCCAGGAAGTTACCCTTCACTCAAGATAAATTCACCCCATTCAAATACTTATTCATGCCAAGTTGCAAAGCTAATCTGCCTACTTGTTTTTGGGAAGTAGGAAGAAAACTGGATAACCCAGTGGAAACATATGCAAACCTTGGGAAAAGTCTTGAAACACTGCACAGATTGTAACCTGACCTTAAGGTCAATCGCTGGACTGTGGAGCTGTGAGATGGTAATGCTTCTCCCCTTTTGGAAAATAATCCACTGGATCTCTCACTAATCCCACTAAACTCCTGTGACACATCCCTAATCATTCAGTAGCATATGGAAGTATAATAGTGCCAAAATTGCTCAAAGCAAAATAGCAGGTTGAATTACATGAACTGAAAAAAACTTGTTGCAATAAAAATGTTTGAATTTTTTTGCATTGCAATTTGATCTGAATTGAAAAAAATCCTTAGAGCATTTACAATGTTTGAAATTTTTGCCACTACAATTTATTGTGGTTGCATATTTCAAATGAAAATGTAATTCAAGCATTTAAAATTCAAAATATTCAAGTTACTAAATTGCAGTTAATTTTTTTTTTCAAGTGTTAAAAATACAATCTTCATTATTTTGCAGTCTTACAAATTCAGGTCGCTAAAATGCAGGTCGACAAAATTCAGGTCTTCACATCCGGGATATCACAGAAAGAGCAGTGGTGTGCCAATTACTGCTGTCCATGCCGCAGTGTGCTTCCTGCTCCCTGTGCAGTCCACTTCTCACAAACTACTTACCGATCGGAACGCAGCACTCTTAACTAACATGCTGGGTTGCCAGTTGCACAAAAATGGTTAAAATATCCCTCTGCCTTAAACGCTATATTCAAAGCGAAGCCAGCGCTCTTTCATTCACACGCGAGAGAGCGATGTGTTTCCTGCCCCTGCGCTCAGTAATGGACAGTCTGTGGAAAACTTCTGTACCGCAGCAGAAATAAATTTAGGAAGTAGTCAAACAGCAGCCGGGGTCAGCGAGTGACACCAAAGTATCAGAGTCCTGCAGACATCTGACTCTGTGCTCCGACTGGGCAAATAAACTGATAGGGAAAATTCAAGACAAAGAATAAAGACAGATAGATAGATAGATAGATACTTTATTGATCCCGAAGGAAATTCCAGATATTCAGCAAGACAGCTTATAGACTGCACACGGTATGTCTTACACACAGTCAGTATACACAGTAATGTGAGAACTGACCAGAGTTACTAGTGCAATGATGGACAAAATCTACAAGATATATAAAAAGGATATAAATAAAGAATATAAATTGGTTCAGTGTGTTAAGGTTCTGAGTTACAGATCGGAAGGTCGTCTTTTCGAGGCCCAGCTCCGCCAGGTTGCCGCTGTTAAATTTAAATATTGTAAAGTAATTGCGTTGCATAAAATACTTATGTACAAAAAAAAAGTAACAAAAAATATTTTAATTTAATCAGACTGACATTAAAACGTGCTATCCACACTTTACGTTTTTCTTACTTAAAAAGTTTTTATGGTTATCTTTTATTTATAATCAATAAAAATGAAAATGTAAACAGCCTGTATGTTGCTGCTGCTGAGGATATTAATCCCATCTTGTTACTGAATGTGACTGTACATTATTGAGCGCAGGGGCAGGAAACACATCGCTCTCTCACGTGTGAATGAAAGAGCGCTGGCTTCGCTTTGAATATAGCGTTTACGGCGGAGGGTTATTTTAACCGTTTATTGTGCAACTGGCAACCCAGCCAGTTAGTTAAGAGTGCTGCGTTCCGATCGGTAAGTAGTTTGTGAGGAGTAGACTGCACAGGGAGCAGGAAGCACACTTTAAAGTACACTGCGGCATGGACAGCAGCAATCGGCACGCCACTGCTCTTTCTATGATATCCCGGATGTGAAGACCTGAATTTTAGCAACCTGAATTTTATTACCTGAATTTTGTCGACCTGAATTTGTAAGACTGAAAAATAATGAAGATTGTATTTTTAACACTTGAAAAAATTAAATATTTTTGCTTTGAATTTTAAATGCTTGAATTACATTTTCATTTGAAATATGCAACCACAATAAATTGTAGTGGCAAAATTTTCAAACATTGTAAATGCTCTAAGGATTTTTTTTTTTTTTCATTTTTGGGGGGATATTTGCTCTGGAAGGCACAAGTCTGTATTTGGTGAAATTAAAGGTAATGTTAGATATGATGGTATTCATAAAGACAGACAGACAGTAATAAGAGCTAAACACACACACACACACACTCTTTAATGTGCATAGTTAGGCACTACACATGACCTGGCAGTGTAAATAACTAGCAAGCATGTAAAAAAAAAAAAAAAAAAAAAAGTGTATTAAGATGACATGACAGTGCCTACATACTGTATGTCCATCTGTTTGACAAAATACTATAAAGCTACTTAAACAATTGTACAATTTTTGTATCGAGAAGTAATTTTGGCCGTTTGGCATTTTTGTGTCCTTGTTAAGAAATGATAATCTCTCATCCAGCACCCTGACTGAACCAAGACCATGACATTTTGGTTTGAAGCTCCTTAAGAACTTCTACGGGAGTTTTCTGGGTGCTAAGTTTTCGAATCCCAAATAAATCCCCTTACTGTTAACAGTCCTGTCATCACAGCAAAATAGCCTGCTGCTGTATTTATGATATTAGAGCTTATTTAACGTGCGGAAAGGGAGAGAAGGAGCAGTCCATTGAGATCATTGATTAAAAGACGAAGATGTAACAACAGGATGAGGAAAACCTGTTTAATCAGAATACCGGCCACTTTTCTGGAAGAGTGAAGCAGGAAGACGGAGCTGCATTGTTCAGTTCACTGATGAATGCACCATGCATGTGCTCAGATCCATGTGCCTTAGCTGAGAGAAACTGAGGTGATGTGTGGGTTTTACAGACTTGCGCCATACATTTCAGATATAAATACTTTTTAATTATGATATTTAATAAACTTACAGGATTTTCATTCCTGTGGAATTGTTTTAGTGAGAGTTTGGTGATGCATTCAGTAAAGATATGACAGAACTATAAGTGAAATTGAATACTTTTTATTTTGCTAAAAAGCAAGAACCATAATTCAATTCTCCTGTCTGTTTCTGGTCTAGTACAAGAGAAGCATCATCCCATTTTACTTTTCAATATATTATCAGGCTCCATCTAAAAGTGTGGAAGCATACTATTAAGTGTACATCTGGTCTCCTCCATTCAGGCACTAATGCAGTGAAAGAAGGACAAGGCTAATTTTCTCAGACTGTGCTCTGCCTTAACAGCTGAATGAGTTGCACTCATATGTCCGGTCTGGGTATTCATCTCCTGGGTATTTATCTACATTTCCCACAGATCTCCCATTTATCCAATTATCAGCCTGTTCCATTACTGGCAGAAAAAAAAACCCTGCTAAATAATTATGGAAAAATACGTAGTATCTCAAAATAGAGAATGTTCTCAAAAGGGTCAATGAGTCACTGAACTGCACAAATGTATATAATGTATTATCATTTGATGAGAATGTCAATTGACATACAAGATGTTAATGTTTTTTTTTTCAGTTTTGTTTTACCTTATCGTACGGGGGTGGGTGGGGGGGGGGGGGGATCTATGCATATTAGTGAAATTATGCCATGATAGTTATAACTGCTCATTTACACTCTACAGTTAAGGTGATAAATGATCAGACTATTGACTAAATGACTATTTGAAATGTTATAATAGCTTTATCAGCCCTAGTTGACATTGAATAAATATAAAAATTTGGATTAGATTTTAATAGTCAATTGATCGAGTCAGACTTTTTAAATTAACATACATTAAATGGCCTGGAACATTGCAAATTCCAAAAAATATATATATCTCAGCCTTTGCAAAAAAAAAAAAAAAAAAACCCCGCTTCCATCTTCTGCAAATTCGTAAGTTTTGAAAAATCATCAGTTCTTCTCCTTCTGAGTTCATGAGCAGTTGTTGCAATACCACCACCTACTGGACTGGAGGGAGAAAAAAGACAATCACTTTGTATGAGTCATGACATTTTAACATTACTGTTACAGTGGAACCTCGGATTCTGAGTAACGTGGTTTACGATTGTTCCGCAAACTGAGCAAAGATTTTTAATAAATTTTTAATCGGAAACTGAGCAAAGATTAGCGCCGAGTATCATGTATCCCGAATGCGACTCTTATTTTGACACCGAGCGGCAAGTGATCACAACTGAGCCAATGATTTTTCTCTCTCTTGCGCTGCGGGAATTATGGGTAATCGTCTGCCCTGCTGCGCCTTATTGCTTACTGGTATAAATCAACATCACACCGACACACACACACACACACACACACACACACACACACACACTTTTCTCATGTGTACTTTGTGTGTGCGCGTGTGCGCGCGCACGTAATTTGACACAGACACACACACACACACACACACACACACACACACACACACACACACACACACACAGATCTCCCCAGCTGCACACGCGCTTTATTTACACAGAAAACCTTTTTACTTTTTCAAAAGGTAAGGTGCTGGTTCATTTGTTTTTTTGTTTTTGTTTTTTTACTTTACAGCAGTGATTCCGTTAGTATGCTCATGCGAGTATCATTAGAGAGAATTCTTTTTTTCCCCGTTAAAACAGTGTTTGCATTGTGTGTTAGTTGTGAAACTTAAAAAGCGAGGTGTGGGAGGGAGAAGGTTTACTGTTTAAGACGAAGCGGGGGGGCTAATTCCACACACACACACACACACACACACTCACACACACACACGGCGCCTGCACGCACAAACGGAAACACTTAACTGTCTGGATTTATTTTTACTTTTTTTTTAAATGTTAAGTGCAGGTTAATTTGTTTTATTTTTACTTTATATGTTGTATTAATTATTTTTATGTATTTATTGTTTTCGGCTGTAGAACGAATAATTTGAGTTTTCATTATTTCTTATGGGAAAAGTCTATTTGGTTTCTGAGTGTTTTTGGAATACGAGCCTGCTTCCGGAATGAATTATGCTCGTAATCCAAGGTTCCACTGTAGTTACTTTTAGGAGTTGTTAATACTTAATAGCATGTAAGACATCGAGCTGCCTGAGACAGATCAAACAAACATTAGTGCTGAATTGGACTGAAACAAACAATACTCAAAATTTAATCAAAGTCAATTGGAAGGCAATCTATAATTCACAGCACTAATCATAACTGATGAGTTGGCAATAATTTTAAAGCATGATTTTGTTAGAATGCAGTCGACAGATGTGTCAAAATAAAAGACTAAAAAATATAATGATATAACATAGTGACATGCTTCACCATTTTTCACCGAGTTTTCTAGTTTTAAGTGCTTGTGTAACTTGTGTGTTGAAATGTATGAAAGTAACCTCTTGGCATCGGGCACTGCCCTTTCTAGAATTATTCTGCATTCCAGCCTAAAGCCAATGATGATGTTACCATGTAGGATGGTACAATGTGTTTTTTCTTTCTTTTATACAGACACGCTAAACACTCTTAGCGTTCTAGTTCCACTGTAATATGCATGTATACAAAATTTACTCTTTGTATTTAATGTCACTGTATTTTCCCTTTCCCTATCGACAGCCCCTGCAGATACACTTATCATGGCTCTTAAATCAGGCTTTGAACATTATTTGCCTTGTAAGCACATATTGATTAGGGTATCAGTTTTCAGAAAAGGTAGCCCTGAGACAAGCATTTGTATTGAAAGGGAAGATGAGTTTTGTGATTAGTCAGTAGTAAATTTACCTGCCCTGTTTCCTTTGTTCACTGACGCCACAGCTTTCCAGCTCAATATCGCATAGCAAACTGATGGACTGATGACAAAGAAAGGCAATGGCTGGTAGTGTTTTTTAATCAGCTGCTTTTGGGATTCAATATTTCAGACAACTTGTCTTAGCTTGATACCTAGAATAAAGTGAAGCTGGTGAAGTGCTGCTTTATTGCCATGTCTCATTTCCTCTGTCTGACTCTCCAGGACATTCTCATATATATATATATATATATATATATATATATATATATATATATATACACAGATACAGTCAAACCTTGGTTTACGAGCATAATTCGTTCCAGAAGCGTGCTTGTAATCCAAAACACTCTTAAACCAAAGCATGCTTTCTCATAGGAAATAATACAAACTCAGATAATTCGTTCCACAAGCAAAAAATATTTATTATAAAATTATCCAATATATACAAAATATAGGAAAAAAATTTAACCAAAGTAACCAGCACTTTTAAAATTAAAATAAAACAAAAATAAGCTGCACTTTTAATGTAAAAATCTAATAAATAAAATAAATAAAATACTGTAAATAAAACTAACACTTTCACAATCACGATTTACTCATCACTGCTGTCTGTTGGCTCACCAGCCTCTTTCTCTTTTTGGGTAACTCTTACCAGGAACCTATCTAATGACACCTGCTTTTGCCTCCTTTTGAGAATCTCACGGAAATGGGACATTGCATTGTCATTAAACAGATTGATTGTGCGCACTGCTACAGCCTTATTCGGGTGGTGATTTTCTACAAAATTTTGCACAGTTTCCCACATTTTACACACCTCCTTAATCTCACTGGAAGTTAGGGATTCTGCTGTCTTTTTCTCCTCCTCCTCTTATAACCTCTTGTTGTTGCTCACGATGCAGATCCATCAGTTCGTCGGTGGTCAGCTCCTGGCTATGTTCCTCCACTAGATCTTCAATGTCGTCCTCATTCACCTCCAGTCCCATAGTCTTTCCTAAGGACACAATTTCATCTACAACTGCCGACTTTTGTTCATGAGCAAACCCCTCAGGGTC
Organism: Clarias fuscus; assembly: GCA_030347435.1. Taxonomy (NCBI): domain Eukaryota; kingdom Metazoa; phylum Chordata; class Actinopteri; order Siluriformes; family Clariidae; genus Clarias; species Clarias fuscus. The sequence continues at coordinate 19,445,974 of CM059224.1, read as the reverse complement.
ATGTCCAAGAATGCAATCAGGCCACAGATTTTTCCAAGCAGAATTAAGGGTTCTCTTGGTAACCCCATCCCAGGCTTTATCAATGATTTTGAGGCAATGCACGATGTGGAAATGATCTTTCCAAAACTCTCTGAGGGTAAGGTTTGTTCCTTCTGTCACTTCAAAGCATCGCTGAAACAAAGCTTTGGTGTAAAGTTTTTTAAAGTTTGAAATGACCTGCTGATCCATAGGCTGGAGTAGTGGAGTGGTGTTGGGAGGAAGGAACTTGACTTTAATGAACTCAAATTCCTTCAGTAAGTCATCCTCAAGGCCTGGAGGATGAGCAGGAGCATTATCCATAACCAGCAAGACTTTGAGTGGCAGATTTTTTTCTAAAATATAGTTTTTCACTGCAGGACCAAAAACCTCGTTGATCCACTCCACAAACAGGATACGAGTGACCCAAGCCTTGCTGTTGGACCTCCACATAACATTTAACTGACTCTTCTGCACTTTACATTTTTTAAAGGCTCGTGGATTTTCCGAATGATACACAAGCAGGGGCTTAATTTTTAAATCCCCACTTGCATTAGCACAAAACAATAGCGTGAGTCGGTCTTTCATGGGCTTGTGACCCGGCAATGCACTCTCTTCTGCTGTAATGTAAGTCCTTTTTGGCATTTTTTTCCAAAACAGCCCGGTCTCGTCGCAGTTAAAAACCTGCTGCGGCAGGTAGCACTCAGAAACCATGAGCTCATTAAATTCGGAAACGAACGCGTCGGCTGCTTTAGCGTCTGAACTCGCAGCCTCTCCGTGCCGCACAACACTGTGGATACCACTTCTCCTCTTAAAATTATCAAACCAGCCCCTGCTCGCCTTAAAGCCCTCTACATTTTCTGTCGACGTACCTGGCAGTTTGCTTACAAGGTCGGCGTACAAGTTCTTTGCCTTTTCGCAGATAAGTTGCTCAGTCACGGTATCACCGGCGAGCTTCTCATTTATCCACACAAGAAGCAACTTTTCTACATCATCCAATAGACGTGGCCGCTGCTTTGATATCCGCGTGACTCCTTTTGCTGCATCTAGTCCGGCTATTTCTTTTTTTTGCTTTAATATTGTGCATATCGTTGACGTAGACTTTTTATAAAATCTTGCGAGGTCGGCCACTCGCGTACCTTGCTCGCGCTTCTTAATGATTTCTTTTTTAACTTCCAGCGTGATCATCTCCTTCTTTTTACCACCTTCCTTTTGCAACTTTTTCTTTGCAGGTGCCATTGTTGCAGTACACTAAAGTACTAAAGCGCAGTAAAGACAGAAAAATAAATAAAACACTTTAAAAGTAAATAAAAAATGCTTTATGTGCTCACGCGGTCACAGCGGTGTTGTAAACAGCATACACGCGCTCGGATGTTTACAACTCGATTGCCCACAATCCGCAGCGTGAGAAAGTGAATAGCCATTGGTTCAGTTGTGATGACGTGCGCTCGGCATCAAAACAGGAACCGCATGCGTGCGCTTCTTGTTTTGCTGCAGAGTGCACGTAAAAACAAGAAAAACAAGACGCACATGCATGCCACATGCTTTTTAATGATATTTGGCGCTCGTAAACTAAAACTTGCTCGTTTTTCAAGTCAAAATTTATTAAAAATCTTTGCTCATCTTCCGAAACCCTCGTAAACCGCGTTACTCGTAATCCGAGGTTCCACTGTATAAATTATATATATATATATATATATTTTGGTAGAATTTTTGTTTTCCGTAAAGGCCATATGCAGGTTCCTGCTGATGTTTAACAGGTACAGTATGTGCTGTATAATGGAGAAATCATGATTTCTCAATCAGTTGCTGGATTTCCATTTTAATAATCACTTTTGCTCTGTATAAAAGATTTTTCAGGCAGTGGTTCCCAGTCCTCGTTCAGGAGAACCTCTATGCTGTACATATTTTGTACATCTCTAAACCCATTTCCGGAGGGTCAAATTTTGTGCTGCATCAAGCAAAGAAAACAACTAAGACATTTTAAAATTACTGGAACTAGTTTAATTGTGAATCCACACATTATCAAAATCTGTAAGGATAGTGCTCAACGTTGTGGAAGTAATGTGGTCTGGGGAAAAAAAGAAAAAAAATCATGAACGGATATCACTTTAGCACTTGGTGAATTTGCATGGTAAAAAATAAACAGTAAAAAACAGAGCTATGTTTAATAGTGAAAGTAAGAGCATTGCCATACACACATTGTTATGAAAACAATTGTGTGACCATAAGAAAACAACTAGTTAGTGAGACATAAATATTGGACTTTGGAGCAATGGAAAAAAGGTCATGTGGTCTGTCTAGAGCAAGTGAAGCGATGCAACCATCATGGACAGTGCCCACTCTGGAGGCGCTTCAGGTGGTCAGGTCTAGGTGCAGCAACATTATGTGGAAATAAAATGAAGTCAGCTGATGACATGTACCGAATGACCACAGTATCACATCTAAGTCGTTCCTTGATGGCATCTGGCTATTCCAGGACGACGTTGCTATAATCAAAGCTAAAATTGATTGACTGGAATGTTATTGTATGTGACTTTATTTGGCCATACAGTGTACATTTAATTAAACCCAATCTATGACATCATAAATCTAACCATCCAGCTCAATGGATGCGTATGTCATGACTGAGCCCAGCTTAGCCGAGTTTATTCCTGAAATAAAGGGGTCATTTTATTTGCTGAAATATTAGGCTCCAGTCTGTCCCTGTTAGTTTTCTTATTCTGAGTAAGCAACCTCCATAAACACTTGGAGAGTTTATAAATATTTTAGCTGTGATGAGAAGCACTTGGGTGAATGATGCACTCTCACATATGGAGATCTTCTTAATGTCATGACATTTCAAGCTACCTCTACCTTTTTTAGATTAAGGACAAAAGTTCGAGTAGTCATGGAAACATGCCTAGCCGAATTTGATTGCTGCAGTGTCTGTGCGGTGTTAGGTTAACATTACATTTATATATTACACTTTAGGGCCAAAGGTATACCGACACTTGAGTTTTGAACATCCTGTTCCAAAACCATGGCATTAATATACAGGGTGGGCCATTTATATGGATACACCATTCCCATTTTATTAAGGTGTATCCATATAAATGGCCCACCCTGTAGTCTTTGAATTATGCTTTTTCTGTGTAATACAAGGACAAAACAACACATCTTACACTTAAAACACTGACCAGTGTTTCCTACTAAGGATGTAAAAATCTCCTTTCATCTGTATTACCGGACCTAACCTCAGTTTTTAAGTCAGTTAGGTCACTTGGAACTGGATTTTTTAGTTACATTTAATTCAGTCACAGTACAATTAATAATAGTCATCAATACAATACAATTAAAGCAGTATAATTAATAGAAGAAAATAGAATTAATATGTAGGGAGAGATCATGAACCTGTAGAACACTGACAATGTACGACTAAATTATAAATGCACAGAATAACTGCAGTTATTTTCGCTCCGTGTCTGGCATGTAAAAACCCTAAATCTCACAAACATCCTGTGTTTAAGGTCTACCAGCAGTCCAGATTTCCTCATCCCCAGCATTCCTTGGCTGGACACCTATCTCATATGTTCATTAATATTATTCTGGGACCAAATAATCTGTTATCATTCCACACTCCCACATTAGGAAAAACAAACAAAAGCAAGCTGTTTTAGAAAGGAAAGAATAACACTACTCAATGCCCTTATGTTTCACATAAACTAAGAAGAATGACTGAGAAAAATAAAACATCAATCTATCAGAGCTGTGCAGTATTCATGAGCTTGGTGAATGTTCATAGTATTTACAGTGGTGGTGTTTAATGCAGGAAGCCATATTTCTATAACTGTTTCACAACACTTTTGTTTCCTACTGTTTGTGGGTTATGCATGAAGAGTGATGACTGTTTCAGTCTGCTCTCATGAAAGAAGGAAATAATTTGGAAAATGGTGCTTGCGATATTCATAACATGACTACGAATTTTAATATTCAGCCGCCTGATTTTTGCTGTAAAAGTGCAGTTAGTCATTGTTATAGAGGTACCAATGACATTACAATCACAATACACAGTCACAATACACCAGATGTGGGCCAAGTACACAAATCCTGTACATGAGTAGAAAGGGCAAATATTACTCATGTAAAAATACTCACACTCAAAAGTATCAAAAGTACAAGTCTTATATTAACCCACACTAGACTTTTTAGTAGTAAATGTCTCTCTCTCACTCTCTGTGAATCATGATTTTTCTCCATGGAAATTGAGATCACAGTTCTCTTAAAAAGTTTCTAGACCTTGGATTGCGAGCATAATTTGTTCCGGAATCAAAGCACTTGTATATCAAATTTCCCCCATAACAAATAATGAAAATACAGATGATTCGTTCCACAACCCAAAAATGTTAATATAAAAATAATGAATACAAAATATAACCTGCACTTGACTTTTGATAAGAATCATGGCTGAAGTAAGGCGAGGAGGAGGAAGGGGGCTAATGTGTAGGATGACTTTCTCACACACACACACACACACACACACACACTGGCGTACAGATGTCGACTATGAGTAATGCATCTGCACTGATCATGTGACGCTCGGCAGACAAAACATATGTTTATTAAGTTAAAATTTATGAAAGAAATTTTGCTTGTCTTGCAAAATGCTCGCAGACCAAGTTACTCGCAATCCAAGGTTTCACTATGTGTGTGTGTGTGTGTGTATATATATATATATATATATATATATATATATATATATATATATATATATCAACTACAATACTTAATCTCATATGAGTATTGTAGTTGGCAAATCGGGAAAATGGACTAGTCATATGTAAACAGATTATCAAAAGGAACAATTCAGAAACAGGTAATCAGATTGTACTAAGCCCTTGATTGGCTGATATTGCCCTTCTGCTAACCTCTGATTGGCTGGAATTGAGTGAGCTTAATTGTTTGACATTGAGTGCGAGCAGGAAAGAAAGTTAAATTCCAGTTTAAGAGCAATGCGAATTCGAGGCTGGCGGCCAAGATGTAAAAAAAAAAAAAAAAAAAAATTGCTGTATTGTAGAAAAGATACAACATGCCCTCTAATAAAACTACTCAAGTAAAGAGACAGGTGGAATATGTACTTAAGCACCGTAATTAAGTAAATGGACTCATCTCCTACCTCTGCAGTACATTGAGGAAAGCATAATGTGACATCATTTATCGCCACATCAGTATTGTACATCAACATCATGTTTCCCAGCCTCTGTTTGTATAATCTGAAACTGGATGAACATTTTCATTTTGAAAGTTGAATAGATATGAGGTGGATTGCAAGACTGGAGAAAAGCATCTAGTCTGCCACACACTTCAGTGTGCTGTGATTGATTAAACAATGCAAAAATTGAAAAAGATCAAAAAGCAGGAAATATATTTTTCTTATGTTTTTTGTTTTTTTCTTACACACTGGAGACCCATCTGAATGTCTAAAAATGACAAAAGATGCCCTTTAAGCAGTAAACTAAAGGACAGGGAACAGAAGATGAATTAGGTTTGATCATTATAATGAAAATATTATCAGTTATTTTATAACATAAATTTCATTACTCTAAAATGATTTTTTACACAGAACCTACAAAATTCTAAATTATTGCACAGAAACAAACAATTTTCCATCTTTTTATCTTTTTCCATGTTTTATTATGGAAAAAGATTTTCATGTGTTATTTCTGTAGACGTTTTATAAGCCAGCACTACAAGATGCATTATATATGGATTACAAGCATGCACAAGATTAAACAACATTGTAAACACAGAAAATAACACGAGGTCCACCAAAGGTTTACAATCCATATTCTGCCAAGTGTTTCCCCTCTTGTATGTCACATTAAACTGGAGACTGTTTATTCAGAACAGCATTAGTTTATACGGGTAGATATCGCAGTGTGTGGCATGACATCTTAAGCAGGAACATCAAATCAATATGAAAAAGTTTAGTATTTTGAAAAGACTCAAGTGCTGGGTGTCACAACAGGATGTTGATTAATGCTCCAGCTTCCAAGTTGTTCTCTGGGTCACTTGAGGAGGACACGCAGTCACTATTTGGAATTTAGCAAGAACAAATTGCAGAGTCTCTAAAAGCATCTGCATGTATTATCTCTTTATTAAGCAGATTAAGTTTAATCTGATAGAAATATAACTTAAGTTTTGAGCTTGGTTTATGCTCCCTCTCTTTTCCAATAAATCCCACCTTCTGTGTCATAATCGGATACAAGGATACAGTCTCATTTATTATTATTAGTTACATGCTTTATTTTCTATCATAATCACAAGCCAGTCCCACAACATCCCTTCTTCTGGGCTGAAGACCCAGTGGTTGAAAGTGAACACTGGTGGCAGAGATTTGTTCTCACAGACTTTCTGATCAGGAACGGAAGCAAAATTTCCCTCCGGGAAACTTGTCACATCCACTAATGTTTCCTTCACGTGGAGCCAATGTGCAGGAAGAATATATTTATTTTAACAGGAGAAAGGACTGGATCAAAAGAACGGTTTCACACCGCCACCCTCATTCCAATTGAAGACTCTTCAGATTGAGATCGTTATGCATTTTCATATAACTGCATCTATTGTCAGATTTGTGCTCTTGGATTTAAACACTTAAAGACGTTGCAAAAGTCTTAAAATTAAAATTTATTGTTTGTTATTGATGCTTAGTCAATCCTTGTTGTCCAAACACAGCACAATTGCTTTTTAACCTTATAGTACCATGCTGTTTAATTAGCTCATGGGCAAAATAGGGTTATTTCATATGTCATATTCTTCCAAGAATAATTACGTTTTCATACTTGCACACTTGTTTTTTTCCACAAAATATTATTGTAAATTTGCAATATATATGAAAGAATCTGTGTGTGTGTGTGTGTGTGTGTGTGTGTGTGTGTGTGTGTGTGTGTGTGTGTGTGTGTGTGTGTTTGTGTGTGTGTGCGCGCGCGTGTGTGTGTCTGAGTAATATCTGGTCTGTGTATTATGGGCTGGTACACTGATGTGGGCCCATAGTGTGAGGGCAAGTACAGGCCTCTTGCTTTCCCAGCATTGTGTTTCAAGCCCTCTAAAAACAAAACATGCCATTCTCCGACTGAGTGTCTACTCTCCTGAGATATGTAAGCGAGATTGAGTGTGTCAGGCAAAACTACTCCACTTCTGTGCCATGCCACTCCCTTAGAAGTGCATAAGGTATTGCAATAAATACACTGGATTGGGTCTGTTCCTGCGCTGGCACAATGTCATGTTAAGCAAATTTTAGATTTTTATGCTATGCAGAGATTTTGCCAGCTTTAAACCGTGTGCTGATTTTTTTCTTGGCCTAGTTCATTCCATGGCTACGTTTCTTAGCTGTATTAAGGTGTATTAGTGATTGTTTCATTCCCTTTTATTCTGCCTATTTCTGATGAGATCTGTAGACCAACCGATGAGTTCCTAATTAATGTTTGATCAGATTGAATGCTCTGAGGAAATGACGTCATCCTTTGAGTTGCATGTCGGCCACAACAGCTGTTAGAGTGCACACATAAGAATCATAGGTAGTACATTGTGTTACATTGAACATATGTTGTTTCTTACCCAAATATTAACACAAGCATACAGTAGGTTGAAATAAGAAACATGTCAAACTGCAGCACGTTTTTCTAGGGTGATTTCTGCTTAGCTTTGGCCTCTCCAGTCAGAATATCCCAGTGAGATTTATAACTGCTTGGGCAAAGTAGTACAAGTTACAAATATAGTGCATGTGTGTATTCTGAGTCTAGATTGCGCAATACAGAATACATTGCTGTGTCAAAGTTTCAAACTAAAACAGTCTTTACCATAGAGATCTGACTGACTGTGTGAGACTGGTGAACAATTTCCTTCATGTCTCTTTTTCTCTTTTCCTTTTTTCCCCCCGTTTTTTTTCTTGTTGATGCACATGGTGTTCTGTTCTTTGCTACATTACTCTTTATATACCTAATTGCATGCCTTCCTTTTTCTGCTTGCGTCACAATCACAAAAATAGGCTACTTGATTCAGGGTATAGGCCCCTCTATTCTTCTATTATTATGTCAGACCATGCATTATCATGTAATGAGGGACATTTTCAGTGTTCAGTGGGAAGATGCCTCTATAAGTATGATGTCTCTTTTTTTTTTGGCTAAATGTGCAGCGCTAAAGGTTTTTTCCCCCCTCTCTTTTCTGTGATTTACTTTCTGCTCTTGTCTATATTAGCCGCGCTATCAAAACAAACCCAGACCTCCTGCCAGAGACACCTTGGACCAACATACTGTACGACGACTTCTGGGGCACTCTGCTCACTCACAGTGGCAGCCACAAGTCCTTCCGGCCACTCTGCACCCTCTCCTTCCGCCTCAACTATGCTCTGGGTGGCCTGGAACCGTGGGGCTACCACTTATTTAACGTGTGCCTGCACTGCTGCGTCACCATTCTGTTCACTGCATTTTGTGGCCTCCTGCTAGCCGGAGGACCCTGGAGTCTGCTGGCTGGACTCCTCTTCGCCTCACACCCAGTCCATACAGAGGCGGTAGCAGGACTAGTAGGACGTGCAGATATGGGCGCTGCCCTGTGCTTTCTGCTTTCTCTGCTGTGCTACAGGTGCCACTGCAGGCTCCGGCCACATGTTGGAAATTCATGGTGCACAAGATGGAGAGTGCAGGCATGGCTGGCTGGTAGCCTGGTTGCTGCAGCGGCGGCCATGTTTTGGAAAGAGCAGGGGGTGACCGTCCTGGCCGTATCAGCTGTCTATGACATCTTTGTGGTCCACCGCATGCACTTGCATAATGTGCTAACAGTCCTTATTAAGGTGAGTGTAAATTTTATGTGCTTTTTTATGCAGTAGTATCCTTACTGCTTTATTACATAGAATAACACTTTAATTCCCCAAGAAATCCTTTTTTTTTCTAGCAAAAAAATGGAAATTTGGAGTTTAATGATTTTTCCCATTTTGGTTGAGGTTCGAAAAGTTCCAGTTAAAGACAAGAGACCCAGATTGCTGTAGCATTGCTGTAGCCTTGCTATTGTTTTGCATGGTCTACTTGGACTTATCTATTATTGTACGTTTATCTTGTATTTATTTTTCAAGATTTGCTCCCACCTTTTTTTTTTTTCTTTTTTCCTCTTTTATACACATTGCGCATGGTTACCACACCTTCGTCTGGACATGCCAGCCATGCGTCGGGTGCCACTGCATCTGGAGTTTTTATCATGTCTACTGTACCAGTCTGTCTGGATACATGTACACTTGAGGTCCACGTCACAGATGATATCCCAGGCTATTGTGAGATTACAGCCAGGAGAGTATGGGAACACAAACACGCTGTGAGAGAGGGAGGGAGAGAGAGAGAGAGGTGATGTGAGGGTATAAGTGGGAAAAGAATGTCTTTCTTTACTTACAGTACTTTCTACCCTTAACTCATTCTATACCCTGGCTTGCCTCGTTTCTTAGAGGTTCTAGGGTCCTGTTTGCAAATAAAATATTTTTTTCTTCTAAAACAGTTCTATTCAGTTTCCCCACTTGTTTCAACAATGGTTTAACATAAACTTTGTGCAACATAAAAACTCTCTCCATCACACCCTCACGGAAGCCTTAAGGCACCCAAATACAAGACAAAATTTGGAAAACAGACTTGCACTTCAACATTGACAGGTTTGAATTTATTCGCCTAGGTTGATATCAGAAGATAAGACATTGATGCAGATTTTACTGATTTTCGAAAGGTGCAGTGGTGCATCATGTGGTTAAGACTCTGGGTAACTGACAGAATGGGTTTAATGCCCAAGCTCTTATGATGGGGTTTTTGAGAGAGGCCCTTACCTGCTCCAGAGGTGCTCTTTCAGAGCTGACCTGTGGTCTAAACCAAGCTTCCTAACAAACTGAGATATGCAAAGAAAAGAAATTTGTATGAAATGAGAAAAATGTGTATGAATCAAAATGATCAGATTGTGCCTGATGAGCAAGCCGTTGGTGAAGGTGGCAAGGAAAAACTCCTTTGAAGATGGCAAAAGGAAGAAACTTTGAGAGGAACCAGACTCAAAAGGATCCTTATTTGTGTGATAACGGGTAGCAGGGATTGATCTGCAGTCGTACTGTGTGTTAGGCAGCTGCAAGTTCAATATAACAGTTAATGTCTTTAAGATGTTATTCGTTATTCGCCAGTTCGTTATTATGGACTTGGATGAGTCAAAGTTTGAGCAGCAGATGAAGAGGAAGAAATAATTTTGGGTGAACATCATGTTTCACTGCTGTAATAAACTGCCACTTTCACAGTAAATCATTTAATGTCAAAAGATGAAGATCAGTGTGAAAATGTATTGTTTTAATTTTTTATATACTGTAGTTCTGGAGTAGTGTGCGTGAGAGCACAAGTTATACATTGATTTACTTGAGTAGAGGAATTGATGTTCATATTTCCACTTCCATGTTTTCCAGAGGAAAAATGCACCTCTGTTGGTAAGCCTGGCTTGGTTGGCTGGCTGGGGAGCAGTTCTGCTGGCAGCTCGACTCTACTGGATGGGCTGCAAACCGCCACACTTCTCCAACTCAGACAATCCGGCAGCTGATTCACCTCAACTCCTCACCAGAACACTTACCTTTCTGTACCTGCCACCTGCCAATGCCTGGCTCCTCCTTTGTCCACACACCCTTAGCTTTGATTGGTCTATGGATGCCATACCCTTACTCACAAACATTTCTGATTGTAGGAACTTGTGTTCACTGACATTTTACTTAGGCTTTGTGGTGCTTGCTTGGTTCGGCTTAAGAAGCAACAATTCTGCCACTTCCCAAATAACCAATGGGAAATCCCATATCATGAATGGAAAAGCTCTGGCTAATGGACACAGTATGCATTTACCTGATACCAGTGATAAACATGACATCATCTACCACCACAATGGCTCATCAGATTTTTTTGCCAGCACCCAGAATGGATATGCCAAACACCTTCATGCAGCTACTCAAACATCTCATCCATCCAAAGAGAGCATGGTGGTCTTCTCACTTGGTCTGCTTGCTCTGCCTTTTCTCCCTGCCACCAATCTGTTTTTCTACGTGGGCTTTGTGATGGCAGAGAGGGTTCTCTACATTCCTAGCATGGGCTTCTGTCTACTCGTGACGCTTGGGATAAGGGCCATGTTTGTAAAAATGAGGCGAAGAAGCACCAGAGCACTGCTTTTTGGCTGTGCTGCTGGACTTGTGCTGCTTTACAGCCTCAGAACAGTGTGCAGGAACCAGCACTGGCAGAATGAAGAGATGCTCTACAGGTCCGGTATCACTGTTAACCCTGCCAAAGGTAAGACACTGAAGATGCTCCATGTTCTGCTTTAATCTCTGTCAAGTCAGCATTTTTCTAATGGTGTTAATTTAAAAACTTGCTTGCATACAGTAAAGAACTGTTCTAATTAATAACTTATGTTTTGTCTCTTAGCTTGGGGTAACCTTGGCAATGTCTTAAAGAACCAGGGTAAGATGACCGAAGCAGAAGAGGCATACCGAAATGCCCTATACTACCGTGGCAACATGGCTGACATGCTCTACAACCTGTGAGTCGCCTGTCTTTCAATACAAGACGTGTTGAGCAAGCTGAATGAAAGGATACATTTATAGTTAATTTAGTTATAATTAATTATCCAATGTTCAAGGATTTAGAGGCCCTTTTTGTATAAATGATATTGTACGCAATATTATAGGGTAAAAATGAAAGCTTAAATGTTAACTTACACCTGGTGTCTAATTGCAATAAATAAATAAAAAGCTTGACTTATAAGCAAAAAAGGCAGGACTTTTGAATTCCTTTGAATGCTGAAATTCTTGCCACGTCTCATCTTTGATTTAGCTTGGACTCTGCTGACACCGTAATCTTTTTTCTCGCTAGCTCTATAAACATTTTTTCATCTGGCTTTAAATATTTTTTTTGGCTTGGAGCACTGGAAACAAGAGGAGAAAAAAATAATAATAATAAGGGTTGAATTCTTACTAATTGATCATAGATAAATCGTCAGCTATTGATAACTGATACATTTTTAAATGTATGACATGAATCATTAACCACTGATAAATGTTTAACCATTGATCAAAACGATGAATCTATAACCACTCATAAATCCTTCAGCTCTTTAACCATTAAGCCGCTACTGCCTCTACCCAAGACATTTGATTAATCTTGATTAGGATCTAAATGTTACCCTCATTTATTTATATATTTTTTGTCTTCTCTCACTCAAGAGGTCTGTTGCTACAAGAAAGTGAACGTTTCTCTGAGGCTCTGCATTACTATAAACTGGCTATCCAAAGCAGACCGACTCTTGCATGTAAGCTCAGTCTTTTCCATTATCATAGAAAAAGAGAAAACATTTTGTTTAATTTAAGATTTTTTGTTATTAGCAATCATTTGCTAGTCTACATCCAACTAAGTATATGAAACAAAATGAGTGATAACCTTCGATGTCTGTCAGTAATTTTACAAACTCTGGACTGCGCTTAATACTAGTTGCCTCTATGATTGCCAATTTTCAATGATGTTTATGTTTTGTGTGTCCTGAGCAGCTGCTTATTTGAACACTGGTATTATAATGGAGTCTGAGGGAAACATTGAGGAGGCCAAGCGCACATTTCAGAAGTGTGCCAGCATCCCAGATGAGAACCTGAAGGACCCCCATGCTCACAGAAGTGCAGTCACTAGCTGCTTGTACAATCTTGGAAAGCTGCTGCATGAAGAGGGTCAGCAAGAGGTAGCCACAACAGATTGCTTTGGATACAGCAAAACTTAAGTAATAAGATTTAAAGTAAATCTCAAAGCAATGCACTCAGGGGTCATTAACATTTTAGCTGTGGGTTAGAAGTGATTAGGATGAATTACCCAGCCTGAATAGTCTGTTAAAGGAAAGACTTGTAAATTAACTCAAATTATCTCAAAAGCAGCATGTGTAAGGTTCGGTCATAAAATTATTATTATTATTGCTAAGAAAAAAATAATGTAATGAAAGCGAACATTGGTCGTGAGCTTAGTCCTTCTCTACATATCCTCCACCTAAGGTGACACACTTATCCGAGCGATTGATGAGCTGGAGGAGACCATCTTTGAAGAACCCTTCTTTTTGGCTGTTGAGGGAAAAGTTCCACTTCGAAAATCACCTCATTGTCACCCACGAAGTGGTTTCTTCATGTGATGGAAATGGAGGAAGTCACTGGGGGCGAGGTTGGGGGAGTAGAGGAGGGGATGAGGCAGAAGTTTGTACCCCGAGTCAATCAGTTTGTTGTCAATCTCCCTAGGATTCCCTTCAAAATTTCCCTTCAAATTTAAGAAGCGAAAAACAGCACACACTTAATTGTGTGGAACTATACCGCAGATTTTTTAAACAAGGAGAAATGTTCATCTCATTGTTCAACTAATCTCCCGGAGACATAATTTGGGCAGATATTTTCTGTTTTTTCATACGATAATACATATTTTATGACCGCTCCTCATATAAATGTAGTTTATCAATATTTATTACGCTTCCTACTCTTTTCATTGGCTCAGCCTCTCTTTTTGCTTTACTATGTGCTGGATTCCGCAGGAAGCCCTGTCTGTTTATAAAGAGGCTGTGAAGAAGATGCCTCGTCAGTTTGCACCTCAGAGCCTTTACAATATGATGGGTGAGTGGAGAGATGAATTTTTTTGCCACTAAATTCTCTCTCACTACCACTGGGGTACTAATATTTTAAAAGAAATATTGTATTTTGGGAAACTAAGCTGGATTTCCAATGGTGGTGAAGTCTTCTCTGCATGTACGTGCCACTATTACTCTTGACTTATATGATGGGAAGAATGGTCAAGTCCTGCCTATTACTGTGTATTGATTTTTTTTTTTGCAATGAACTTAGTTTAGAAGTACATTTAGCTTTCCATCACAGAGAAAGCAGGACAGAATTTAATAAATAATGATTGTTTAGACAATTACAAAAGAATTCTGCATTATTTTGTATAATTTGAATAAGATTGAAAAAACATATCCTCATCATAACCAAGATCAAGCACAAGCACCATCTTAATGAAAGCTTAAATGCTTTCCATTATTATACTTGTTTAATCATGAAGTTCATAGCCTTATAACTACAGAGTTTCTTTTTTTAATATAAGAATGGATTACAAGAGCCTCAAATCTACACTGCCTGCATCAAGAAAGAAAAAAAAAAGGGAATTTGACATTACCGGAGCTGGGTTAAGAACTGTCCAACACATTATTAAAAAGTGGAAGGATAGTGCTGAACCATCAACGTTGTGGCAGAAATGTGGTTGGAAAAAAATGACGAGCAGAGATCACTTAAACTCTTGAAGCTGCATCATACAAAAATCAACAACAGAAACCACAGCAATGCTTAATAGTGAAAGCGAGAGCATTTCAACAGATACAATGCAACACGAACTCACAGGACTGAGACGATAAGAAAACCATTTGTTAGTTAGTGAGGCTCTGGAGTATAAAGGCAACATAAATATTGGACTAGCATAATGGACAAAGGTCATGTGGTCTGACAAGTCCAGATCAAGTCTTTTTCAGAGCAGCTGGCCATGTCAGGGAAACGAGTAGTGCCCACCGCACAAGCCCCTGGAGACAGGATTATAATCTGGGGTTGCTTCCGTTGGTCAGATCCAAACTCATCAACGTTATGTGACAATAAAATCAAGTCAGCTGATGATCTGAATGTACTGAATAAACATGGGCACATTCCAGGACTCAAATTGTGAATGTTTATAGGAATGAGGAACCATTTCCACACAAGAATTGGCCATCACTTATGCACAACAGTGCAAGCTAAAAGACTTTAAACCGTTTATTTCTTTTGGCCTAACCAAGAATACAAAGAACTATGGCTTGTGAATCCTTTGCAGAAATGCCATCTAGTACTGGTAACAAAAAAATTATTCACCAAGATAGAGTTTCCTATTTTCACATTAGTGGTTTTGAGTTCCCCCCCCCCCCCCCCCCCGATGTGCCTGTTAGATTTTTTTTTTTTCCTATTACTGTTCACTGGTGCCTTACATAAAGTACAGGTTCGCTATTCTTTGCCATTTCAAATCTATTTGGGCTGGGAAGGTCTGACTTTCTTTGTTGTCCTGACAGCAAAGCATATTTTGCCATGCATAGAACTACAGGTTTATTTTTTTAAAAGTGACTAAAAAAGGAGTAACAAGTAAATTCAATCTTTTGTTGATTTGAATTCAGTAGAATTTAACTCTGTATTTTGATCTTAAAATTGTGGTAGTTAATTGTATGTATGTATATATATATATATATATATATATATATATATATATATATATATTTATTTATTTATTGTGTGTGTGTGTGTGTGTGTGTGTGTGTGTGTGTGTGCGCGCGCGCGTGTTGGTTTGTCTTTAACATTTCTTCATCACTCCCTTCAGGTGAGGCCTACATGAAACTAAATAAGGTTGAGGATGCAGAGCACTGGTACAGAGAGTCACTTAAGGCCAAACCAGACCACGTTCCTGCCCACCTGACGTATGGCAAGTTGCTGTCTATTATGGTGAGTCATCCCGGCAATCTTTCAGTGCTCATTTTGACGATGTACTTCTCAATGTCAACCAATCCCCAAATATTTTCCAGATGATATTTATTTCATGGAACAAATGTAAATAAATATACTGTGTATATTTAATGTATCGTTTTAATACGGGATTCAGAAAGTTACCTTCTGTTTATAATGAGTTTAGAATTTCACAGTGATTTATAGTAACAAAAAGAAGGTCTTAGCATCTGACACTGGCAAAACAATCAGCATTATGATTTGGCCTTGGTCTTGTTTTTACAATGTGTATCTTATACATGTGTGAATGTTTTGATTTGATCTCATTTCCAGGGCCATAAAAATGAAGCCGAGCATTACTTCCGGAAGGCAACAGAGTTGGAGCCCAAGAAGGGGACGTGCTATATGCACTATGGTAGGAGTATAGTCGGAGAGCTCTGCTTTAAATTTATAACATACGTTCATTCCAAGAAACACCCTTCACCTTTTTTACGGACCACTGATATGTTTCATCATCATAGGGGCTGTGTCATGGTAATTGCCTTTAATGCACAACACTAATTTGAATGTAATTAGGATTATATGTCATAAATATTTCAGTTCCATGTGTTTAAAGTGCATAAGTGGAAAGGTTCATGGTGAGGTGAATATTATGCAGTGTACTCCATGTGGTTTGAATGTTATTTTGAGATTTGTTTCTTCAAACTCAGTTATTCATTCTTGTCATATCTGTACTGGATCCCATAAAACTATTCTCAGAATATCTTTCTCTCTGTCTCAGGTCAGTTTTTGGTGGAACAGTCTCGATTAGGAGAAGCTGCTGTGATGGCTGAGAGAGCTGCTGAACTCGACAGCACAGATTTCGATGTAGTTTTCAGTGCTGCTCATATACTCAGGTGTGTGCATGTGAAAGGTGATGCTCAGTTGTAGATGCAATGGTTCTGTGTTATTGGTAATGAAAAACTGGGTCAAAATCCCAACAGCATACAATCAGGTAACCAGATCTTTGTGGCCTTATAAGGTCTGCAATTTACTTCTCAGTGGTCTTATCGTAATGGTTTTTTTAATATATATATATCTTTCTGGATCCAATTGCCTAACCTTGTATTTGAGCAGTAGGCTTAAATACTGTATACCTCTTGGAACATAGGCACTAATTGATCATGGTTTTTATCTGTCTTTGCTTTTACTCTCCAGACAGGCGAGTCTGAACGAGGCAGCTGAAAGGTATTATGGGAAGGCTGCAGACATAAGACCAGATGTAAGCATGCTTACAATTCCTCATCATACGAAGGATTTCAGTATCTACAACCAGTCTAGATATTGCATTATTTATTCTAGTAATTTGAACCAAAATATCTGTTTTGTTTTATCACCCGTCACACATTTTACATTATAAAAAAGAATGTATTAACTGTATCGTTCTATACAAAATATTTTTGTCACGAACAAGATGCAAAAAAAAAACGTAAAAGCTCTCTCTCTTTCTCTGTCTCTCTCTCTCAGTATGCTGCTGCTCTGATGAACCTTGGAGCCATCCTCCATCTCAATGGAAAGCTTGTGGAAGCAGAGGCCAACTACTTGCGTGCGCTGCAGCTCAAACCCGATGATCTGATCACGCAATCCAATTTGCGCAAACTCTGGAACGTCATGCATAAAAGAGGCCTGAAGAGCACGGGGTCATGACCATACTTTATCACAAGCTTTGTAAAACTGATGCATCTTACAGTGAGGATTGGACACTTCAAGCCTTACGTGTTGACAGGTTTAGTAATCTGATTCAGCATCACGGCTCTTGTTTAGAGCAAAAGGAGCTTGCATGGACCCCTGATCAGAGAACATCCTTGCCTTTATGAATGGACAGAACCAGTGACTACCATGAAGAAAATTCACCAGAATGAAAGAGAAATTACTTGGAAGTGTCTTATTTTATAAAGTAAATTGTAAAAAGTTAATTTATTAAAGCATTCTGATTACTTTTCAGTTTTTCACATCTGTGTGACTTATTTGGGAATGTATTTTGAATTTCTATTATTAGGTATTGGTTATTTATTAAGCTGCTTAATCTTATAGATTGTGTAATTCTAATTTTATTATCGTTAGTGTGGTAAGTGCTTATATGGCCTCTTGTTACTTTTGGAACATGGCTCTGAGGATTTGTCTAGTGTGTATTTCTAAAAATTTAGCCATACAGTAAGACATTATTCATTAATGGTCATTAGTGAAGTTATTACTGATGCTGGGCATTAAGGCTTGAATCAAAGCCACTATTTTGCCTTATTTCACAGGGTTTGTAGTGATTGAATTTAAGCTCTCAGATTTTCAAGGTGGTTTCAAATTTTTTTTGGACCCCACTTATGTCTAATCCTTTTATAGATCACTTGGTGCACATCTCCAAGTTCCCGTTTTGATCCCCGGCCAGGTTCGATTCTCGTCTCTGTGTGCATGGAGTTTGCATGTTCTCCCCAAGCTTGGTGGGTTTCCTTCGGGTGCTCCTGTTTCCTCCCACAGTGCAACCTGCAGATTAGGCTAATTGGCGTTCCTAATATGCCTGTAATTTGTGAATGAGTGTGTGTATGCAAGTGTGCCCTGCGATGGATTGTCACCCTGTCCAGGGTGTACCCTGCCTCGTGCCTTAAGTCTCCTGGGATAGGCTCCAGGCCCCCCGTGATAAAGCGGTAGAGATGATGAGATGAGAGAAAAGGGGACACAGAGGAAATTGTCATCCTGGAATAGGAAAATGACTTCTCTAAACTGCTGCTAGAAAGATGGAAGTGCATAGTTCTCTTAAATATAACTAGGATTTTCCTATCCCAGTTAAAGGTCCAAACAGTCCCTTTTGAGTTTCCTCTCCTTATGGCCAAATTTTACAGTTTGTGCTATTCATTCAGACATTCACTCGTTTGGTTTGACGCACTGGTATTGGTGGTGTTTGCTGATATATCTGAACACACTACCTTAAGAGTATTTTATACTTGGTTCTTTAGACTTTTGTCCATAGTAAAAGTAAAAGTAGTAGTTATTGGATCATACATTTGAACCGAAAGGCAATAAAATTTCATACTGAATCCCAATATTATTATTTGTAATTTGGATAGATTTGTTTACACTTCTCTTTTTTTCTTTCTTTTTTTTCTTTTTTACGCTCACACATTTTTCTAGACAACTAATGCAAAGTTTGTAATTATTAATGATCAAAACATTGTGCTTTTGAACCATTATAGTTACATTTAGTGTTGTTCAATGTGTACAAGACAGTAGGAAGTTTGTTCCTACTGTCACTCATGTTATGAAGTTATACAGTCATCAAAACACAAAACGCATCACAATACTGGATTTTCAAGGGTTGGTTTGGAGTGGTCTTTTCCCGGGACAGAACACGTATATAACACTTTTTATAACCCAATAAATTGGATCACAAGGGGTAATTTATTTTGGGTTTCAACAGAGGCTTAAAATGATATGTACAGGATCAAAAATATACATATATACATACACCTAATACCTAATACAGCACATGTCCTTTGCCGTTTTTAATAAGCATATATAGGGCTCAGGATTGTGCAGTATAGAGTGACATCTTTTTTTTAAGCACAATCTAGCCAATATGATGATTTTTTTTAATGATTATTATTTTAACCAAGTATACAAACATGACTACGAAAAAGTGGGTCACATAGTCACATATGCTCATTCCTTTATTCTTATTCCCATATTTCATTTTTGGTTAAATCTGCAAGTAAAAGTAATTTTAACTCGTGCAAGAATCGTCCAAGTCCAAGGAGCTCAGTGCAGATCTGAGAAAGGATGGTAGATTTGCACAAGTCACACGTCTTTTGTATGCATTTCTAAACAATGAAGATCAGTTCAAACAGTTGAATGTAGGTTTGGAAGAAGACCCAAACTATCGTGTCCAGGTGCGAGGTAACTTTCCTCCGATAGATAGGAACCACCAAGCTGCAGGCGTGCCGTGAACTGGAAGCTGCTGGGACACCAGTAATAACAATCTGGCGTGGCACAGTGTCAAATATTCTTCCTGTAATCACATTTGTGTCTCACTTGATTGGATTATAATACTGCAATATATATATACACATATATACATACACACATGGACAAAATTGTTGGTACCCTTCGGTCAATGAAAGAAAAACACACAATGGTCACAGAAATAACTTTAATCTGACAAAAGTAATCATTTTAAAAAATTCTATGAATGTTAACCAATGAAAGTCAGACATTGCTTTTCAACCATGCTTCAACGGAATTATTTTAAAAAATAAACTCATGGAACAGGCCTGGACAAAAATGATGGTACTCCTAACTTAATAGTTTGTTGCACAACCTTTTGAGGCAATCACTGCAATCAAACGATTCCTGTAACTGTCAATGAGACTTCTGCACCTCTCTGCAGGTATTTTGGCCCACTCCTCATGAGCAAGCTGCTCCAGTTGTTTCCGGTTTGAAGGGTGCCTTTTC